>CM059444.1:54973969-55573969 GCA_030390025.1 Squalus acanthias | reverse complement strand
TACACACTCAAGGAGAAAGTTGAGCAAGAACTCAAAAGACTAGAACCTCAGAACATTATCTCTAAGGTAGATCTGAGTAATTGGGCTACACCCATTTTTGTTGTACCTAAGTCAGATGGTAAGGTAAGGTTGTGTGCTGATTATAAGGTAACTGTAAACCAGGTTCTAGAGTGTAATCTACCCAATACGTTGCCAAATGTGGAAGATTTGTTCACAACGCTGACAGGTGGCCAGATCTTTTCGAAGTTAGATCTAACAAACGCCTACCTACAACTTGAGTTAGATGAAGAGTCCAAGTCATGCTTGACTATAAATACTCACCGAGGCCTATATCAGTTCAATAGGCTACCATTTGGAGTGTCTTCTGCCCCCGACATATTCCAGGGGGCGATGAACCAAATTTTGCAAGGGATTGAAGGGGTAGTGTGTTATTTGGATGACATACTCATTTCAGCACCAGACAGGCAAATTCATGATGAGGTGTTGAATGAAGTGCTCAAACGGCTAGAGAAGCACGAAGTACGAGTGACAGCTCACAAGTGTGAGTTGTTTCAAAACTCAGTGGAGTACTTAGGGCACAGAGTAGACAAAGATGGTTTATATCCAACCAAGGGAAAGCTGGATGCAATCAGAAATGCATCCAGTCCCAAGAATGTCTCTGAACTTCGATCATTTTTGGGTCTTTTGAATTATTACAGAAAGTTCCTCCCAAACTTGGCTACATTGTTACATCCACTGAATGAGCTGTTGAGAAAACAGGTCCCTTGGAAGTGGTCAAAAGAATGCGACACAGCATTCAAAGACTGTAGAAGCCAGTTAGTAGAGAGTACCATGTTAGTTCACTATGATGTATCTAAGGAGATCAGGCTAGCGTGTGACGTCTCTCCGTACGGAGTTGGGGCAGTGATCTCTCATGTACTAGATAGTGGGGAGGAGAGACTAATTGCTTTTGCTTCATGCACTCTCAGTGCCAGTGAGCGGAATTATGTGCAGATCGAAAGGGAAGCTTTGTCATTGATTTTTGGGGTCAAGAAGTTTCACAAATACTTGTTTGGTCATAAGTTTACCATAGTTACTGATCATAAGCCCCTGACAGCAATCCTCCATCCAAAGTCCCCAGTTCCAACCTTAGCTGGAGCCCGAATGCAGAGATGGGCTTTGATTTTGTCAGCGTATACATATGACATTGAGTACAGATGATCAGCTGATCACAGTAATGCTGAGGCTATGTCCAGGTTGCCATCCCCATCACAAGTTACACCAATAAGGAAGAAGTGTTCTATTTCTCATACTTTGATGAGCTGCCAGTCACACCTGAAGAGATTGGTAGGGCAACCAGACGTGACCCAATTATGTCAAAGGTGTATGATTACATAGCAAATGGATGGCCAAACCAGGTATCAGAGAAAGATATCCATCCATACTTTGTTTGTAGGAATGAATTGTCAGTGGATAAAGATTGTATCATGTGGGGAGCAAGAATGGTTATCCCAAATAGGTTCAGGTCTAAATTGTTAGGAGATCTTCATGACCAGCACCTGGGAATGTGCTTGACCAAGAGCTTTGCACACAGTTAGTTATGGTGGCCAGGTTTAGATAAAGAGATAGAGTACATAGTCAGTCAGTGTACAACATGAGCAAGAAACCACCATCAGTACCATTACAGCCATGGAAATAGCCTCCCAGAGTGTGGCAAAGGTTACATGTAGATTTTGCTGAGCTAGAAGGACAGCAATTGTTCATAGTGATAGATAGTCACTCGAAGTGTGTAGAGGTGGTTCCGATGCGGATAATAACAAGCAAAACACTAGACAATTTGCGAAGATTGTTTTCTTCATACAGCCTCCCAGAAGAAATTGTGTCTGATAATGGGCCGCAATTTTGTTCAGAAGAGTTCACACAGTTCATGAGCAGAAACAGTGTGAAACATACCAAAGTTCCACTGTACCAGCCTGCTTTACATGGTGTAGCAGAGCGCACAGTACAAATTGTCAAACATGCCCTCATCAAGCAAATGTTGGATCCAAATCCAAAGAAACGTCAGTTGTCGTTGGACCACAAACTGGCAAATTTTCTGATTATCTATCGGAATACTCCTCATACCACTACTGGTAGAAAACCAGCAGAGTTGTTTCTCAAACAACAGCCATGAACTAGGTTCTCGTTGTTAAAGCCAAACTTGGCACAGTCCGTAGAAGAGAAACAATCAAGGCAGAGAGAGAGTCATGATAAAGGTAGAGTTAGAGAGAGAAGTGGGAAGTTGAACCAGAAGATTAGAGTGAAGAACCATCACCATAAATGGTTAAAGTGGTTACCAGGAAGAGTAGTAAAGATATGTGGCCCTCGCACATATTTGATCAGGATGTTTGATCATGGAAAGGTTAGGTTTGTTCACATTGATCATATCTTACCTACAGATGTGGGAGGAGTTGAAAGCTGGGATGATTCAATTTATTCTGATGAGTCAGATAGTCTTGTTACAAGTAGAGAACCAGCAGCAAATCCTACATCAGACGTTCCAGAAACAAGTCCAAGACAAAGTCAGAATTTAAGTCTGAGCCCGAGTCAGGCAGACAAACAGTCTGAAAGTGTAGAGAGTCCAAATGTAGATCAAGGTCAGCCCTGGGAGAAAAATTCTCCACAGGCTCAGCCCAGAATGAGTCAAAGTCCTACAACAAGATCTGAAAGTTCTGTTCAAGAAAGAAGGTATCCGCTTCGAAACAGAAAACCTGTGGTTAAGTTTAATCTGTAAATATAGAAAATAAGTTCATATCTTTTGTTTGTGTTAAAGAATTCTATAGT
The DNA here is from genome assembly GCA_030390025.1 of Squalus acanthias. Taxonomy (NCBI): domain Eukaryota; kingdom Metazoa; phylum Chordata; class Chondrichthyes; order Squaliformes; family Squalidae; genus Squalus; species Squalus acanthias. The sequence continues at coordinate 55,571,167 of CM059444.1, read as the reverse complement.
AGAATTTGGAAACATAAAATGGGTTCCATTTGAGAAATGTATACCAAGAGTTGTGTATACCATGCAAGTCATGTACAATGATTATTTGCTATGATTAACTTCTTCAATAAGGAGGGAGAAGTGTAATAGAGCCACCTGGTGTACTACTGATGCATATAATAATAAAGCCATGTGCAGTACAGTTCTTACAATAAGCCATGTTGTGCTGTTGTGTATATATATGTTGTGTCTCAAGATATCACACCCTGTTATCTGTTTTGTAGCCAGCTTGCTATCCATTCTGCTATCTATTCCCTGTAGAAAAGGAAGATACAGTTTGATGAAAACACAGCTTTAAATAAGAAAGCACAGTGGGCTAATTCTTCCACTGTCAGTCATTGGCTAGGGATTAGAATTGCTGATGGTAATGTTTTCACTTCAATTCTATTTGTTGCTGAAACTGTAACATGCAGTAGTTAAGTAGCTTACTGGTTATAGCACTGGACTAGCAAGCCAGAGGTTGTGAGTTCAAAGGGTAGCGGAAATCCGGAACTCTCTTCTCCAAAAGGCTATGGATTCTGGGTCAATTGAAATTTTCAGGACTGAGATTGATAGATTTGTGTTAGGTAAGGGTATCAAGGGATATGGAGCAAAGGCGGGTAAATGAATTTGGTGTACAGATCAGCCATGATCTAATTGAATAAGCTTGAGGGGGCTGAATGGCTTCCTTCTGTTCCTATATTCTGATATAAATTCAAGATGTAATGATGAATCTACTTAAAACCTTAATAAGACCACAGTTGGAGTACAGTGTGCAACGCCAAAGCTGAAATCATAAAATCAGGCTGAGGTCCCTTAGGAACTTATTTACACATTGTTAGGAGGCCTGCGCATGCCTGTAACCTGGGATCACGATGTGCGATTAACTGACGCCCGTTCGAAGTAATGCAGGCAGCACACAAACTTGGTGCTGCCTGCTAATTTAAATGATAGTGGCATGCAGCCCAGCGCTAAATGTGCTGCTGAGAGGCTAGACGCTCAGCAGGGGGCCCAAGTTCATGTGCGGCTAGTGCCAATTAAAGCTCGCCTACAGTTCTTAAAGCCAGCCTGCACCTCTTAAAGGGGAGGTGAAGTTTGATGATACCAGGTGCTGGAATTAATTGCAGAAGGGAATTTAACATGGGAAACATGTAGGAATGGCACAGCAGGCCAGAGAAACGGCTCCAAGGTTCTCAGACGCAGCTCTGGAGGCCTTAGTACAGGAGGTGGACAGGAGGAGAGAGGTCCTGTTTCCACAGGGGACCAGGGGGCCAGGTAGACAGACACTGCGAAGGCAGTGGGAGTAGATAGCCATGGAAGTCAATGCCAACAGTGTTGCCCCAGGACTTGGATGCAGTGCTGGGAGTGGTCAAGGTCAGTGAATGTATTCCCAAATACCATATCCCACAAACTGCACCATTAGCCTCACACACTGCTCAATTCACCGCACCCCCATTACTCACCTACCAACAATCTCTATCTATCACAACTCATACCTCACATTCTTATGTTCCATCTCACCCTCGCACACTTACCACTGCTGCAAGCCTCACACCCACATCTCACAGCTTGCACACACTGCCAGCTGTTCAACCATGACAGCCACATCAGCCAAACACAGTGAACCACATTCACTGACACACTTCCCTCGCTCTTGCAGGACAAGGTGGCGCACAACCGTAGGCAGCGGCAGCTAACCAGAGGGGGACAGGCACGCCTCCATGTCCTGACCCCGCTCGAGGAGATGGTGCTCGTCGTAATTGAAGTGGCTGTGACTGAAGCCGTGGCCAGCGGCGGGGCTGAAACCATCGAACATGATGGTATGCTCTTACCTAATCCTCCTTCTCACGTCCCACTTCTCCCTCATCCCACAATCTCTTCTGACTTACAAGCTGAAGATGGTGTAGGCATGCACCTCTTGCTTTCCATCCCCCTCCACCATCGCCTGACCACAACACTACCCTTGTGCCTTTCTCATTTCAGACACCAAAAAATCCAACCTGGCCAGGCAGTGGTGCAAGAGGAAGAGGACAGAGATGGTGAAGATGAAACACCGTCAATCAATCTAACAGCCGCAGCCACCTGCTCAGATACTGGCACTGCGCAGACTTTAGAGCGTAGCTTGGAGGTGGGATCTGCACATGGTGAGTCACCGGGCACAAGTGGGCTGCAGCCAGGGCAGGGGGAAAGGGTAGCACAGGTGCCAGCTCCCCGGAGGGCGAGGTCGCACACGGATTCTGCTGCACAGGATTCAGATGAGGACCTCGATGGGGCGGCCTACAGTACAAAGTTGATGGGTATGCACAACAAAATGCTTGGTGCATTGGCAGGCCTGCCAGAAAGCCTGAATGCATTGTCAAAGAGCATGGAGGAGTCCAGCACCAACCTTGCATGGGGCTTTGGGCAGAGCTTGGAGCCTATCCTTTCCAGCATGGAAGGGCTGGGCAGATCCATTAGTGCACTTGTGGACCCAATCATGATGCAGCTTCTGATGGCCGAAGTCTCAGCTTCCATTGCAGCACAAGCAGAAGCCACCCAATGTCTGAGTGCTGCAATGGAAGCTCAGACTGAAGTCATGCCGTCACAGACTGCTGCAATCATGGCTGGGTTTGCCTGTATTGAAAGGAGCTTGCAGGGGGTCACAGCAGTCCAGCAATCTGTACTCCAGCAGATTACCAGGACCGCTGAGGTGCAGCCCCGGGGGGAGTGATAGCAGCTCCGTGGAGCACAAGCCTGCTGTCCTCTCTCAGGATGACAGCATTCATCCTCCCACCACTGCCACTCTTCCAGTGCCCTTGACGTTGCCTGTCAGCCAGCCAGCCCAGACTGTTGCCGCCCATGCCAATGTGGTGCAGTCCGAAGCCGGGCCTACTAACTGCTCGAGGCCATCCTCCAAGGCCATCTTCAGTCTCCGCCACTAAAAGTCAGCAGCCTTTCACCAGCCATGCTGCAGCCACTGGGGTAGCACTGCAGGAGCATTAGGACAGGCAAAGGCACACGGAAGACAGGCACTAAGGGAATGCACAAGGGTGATTTGTTGAGTTTTGAATGAAAAATTGTAATGGTTTGGTTCATAAAATTGGTTTGGAATGTTTGTTTTGTGTTGCCTTTTATTTTAGCATTGTTGCCAAGAGGACGCTGTGATGGTCAGTAACAGAGGGAAGGAAAGGTGTCGGACTGTTATTGAATGGGGAATTGGGGTTGTGTCCACTGGTGCCACAGTTGGATGAGTCCATCACGGACAGCCCAGGCAGAAAGGGGCGGTCTGGGTTGCCTCCTCCCTTCCTCTTCCTCCTCTTCTGCTTCCTCCTTCTCTTCCTCCTCCTCCTCCTCCTCCTCAGCTGGTCGGCGTATGCCTGGTGGCAAGGGCTGTGCCCTCATGATGGCGAGGTTGTGGAGCATGCAGCAGACCACGACGAATCTTGAGTCACGCTCTGGCGAGTACTGCGGGGCTCCTCCAGAGCGGTCCAGGCAGTGACGCGTTGTTTAAGGATGCCAACGGTCTGCTCTATCAGATTCCGTGTGGCAGCATGGCTTTTGTTATATGCATGCTGCCCACGTGTGCGTGGGTTGGGTTGCGCAGCGGAGTCCTGAGCCGGATGGTCAGCGGATAGCCCTTGTAGGCAGCCTCTGGTTCGTCGTGGTGGTTCAAATGCTGATGGTACAGCAGAATGAAGGCACCAGGGCTGCTACCAGGATACCGAGCATTGACTTGCATGATGCGCTGACTGTGGTTGCACACCAGCTGGACATTGAGGGACTGGAATCCCTTCCGGTTGCGGGACATCTCCGAATTGAGATGCTGCGCCTGCGAAACGACGTGTGTGCAGTCAATGGCAGCCTGCACCATGGGGAAACCTGCTATCCTGGTGAAGCTCTGTGCTCGCTCCGCCTGCTGCCCTCTGGCAATGAGAGAATGAAATGCATTCAGCTCTCCTTGCATACTGAGCCTCACTCACCTCCCTTATACAGGAGTAGACGGAGAACTGGGGGATGTTACAGATCTCGCCTGCTCCAGCCTGGAAGGAGCCCAACGTGAAGAAGTTCAAGGCCACGGTCACCTTTACAGCCAGTGGCAATGCCGTCCTCGCCCTGGACTGAGGCCGCAGGTCTGCCCGCAGCAGGTGGCAGATTTCAGTGAGCACCTCCTTAGTAAAACAGAGACATCGCAGGCACTGTTCCTCGCTGAGGTTGAGGTCGGAGAATTGCTCCCTGAAGACCCTGGGTGGATATGGCCTCCTGCTGAGAGCCCTCCTCCTCCTGCCTCTTCTAGCAGCTTGTCTTGCTCTGTGTCGCCTCTGCTCATTCTCCCTGTCATGCTGTAGGCCAAGGAGGATACAAACTACTGCACCCATGTCTGGGAGCAACTGGTCCTAGCGAACCACTTGCTAGTCAGTACCAAGTCCTTGAGCACGTGCCACACCAGTCCTTGTAGACTTTAGGCAACTTTAAAGAAGTCTAGAAAGCAACAAACACTTGAATAAACTCAGCAACAGCCAATAGAAATCAATCAGCAAATAACCTGTAAGAAGGTGATGATCCCTTTAAATAGCACTGGTGGGGGGTCCTTCCTGCTGCTGAATGTATGTTTAGCTGTGTGAGTTTAAGAGAGAGCATTAGCTCCAGCATTGAGGTCTAAAATGGCAGCGCTGGCGTCAAATCAACGTTACACGCTGATTGACGTCATGACCATCCTACTCTATGCCAATGCTAATGCCCTTACCAAAATGGCGTCCGGTGCGTCCAGCACCAGAGGTGTGCGCGCGCTGCTCGGATGTCATTTTTGAGCCAAATTGGCACCCGTAGCGCCCAAACAACGGGTGCTACGCAACCGAATTTTTAGCCCAGAACCTTATTTCTGCACCATTTCTCCTGCCTGCTGCAGAAACAGCCTATTTTATATTGATCCTGTTTTGAAAAATAAATTAAATTCTAGGAGCCTGCTGTTGACGAGCTGGCTCCCAGTGTTAACGTTGTTAAGTCTGGTAGACTGGCAGCAGAATTGTTCTACATGGGTCGACGAGTCAGCCACTAATCTATGGGAAATAGATTTCACAGTATAAATGCCGGGAGCCAACTCGCAAATGCCAGGCTCCTGGAATTCAAATATAAAAGGCTCTTAAATCGCCTCTTGGAGCTCTGTAAATTCAAACTAGAGTTAACCATCACCTGTTGATGGTTGAGGCCAACAGACTGGGTGAGGTCCAACAGGCTCCATCAAATCTAATGAGAGCTGGAGTCAATACGCTGCAAGGTTTCGACTACTGCCAATTCGAGTCTCCTCAGATCCTGATGCACAAAGGCAAGTCGTTTTAATTCACGTGCTGTTCCTTAGTGGCATGAAAATAAATGGCGGTGTTGGAAAATGTCTGCTTATCAAGAAGTGAAAGGATCATGCTACAATTCTTCATGCAACGAGGACACAATCTCAGCGGCATAGCTTAGGGAGGGAAGGGAAGGAGTTGAGTCAAGGCAAGGCCCCTCAGTTGCCCGGGGGAAGAGGAAAATTTGGAGGCTAGCAGCAGCACTGTCGGGTGCTGTTCTGAAGCATCTTTGTGGCATGTCAAAGGACACCATTAGCAGAGGTCCTCGAGCAGCTAATCTGTCTCAGCTACGATGTGTATCAACAACAACAACAACAACTTGTATTTATATAGCGCCTTTAACATAGTAAAACGTCCCAAGGCGCTGCACAGGAGTATTTTAAGACAAATAATTTGACACTGATCCACATAAGGATAAATTAGGGCAGATGACCAAAAGCTTGGTCAAAGAGGTAGGTTTTAAGGAGCGTCTTAAAGGAGGAAAGAGAGGTAGCGAGGCAGACAGGTTTAGGCAGGGAATTCCAGAGCTTAGGGCCTAGGCAGCAGAAGGCACGGCCACCAAAGGTTGAGCGATTATAATCAGGGATCCTCAAGAGGGCAGAATTAGAGGAGCGCAGATATCTCGGGGGGTTGTGGGGCTGAAGGAGATTACAGAGATAGGAAGGGGTGAGGCCATGGAGGGATTTGAAAACAAGGATGAGAATTTTGAAATCGAGGCGCTGCTTAACCAGGAGCCAATGTAGGTCAAGGAGCACAGCGGAGATGGGCGAACGGGACTTGGTGCGAGTTAGGACATGGGCAGCCGAGTTTTGGATGACCTCAAGTTTACGTAGGGTAAAATGTGGGAGGCCAGCCAGGAGTGTGTTGGAATAGTCAAGTCTAGAGGTAACAAAGGCATGGATGAGGGTTTCAGCAGCGGATGAGCTGAGGCAAGTGTGGAGACGGGCGATGTTACGGAGGTGGAACTGTGTTATGTTATGTTATCATAGCACAGGAATGAGATAACAACAACTTGCAGTTACATAGCACCTGTAACATAATAAAATGTCTCAAGGCGCTTCACATGAGCCACAATTGACACTGAGCCAAAGAAGGAAACATTAGGTTAGGTGACGAAAAGCTTGGCCAAAGAGGAGCGTCTTTAAGGAGGAAAGAGAAGTAGAGAGGCGAAGAGGTTTAAGGAGGGAATTCTAGAGCTTAGGGCCTAGACAGCTGAAGGCACGATGGGGCAAAAGGAGTGAGGAATGCACAAGGCGCCCGAAGTTGAGGCGCGCAGAGATCTCAGAGGGTTGTAGGGCTGGTGAAGATTGCAGAGATAGAGAGGGGTGAGGCCATGGAGGGATTTGAACATTAAAGATAAACCTAGTGAGGAGAGAAAATACATTCCTGAAAACTGGGGAATATATCTTTTATAACACAAATAGCACACAGATAGGTGTAAACATCCAGAATTTACAGGCATATATGACACAATGTTTAATAATGATGAGTACAGAAGAAAAGCCTTTTTAACTTTGAAGAGGCTTCCCATGGACTGCAAACAAATCAGCTCAGCATTCATTCTAATATAGAGTAGAGTTGTTTGAGTAAAGAATCCATTTTCACTCCGATTGTTTGCAATCAGGGCAGACTCTGAGTGGCACTACAGTGGGCACACACTCACACTCGCACACACTCACACTCGCACACACACACACTCACTCACGCTCGCGCACACACACATGCTTGCACTCACACATACATGCACATACGCGCTCGCACGCACTCACACTTGCACACACTCACACTCGCACACAATCACTCGGACACACACACTCGCACACACTCACACATACATGCACATACGCGCTCGCACGCACTCACACTCGCACACACTCACACTCGCACACACTCACTCGCACACACTCACACTCGCACACACTCACACACACTCACACTCGCACACACTCACACACACTCACACTCGCACACACTCACACTCGCACACACTCACACACACTCACACTCGCACACACTCATGCTCGCACACACTCATGCTCACACACACTCACGCTCACACACACTCACTCACGCTCGCGCACACACACATGCTTGCACTCACACATACATGCACATACGCGCTTGCACGCACTCACGCTCGCACACACTCACACTCGCACGCACTCACTCGCACACACTCACACTCGCACACACTCGCACACACTCACACTTGCACACACTCGCAGACACTCACACTCGCACACACTCACTTGCACACACTCACACTCGCACTCGCACACACTCACTCGCACACACTCACACTCGCACACACTCATGCTCGCACTCACACATACATGCACATACGCACTTGCACACACTCACACACACTCACGTTCGCACACATGCAGATGCTTGCACTCACACATACATGTACATTCGCGCTCGCACACACTCACACGCTAGCGCACACACACATGCTCGCACTCACACATACATGCACATACGCACTCGCACGCACTCACACACTCTCACGCTCGCTCGCATTCACACGTTCGCTCGCACTCACACACATACACTCGCACTCACACATACATGCACATACTCGCATGCACAGTCACGCTCGCACACACTCAAGCTCGTGCACACTCACGCTCGCACACACTCAAGCTCGTGCACACTCACGCTCGCACACACTCAAGCTCGTGCACACTCACGCTCGCACACACTCAAGCTCGTGCACACTCATGCTCGCACACACTCAAGCTCGTGCACACTCACGCTGGCACTCACACACACACACTGGCACTCACATACATGCACATACATGCTTGCACACTCACGCTCGCGCACAGACGCTCGAACTCACACGCTCGCGCGGCTTACACACGCACACGCACATTAGCTGCTTGATTAGAAAGCTCACTCAGCAGGGAGGCTGCCACTTTCTATCCAGCACAGACACTAATCACATGCTATAAGTTTACCCTCATTATCTAACTGAAACTGTTACACTTGTCAAAAAATTTGGGTGAGATTGATCACCAAGGGACACCTTCAACTTAATAATCATGGTAATTCTTAGCGTTTGGGAACATTCCTAATGTAAATTAAGTCATTGTGTTCCACTTCACTCTTTCAAGCAGAGTATTGTCGCTGGCAATTTGTTATCTACAGCTGAAAGCCTCTTGTTAAGGTTTCTAATGTGGCATTATCAACTTAATGAAACACTGTTGACCCTGCCCCCACTGTGACAGCACTAGTGTTCATCCAGCACTCTGCTATGCAAAGTAACAAAATGAATCATAGAAAATGACTTTAAACTGTTAACTTCTTCTAGCTTCATTTTTGTAATTCCTTTCCCACTCTACCGCGCCCCCCTGGATCTATTCTATCCTTCGCGGAGGGGAAGATCCAGCCCTTCGCCCCCCTCACTATTGTTGCCCCTTTGCTTACTCAACAGGCGAAGGGCTTGAGCATTCCCTGAAGGTACATTACCCCTTCCTTTCCTTCCTCAGCATGTCTGGCTACTTAACAACAAAATTGAGAGGTCGCACAACACCAGGTTATAGTCCAACAGTTTTATTTGAAATCACTATCGACACTACTTAACAACAGTCACTGTGTTCCAAAAGAGCAATCCACTGCACGACAAGCTTTGAGATGTTTTGGTGCTGTGATAAGACGCTGCATATCTGCGCTCCTCTAATTCTGCCCTCTTGAGGATCCCTGATTATAATCGCTCAGCCTTTGGTGGCCGTGCCTTCTGTTGCCTGGGCCCTAAGCTGTGGAATTCCCAGCCTAAACCTCTCCACCTCTCTACCTCTCTATCCTCCTTTTAAGACGCTCCTTAAAACCTACCTCTTTGACCAAGCTTTTGGTCACCTGCCCTAATTTATCCTTATGTGGATCGGTGTCAAATTTTTTGTCTTAAAACACTCCTGTGCAGCGCCTTGGGACGTTTTACTACGGTAAAGGCGCTATATAAATACAAGTAGTTGTTGTATTTGTTGCATAAATATAGCGGAGATGCCGGTGTTGGACTGGGGTGGACAAAAATGAGAAGTCGCACAACACCAGGTTATAGTCCAACAGTTTATTTGAAATCACGAGCTTTCGGAGCGCTGCTCCTTTGTGATTACCTGACGAAGGAGCAGCGCTCCGAAAGCTCGTGATTTCAAATAAAACTGTTGGACTATAACCTGGTGTTGTGCGACTTCTCATTTTTGCTTTCCTTTTTCCCTTCTGTTTTTCTCCCATAGGATGCAGCTGAGGCTGGTAAATTGTTGTCCCCGTCTGCTAGGAAGCCCGAGTGAGAATGTCAGTGGTGAGGGGGTTTCAAATGCAAGCTGACCTTACATATCATACAAGAATCACATGGGAGCAGGTGGTGCCGAATTCCACTCACTGATCAGGGATGGGTGGACATTGAGTTCCATTCAGCGCAGTTCCCCAGCACGGCCATGTTGTACGATGAGGCACTGAGTGGAGGCTGTGCCATCTTCCAAACATCGGGATAGATTTCCCCTCTGTGTGGTTTAGGGTCTGCTTGCCAGCTCCACAGTGTCAGCTGTGGCTCAGTGGGTAGCACACTCGCCTCTGAGTCAGAAGGTTGTGGGTTCAAGTCCCACTCCAGGGACTTGAGCGCATAAAGCTAGGCTGACACTCCCAGTGCAGTGCTGAGGGAATGCTGCACTGTCAGAGGTGCCGTCTTTCGGATTAGATGTTAAACCGAGGTCCTGTCAGCTCTCTCAGCTGGATGTAAAAGGATCCCATGGCTCTATTTTGAAGAAGAGCAGGGGAGTTAACCCTGGTGTCCTAGCCAATATTTATCTCTCAATCAACATCACTAAAACAGATTATCTGGTCAGTATCACATGGCTGTTTGTGGGACCTTGCTGTGCGCAAATTGGCTGCCGCGTTTCCTACATTACAACAGTGACTACACTTCAAAAAGTACTTCATTGGCTGTAAAGCGCTTTGAGACATCCGTGGTCGTGAAAGGCGCTATATAAATACAAGTCTTACTTTTTTTTTTCGACAGGGCTGACTGCAGGCCCGGTCCATTCTGAGAGCCGAGCCTTATAAGCATAGGCCTAGCAGACTGTGGGTAAAAAATCGTATCAAATTCTAAAGGGGCTTGATAGAGTAGATGCAGGGAGGATGTTTCCCCTGGCTGGGGAGTCTAGAACCAGGGGTCACAGTCTCAGAATAAGGGGTCGGCCATTTAGAACTGAGATGAGGAGAAATTTCTTCACTCAGAGGGCGGTGAATCTTTGGAATTCTCTACCCCAGAGGCTCAGTCGTTGAGTATATTCAAGACAGAGATCGCTAGATTTTTGGATATTAAGGGAATCAAGGGATATGGGGATAGTGCGGGAAGGTGGAGTTGAGGTAGAAGATCAGCCATGATCTTATTGAATGGCGGAGCAGGCTCGAAGGGCCGAATGGCCGACTCCTGCTCCTATTTCTTATGTTCTTATGTAGCACGAGTGCCTGGGGGCAGTCCGCTGGGCTGGCCTGAAATTGGTAGGTCGGGGGTGAGTGCGTTCTCGAGAGGGGGGGGGGGGGGAAACACAGGGAGCCAGTGCAGCAGTGGCCCAGGTTATTTTTGTGGAGCTGGGAGAAGCGCTCCTGCTCCTCCTGGCCCCAGAAGTACTTACCCTTTGGGCTCCTCTTCAGCTGGACCGGCTACTGATACGGATTGGAGCATGTGCGGTGCATGCTCCACCCAGCTGAGTCCTAAAATGGCACTGGGTCCGATTGATGTCATAGAACACTGGTTTAAGTGCCAAAATTAGCTGTGCGATCGATTCAGACAGCTGACAAGGCCACCTAAACCGAGGTCCCTGGCAAAATGGCGATGGACAGGTAGAGATGGATCCAAGTAAGGACAGTGACACATAGGTGGACCACAGTGGAGAACGATAGAGTGGTTGACCGTGTCGAATATCGTAGGGTGTTTGAGGAGGACAAGGAGGGATAATACCTCAGGGTTGCAGTCACAAAGGACATCATTGGTGACTCTGAACAGTGCAGTCTTGATGCTATGAAAACATGAATTAAAGGGATTTGAACAGGGAACGATGAGTGGGATCTGCACACAATTGGCCAGCAATGAAACATTTGAGGTTCTGAGGGTGGGAAGAGTGGTTATAGATACAATGGTAGGCTTGTTGAGGAGGGGAATTATATTAGCAGTTTTGAAGGGCCGAGAGACAGAGCTTGACGAAAATGATAATGTCAATGAGTATTGGGCCAAGGAGAATTAGTTGTGGGCCAGGAGGGGTTTGAAGTTGAGGAGGTGGGTCTCAAGGAAGAGATGAGCTATTGAGGATAACGGAAAATAGGGGCGAAACTACAAGGTGATACCAGGTCAAGGCTGAGGTACAATAGACAGAAGGTATTTGCAGGAGGAACAGAAGGAGGAGAAAGCAACTGACTGGATCATCTTGTTGTTTGAGATGATGCTCATCACACTTGATGGGATGTCAACGGGATATCTGCAAAATTGGTGATGATTCTACTGTACAAAGTCTCTATCAACTCTTCCGACCACCCCCCGCCACCCCCTACTGTGATTTGAGAGAAAGAATCCATTCCGAGCAATCTCAAAGATACATTATAGTCTTCACAAAATAGGAAAAGAATCTGACTGCTGCAATTACTGTGGTATCTATCTTCTCTCCATCATGGGGAAGATTCTCAGTTGAATTATATAGTAAAACCTTGCTGTAACATACTACGTAAAGCATATTGGCCCAGAAATTGTGGTCGGCGGCGTAGCGATGGAGTACGCCGCAGACTGCGAATAGAATACGAGCTTACCTGATGGGGGCCCTCCTTCATGAATTTGCTCTCTGACACTGCGTACTGGAGGACAGCGTAATGGCCCATGGATCCCAGGGGCGCTGCGTGTGCGGAAGCGTACCTGGGATCACGTAGGCCTGGTGCTCCAGTCAGTACACCGAAGGGAAAGTGTCTACCTCCAATACGGGTAACTTTCTTTATATTGCATTTCACCCGATGTATTTTCAGGATAATTATTGGGGGCGATTTTGCCAGCCCTGGGGAGGCGGGTATGGAGGCGGGACTGCCGGGAAAATGGCAGAATTTGGGGGCGGGTGCCCAACCCACCCCCAACCCGCCTCCGTGCCATCTTGCCAGGAGATGGGTAGCTGTCCCGCGCCAGGTCCAGTCTCCTTGGAGGCAGGAAGGGATTAAAGCCTATTAACTGCCTGTGATGGGTGCAAGAGTGTAGAGGTGAGTATCTGAGGTAAGTGCAAAGTGTTATTAAAAGTGTACTTACCTTTGTTTCTTCCTGCAGGCTTCAGTCAGTGTGTATGCGGAGAGTCTCGGACCTCCGTGTTGGGAATGACAGGTGGCCATTGCATTCACAGATGCAACAACCATCTCATTTCTGTAAAAGAAAGAAGTTTGATGAGGTCTTGAATTCAAGACCTCATCAAACTACAGAGAATGTCACTGTTTCACAGCTTCATAGAGCTGTCAAACAATGACAATTCATCTGTCAAAAATTTTTGACAGATGAAACGTCATACGCTGACATTCTCTGCAACCGGCTTTCCCTTAATTGGCCTGCTAAGCCCACTGGGCGGGCTTAACAAGGTCAATCAAGGGAAAATAGCGTGGGTTGGCCAGAAATCAATGGAGGCGGGACTAAAATCCAACAAACAGCAGTCCCGCCTCCAACGCGCCCCCATTAACAAAATCGCCCCCAAGGACAAGGAGAATAAATAGTTCCAAAATGACCCGCCCTCTCTCTCTCACACACACAGACCCACCTAAAAAAAATTATTTGGGAATTAATTCTTCAATCTAATTTAGGAATTAGAATTCTGATAAATTGTTGAAGCTCTGTGAAATTTCATATAAGATAACATGGACAGGTGGTACAAACATAAATACAACAGAGCCCAAACAAAGATCAGAAAAATCTGTACGTTAATCGTTGGAGGTGTTTCGGACAGTTTTACAATTCAATACAATTCATTCCGGAGCTAATAGAATGAATAACTGTCTCTATCTAATCCCCTTAAGCTGATGCAAGCATGCCCTGCGACTGCTTTCACTAACCGTAAAATTTTCGGACGCAATTGCTGGGCCAGCAATTGGGATTTCCAAGGTGGTGCGGATCATCTGTCAAGGCATTCAGGATTTAGCGCATGCAATCCCGAACTTGCAGTCAATTTCAAAGGAGGTATGACAGCGTACTACCCGTCATACCCACCGCAAAATAATTTTTGATTTGACCTTCCCCCAATGATGCAGAAGTACTGGAAATGACAATGACCCACATTCATTGATGTGAAGGCTTTCAAAACTGTTACCAATTGTTTCAGTGCCTTTGTATTATCATTGGCCCAGAAATTGATCTCGCTCTGTTCCCGCGTGGGTAAACCTTCCCCGCGATGTCTCACCTCGCTTATGCTTTTTCTGATCCAGCTCGCACGAAATTGATGTTCCAGACATCAGCTGTGCTGGGCTTGCGTATCCCAGCGGCGTAGTTAATTCGTGCGAGCTGTGGGATCACGTGACTCAGTTAGAGCCAATGGCAGCACACCATCTTCCATTCATAAGTCTCACAGCATGGCTGAGAGACTTATGAATCTTACACCCCCCCAAAATAACAGCTAAACCTCAATTAAATTAAAAAAAAAAACCATCACATTAATAAAATAAGTATAGTTAATTAAATTAACCATTTTAAATAAAAAATTAAATTTTTGAAAAAATTTAAAATCTTTTAAAAAGTTATAAAAATAAACTTACCTGTCTTTAAAGTCTATAAAAAAGATATACCTGTAAAAAAAAATTCAAAAAAATACTTAATTCACTACTTACCTTCTTAAAAGCGGGTCTTACTCCTCCTTTTTACATTTCCAAAATCTTCCCTACTTACCTGCGCGTCCAAAGCATGAAGTGCACAGCGTGCGCGCAGCCTGTAGCGTGCACGCGATGCACTCAAGCCCCGCCCCCTTTTCGGAAGAGCAATTGCCGGTTTTCAGCGCATGCGCAGGGCATGCAGAAAACCGGCAATTGGAGTGGCAATACGCGAGAGTATGCAGTGCGTACTCTCGCGTCCCGGGATCAATTTTCGGCCCAATACCTCACTGTAATATCTGATAAATGAATAATGACTCTTGAAGCAACTTGTCTTGGCCTCAAATATTGGTTCCCTGTGCAGGGATCATCTTCAGAAGTCTCAGTAAACAATACTGTTTCCACATGTGTCAATCAGTTAATACTCAGTGTGTGAGGTGTTTGCTTGAGGCTAGGTATTCTGCAGCGAGTGTCTCACCTCCTGACTCCCCAAAGCCTTTCCACCATCTACAAGGCACAAGAAAGGAGTGTGATGGAATACTCTCCACTTGCCTGGATGAGTGCAGCTCCAACAACACTCAAGAAGCTCGACACCATCCAGGACAAAGCAACCCGCTTGATTGGCACCCCATCCACCACCTTAAGCATTCACTCCCTCCACCACCGGCGTACTGTGGCTGCAGTGTGCACCATCTACAAGATGCACTGCAGCAACTCTCCAAGGCTTCTTCAGCAGCAACTCCCAAAACCGCGACCTCTTCCACCTAGAAGGACAAGGGCAGAAGGCGCATGGGAACACCACCACCTCCAAGTTCCCCTCCAAGTCACACACCATCCTGACTTAGAAGTATATCGCCGATCCTTCATCGTCGCTGGGTCAAAATCCTGAAACTCCCTCCCTAACAGCACTGTGGGAGCACCTTCACCACACGGACTGCAGTGGTTCAAGAAGGTGGCTCACCACCACCTTCTCAAGGGCAATTAGGGATGGGCAGTAAATGCTGGCCTTGCCAGCGACGCCCACATCCCATAAAAAAAAGCAGTGATGGTCTGAGTTTTGGACCAGCCGATGTGTACGGCCCATTTTAACCAGTGACACACACATTCATTGCGCTTACTCGGGTACGTTTACTAGCATAAGGGGACAGAGGCATGGACTGGACTTCAGCCTGCACGTAGATAGGATAATTTTAATGTGTATTGTGACCTTTTGACATCACTGGGTTCTGGGATGTTGTGTGTACTTTATTATGTTGGAGTTAACACAACCCTACTCTGGTACCTACTTAAGTTGGTCTTAAGGGAGGTTAGACAGTTAGATTGGGCTGCTGTGCCAAATGTACACCATATTACACAGAATTACATAGAATTTTACAGCAAAGAAACAGGCCATTCGGCCCAACATGTCTTTTCCGGTGTTCATGCTCCACATGAGACTCCTCCCACCTTACTTCACCTCATCCTATCAACATATCTTTCGATTCCTTTCTCCCTCATGTACTTATCTAGCTTCCCCTTAAATGCATCTATGCTAATCGCCTCAACCACTCCCTGTGGTAGTGAGTTCCACATTCTCACCATTCTCTGGGTAAAGAAGTTTCTCCTGAATTCCTTATTTGATTTATTGGTGACTATCTTATATTGACGACCCCTAGTTTTAGAATCCCCCACAAGTGGAAACACCTTCTCTACCTCTACCCTATCAAACCCTTTCAGAATGTTGAAGACCTCTATCAGGTCACCCCTCAGTCTTCTCTTTTCTAGAGAAAAGAGCCCCAGCCATATGATCAGAAACTTGACATGAAAATCTGACTACTGCGATCACCCAGAATATACACAAGAGTTGATGTCAGCTGTACAATACCATATTGGGATGAACTGCTACTATTTATCTAGTGCGAGCTATACAGATAGGTGCTCACAATGAAATGTACATGAACCACACGGGATGACACATGAATAAACTGTTACCTTATAACTGGTAAGTTCTTTAAAGCAATAATTGATGGCACTGAAATCCCAGTTGCACACCAAGTCAAGCTCAAGATCTCAGGATGACTACTGATGCTGTAAATGGTGTCAGGGTTGATTGTAATTCTTCTAAAGATCAATCAAGGAACCTAAATCAAGTAGCGAAAATGGGTCATATTCTATATTAGGCATAAAAGTAACTTATCAGGAGGATACAGTATCGTTAAGAAAAGTCTGAAGAATATTAAAATATGACAGATAGGGATTCTTGTTAAAACAGTAAGGGCTAGAAATTCATGATAGCTCAGGAATGGGCGAAGTCATTAGAAAAGTTGGAGAATTAGCGCCAGGCACTAATGCTTTAGACTGCACGCAAAATTTGTGCCCACTACTCAAAGAAATGATTGGAGTCCTAATTCAAGTCTTAAAGCCCAAGCTCATTGGCATTACACCCAAAGGGTGGACCAACATCAGGTGCAGTCTAATCACAAGTCATGATTGTCACAAGCTTTTTTCAGTACTTAAAGGGGAGGTTCATTGATGCTGCAGAACCTCATTCTCAGCATACTGGCTGTGCAGCTGCCTCAGCAAGCAGCAGCAGGTCAAGGAGAAGGAGCCAGAGGACCGAAGCAGCTGTACTCATGGCAGATCCACGCCCCAGGGAGAGAGCCCGGAGATTCTGCGATCAAGCATTGGAGGGGTTGGTGTTTGCTGTGGAGAGACGGAGGGCAGTGCTCTACCTGACAAGTAGCAGGAGGCCCTCGCCGCAAGTCTTCTGCACCCTGTGGAGGGAGGTAGCGCAGCATGTCTCAGGCAGCACTGTGGTCCCCAGGACCCACACACGGTGCAGGAAGAAATTTAACGACCTCACCCAGGTGGTCAGGGTGAGTGAATGCTTCAACAAATGTTACATACCACCATCTGAACCACAGTCTTCACACACTGCCCACAGCACCACACCCCCAGCACTCACCCACCAACAATCTCTACCTACCAACACTCACACCCACATCTCACACCTTGCACACAATGACAGCTATTCAACTATGGCAGGCACATCACCCAAACACATTGCGCCACACTCACTCATACACTTTCCTTTCTCTTGCAGGCCAAGTGGCTCACAACAGAAGGGAGCAGGAGTGCACAGGTGGGGGACAAGCCGACACCCAACAACTGTCTGGGCTGGAAAATCAAGTGCTGCAGATTATTGGGTGCCAGGTGGTGGGCGCCGTGGCCACCAGCAACATTGACCCCCTTGGGGATAACAACGGTATGTTCATCCCTACTCCTTCTTCTCACATCCCACTTCCCCCTCACCCCATAAGCGTTTTGCATTTTCCAGCTAATCATGCTGCATGCATGCATTTCTCCCTTCCTGCCCCCCTCCCCTCACATTAACCCGACTCTTGTGCCTTTATGCTTTCAGATAATGAGCAACCACCTGAGCAGCCTGTCCCTGAGGGCAGCGTAGAGAGCGAGACGGGAGAAGAGGAGGAGGAAGAACACACTGCACGTCTCACCCGCAGGCACCAGCTCAGATAACGGCAATACGCGTTCTTTAGAGGCTAGTATAGTAGCGGGATCTGCACAGGGTGAGGCACCGGGGACGAGTGGGCTGCAGCAAGGCCAGGGGGATAGGGTAGCTCGGGGGCCAGCTCGCCCGAGGGCAAATTCGCTCGCGAGTTCTGCTGCACAGGACTCAGATGAGGACCTCGATGGGGAGGTGTTTAAAAGAAGGGTGATGGGCATGCACACGGAGATGATAGGTGCAATGACAAAGGTGCCCGAGAGCCTCTTGACAATGATAAGGAGCGTGGAGGAGTCCACCTCCAACATTGCACAAGGCTCTGTGCACAGCATGGAGCCTATCATTTCCAGTCTGCAAAGGATGGTAGACTCCTAGAGAGACCGTGGTGACCCAGACCTGATGCCGCGTGTGATAAGAACATAAGAAATAGGAGCAGGAGTAGGCCATTCGGCCCTTTGAGCCTGCTCCGCCATTCAATGAGATCATGGCTGATCTTCTGCCTCAACTCCATTCACCGGCCCTATCGCCATATTCCTTGATGCCCTTACTAGTCAGAAATCTATCGACTTCTGTTTTGAATATACCCAATGACTGAGCCTCCACAACCCTCTGGGGTAGAGAATTCCAAAGATTCACCACCCTCTGTGTGAAGAAATTTCTTCTCATCTCAGTCCTGAATGGCCTACCCTTTATCCTGAACTGTGGCCCGTAGTTCTAGACTCCCCAGCCAAGGGAAACATTCTCCCAGCATCCACCCTATCAAGCCCTGTAATAATTTTGTATACTTCAATGAGATCCCCTCTCATTCTTCTGAATTCAAGAGAATACAGGCCTAGGTTACTCAATCTCTTCTCATACTACAGTCCCGCCATCCCAGGAATCAATCTCGTGAACCTTCGTTGCACTCCCTCTATGGCAAGTATATCCTTCCTTAGGTAAGGAGACCAAAATTGTACACAGTACTCCAGGTGTGGTCTCACCAAGGCCCTATATAATTGGAGTAAGACTTCTTTACTCCTGTACTCAAATCCTCTTGGAATGAAGGCCAGCATACCATTTGCCTTCCTAATGGCTTGCTGCACCTGCACATTCACTTTCAGTGACTCATGTACAAGGACACCCAGGTCCCTTTGAGCATCTGCATTCCCCAATCTTTCACCATTTAGGAAATACTCTGCCTTTCTGTTTTTTCTACCAAAGTGGATAACTTCACATTTATCCACATTATATTCCATCTGCCATGTTCTCGCCCACTCACTGAGCCTATCGAGATCCCCTTGAAGCCTCTTCACATCCTCTTCGCAACTGACACTGCCACCTAGCTTTGTATCATCAGCAAATTTGGAAATGTTACATTTAGTCCCCTCATCCAAATCATTGATATAGACTGTGAATAGCTGGGGCCCAAGCACCGATCCTTGCGGTACCCCACTAGTCACAGCCTGCCATCCTGAAAAAGACCCGTTTATCCCTACTCTTTGTTTTCTGTCTGTTAACCAATTCTCAATCCATGCTAGTATATTACCCCCAATTCCATGTGCCCTAATTTTGTTCACCAACCTTTTGTGTGGGACCTTATCGAAGGCCTTCTGAAAATCCAGATAGACCACATCTACCGGTTCCCCTTTGTCTACTTCACTCGGTACATCCTCAAAGAACTCCAATAGGTTTGTCAAACAGGATTTTCCTTTCATAAATCCCCGTTGATTCTGCCCAATCTTACTATTAGTTTCTAAGTGCCCAGTTATTGCATCCTTTATAATAGGTTCCAGCATTTTCCCAACTACTGATGTGAGGCTAACAGGTCTGTAGTTCCCCGTTTTCTCTCTCCCTCCTTTCTTAAATAGCAGGGTTACATTTGCTATCCTCCAATCTGCAGGAACCGTTCCAGAACCTATAGAATTTTGGAAGATGACAACCAATGCGTTCACTATCCCAATGGCCACCTTTTTTAAAACCCGAGGATGCAGGTCATCCGGTCCTTGGGATTTGTTGACTTTTAGTCCCATTAATTTTGCTAGTACTGTTTTTTTACTAATAATAATTTCTTTAAGTTCCTCATTCTCGCCACACCCTTAGTTTTCTCGTATTTCTGGGAGGTTTTTTGTGTCTTCCTCCGTGAAGACAGAAACAAAGTATTTATTTAATTTCTCAGCCATTTCCTCATTCCCCATTATAAAGTCTCCCGTCTCTGACTGTAAAGGACCTACATTTACCTTCGCCAGTCTTTTCCTTTTCTCAGGATGACAGCATTCCTGCTCCCACCACTGGCAGTCCGCCATTGCCCTTGTCGCTGCCTGTCATCCAGCCAGCCCAGACTGCTACCACTCATGCTGAGGTGATGCAGTCTACAGCCGGGCCTTCCAGGCCCAGAGCTGGTTGAGGGCGTCAGCAAGGCCATGTGAAGTCTCCCACATGGACACTCAGCAGCCTTCCACCAGCCCTGCTGCAGCCACTGTGCCAACACTTCGTAGGAGCACTAGAGTAGGCAAAGGCACAGTAACGAGAGGCACTAAGGGATTGCACAAGGGTGAATAGGTAATATTTTTGTTATAAATATGTATGACGTAAGAAAACTACTAGGCACTTGGTCTAAGCGTTAAACAAAGCTTTAATCAACTGTTTTTCAACATGGAGATCTAGATGTGTCCTTTACTAGTTCCTGTTGAGGAATGTCCTAAGCAAGCTGGGCCCATGCCCAAGTATTTATACTCTCCCTGGACAGCACCACCAGCAGGCCGCCCAGTATTACTTCATACATGAATGACAAGATTCATGTCAATGTGTTTACTGTTTTTTGATAAATTTATTATTTCAGTTTGGATTCTTTTGTGGTGTGTTTCATTTCAGCTTTGCGCTGTGATATGGCCTGCGACAGGAATGGAATGATGGGGATGTGGTGAGCAATGGGGATCTGGGGTTTAATTCATTCGAACTGCAGTCTGATGAGGCGATCACGGACCGCCCTTTCCGGAAGGCAGTTTGAGTGGCTGCCTCCTCCCTCACTCCTGTTCCTCCTCCTCCTCCTCGTCATCTTCCTCCTCCTCCTCCTCTCCCTCTTCCTCCTCCTCTCCCTCTTCCTTCTCTTGAGGTGGTCCCACAATCCCTGGTGGCAAGGGCTGGGCCCTCATGATGGCCAAGTTGTGGAGCATGCAGCAGACCACCACGAAATGGGACACCCGCACAGTCGAGTACTGGAGGGCTCCTCCCGAGTGGTGGTCAAGGCAGCGGAACCGTTGCTTGAGCACCCTGAAGGTCTGCTCGATGATGTTCCTGGTGGCAGCATGGCTCTCTATATAAGTGCTGGGCAGGAGTGTTGGGTTGCGGAGTGGAGTCATGAGCCAGGTGGAGAGCAGATAGCCCTTGTCTCCAACCAGCCAGCCACGAGCTTGATGTGGTGGCTGGAAGAGTGCTGGCACACTGGTCTGGCGCAGGATGAAGGCATCGTGGCTGCTGCCAGGATAGTGGGCATTGACATTGAGGATTCGCTGTCTGTAGTCGCACACCAACTGCACATTGAGTGAGTGGTAGCCTTTGCGGTTATGGAAAATCTCAGGATTGTTATGCAGTGCCCGCAAAGCCACGTGGGTACAGTCAATGGCGCCCTGCACCATGGGGAATCCCGCTATCCTGGCAAAGCCACATGCATGCTCGTCCTGCTTCTCTCTGGTGATGGGGAAGGAAATGTAATCCCTTCTCCTACTGTAGAGAGCCTCTGTGACGTCCCGGATGCAGCGATGGACGGCAAACTGCAAAATGTTAGCTTTGTCTCCTGTTGCAGACTGGAAGGATCTGCTGGCGAAGAAATTGAGGGCGACGATAACCTTGACTGCCACTGAGAGAGCCGTGGTCGCCCTGGTCTGAGGCTGGAGGTCTAGTTGCAGGAGGTGGCAGAGTTCTGTGACCACATCCTTGCTGAAGCGGAGCCTTCTAATACACTGCTCCTCGCTTAATTGGAGGTAGGAGAAGTGCTCTCGGAATACCCTCGGAGGGTAAGGCCTCCTGTTGAGAGCCCTGATGGCCCTCCTCCTCCCTCTGGCCACATGTTCCAGTCTTTCTCGCTGCTTCCGCTCCCTCCACCGTAGATCCTGGAGGGCGAGGGCGACTGCCAGTACAGCCCCCATTAATGTAACCAAGTGTAACAGTTTGATTTTTTAAAGAAAAAATGTAGCTACTTTTAAGTTCCCACAACACTCCTGATACAAAATAACCTTGAAATTACTGAATGAAACTTGGACTATGTGAAACTGACAAGAAAGTACTGAAACTCCACTAACCTGACAGCTGCGACTCATTACTGATGATCCCTTTAAATAACATCCCCGGAGCTGGCTTCCTGGTGCTTCACGCCAGCTCTCCCTCTCGCTGTTTACTCCAGGTGCTAAGGTAGGTGGCGACAATCAATTTCGCAGATTGGGCAGTCAGTGAGCGTTGCACACTCACTGACGTCACAATCCACCTGGCGTTGAGGCTCCCGGCAATAACTGTTATCGGCGGTGCTGCGGGGAGCGGGGTTTGGCATGCGGCGCTGGATTCGCCTTGCCCCGGCGATACTGCTCTAGCACCCCGTTAGCGCCATCTGCTGGCGCTAACGGGAGGCACTAAGGTAAGAAATCTTTGCCCCGCAGTTTTTTTCATATTTAATAGGCGAATGTGGCATTGACAGAAATAAAACCATAAAATGCTGGAAATACACAGCAAGTCTATCTTTGGGATACAGACGCTGTGTCAGAAGTGGAGACTGGAAGATAAATGAGTCTCCTTACAGGACTGAGCAAAACTAAAGAGGAGGGGTAACAGCCTCGAGTCATAGAATCTTGTAGCACAGAAGGAGGCCATTCGGCCCATCGTGCCTGTGTCAGCTCTTTGAAAGAGCGATCCAATTCGTCCCACTCCCCCACTCTTTCCCCATAGCCCTGCAGATTTTTCCTTTTCAAGTATTTATCCAATTCCCTTTTGAACATTCCCTTTTGAATCTGCTTCCACCACCCTTTTAGGCAGTGCATTCCAGGTCATCATAACTCGCTGTACAAAAAAAAGTTCTCAGCTCCCCCCGAGCTTTTATGTTGATTATCTTAAATCTGTGTCCTTTGGTTATCGACCCTCTTGCTCATGGAAACTGTTTCTCCCTAACTACCCTATCAAAATCCTTCATAATTTTGAATACTTCTGTTAAATTTCGCCTTAATCTTCTCTGCTCTAAAGAGAACAATACCAGCTTCTCTCATCTCTCCACATAACTGAAGTAGGGAAATCCCTGATTAGCTCTGCCCATTCATTTCTTGTAGTAGCGAATGGTCCTCCTATGGATCCTCTTCTTTCGGTTGGTCCTTGGCAACATGTTTACCATGCTGGCATGCTGCTCCTTCCTCTTCCTCCTGATGGCACACGTCACGGGCCCGCTTTGAAGAGCAAAGTTATGCAGCGCACCACAGTGATCCTCGACACCCCAGCTGTAACGTAAGGGTCCTTTTGATAGCTCCTTTTGATCTATCAAGGTTAGCAGGAAGTCTAATCGAGGTGCTCAAAATTATGAGCGGTAAATCAGGAAAACCTATTTCCACTGGTTGGTGAGTTGGCAACTAGCAGAACGTAACTGTAAGATTACGACCAAAAGAACAAGGGAGAGGTCAGGAGAAATTTTTGTTTTTCAACGCAGTGTTGTTAGGGGATGGAATGCCCTGCCAGAAACATCGGCAGGAGCAGAATCTATACCAGCTTTTTAAAAAGGAGAGTGGACAAATATCCGAAAAAGAAAAATTGTAAAAGGTCTGGGGAAATGGCAGGGTAAGTGGACTGCTCCTTCAGAGAGCCTGGCACATGCATGATCGACCAAAATGCCTCCTTCTGAGCTGGAAAATGCTCGGACCAGCAGAACAGCAGGGGAGAGTTGCTTGAATATCTAAGTCTACAATCCGCCTTTGCCCTCCTTGCCATCATGATGTGACCTTGACGTCACAGTGCGAAGGAATCAGTGAGGTGCACGCCAGCATCTCTAGTACGCCAACACACTGCCTCCTCAGAGCAGTTTCAGAGAGGGTAGCGGCTTCTTGGTGCCAGTATAAGAAGAGCGATTGACTAACTTTTCAACTCAGATAATTGCTTTGCCTATACGCCAGTTTAAGAGGATAGGGATTTCCACTGTAGCTGATATATTTTTTTTATAACGATACATCGCTGAAGACAGATTCCGGGGAGGATATTTATTGTAAATATAATTAAGGTTCAGGCAAAGTTTAAACACTCGAGGAACAATAATCACCTCCGGCAGTCCGGAGTGACAGCGTCGTGACGCACGGAGGAAAAGTCGGTAATTGTTAGTGCCGGTGACAACATCACCACCTCCACCAGCGCCTTCACACCCAGCTGCTTCTGCCTGCCTGACACAAAGATAAAAGCGGAGACCTCAACCTCGTTATTATAAAGCCCACAGTTCTAGCAAATGTTTTCGCAGGTTCCAGCATAATCAGCAGAGATACTGGAATCGCAGTAAGATAATCCCGTCCGCCTCTCGACCACCGCTGAGAGAACCCGACCTGTCAGTCAGGACAGCGCTCAAAATAAGAAAGGGAAAATGCTGGAAAGGCTCTGCAGCAACGTTCACTCTTATTATTTGTTTTTGGGGGGGCTGTGCGACCCATTCTGTGCGGGACCGGCCGAGAGCTGCGCGGCTGCGCACATTACGGGGAACGTTGCTCAGCAGGCCAATAAACGGCCCTGGAGAGAGAGCACGCGGTGTCCGCCGGTAACGCTGGAGACCGTCCGCCACTGGTGGGCACCGCAGGGACTGGAGGGCCCACTGGACACGAATGGCACTGGCGACATCATTCGTTATTTCATTCGATAAGTTTCCGTTTTTTATGGACTGCTTTTCTATTGGCTTGTGCCCCTCTAAAAATAGGAGGCACTTTCGTTAGGTTTTTTTTTTGCTTGATGACACTTAGGGGCTTTAGGAAAAAAAAAGGCATCTGTAAAGACCTCTTGGGCATGTACCCGTTTGCAGTTTCTCCTTTTCGTTTTTCTGACGGAGTTTAACCGCACGTGTGCAAAATAAAATCTGTTTTTTTGGAGGGGAGTATTTCATGCTTATGAAAGCAAAGGATGGTGGGGACTGGAATACGTTTTGCATTCAGCATCAACTCCAGAGACTTGAGCGCAACAAATCTAGGCTGACACTCCAGTGCAGTGCTGAGGGAGCTTCTGCACTGTCGGAGGTGCCGTCTGAATCAAAGGAGCAGGTTCCAGGAATGTTCGTTCCGGGAGGTCAGTCTCTCGCCTTTCCACGGGTGCAGCAACTGGGGTTCCGCATTTCACAGTGGAGCCCAGCACCCAGCCTAAGCAGAAAGGGGAGAGGCTGCTCTCCCAAGATGGGAAGGACACAAACAGGCAATATAACGCTAGTCTGGAAGTGAGCTACAATGTTAACACAATTGAGAGTTGGTTCAAGTCCCACTCCAGAGACTTGACGACATAAATCTAGGCTGACATTCCCAGTGCGATGCTGAGGGAGTGCTGCACTGTCGGAGGTGCTGTCTTTCGGATGAGGCATTAAACCGAGGCCCCATCTACTCTCTCAAGTGGATGTAAAAGATCCCATGGTACTATTTCGAAGAAGAGCAGGGGACTTATCCCCAGTGTCCTGGCTAATATTTATCCCTCAATCAACATAACAGAAACAGATTATCTGGCCATTATCACATTGTTGTTTGTGGGAGCTTGCTGTGCACAAATTGGCTGCCGCATTTCCTACATCACAACAGTGATTACACTTCAAAAAGTACTTCATTGGCTGTAAAGCGCTTTGGGACGTCCTGAGGTCGTGAAAGGCGCTATATAAATGCGAGTCTTTCTTTCTTTAACATCAAAACCTTCAGCTTTAAGCATTGCAACAGGCTAGATGCCGGGTAAACCTCACGTTTCCCTATCCCAGCTTTTTATTTCCAGAATTTTGTTTGAACTGAACTCAAATTGCTCACGTTTGGATCATTAGTCGAGGCCTCTGGATTGCTGGTCCAGTAACATAACCACCACACTACGGTACCCGTCAGCCGGAGCTGCAGCTGAGGGTCTAGAGCTGAAAAGTCAGGGTTTTCTAAGTGCCCAGTCACAGTAAGGCAGGCATTGGGTGCTGCATTCGGTGTAATACTTAGACACACACAGGAATGATTAGTAGATGAAGAGTTTAGTTCTCGTGATCATTGTATCATCAACCTTAATTACAATACTAAATCTATTGACAAAATTGAAAATAGCGTCCCTGAAATTCCAGGAGTCGATGGTCCATCTGCCAGGGGCTGAAGTTTGGGGTGGAACCCAGATCACACTGGGTTCCTCATTTACAGAGCATTTGAAATTCCAGCGGTGGTGAGGTGGGGGGCGGGGGCGGGAAGCATTATATATGTTATGAAAGTACAGTTAAATATGGCTGCCCTGTCCAAGTGTCTATATGGGTTACTAAATGCCTGGTTGTGAGTGAAAGGACTTTAGTTCAATTAGAATGATTCTGATGCTTTGAGAAGCTCCCATAAAAGTAATTTTCCCCCAGTTTTCTCCCCTTCTCTCCTGAATGCTGCGACACACCCTGGGGTATGTTAGAACATAAGAACATAAGAATTAGGAGCAGGAGTAGGCCATACGGCCCCTCGAGCCTGCTCTGCTATTTAATAAGATCATGGCTGATCTTCGACCTCAACTCCACTTTCCCGCCTGATCACCATATCCCTTGATTCCTCTAGTGTCCAAAAATCTACCAATCTCAGCCTCGAATATACTCAACGATTCAGCCCTTTGGGGTGGAGAATTCCAAAGATTCACAACCCTCTGAGTGAAGAAATTCCTCCTCATCTCAGTCTTAAATGGCCGACCCCTTATCCTGAGACTGTGCCCCCTAGCTCTAGACTCTCCAGCCAGGGGGAAACAACCTCTCAGCATCTACCCTGTCAATCCCCCTCAGAATCTTATACGGTTCAATGAGATCACCTCTCATTCTTCTAAACTCCAGAGAGTATAGGCGCAATGTTAAAGATATCTCAGATAAGTAGCCCTCCTTCACGAGGCTAGACTGCAAGTCTTGGCATGGCGGGTATCACAGTTGAAGCGAATCTTATCCCTAGTCATGGGCAAGCTCCAGCGGAGATGGTAATTAGGTGTGAGAACTTTGGGTGATTTCTTTTCACCCCCACTCTCTAACCCAGTGGCACTGAGGTCAATTATGGTGCCCTGCCATAGCCCAGGAGATCAGCTAACTCTGGGAATCAAACTGAGGACTTTCCTGAACTTACCTGATGGGGACCCTCCTTCGAGTGAGCCAGCGACGATGAAGGAACGGCGATATATTTCCAAGTCAGGATGGTGTGTAACTTGGAAAGGAACTTGCAGGTGATGGTGTTCCCATGTGCCTGCTGCCCTGTCCTCTTAGGTGGTAGAGGACGCAGGTTTTGGAGGTGCTGTCGAAGAAGCCTTGGTGAGTTGCAGCAGTACATCTTGTAGATGGTACACACTGCAGCCACAGTGCGCCGGTGGTGGAGGGAGTGAATGTTTAAGGTGGTGGATGGGGTGCCAATCAAGCGGGCTGCTTTGTCCTGGATGGTGTCGAGCTTCTTGAGTGTTGTTGGAGCTGCACTCATCCAGGCAAGTGGGGAGTATTCCATCACACTCCTTACTTGTGCCTTATAGATGGTGGAAAGGCTTTGGGGCGTCAGGAGGTGAGACACTCGCTGCAGAATACCCAGCCTCTGACCTGCTCTTGTAGCCACAGTATTTATGTGGCTGGTCCAGTTAAGTTTCTGGTCAATGGTGACCCCCAGGATGTTGATGGTGGGGGATTCGGTGATGGTAGTTCCGTTGAATGTCAAGGGGCAGTGATTAGACTCTCACTTGTTGGAGATAGTCATTGCCTAGCACTTGTGTGGCGCGAAGGTTACTTGCCACTTATCAGCCCAAGCCTGACTGTCGTCCAGGTCTTGTTGCATTCGGGCATGGACTGCTTCATTATCTGAGGAGTTGCGAATGGAACTGAACACTGTGCAATCATCAGCAAACATCCCCACCTCTAACCTTATGATGGAGGGAAGATCATTGATGAAGCAGCTGAAGATGGTTGGGCCTAGGACGCTGCCCTGAGGAACTCCTGCAGCGATGTCCTGTGGCTGAGATGATTGACCTCCAACAACCACAACCATCTTCCTTTGTGATAGGTATGACTCCAGCCAGTGGAGAGTTTTCCCCCAATTCGCATTGACTTCAGTTTTACTAGGGCTCCTTGATGCCACACTTGGTCAAATGCTGCCTTGATGTCAAGCATAGTCACTCGCACCTCACCTCTGGAATTCAGCTCTTTTGTCCATGTTTGGACCAAGGCTGTAATAAGATCTGAAGCCGAGTGGTCGTGGTGGAACCCAAACTGAGCATCGGGTGAGCAGGTTATTAGTGAGTAAGTGGTGCTTGATAGCACTGTTGATGACAGCTTCCATCACTTTGCTGATGATTGAGAGTAGACTGATGGGGCAGTAATTGGCCGGATTGAAGTTGTCCTGCTTTTTGTGGACAGGACATACATACTGGGTGACGTAAGAAAACTACTAGGCACTTGGTCTAAGCGTTAAACAAAGCTTTAATCAACTGTTTTCCAACATGGAGATCTAGTTGTGTCCTTCACTAGTTCCTGTTGAGGAATGTCCTAAGCAAGCTGGGCCCATGCCCGAGTACTTATACTCTCCCTGGACAGTGCCACCAGCAGGCCGCCCAGTATTACTTCATACAAGATTCATGTCACTGGGCAGCTTTCCACATTGTCGGGTAGATGCCAGTGTTGTAGCTGTACTGGAACATCTTTGCTGGAGGCGCGGCTAGTTCTGGAGCGCAAGTCTTCAGCACGACAGCTGGGATGTTGTCAGGGCCCATGGCCTTTGCTGTATCCAGTGCGCTCAGCCGTTTATTGATATCGTGTGGAGCGAATCGAATTGGATGAAGACTGGCTTCTGTGATGGTGGGGACCTCGGGAGGAGGCCGATATGATCATCCACTCAGCACTTCTACCTGAAGATGGTTGCAAACGTTTCAGCCTTATCTTTGGCACTCACGTGCTGGGTTCCGCCATCATTGAAGATGGGGATATTCATGGAATCTCCTCCTTCCGTTAGTTGTTTAATTGTCCACCACCATTCACGACTGGATGTGGCAGGACTGCAGAGCTTTGATCTGATCCATTGGTTGTGGAAGTCCAAAAATGTGCGGGTTAGGTTGATTTGGCTATGATAAATTGACCCTTAGTGTTAGGGGGGGATTAAATATGTGGGGTTATGGGGATAGGATGGGATATGTTAGGGGGAATTAAATACGTGGGGTTACGGGGGTCGGGTGGGATATGTGTACTGTGGGGATTAAAGCAGGGACAGGGTACTGGATTTGGATGATCAGCCATGATCGTATTGAATGGTGGAGCAGGCTCGACGGGCCGAATGGCCTACTCCTGCTCCTAGATTCTATGTTTCTATGTTTCTATGAATCGCGTAGCTTTGTCTAGAGCTTGCTGTTTCCGCTGTTTAGCATGCATGTAGTCCTGTGTTGCAGCTTCCCCAGGTTGGCACCTCATTTTTAGATACGCCAGAATGGATAGCTAGCTGGCTTGAAGACAGAAATCAGAGAGTAGGGGTAAAGGGTAGCTATTCACAGTGGCAGAAGGTGGGAAGTGGTGTTCCACAAGGATTGGTGCTGGGACCACTGTTGTTCACAATTTATATTAACGATTTAGACTTTGGAATCAAAAACACAATTTCTAAATTTGCAGATGACACCAAAGTCAATACTGAGGAGGACTGCAACAAATTACAAGAAGACATTAATAAAGTTGCAGAATGGGCATATAATTAGCAAATGAAATTCAACACAGATAAATGTGAGGTATTACATTTTGGCAAGAAAAATAGGGAGGTCACATATTAGAATCATAGAATCATAGAATGGTTACAGCATGGAAGAAGGCCATTCGGCCCGTCGAGCCCGTGCCGGCTCTCTGAAAGAGCACCTCCGCTAGTCCCACTCCCCCGCTCTTTCCCCGTAGCCCTGCAAATTTTTTTCCTTCAGATACTTATCCAACTCTCTTTTGAATGATAAGATTCAGTCTGCCTCCACCACCCTTTCAGGCAGTGCATTCCAGATCTTAATCACTCGCTGTGTAAAAAAGTTTTTTCTTATGTCGCCTTTGGTTCTTTTGCCAATCACCTTCAATCTGTGTCCTCTGGTTCTCGACCCTTCTGCCAATGGGAACAGTTTCTCTCTATTGATTCTGTTCAGACCCCTCATGATTTTGAACACCTCTATCAAATCTCTTCTTAATCTTCTCTGCTCCAAGGAGAACAACCCCAGCTTCTCCAGTCTATCAACGTAACTGAAGTCCCTCATTCCTGGAATCATTCTCGTAAATCTTTTCTGCACCTTCTCTAAGGCCTTCACATCCTTCCTAAAGTGTGGTACCCAGAATTGGACACAGTACTCCAGTTGGGGCTGAACCAGTGTTTTATACAGGTTCATCATAATTTCCACACTTTTGTACTCTATGGGGCGATTTTGCCGGTGCTCAGGGGTCAGGCTTGGAGGCGGGACTGCTGGCAAAATCAAAAAGATTGGCAGCGGGTCCCGAACCCGCTTCCAACCCGCCTCCAATCAATCTTCCCGGGAGTCGGGTCCCTGATTTGCACAGGGACCCAACTCCTAGCAGCGGGAAGAGGATTATAGCCACTTAACTGTTTGTTATCAGGTAGTTAACAGGCAGTTAAGAGGCTTTTTCCAATTTTGACACTTCTCCTGCGGGCTTCCCGACATCGGGGAACCCCGCCAGGGTAAGTGAGACATGCTGTGGGTCTACTGTAATGTTTGTGTATAGACAACAGCTGCAGAAGTGGTGTGAAGGATCCAATGGGACACTGGTGAGTTGCAGAGTTAAGAAAATGTTGGGAAAGTCATTTTTAATGTGTTTAGAATTTTCTGTACGTGACAAGCTTTGAAGTTTTTGTGTAGTCCCACCTCATTGGGAGAACCTCTCTCACCAGTGACAGATCGCTTCTGTAACCTCACCTGCAGCTGCCATCTGTTTTATCCTAAGGAGAGACTCACTGGAGAGCCTATGTGCAAGGGCTCACCTTTGTACAGTGATTGTCAGTGTTTGCAGCACCTCAGTGCTGTCAAACACTGAAAAAATCATCTGTCAAAAAGAAATGGTGGTGGCCCCTTTAAGAAAACCGGGAGATGACGCGTCATCAACTGACGTCATCTGACATCGGCTTTCTCTTAATTGGCCGGCAAGCCCGCAGGGCGGGTTTAACAAGGCCAACTGGCGCAAAATAGCGTCTGTGCGTCAGACGTCGCTGGGGGCGGGACTAGAACCTGAAAAGCAGCAGTCCCGCCCCCAACGCGCCTCTTCAGGTAAGGTCCCGGCCTATACCTCTATTTATGAAGCCCAGGATCCCGTAAGCCTTTTTAACTGCTTTCTCAATCTGCCCTGCCACCTTCAACGATTTGTGCACCCCAGGTCTCTCTGTTCGTGCACTCCCTTTAGGATTTTACCATTTAGTTTATAAGTCCTCTCCCCATTCTTTCTACCAAAATGTATCACTTCACACTTTTCTGTGTTAAATTTCATCTGCCACGTGTCCGCCCATTTCACCAGCCTGTCTATGTCTTCCTGAAGTCTATCACTCTCCTCCTCACTGTTCACTATACTTCCAAGTTTTATGTCATCTGCAAATTTTGAAGTTGTGCCCTTTACACCCACGTCCAAGTCATTAATATATATCAAGAAAAGCAGAGGTCCTAGAACCGACCCCTGGGGAACACCACTGTGTACCTTCCTCCAGTCTGAAAAACAACCATTCACCACTACTCTCTGTTTCCTGTCACTTAGCCAATTTCGTATCCATGCTGCCACTGTCCCTTTTATTCCATGGGCTTCAACTTCGCTGGCAAGCCTATTATGTGGCACTTTGACAAACGCCTTTTGGAAGTACATGTACACCACATCAACCGCATTGCCCTCATCAACCCTCTCTGTTACCACATCAAAAATCTCGATCAAGTTGGTTAAACACGATTTGCCTTTAACAAATCCGTGCTAGCTTTCCTTAATTAATCCACACTTGTCCAAGTGACTGTTAATTTTGTCCCTTATTACTGTTTCTAAAAGCTTCCCCACTACCGAGTTTAAACTGACTGTCCTGCAGTTGCTGGGTTTAGCTTTACACCCTTTTTTGAACAATGGCGTAACATTTGCAATTCTCCAGTCCTCTGGCACCACCCCCGTATCTAAGGAGGATTGGAATATTATGGCCAGTACCTCCGCGATTTCCTCCCTCAATTCCCTCAGCATCCTCGGATGCATCCCATCCGCTGCTGGTGATTTATCTACTTTAAGTACAGCCAGCCTTTCTAATACCTCTTCTTTATCAATTTCTATCCTATCAAGTGTCTCCACTACCTCCTCCTTCACTATGACTTTGGCAGCATCTTCTTCCTTGGTGAAGACAGATGCAAAGTACTCGTTTAGTACCTCAGCCATGCCCTCTGCCTCCATGCGTAGGTCTACTTTTTGGTCCCTAATCGGCCCCACCCCTCTTACTACCCTTTTACTATTTATATGTCTATAGAAGACTTTTGGATTACCTTTTATGTTGGCTGCCATTCTATTCTCATACCCTCTCTTTGCCCCTCTTATTTTCTTTTTCACTTCTCCTCCGACCTATAGCCTGATTCTCAGATGTATTTGCAACCTGACATCTGTCATACGCACTCTTTTTCTGCTTCATCATATCCTCTATCTCTTTCGTCATCCAGGGAGCCCTAATGTTAGTTGCCCTGTCTTTCCCCCTAGTGGGAATGTACCTCAATTGTACCTGAACTATTTCCTCTTTAAAGGCAGCCCATTGTTCCATTACAGTTTTGCCTGCCAATTTTTGATTCCAGTTTAACCGGGCCAGATCCGTTCTCATCCCACTGAAATTGGCCTTCCCCAGTTAAACATTTTTACTCTAGATTGCTCCCTGTCCTTTTCTAAAGCTATTCTAAACCTATGATACTATGATCACTGTTTCCTAAATGTTCACCTACTGACACTTGCTCGACTTGACCCACCTCATTCCCCAGAACCAGATCCAGCAATGCCTCCTCCCTTGTCGGGTCGGAAACATACTGATCAAGAAAGTTCTCCTGAACACACTTCAGAAATTATTTCCCTTCTCTGCCCTTTACACTATTGCGATCCCAGTCTATACTAGGATAGTTGAAGTCCCCCATTATTACTACTCTATAGTTCCTGCATCTTTCTGTAATTTCTCTGCAAATTTGCTCCTCCATATCTTTCCCTACTATTTGGTGGACTATAGAATACATCTAGTAGTGTAATGGCACCTCTATTATTTCTTAGCTCTCGCCATATAGATTCTGTCCTTGACCTCTCCAGGACATTCCTCCCTCTCCAGCACTGTAACATTCTCCTTGACCAATACTGCCACACCACCTCCTATCTTTCCTTCCCTATCTTTCCTGAACACTTTATAGCCAGGAATATTTAATACCCAATCCTGCCCTTTTTTGAGCCAGATCTCAGTTATTGCCACAACATCATATTCCCATGTGGCTATTTGTGCCTGCAGCTCACTTACCTTGTTTACTACGCTTCATGCGTTCACATACATACACTGTAAACCCATCTTAGAACATCCTGTGTTCTCTCTTAGTTTGAACCCACCTATTAGCTTACCATTTCTTACTTTAGTACTCTCTGCCTCTCCCCATCCTTTGAGCACTTTATTTCCCCTTTCTAATGCTACATCCTGGTGCCCATCCCCCTGTCAAATTAGTTTAAACCCTCCCCAACAGCACTAGCAAACCTCCCCGCAAGGATATTGGTTCCAGCCCTGTTGAGGTGTAACCCATCCGGCCTGTGCAGGTCCCACCTCCCCCAGAACCGGCCCCAATGCCCTCCCTCCTGCACCATTTCTCCAGCCACGCATTCATCTGCTCTATCCTCCTATTTCTATACTCACTCGCGCGCGACACCGGGAGTAATCCGTAGATTACTACCTTTGAGGTCCTGCTTTTTAATCTCTTTCCTAGCTCCCTAAAATCTGCCTGCAGGACCTCATCCCTCTTTCTACCTATGTCGTTGGTACCAATATGGAGCACGACCTCTGGCTGTTCACCCTCCACCCTCAGAAAGTTCTGCAGCCGCTCAGAGACATCCTTAACCCTGGCACCAGGGAGGCAACATACCATCCTGGAGTCACGTATGCGGCTGCAGAAACGCCTGTCTGTTCCCCTAACTATCGAATCCCCTACCACTATTGCTCTCCCACTCTTCTTCCTCCCCCCCTGTACAGCTGAGCCACCTATGGTGCCGCAGACTTGGCTCTGGCTATACTCCCCAGTGGAACCATCGCCCTCACCAGTACTCAGAACAGAATACTGGTTGGAGAGCGAGATACACTCAGGGGACTCCTGCACTACCTGCCTGGTCCTCCTCTTCTGTCTGGCGGTCACCCATTCCCTCTCTGCCTGCACACTCCTGAAATGTGCTATCCACGAAGCTCTCAGCCTCACAGATGCACCGCAGTGACGCCAGCTGCTGCTCAAGCTCGGAAACCCGGAGCTCGAGCTCCTCCAGCTGACGACACTTCCTGCACACATGGTTGTCCAGGACACGGGAAGCGTCCTGGATTACCCACATGGCACAGCATGTGCATTCCGTGGGATTGAGCTGCCCTGCCATGCCTCTATTTAATAGACTATTAACTAACTTACAGAAATAAACTTAAGACTAAGGGGGCAAAATTCGTCTCCTTTGCGCCTGCCGTTAGCACCTCCGTGGGGTGCTAATGGGGCGCAAAGGGTTAATCGCACGGGGGGCGCGGGCGAACAAAGTGCATCCTGTGAAATTCGGTGGGGCATTGCTGAAGCGCTACCCGGTAGCGCCGCGCCCCCTCTGGTAGTGCCCCGGGCCACTGCGCCTCCGGCAATGACATCATCGCCATGCGTGCCAACCCCTTAGCTCCCCACGGCAGAATTTCGGTTGCACCCCGCAAGGCTGCCGCGGGTCGATAGCGGGCCGACCTCCGCTCGGGGGGCGGTAGTTAAAGGGGAGGTGCGGCCCGTGACCCGTGCCGCCATTTTCTTTTTTTGGCCCTCCGTGGTGTGCCATGGTATGGTCCTGGCCGCCATCGCGCAGCCCGGTGCCGTGTCTCAACGCCGGGTAGCTGCCATGGCACCACGCCGCCCTGGTGGCCTAGTTGGGGCGATCGGAGGCGCTGCAGAGTGCGCAGCGGCCCTCCCCTTTATCTGAACGGGAGGAGTGCTGAAAGGTGGCAGCCTCTGCGGAGCGCTGCCGGTCGCAACCTGACATTGCCTCGGTTATCGCTCCACCAGGATGTCCCGCCTTGCCAGCCTTAATGGGACGCTACCGAATTTCGCGCCCTAATGTCGGACCTGCCTTTATCTCCGGCTGCTTCTCTCGCTCTCTTAGTTAAAGTCTATTCACACGATTATCTATAGTTATATTAATTAGTTTATCTAGTTACGTTAGAGAGAATAAAACACTAAGGGGTAAAAATTCACTTGGTTGCGCCTCCCGTTAGCGCCTTAAGAGGGCGCTAATGAGGCGTTAAGCCGCTAACGCCCGGGCGCAGCGATGTTTGCGCCGCTTGAGAACTTAACTTGAGATTGTGCGGCGGCGCTAAAACTTACCGCTGCGACCACCTGCGCGCGCAGATTGTGACGTCATTCCATGGTGCAACGCCCTTGTGGCGCCCCGTAGCGGAAATTGAGTGGCGCCCCCTGCCTTACCGCCTGGCGCTTCCAACGACCAGAAGACTGGAACGCTATCAATCGCTGTGGGGCTGGGGGGGGCGCTATTTAAAGGGGGCCTCTTCCTGTCTTTTATTGTTGGTGGCATTTTTGAACTACGCATTCTGAGAGAGAGAGGGAGAGACTTCTGGAGAGATTCAACGTTGTGTGAAGGAGTTTTGGGTACTGAGCAGCACTTTGCAGGTTCATTTTGATTTGCCATTCCTTGTATCGATTTAGCAGAGACTGTGGGAGCTGCACTCTGAGCTCTTTGCCTGGTACTCTCCATTGTTCTTTCCAGCACATTTGATGTGCAAGTCTCTCCAGGCCGAGATTCAAGGCAGCAATGAACAGGATGTGGATGGAAAGCAAGATTAACCATCCCCTTTAAGAACTGGCCCGTGCCATTGTGTGTGTGTTCCATTGCTGACTGACATTACATGAGCTTCGCCAGCGCTCCGAGTTAGCGCCTCACTGCTCGGCCTTTGCGCCTTAAGAGAGGTGTGCAGCGCCTGCTTTAGCGCTCCACTCACCTCCCGGGGCGGTAAAAGTGAAGTTTCCTGTCAGTGCCGATAATTAGCGCCAGGCGCTAATATTTGCGTCCAGACGATATTTGCGCCCCAAATGGGGCGCGACCTAATTTCTACCCCTAATACTCACCCACCAATCACCTACCTGCAGTCCTGTGACGCCATCCCTTGCTTTTGCTGTTCTTTTGGAATTCAGCGGCCCCGCGCTCTCTATCCATTGCTACAGCCGCTGCTGCCGATTCCTATCAGGTCCACTGTCCTCGGGGCCCCGCGCTCTCTATCCTGTGCTACAGCCTCTGCTGCCGATTCCTTTCAGGTCCACTGTCCTCGGGGCCCCGCGCTCTCTATCCTGTGCTACAGCCTCTGCTGCCGATTCCTGTCAGGTCCGCTGTCCTCGGGCCCCGCGCTCTCTATCCTGTGCTACAGCCTCTGCTGCCGATTCCTATCAGGTCCGCTGTCCTCGGGCCCCGCGCTCTCTATCCTGTGCTACAGCCTCTGCTGCCGATTCCTATCAGGTCCACTGTCCTCGGGGCCCCGCGCTCGTTATCCTGTGCTACAGCCTCTGCTGCCGATTCCTTTCAGGTTCACTGTCCTCGGGGCCCCGCGCTCTCTATCCTGTGCTACAGCCTCTGCTGCCGATTCCTTTCAGGTCCACTGTCCTCGGGGCCCCGCGCTCTCTATCCTGTGCTACAGCCTCTGCTGCCGATTCCTATCAGGTCCGCTGTCCTCGGGCCCCGCGCTCTCTATCCAGTGCTGCCGCTTTATCCTGTACTTCGAAAATATGAATCTAAGTGGGGTACAGGAGCAAAGGGATCTCGGAGTACAAATACACAACTCACTGAAAGTAGCGACACAGGTTAACAAGGCCATAAAAAAAGCAGACCATGCACGAGGGTTTATTTCTAGAGGGATTGAATTGAACATTTTTGGAAGAGTTTTCTACTCTGACCCGGCTTGAAAGTTTGAAAGACTGGCTTGTACTTTAAGTTTTTTAAATTAAATATACACTTGGATTTCCAAAAGGTTATCCCCTTACGCTGTGCAAACAGGCCCAGCGCCTGTTTTGCACCAGCCGTAACATTTTCAGACGTAATTGGTGGGCAGTTGGTGGGCAATTAGCCCAACTCTGTGCCAGCAATAAGGTTTTCAGTGTCGGAGCAGATGATCTGTCAAGTCGGAACTTGACAGATCACAAGTCCGGGATTTAGCGCACGCGCTTGAAATCCCCCAGCTTGCTGTCCATTTCATGGGTGCTGCAAATTCTGGCCCAATGGCTCATTTCCACATTGGGGCATGACCCTTCAGAAGAAGGCAAGATCCATTTAAGTGATAGGGAAACATAACCATTCCGGATGACCCGGCATCGGAACTTGGTGCTATGTTGAGCTATTTGGTAAACATGTTTGGTTAAAGATTTTGGCTCAGTGCCATTGTTTATATTATGTAATGTAAGTTCAAAAGCCACTTGGGGTAATTACAGGGAGAGTACATTGCAATCATGGCAACCTTCAATTTGGGAGCTGCTTAACGGCATGCTAATATCTGTTATTGCCTGTGATATCAAATACAGCTGAAATAATAATAGGTTTCTCACAGTGCACAGAACTCCAATGAGCCTACATTCTGCAAATTATGTTTAGCCTGCTACTTAAATTAAATCACTGGAAAAAAATAAATAAGTTCCAGACAAGGTGTTGAATGCCATTTCACCTTATCAACTCAATTTAAGAATTCAGCTGAGGCTGAGGCAACAAGTAACTCCCTACGGAGTTGGATGCAGGTGTGCTGTGTTAAATTGCTACTGTCGGGACTTGTGTCAGAGCACGTCCAGACACGGAAGATAAAAGGCGCAAATTTAACCCTGAATACCTGTCGGAAACCGGGCGGGCGGTTAAAATCGGCCGGGTGGCTTATCCACCAATGTCCCGCCCGGATCCCGCCGGTTTCAATTTTAACCTGCTCTTCTGAGCAGGCGGCAAAGACACCCGTCTGAAGCCAGCAGGGGTCCTTCTTCAAATGTGGAGGTCAAGGTCCGATGACCTCGTCGGGCCCCGACTGCAGATTTTAACCGTGGCCTGCGATGCCCGCATTTGTTTCGGGCGGCGGCCAGGGACGCCTATCGAGCGCCGGAACCAACATGGCGTCGGGCGCGGGACGTCACGCAGCAAAATTCCACTTCGTGGGACTCGTTTTGGAGCTGGGAAAAGGTTGCGAGGAGCATTCCAATTTCTACCCCCTAGATCCATGAATTGATTTGCTCACCAGATATCTGTCCAAACTCTTCCTACGACTACTGATGTTATCATCCTCAATTGCCTCCCTGAGCAGTCCAGTCTGAACATTCACCACCCTCTGTGTGAAATAATGAAGAAGCAGAAGAAGACTTGCATTATATAGCGCCTTTCACCACCTCAGGATGTCCCAAAGTGCTTTACAGCCAATGAAGTACTTTTGAAATGTAGTCACTGCTATAATGTGGGAAACGCGACAGCCAATTAGCGCACAGCAAGCTCCCACAAACAGCAAAGTGATAATGATCAGATAATCAGTTTCAGTGATGTTGATTGAGGGATAAATATTGGCCAGAACACCGGGGATAACTCCCCTGCTCTTCTTCAAAATAGTGCCATGGGATCTTTTACGTCCACCTGAGAGAGCAGACGGGGCCTCGGTTTAACGTCTCACCCGAAAGACGGCACCTCCGACAGTGCAGCACTCCCTCAGCACTGCACTGGGAGCGTCAGCCTAGATTTTTGTGCTCAAGTCTCTGGAGTGGGATTTGAACCCACAACCTTCTGATATTATATCTGATCCGTCCATTCAACTTCTCTCTTCCAAACCATGCCGTGCCCATCGTCGTTGAGCTCAGGGTCACGGCCGACCATTTCTCAAGGTTCAACGTGTCGGCACTGACTGTTACTTATTTTGTTGATCGCAGGTGTTCATGGAAACCATCGGGAAGAGCAGGCTCGGTGTAAAACCTGACTGACTGACAAATACAAGCTCAGCCTTTCAGCCTGGTGAAGTGCGAGCTGGGTGAGCCCTCACTGCCCACGCACAGTGCTACAGCTTGACAGCTAGGCAGATTAAATGCAAATGGCTCCTTGTGCCCACACCACAGACACCCCGCTGTCGGAGTGGCAATGGTCAGAAATTCGCCTCGCTAAGAATGCGGCTGAATCATCCGATTCCCATGGGAGGCCAGAGCGCTTTTAATTCCCACACAGTACACAATTACACACGCAAGCATACTTTATGCAAACAAACCACTCACACACCAATAAGCAAGCCGGTCCTTTTAATTGGTAATGGTATGTGGCACTAAAAGGAGATGGAAATTATTCAGCTCCCTCCTCTGCCTGTCACGATGTAGAGCCACAGTGAAAAATAGCACTTGGCTAGGTTTTTCTGTTTCATATGTGCTGGGGCTATTGAATCACTTGGCCACAGCGAAAATAAGAAAATCAACCAGCGAAGGTAGTCTGCTCAATTTCCCCCCCCCCCCCACCCCGTAATCTAGGCTGACACTCCAGCGCAGTGCTGAGGGAGCGCTGCACTGTCAGAGGTGCCGTCTTTTGGATGAGACGTTAAACCGAGGCCCCGTCTGCTCTCTCAAGCGGACGTAAAAAAGATCCCACGGCACTAATCCAAGGGGAGTAGCGGAGTTCTCCTAGTATTCTAACCAAGATTTCCCCCCTCAATCAACACCATTAAAATAGTCATCTGGTCATCTGTCTAATTGCTGTTTGTGGGAGCTTGCTGTGCGCAAACTGGCTACCGCGTTTTCCCACATAACAACAGTGACTCCACTTCAAATAGAGCTTCAGCGACTGTGAAGCAGTTTGGGACATCCAGAAGATGCGACAGGCACTATGTAAATACATGTACTTTTTGTCCCTCCGTTTAAATGAATGGACGAATAATTGGGCAGGTTCCGTTGGGAAAATGCTCATCGCCTCACTCACTTTTTCAGCATTCATTGTACCCAAGTGATCCTCTAGTCCCAGGCACAGGATCAGGAGAATTTAGCGCACGAGCTTTGATAAAACCCAAATGGGGACTTCTTGGAAACGGTTAAGAGAATAAAACTCAACATATTAAATTTTTAAAAAGATGGTCTGAATTTATTCAAGGATGTTAGCCTACTTGTCAATCTGCAATGCGTTGGAAGAGTGGTGTTTGGCTTGGCAATTGGGCAAAGAGCATGTTTTTTTCTGCAAAATCTTTATGTTACACCGCTGCTTCTATCAATTCTGCTGTTCAATGCTGGGACATTCTCATGAAAAACAGGAGAGTTTAAAGAGCAGGCAGGTTAGAAATCTTTCTTGTGGCTTAAGTTGTTTTTTTCGAGCCCTTTGAATGTGTCTTATCGACTTGAAACACACTTCCAGCTGTCTGCTGTTCTCTGTTGAAAGCCCTGCTGGCTGACTCGGTCCACGATAGCTGCAAGCCAGCTGGCACTACCAGATGTTACTGAAGTCGAATCCGATCAGTATCTCGGCTGGCCTGCATGCATTCCATGCTCAGAGTGTCAAGTGTACAGAATGCTCACTTCACTAGCAATCGCCTTCAGAGCAGAGCAGTGACCTTTAGTAAAAGAGCGAAGCTTCGGTTACCACGAGTGGGGCGGGTGACACCTTTTCCAGTTGGCCATTTAAGACATTTTAGCTCACTTCCAGTCTGTAAATGATGTCATGGTTAAACTGCCAATCAGATCATTTTCAATGCTTTCAATACCTTACAAAAGAACATAAGGAATAGGAGCAGGAGTCGGCCATACGGCCCCTCGAGCCTGCTCCGCCATTCAATAGGATCATGGCTGATCTTTGATCTCAACTCCACCTTCCTGCCCTATCCCAATATCCCTTGATTCCTCTAGAGTCCAAAAAGCTATCTATCTCAGCCTTGATTATACTCAATGACTGAGCATCCACAGTCCTTTGGGGTAGAGAATTCCAAAGATTCACAACACTCTAAGTGAAGAAATTTCTCCTCAACTCAGTCTTAAAAGGCCGACCGCTTATCCTGAGACTCTGCCCCCTAGTTCTAGACACTCCAGCCAAGGGAAACAATCTCTCAGCATTTATCCTGTCAATTCCACTCAGAATCTTTTATTTTACGGCTGTAACACAAACTTAAAGCGGAGTCACACCATCAATGGCCATTTTTAAAGATCAGAAAGGAACTGATTAGGGACAATTCAACCCAAGAATGGGAAAGACTGAACCAACACTTGCCTGGTAAGCTCAGGTGCCCAGGGTGTTTCGGCAACTGAGATTTTGCAAGCTGCTTTTACACTGGTTCCACTGGGATATTGCCAGGTAACATTAATGCCACATAAGTGCCAGGCAATGGCCATCTCCAACAAGAAAAATCCCAACCACTTCTCCCTGACTTTCACCGGCACCATCATTGCTGCATCCCCCACCATCAATGTCTTGAGGGGGGGTGGGGGGGGGTCACCATTGGCCTAAAAGCTCAACTGGACCAGCCATATCAACACTGTGGCTACAAGATACAGGATGAGGCTGGGTATCCTGACGAATGGCTCGCCTCCTGGCCCTTCAAAGCCTTCCCACCGTCTACAAGGTTCCAGTCAGAAGTGTGATAGAATAGTCATTACCCGCCTGGACAGGTGCAGCCACAATAACAGTCAAGAAGCTCAACACAATCCAGGGCAGAGAAGCCCGCTTGATCAACATCCCTGTCACTAGACTCAATATACACCCCCTCCACCACAGGCCGATTGTGGCTGCAGTATCGATGAACTACCAGATGCCCTGCAGCAACAGACAAAGTGAGTGGATAAAACTGTGGTAGATGGAGTTTAACGTGGGGAAGTGTGAGGTCATCCACTTTGGATTATTTTCTGAAAGGCGAGTGTCTGGGAGCTGTGGAGGAGCAAAGGGATTTGGGTGTCCAGGTACACAAATCACTAAAAGCTAGAGCGCAGGTTCAAAAAGTCTCATGAAAAGTTGGCCTTTATCTCAAGGACCTGGAATTCAAAGGTGAGGGTGATGCTTCAGTTGTACAGAGACTTGGCCAGACCCCATCTGGAGCTTTGCATTCAGTTCTGGACACCGAATCTCAGGAAAGGCACTTCACAGCCTTCTGACTCAGCATTGAGTTCAACAATTTCAGATTGTAACCTCTGCCCCCATTTTTCTGGACGGCAGTTGTTGCTGATGATTCTGCCATTCCCATTTACACCTCCTCTAGTCCCACCTTTTGTTTCTTTACTCGTCCCATTACCGTCTCCTTTTGCCTCGCACCATCGTCCCTTTTGTCATTTAATCTCTCCTGCCTTCCACCCTAGCACCGACCTTCCCTTTTGTTCTTTTCTCGCCTCCTCTCCTTTCCCTGCCTCTGTATTTGCTTAAAACCCATCACAACTCTAAATTTTTCCAGCACTTGACAAAAGGTCGTTGACCTGAAACGTTAACTCTGTTTCTCTCTCCGCAGATGCTGCCTGGCCTGCTGAGTATTTCCAGCATTTTCTGTTTTTATCTCAGGAAAGATATCCTGGCCTTGGAGGGGGTGCAGCACAGATTCACCAGAATGATACCAAGGCTTAAAGGGCTAAATTATAATAACAGGTTGCATAATGTGGCTTGTATTCCCTTGAGTACAGAAGGTTGAGGGGTGATGTAGTCAAGGTGTTTAAAATGATAAAGGGATTCAATAGCAGAGATACAGAGAAATGATTTCCTCTGGTGGGGGAATCTAGAACAAGGGGACACAATCTTGAAATTAGAGCCAGGCCATTTAGGAGTGAAATCAGGAAGCACTTTTTCACACAATGGGTAGTGGAAATCTGGAACTTGCTCACCCAAAATGCTGTGGATGCTGGTTCAATTGACATTTTCAAGACTGATATTTTTATAAGGTAAGGGTATCAAGGGATAGGGAATAAAGGCAAGTAAATGGAGTTGAGGTACAGATCAGCCATGAGCTAATTGAATGGTGGAACAAGCTCGAGGGACTGAATGGCCGACTCATGGTCCTATGTAGCTCGCCAAGATTCCTTCAACAGCACCTCCCAGCCTCACAAGCTCTACACTGAGAAGGACAAGAGTAGCATTGTTATGGAACATCATTACCTCCAGGTTCCTCTCCAAGTCACATACCTTCCTGACTTGGACATATATCGCGGTTTCTTCATTGTTGCTAGGTCAGTATCCCAGAGTTCCCTACCTAACACAGTGTAGCAGTACCATCAGCACAAAGATTGCAGCATTTCAACAAGGCCGCCCACCATCGCCTTCTCAGGGCAATATGGCACGTCCATTAAACGTGGCTTTTCTAATGTCGCCCGCATCCCAAGAACAAGTATCAAAAATTGCCATCAATCAGCTGGCTCCCTGCATTTATACTGCTAGATCTAGCTCCCTTATCTGGCCATCGACTCATCGACCCAATTTTTCACAGGTCTATGAGTCTGCTGCTCAGATTTACTCATGGACAGTGGTCTCCTCAAATCAAATCCAAATTAAACAGCGCCAGTCTAAAAATAACTTTAGTGCTCACATCTTATAAAAGGTCAGTGATTTAACTTGCATCTTATAAAAGGTAAGTGATTTAACAGTTAGCCTAAGCATAGTCAATGTCATCTCCTGGACTGGTTTTGATCACTTGAGGGAGTCGAGAGGAGTTTTCCCTTTTCCCTTTATTGGCCCTGTTTTTTTTTCTGGTTTTACTTGCCTCTCCCAGGAGGTTAGATGGCTGCTGGGGTGTTAGGAGGAGGCTAGTCATGATGCTCCAGCCATCATGTTGTGGGGCAGGCTTGATGGACCAGTTGGTCTTTTCCTGCCCATCATTTTCATATGTTTGTAAAGCATAATTAGACCTTTCCTGTATTTTTTTCCTTTAATCTGATGTTTTGCCTGTATAAATGCAATATTGATGAATGCTGCACCTAAAATCTTAGGCTGGAGCGGGGCATCTCGTGGCGTGCCTCATTAGTTAGACATTTTCCTGCACCCTTCAGCTCAAACATAATTTGCGCCGTAACTTGCTGGAAGTGCGTGGTGATAAAGGCATGGCGAGGGCAACAGGGCATCTGGGACCTTAGTGAACGGCAGGACTAACAGTCTATCTCCTTAACCAATGAGATTTAAGGTTGAGAAAGAAACGGAGGAA
Organism: Squalus acanthias; assembly: GCA_030390025.1. Lineage (NCBI taxonomy): Eukaryota > Metazoa > Chordata > Chondrichthyes > Squaliformes > Squalidae > Squalus > Squalus acanthias. The sequence continues at coordinate 55,527,005 of CM059444.1, read as the reverse complement.
TGATGGAAAAGGAGGGTGAATTAGAGTCAAATCAGGTACAGAAATAAGGAGGGGTAAAGAAAGATTGGATTAAGAGAGAGAAACAGAGACAGAAAGGAAAAGTAAGAAAAAAATGTGAAACTGTAAATTTGAAACTTTTAAAATATCTATGAAGAATTTACTACATGCAGGAATGAGACTCAGAAGTTTAAATTGTTCCCTTTCTGGGCCGGAGAGATTGATTGGCATTGCATTAACAATTATCATGTCATTAAAAGAGACATTGATAGACATAGTGAATGGGCAAAACTGTGGCAAATGGATGTGAGGGCATCCATTTTTGACCATCAAAGGGTAGAGTCTAGTAATAGTTAAATGGTGAAAAGCTGGGAACATTGGAGATCCAAAGAGATTTAGGGATCCATGTACACAGATCATTGAAATGTAGTCGTCATGTACAAAAAACGAATCAAAAAAGCTAATGAAATGTTATCCTTTATAAATAGAGGTCTAGAATATAAAGGGGAGGAAGTTTTGCTACAGCTATACAAAGCCCTGGTTAGATCACATCTGGAGTACCGTGTACAGTTCTGTGCACCGCACCTTAGAAAGGATATAGAAACATAGAAACATAGAAGATAGGAGCAGGAGTAGGCCATTTGGCCCCTCGAGCCTGCTCCGCCATTCAATGCGATCATTGCTGATTATCCAAATTCAGTACCCTGTCCCTACTTTCTCCCCATATCCCTTGATCCCCTTAGCCTTAAGAAATATATCTAACTCCTTCTTGAATATATTTAATGAATTGGACTCAATTGTCTTCTGTGGTAGAGAATTCCACAGGTTCACCACTCTCTGGGTGAAGAAATTCCTCCTCATCTCAGTCCTAAATGGCTTACCCCTTATCTTTAGACTGTGACCCCTGGTTCTGGACTGCCCCGCCATCGGGAACATCCTTCCTGCATCTAGTCTGTCTAGTCCTGTTAGAATTTTATAAGTTTCAATGAGATCCCCTCTCATTCTTCTAAACTCTAGCGAATACAAGCCCAATCGACCCAATCTCTCCTCATACGTCATTCCTGCCATCCCAGGTATCAGTCTGGTGAATCTTTGCTGCACTCCCGCCATGGCAAGAACATCCTTCCTCAGATAAGGCGACCAAAACTGCACACAATACTCAAGGAGTGGTCTCACCAAGGCCCTGTACAACTGCAGCAAGACATCCTTGCTCCTGTACTCGAATCCTCTCGCTATGAAGGCCAACATACCATTTGCCTTCTTCACCACCTGCTGCACCTGCATGCTTACCTTCAGCGACTGGTGCACAAGGACACCCAGATTAGCGTGCAAAGTTAAAGCACATGGGATTGGGGGTAAGGTACTGACTTGGATAGAAAACTGGTTGGCAGACAGGAAGCAAAGAGTTGGAATAAATGGGTCTTTTTCCAAGTGGCAGGTAGTGACTAGTGGGGTACCGCAGGGATCGGTGCTAGGACCCCAGTTATTCACAATATATATTAATGATCTAGACGAGGGAACTAGATGTAATATCTCCAAGTTTGCAGACGACACAAAGCTGGGTGGGCATGTGTGCTGTGAGGAGGATGCAGAGAAACTCCAGTATGATTTGGACAGGTTGGGTGATTGGGCAGATACATGGCAGATGCAGTATAATGTGGATAAATGCGAGGTTATCCACTTTGGTGGCAAAAACAGGAAGGCAGATTATTATCTGAATAGCAATAGATTGGGAAAAGGGGAAGTGCTCCGAAAGCTTGTGATTTCAAATAAAGCTGTTGGACTATAACCTGGTGTTGTGCGACTTCTCACTTTTGTCCATCCCAGTCCAACACCGGCATCTCCACATTAAGGATAAGGGGTAAGCCATTTAGGACAGAAATGAGGAGGAATTTCTTCATCCAGAGAGTGGTGAACCTGTGGAATTCTCTGCCACAGAAGGCAGTAGAGGCCAATTCATTAAATAGATTCAAGAAGGAGTTGGATATATTTCTTAAGGCTAAAGGGATCAAGGGATATGGGGAGAAAGCAGGGACAGGGTACTGAATTTGGACGATCAGCCATGATCGCATTGAATGGCGGAGCAGGCTAGAGGGGCCGAATGGCCTACTCCTGCTCCTATCTTCTATGATTCTATGATTCTATGAATCTCTTATGCGGGACCTTATCGAAAGCCTTCTGAAAGTCCAAATACACCACATCCACTGGTTCTCCCTTATCTATTCTACCAGTTACATCCTCAAAAAATCCAGTATATTGGCCTTGGAAGGAGGGCAGCGCAGATTAACCAGAATGTTACCAGGGCTCCAAGGGTTAGATATTGAGGAGAGATTACATAAACTAGGCTTGTATTCCCTGGAATATAGAAGGTTAAGGGGTGATTTGATTGAAGTTTTTAGGATTTTGAAAGTAATTGATAGGGTAGACAGAGAGATCTTCTGCTGATGGGGGAGTCTAGGACAAGGGGACATAACCTTAAAATCAGAGCCAGGCCATTCAGCAGAGAAGTTAGGAAACACTTCTCCATGCAAAGGGTGGTAGAAGTGTGGAACTCTCTCCCACAAAAAGCAGTAGATGCTAGCTCAATTAATCATTTTCAAACTGTGATCAATAGATTTTTGCTAGATAAGGGTATTAATGAATATGGAGCCAAGGCAGGTGGAAGGAGTTCCGATACAGATCCGCCATGATCTCATTGAAAGGAGGAACAGGCTCGAGGAGCTGAATGGCCTCCTCCTGATCCTATGTTCCTAAAGGGATACTTACGCTGTTAATTACAAGCCCTGATTTTCAGCGGCGAGTTTAATGGGCAATTAATGTGCAAATCCAGCAAGTTCTTAAAAACAATGAGGGCGAGATGCTGTTTGTGCAAAGGAAATGGCGGAGCAGGCAGAAGTCGACCAATAAGTTCTGGAGATTCGCAACTCACAGTGTATCTCACCTTCCCATAGACTTGCTAGCCAATTTGCGCATTAATAACGGCATGCATTGTGAACCCGCTGTTAGTTTACCAGGAAGATTCGGTCCATTATAATCCAGGTTTAGAATGTGAAACCTTCAGAATTTTGCTTTATGTTTCCATTTCTCATTTTGTTTCTCATTACACCTCCCTCCCTCTCTCTCTCTCTCTGTTACTCACTGCCTCACTAGACTCCTAATGTTGCAGTTATTTTTCTTTCGATCATGTTAGGCTGCTGTTGATGCGCAGGGCAGCCTGCATTTCTGTATGTATGTGTGCGTGTGTGTATCTCTCACAAAACCAATAAAAGGGGAAGATTTAGTAACATATTTTTGCAGCAGCTTGTAATTCTTTTTTTAAAGATACAATATATCAAACAGTTTATTTTGGAAGAGCGCAACATAAGGAGGTTTAAATGAGCACAAGATGACAAAATCTCTTTGCTGGACTGGCAAATTTCCCTGAAATCAAGCGCTTTACGCACTGATGTCATCTGTTAAAAGTTGAAAGTCGTCTCAGAAGCATCAGTTCATACAAAAGTACCAAAACGATGCTGAGCCTAATTCTCCTGATCCCTTCTGCCCCAGTGCTGAACAGGAGCAGCACACCCAAAGTGCACTGTGCCTGTCTAGGCCCATGGTGGAGTGAGGTAGGGAAATCGGGACTGTTTTGCTTTTTTTGTATATATCTTTGACAACTATTGTCCCTCATGATTATACATGTCCTTCGCTACTGCTGTACGGTAATATTTATGCCTTAGTTTCTTTAAGTTATGCAGGTTCTTTCAGATCAAAACCTAGATCCTCCAAATAATCTAGACCATGTCAGTTCTTTCAGTGACATACAGCCACACTTGACACCGTCTTTGCTCTCCTCCCTCCCTCAACGTGTCTCTACGTTGCTGCATTTGTAGGACGTGCAGAATTACCCCTCGCCCCGTCCAACAGATTATAGAGTTCGGACTTGAGACTGATGAGAAATTACACCAGGCACACGGGTTCTGCCTTTAACCTTTTATTGCTCCTAAGACAGATTCAAAACCCCAACCACTAGTCGAGCAGTCCACCAATAACGTTACAAGAAATCATACATACAGATGACCAGTCCAGCGTTGATTGTAGGCCGCGTCCTTTCGACTGCAGCTCTTCGCCTTTCGACAGCAGCTCTTCGAGTTGAGATGATCAACCAGGCCCCTCCTTCCAACTGCAGTGACGATATTTTTCGTCACTGGTTTTTATACAGTTTTCCTTGTTTTTTCCAGTAAATCAATCATTCGGAAATGGTGAAATGTTCCTTTAATGTTCGACCTGAGTTGTTTGAGCTGTCAGAATTTCACACTCACACATCCTGTGTGGCTGTCCGTTAGTTGCCTTTATCAAAGCCCAAAATTGTTCATTCACTCATAAAGTTTACAAAAGTGGCAGAAAACCACTTGGTTACAGTCATGTGTTACGTCGTATCCTGCATTTCAAAACTTCAAAGGTTTGACTCCTCCCCTTTAGTCACCAAAAATCGTTCCACAATTTTGTAGCCTATTTTGTTGTAGACACGATGTCTGCAAATCTAAGGGGGTTTGTTTATCTCTGTTGTCTATGACTACCCCCTGCAGTTACAACCATGTTTGCTGCCCTTTAGTACAGCACATCAAAGCACATTCCATGTCCACTTATCAGTGAAAGACTGTCTGTTACAACTTTATTTCACTTCGAAAAACCTTTTGGTCTGGCAAAGCATTTTAAAAATACCAAAATTAAAAATTAAGGGTCTGTGTATACTTACACATTACAGAGGTTATCAGCACTACAGGGCCTTGTCATTAATCAGGTTTTACTCATTCACCATTCAGCCCCTTTTCACTAAAATTGTGCACTCCAGAGCTGGTTCAGTCGACTATTTCCCAATTATATAGGTTAAGGTGACTCCTTAACTGCTCGAAAATCATTAAAGGATCATGATTGCAAGTGGGGTGTCATTGGCTGCTAATTGTTTTTGCTGCCAATAACGAAACCCACATTTCAAAGATGCATTTCCTCCAATTTTGTTGGCAGCTTGTTACTTTGAGAGAAAAAACAGTCAGCTGTTCTATTTGTCACGGTGAGAGGAAGCTGACGCCCCTATTGATCAACAGAAGGTGCTGGCAGAGGTGGTTTACTCAGCATTAACTTCAGTGAACTTGCTAACGGAAGCTATTTGCAAACGTTGCCATTACAACTGACCAGCAAACACTTAGTTATGTTTCTTTATGCTGAGAATTTACACAGGCACCAGATATCAGGAAGATCCAGAACTAGTTCCTCGAATTCTGGCCTCTTGCACAACACTCACCATTGGTGGCCATGTCTTCAGCCATCTAGTCCCTAAGCTCTGGAATTCACTCCCCAAATCTCTTCACCTCTCTACCTCGCTCTCCTCCTTTAAGAGGCTAATTAAAACCTACCTCTTCGGCCAAGCATTTGGTCACCTGTCCTAATGTCTCCTTTTTTGACTCGGTGTCAATTATTGTGTGATTGCACTTTGTGAAGTGCCTCAGGACGTTTTACTCTTTTAAAGGTGCTATATAAATGCAAGTTGTTGTTGTTGTAGTCAACTTTGAAGATTTGTTGACCCATAGCTAATTAATAAAATATCAACCAATATTAATTTTACATATTTATTACCTACATAGGATTACATAGGATATACGGCACAGAAACAGGCCATTTGGCCCAACCAGTCCATGCCGGCGTTTATGCTCCACTCGAGCCTCCTCCCGACTTTCCTCATCTAAATCTATCAGCATAACCCTCTGTTCCCTTCTCCCTCATATGCTTGTCCAGCCTCCCCTTAAATGCATCTATACTATTCGCTTCAACCACTCCCTGTGGTAGCGAGTTCCTCATTCTCACTGCTCTTTGGGTAAAGATGTTTCTTCTGAATTCCCTATTGGATTTCTTGGTGACTATCTTATATTGTTGGCCTCTAGTTATGCTCTTCCCCACAAGTGGAAACATTCTCTCTGTACTCACTCTATCAAAATTTTTCATAATTTTAAAGACCTCTATTAGGTCACCCCTCAGCCTTCTTTTTTCGAGAGAAAAGCGACCCAGCCTGTTCATCCTTTCCTGATAGGTATACCCTCGCATTTCTGGTATCATCCTTGCAAATCTTCTCTGCACCCTCTCCAGTGCCTCTATATCCTTTTTATAATATGGCGACCAGAACTGTACGCAGTACTGCAAGTGTGGTCTAACCAAGGTTCGATACAGCTTTAGCATAACTTCCCTACTTTTCAATTCTATCCCTCTAGAAATAAACCCGAGTGCTTGGTTCGCTTTTTTTTATGGCCTTGCTAACCTGTGTCGCACCTTTTAGTGATTTGTGTATTTGTACTCCGAGATCCCTTTGTTCCTCTACCCCACCTAGACTCGCACCCTCCAAGTAATAAGTGACCTCCCTATTCCTCCTACCAAAATGTAATACCTCACATTTGACTGTGTTGAACTTCATTTGCCAATTATATGCCCATTCTGTATAGAATATAAATTCCAAGCACGTCTGGGTGCCCCATTATAGAAAGGTGATTAAATCTATAAGCGATTGTATAGCATAGATTTCACCAGGCTAATACCAGGGATGAGAAGCTATCATTATGAGCAGCTACTTATCATAGTCGGACTATTTCCAATGGAGCGGAGAAGGCTAAGAGATTTAGTTGTGGTTTTTTAAAATGATGAAATGTTCTTTTAATGATGAATAGGGGAAAACTATTTTCTCTAGTTAGGGAGTCAATGATGAGGGAGGGATTCATCAATTTAAAATAATCACTCAGTGAGGGGAAATTTCTTTCTGTAGAGGATCTTTGGAGCATGTAATGTTTTGCCACAGGAAGTGGTGAAGACAAGAGACCATTGCATCTTTTGCGGGTAAATCTGATAAACATTTGAAGCAGAGGAAGACACAGGGCAACGAGAAGAGAGCATAGCAACGGCATTAACTTTGGATTGCTCTTCCGAAGATGAGCTGAATGGCCTTGTTCTGTGTCGTAAACTTCTATGGTTCCACTTGTCAAAGACACCAACATTGCTACTTCTAAAATTCATAATTGTTGTGCGTTGGGAGGGTGGGTGTGGGGGGGGGAATGTCAGCAGATTCATCATTTTTGGGGGGAGGGAGAGGGCAGGTTGTGTTTGACTGAGTGAAGGCTTTCAGTGCTGGGGAATGGAACGCTTGTCGAGTTTCGTCATTCAATGTCATCATTGAGTACTTCCCGGTCAGGCAAAATGTTTCCACTCTAATAATGTACCTCAGTCTCAGTCGCAGAGGAATTCCTGCTACTGCACCGGTGGAAGATTCTTATATTCCGGGCCATCTCTAATTGAGATGGCTAAATCGAGTGTCCAAGTAGTTGGCAGTTTAGTGTGATGGACCTCTGCTCCTCGGGAGTTGGGTTGCGAGTGTCCAGGCTGATTTCACATCAGATCCTTATAGCGGTCAGAGAGAGCAGACTTTCACCTTACCTGTGTGGACTGAACTCAAAATTGGACCCCAGAGGTGAAACAATACGCCACCAGCCAGTCCCACTACATGTTTATCAACGTTGTGTAACTGAATGATTTATTCGGCACCAAATTTTCTGCGAAGTTTCCATAAATGAAGAGCCAGAAAATAGGATTTGCTAGCTCAAATGAAGGAGCGGGCATTGATTCTGGCACAGGCACAATGGGCCGAATGGCTTCCCTCTGCACCAAAATATCTATGATTTCCACGCAAGTGTCATCACTCCTCGGCCTGGAAAGACACGAGCACAAATGTCTAATGATTCGTAGAAAGGAGACTTTTTTTGCAATTTATCTCAAATTTACACTATTGGCCTGATTTTTTAACCTGATTTGAAATGCTCGGTCCACTGTGGTCTTGTAGATGGCAAGTAGATGTAGTTATCATTTTATGAACACTGCAGTTCATCATCATATTCCTGGGCTGTGAAATTAGTACTAACTCTCACAGGATATAGGGGGAAAAATTCAGTTGGTTGCGCCTCCCGTTAACGCCTTAAGAGGGCGCTAATGGGGCGCAAAGCATCTAGCGCCCAGGCGCGGCGAAGTTTGCGCTGCTCGCGAAATTAACTAGACATTTTGCGGCGGCGCTAAACACTACCGCAACGATCTCCTGCGCCGGCAGATCATGACGTCACTCGAGTGCGCAACGCCCCGGTATCGCCCCGGAGCGGATATTGAGTGGCGCCCCCTGCCTTACCGCCTGACGCTAGCAACGACAGGTTGAGGGGAGCGTTCTGCAGTCATGAAGGGAAAGGGGGAGCGCTATTTAAAGGTGACCGCTTCCTGCCTTTTATTGTTGGTGCCATTTTTGAACTACGCATTCTGAGAGAGAGAGGGAGAGACTTCTGGAGAGATTCAACGTTGTGTGAAGGAGTTTTGGGTACTGAGCAGCACTTTGCAGGTTCATTTTGATTTGCCATTCCTTGTATCGATTTAGCAGAGACTGTGGGGGCTGCACTCTGAGCTCTTTGCCTGGTACTCTCCATTGCTCTTTCCAGCACATTTGATGTGCAAGTCTCTCCAGGCCGAGATTCAAGGCTGCAATGAGCAGGATGTGGATGGAAAGCAAGATTAACCATCCCCTTTAAGAACTGGCCCGTGCCATTGTGTGTGTGTTCCATTGCTGACTGACATCACATGAGCTTCGCCAGCGCTCTGAGGTAGCGCCTCGCTCCTCGGCATTTGCGCGTTAAGACAGGTGTGAAGCGCCTGATTTAGCGCTCCACTCACCTCCCGGGGCGTTAAAAGTCAAGTTTGCAGTCGGTGGCGATAATTAGCGCCAGGCGCTAATCTTTGCGCCCGGCCGATAATTGCGCCCCAAATGGGGCGATACTGAATTTCTCCGATCTGAACACTTTGGCCTTGAAATTCGTCCTGGTCGGCGGCGAAAAACGGGCGGTATCGGATCGGCCGCCCGTTATACGCAGCACCTGATATTCAGTCCACAGAGATAAATGGTTTTTTAATTGATTGAGAGCAGCCATTTACTATTTTCTCATTGGATAATATCATATGCTAAGCAGTTGCTGAAACTAAGGACACATTTCTACAGGTGCCAGTTGGAGACTAGGAACTGTTTACAGCGATGCAGGTCTGGCAGATCCAAGCTATACTGCCAGCTCCGTGACCAGGGGAAACAGAGTCCTGCACATGTGCAGAACTCAGCTCACTAGTATCTGACTGCAGATTACATTCTTATCTCATCAAGGGAACCACAGTACAATGGGCTCTCTGCTAACATGGAAAGGAGTTAACTTTTGTAGCTGTGCTTCTATTGGTTGCACTCATATTGCAGCTGGATCAGTGCGAGACCACCTCCTTGCCTAAATTCAATTCAAGTGACTTTACGCCCAAATTACGCAATATAATTTGCAGCAATAGAAAACAATTTTAGCTTTACATCAATAAAAAACATATAGTGTATCTGGCCTTTAAAGATATTGGTGTTTTATAATGTATTGGATTTGTTCAATAGAGTGCAAGATAGTGCAAGAGGGGGTAAATCCTCAAAATTAGAACCAGGCTGTTCAGGGGTAATGTCAGGAAACACCTCTTCACAGAAAGGGTAGTGGAAATCTGAAACTCTCTCCCTCCCCAAAAATTGGTGAAGCTAGGTCAATTGAAAATGCCAAAACTGAGTTTGATAGATTTTTGTTAGGTGACGGTATTAAGGGAAATGGAACCAAGGCGGGTAAATGGAGTTGAGTTACAGATCAGCCACGATCTAACTGAATGGCGGAACAGTCTTGAGGGGCTGAATGGGCTACTACGGTTCCTTTGTCCGATAGTGAGTAGAACTTGGTGGTGGTGTTGGGGAGGAGTTGGGGGGAGGGTAGGGGTTGGGGGGCAGGGGTGGAGGGAGATATCCTTTATTTGTTATAGCAAAACCATTCTTTATACTCACAAAGAAATCGTCCTCTATGGATAACTATTCTATTTGGCCAGTGAAAGAGTCAATCTTTATAAAATCCAATAAAGAAATGTCTCCTGTGTTAACCTAGTAAAGTCACTAGCATGCCATCATCGTGCAGGCTTTCCTTGGTGGGTTCTGAGCCTGGTTAGCATCCAGGTAGAGGGTTTATTTAAAATTCAGTCACTCGTCATAAAAAAATAGCTACAGTCAGAATCGATACAGAGGCCAACTATTTCCGAATGCAGTCAACAGTCGCTCCAATCCAGAAAGTCCCAAACTGCTTTCAGGGAGCTTTAAAGAGATTCTTCTTCTTGCTGTTCCCTTTGGGGAACAGTGTGAAGTAGTGGAAGGATTTGCAGGCTTACTGGCCACATTAACACTCCTTCCATGGCCTTTATTCCAGCCAATTGAGTGGGAGGGTTTTATGAGCTCCCACAACCCATATGATGTGGATGGCTGGTGGGGGGGGGGGGGGGGGGGGGGCGGGGGGGCAAGCCTCCCACATCCACGTGGACGTAAGTATCCCACTGAATTTAAGGCTGGAACTTCCAACTTCACTCACCAGGACTGTCATGGAGTGGGGTTTGAACTCTGCACCTTCTGACCCAGAGGCAGGAATGCTACCACTGTACCAAAGAGCTGCAGCTGCTAGAATCTGTTGGAACATCCTAGTGATATAATTCAGACTAATACAGCTCCCGAGGTGGTAAGAAATACAAGAAGAAATGAAACAGTGTTTATAAATGTTATCTCATAATGTTATCTCATTAAAAAAAGCTTAACATTTAGATCGCAACCTTTTATTATTTTCCTTTAGGGGGGTTAGATAGAAGGATTATGTGTTATATACTGTTAGCTATTCACTTCTTCATATTTTGTTTAATAAATTTGCTTAATAGTTTAAACCTAAAACAAAGTATGATCTTGTAATGCTCTACCACTTATCGAAGGCAGCAAGAAGATTTGTAGAGGCATGGCATCATTCTAATAGCAAAGATAATTAATGGAAAGATTGTCTGTTATCCTGGGCACATTATTGATAGCTTACTTAGATATGGAAGCGAGTGAAAATGTATTTGAATGTACAGGGAGTTGGAGCTCTCCAATAAAACTGATCAAAAAGTCGAGAGTAAAAAAGGTACAAAAGACTCAAAAATGTAATATTGCCCTTCTAACAGATTACTAATTGAGAGCGGATTGCAAAGATAAGAGACAAGTCCAGCAAAATCGTCTCGCAATCTGCCCAAGACCCCAGAGCGACATCTCACTTGGAAACTTTGTACAGAAAAGTGATTTCTGAATATTTATAGCAGTTTAATTTTTCTGTGCATTTTTAACACGCTAGTCGATACATTTGTGTTAAATTGCCGTCGGTGCTTTATTAACGGTGTTCTTAAACAATTTAAAATAAATGGGTGACAACTGTTAAAATAGCATGGAGATGAATTTATCACTAACTCATTGACCAGTGCGCCAAAATTAGCAGGCAGAGAAAATTAAACCCACGCGTTATTTTTAGTACTTTTTTTTATATAAGAATAGTGAACTCTTGGTCCATTAGGTCATTAGGTTGTTTCAATACATCCTTCTCAGAACAGTAAGTGAAAATCATCTGGCCAGGAGGTGCGTGCAGAGGAATATCAACTAGCCAGGGCGAGATGCCTTTTTTATTAACACTTATAAATGGTGTTGTCGTGGAGAGTAACATCTCAGGATTGGCTTGACATTGACATTCCAGGTAACTTTTGTCTTATGCTCATCAAGATTGGGAATGTTAGTTTGCCTTGGAATAGAACTCTTCCCATTTTAGACACCATCCCAGGTCAGTTGCAGAGTAAAGCTCCCAATAATGTGCCCCAGTCCCAATCTCAGGAGAGTACCTCTGACTACTCGAGTGTGACAATTTTGCCCATTTCCCACACCAGTCATCTTGTGGACTTTCTGAATAAGATTGCCAATTAGTACCAGATTAGGGACAATTTTTGTGCTGTTAGCTCATGCTCTCTAGCAATTTCACATAGGATCCTTGCAGCCAGCTGACAGAAGAGACTTTCATCCCATCATTTAACCCAGGTCCCAAAGGTGAAAGGCCAATGTCTAACCCACTGTGCCACCCAGTTCCTTACCACCAATGTTGAAAAGAATAGGGAAGGTGGGGCAATAAATGATGAAGTGGTGATTAGTTGGCATCAAAGAGGTCCTGTCAAAGAATGAGCTAGAAGACAGCATAATGAGCCTTGATTTCAATCAGGATGTAGCACATAACAAGAGGAAATTCAACAACAGCAACAACTTGCGCCTTTAAAATGTCCCAAGACGCTTCACAGGAACGTTAGCAAATAAAATTTGACACCGAGCCACAAAAGGAGATATTAGGTCAGATGTCGAAAAGCTTGGTCAAAGAGGTTGGTTTTACGGAGCATCTTAAAGGAGGAGAGAGAGGCGAAGAGGTTTTAGGGAATTCAGAAGAATAATGATCAATGTGATATCAACCAACTGAAGACAAGAAAGATTATAACCAAGAAGGAAAGAGAGTCACACCAGACAACAAGCTATTTCTTGATATACTCCTAGCTATCTGTGATCACCTATATGATACACTCTTAGCTATATTACTCTTTGGGAATGTACATAGGAACATACGGGACTTGAAATGGCCACTGTGGCCCATCTGACCAGTCCCCATGACATATTCCAAATGCTCTGTCGTTGTTTCTGTTGTATGTTCTATCTATGGATCATTGATGACGTGCAGGCTGATCATGATCTGAGGACACTGCAGTGCAGTCTGTGGGCGAACGTGTAGCTGGTGTAATCCGTGCCACATAACAATTTACATTACCCTGTAAACGCAGCAGATCAAATTAGGTGCGATCTTGTCACCATGTTTGGGTAGTAGCGTATCCCTCGAGGTAGGACATATATTGGTTATACAAACCAGAATCACATTACTGCCTGTTGGGCAGCCTTTTAAATCGGAAATGAGGAGGAATTTCTTCTTTCAGAGGGTGGTGAATCTTTGGAATTCTCTTCCCCAGAGAGCTGTGGAGGTGGAGTCATTGAATATATTTAAGGTGGAGATAGACAGATTTTGAACGATAAGGGAGTCAAGGGTTATGGGGAGCGGGCAGGGAAGTGGAGCTGAGGCCAAGATCAGATCAGCTATGATCTTATTGAATGGTGGAGCAGGCTCGAGGGGCCGAATGACCTACTCCTGCTCCTATGTCTTATGCTCTTATGTCCTTATGAAGCACAACTTAAGCTCGAGGAACAGCACCTCATCTTTCGATTAGGCACTTTACAGCCTTCCGGACTCAACATTGAGTTCAACAATTTCAGATCATAACCTTGGCCCCTATTTTTGCAGACGGCAGCTGTTGATGATACTGCTATTCTGATTTATACCTCTTCCACACCCATCTTGTATTTCTTTACTTGTCCCATTACCACTCCCTTTTGCCTTGCTCTACTTTTGTCATTCAACCTCTCCTGCCTTTCACCCTATCACAGGCCTTCCCTTCTGTTCTATCCTCCCCTCCCCTCTTTCCCTGCCTCTGCACTTGCTTAAAAACCTGTTGCGTCTGTAAACATTTTCCAGTTCTGATGAAAGGTCGGCGACCTGAGAGGTTGACTCTGTTTGTCTCTCCACAGATGCTGCCTGACCTGCTGAGTATGTCCAGCATTTTCTGTTTGTATTACTGCCTGAGACCTGTTCTGTAACACAATGAGGGAAAGAGAAGACAGAATATCAGCAAGGGGATTTACAACGGGTTTCTCACATGGGCTCAGCATGAATGGCTGGCAGACGTTCTGCTGTAAAACAGTCAGAAAATGATGTTTAGTTGGAGCTCCAAATTCAGCACATAGCCAACTTGGCAGCTGCTGGGCAAAGAGGGCCACTGAGTGATGACTCACAATAGACGGTGTAGGAACAGTATTCTTAGTGGCAATGAGTAAGTAAGCGATGAGGTATCAGCACAGCTACTCCAGCTCAGTATTGTCTGGACCAAAGTCTGTATGTTATAGAGAGCCTGTTTAAATGGAATCATATAAGCAAGAGAGCTTTTTATATCAGTTAGGATAGTTGTGATATATTAGACGGTGAGAGAACAACTGCTTGGCTTGTAACCAGGAATTTGAGCCTTGCAGACCAGAAATACCTGAGTACATAATACCTTTAAAAGATAGCTGCTGATTCCCAAGCGTAAAAGCTGGGCAACCAATGTGATTTTCAAAGGATTGGCTCCTTCCCGAGAAATGCAAGCTTATCTTCAATTTCCATTTTAATGTACCATGAAAACTTTTTTGGAATTTGCATCTTTTATCAAGCACCACCTTCCGTGCTAAAATACACCAAAAATATTGGCAACTGTCGCCTAGTTTATATGACAGAGGAAAATATTCTTTTTAGCATCTGCAGGATTGGGCAGTTGGTTATTTTCTGCTTCCTGCGAGCTGATTCAGAAAACATAACACTAGCTGTGCTGAGCTAGATTACAGTTCAGTGGCCAGATCCAGATAGAAGGAACTTCTTTACCCAGAGAGTGGTGAGAATGTGGAACTCGCTACCACAGGGAGTGGTTGAAGCGAATAGTATAGATGCATTTAAGGGGCAGCTAGATAAACAGATGAGGGAGAAGGGAATAGAGGGTTATGCTGATAGAGATGGATGAGGAAAGACGGGAGGAGGTTCGAGTGAAGCATAAATGCTGGCATGGACTGGTTGGGCCGAATGGCCTGTTTCTGTGCCGTATATCCTATGTAATCCTATGTAGAGTGGGTGGCTGGGGCAAGAGGTTTTCTTTGCCTGTCGGAACATGGCATAACATAGTACAGCATTGCATACCACATACCATGCATAACACAACATAACACAACACAATAACATCGTACAGCACACCGCAATTCTACACTGCAAAAACAGCATTACACCGCACAGTCCAACACTCCTGCATCGCACAAACCACCACATCACACATCTGCACATGTGCAGACCGCCACAGCACACGGCTACACAACACAGACCATCACAGCACACGGCTACACAACACAGACTGCCACAGCACACGGCTACACAACACAGACCATCACAGCACACGGCTACACAACACAGACCACCACAGCACACAGCTACACAACACAGACCATCACAGCACACGGCTACACAACACAGATCACCACAGCACACGGCTACACAACACAGACCACCACAGCACACGGCTACACAACACAGACCATCACAGCACACGGCTACACAACACAGACTGCCACAGCACACGGCTACACAACACAGACCATCACAGCACACGGCTACACAACACAGACTGCCACAGCACATGGCTACACAACACAGACCGCCACAGCACACGGCTACACAACATAGACCACCACAGCACACAGCTACACAACACAGACCATCACAGCACACGGCTACACAACACAGATCACCACAGCACATGGCTACACAACACAGACCACCACAGCACACGGCTACACAACACAGACCATCACAGCACACGGCTACACAACACAGACTGCCACAGCACACAGCTACACAACACAGACTGCCACAGCACACAGCTACACAACATAGACTGCCACAGCACACAGCTACACAACATAGACCATCACAGCACACGTCTACACAACACAGACTGCCACAGCACACAGCTACACAACACAGACCATCACAGCACACGTCTACACAACACAGACCGCCACAGCACACGTCTACACAACACAGACCACCACAGCACACGTCTACACAACACAGACCACCACAGCACACGTCTACACAACACAGACCGCCACAGCACACGTCTACACAACACAGACCGCCACAGCACACGTCTACACAACACAGACTGCCACAGCACACGTCTACACAACACAGACCATCACAGCACACGTCTACACAACACAGACCGCCACAGCACACGTCTACACAACACAGACCACCACAGCACACGTCTACACAACACAGACCGCCACAGCACACAGCTACACAACACAGACTGCCACAGCACACAGCTACACAACACAGACCGCCACAGCACACGTCTACACAACACAGACCGCCACAGCACACGTCTACACAACACAGACCATCACAGCACACGGCTACACAACACAGACCGCCACAGCACATGGCTACACAACACAGACCATCACAGCACACGGCTACACAACACAGACCGCCACAGCACACGGCTACACAACACAGATCAGTTGAGATAAAATGTGTTACCGTCTTTTACAGTTACTACAAGACTGTCAGGAGGCAACAAGTAAGAAAGGCCTGGTTTGCTTCAATCCTATTTGATCATTCCTGTGTCCATTTGTTTCTGAGTTAAATTTGGCCCAATGAATAAGATGGAGTCATGGAGAATAGGAGAAATTAACAGATAGCAATCTGGTGTGCAAGAGACCTATGGGATGGCTTACTGTCTGAAAATATGATGATTCTACCACATCACAAGGACTGGAGGGAGCAGACAATGTGCTATGTTGAGCAGGAAAACCACAGGAGTAGTGGTGGCAACAACAATTCCAGTCGTGTTAAATGAGTACATCTGGAAAGGAACCCATTGAAGTAAGATAAAGGCTGGTAGGACTCAAGCTAACCTGTTAGTTAATAGTCAAGTTAGTTGTTCTTTCATGTCAATTGAAGAAAGCATTGGAAATAGGAGATCAGACAAGAAGTAGGATCTATTGGTTAATCATGGAGGTGATGTTATTCCCCACTAGTGCCAGGGAAGAAGAGAACCAGGATCCAACAAAGAAAAATAGGCTGGCTATAATGATGAAGCAGAGATCTCCCTGTGTCCCATTAGTTGTGTCAGAGCCTTCCCTTGGTACCAACAAAAAGGACCAGATTCCAACCCTGACACAGTCTAAAACTGGGTCCAAGTAGATCCATGAGAATTAGTGCAGGAGCAGATTGATACCACTACACTGAGCTATAATTCTAAGACAGGCAGTTTGTGAGAACACTGAATGTTCAGGCAGCAAGACAGATGCTAACCCCATGGCATTCGGTCGTGCCCCGGCAGAATTAAGTGCGAGGCGATATATGATTTGTGTAACTTTAACGAAGGAAAAGACCAGGCAACTGAAGGAGTCGAGATTGATCGGGTACCAGAGCACAAAGCAACCATGTACTGAAAAAGAGGGAAAGGAATTCAGGGAAATTCTGCCAATTTCTGGGACTTTAAGAACTTTTCCTTTGCGGTAACATTAGCTTTAGTTGTAAGTAGAACATTCATCGTATAATTTATTTGATTAATCTGTTTCAGAGGGGGAACAAAATTAAGCCTACAGAGGTTACAGTTTGTGAAGATTAACTTCCAGTTTTTAAATGGTGTGTTGCAGTACTATGCTGAAGTAGTTGAGTTCTGACTTAACTTGTTTTGCATATTTGCAGTACCCTTGATCTTAAGTGTTACTATAAATAGGGTGCTCGTGCTTCGACTACAATCCCACGTTATTCATTAAGATGGTTATACAGCACCATGGCAATGCAATCTGTTGGTGCATTAATGCACCGTGCTGTGGGTCATAGCCACACTGCAGGTCTCTCATTTTGACCAATGCAGGTGCCTCCTTAAAAGGTAGGGGAGGGAAAACTAGGGCCGATTCAGCACTCCTACCCCCTCCCACCGCCCCAACTCCTTGCCCCTGCCCAACACTTTCTCGGGGACTGGCTCAAAACATGGTATTTGACAGCAGCCTGGGTCTAGATTTCTTTCCTGTCTGCTGTTCCTAACTAATAGATTTTGCAGCATAAAACGGAGCGACAAGCAGTGAGTGAGAGATGAGCGCGCATGGACAAATATCTCCTTTAATGACATTTGGATTCGGTGGTGAATCGGGTCAGCACATTTTCCTTGAAAATTAATTTTTATATTTTCCCTCCTTATGCAATTCAGATCCTATCCACCACAGCAGAGTGACAGGATAATCTGGATCATTGCCACCGACTGTCAGCAGTGTCAGTCTGAGTGGCACCAAATGGATAATGGCAGCTTTAACGCGCCGAGATCAAATTAATTTGGAAAAGCTGAAAACTTTGCTGACTTCATTAGATCTCAGTCGCGTTCACTTTGTAGATGTTTCTAAAACGTAGCTGGGGCAGGGGGGGGTGGCGGGGGGTGGAATCTGTGGCCCTTCCAATGCATGTCAGCTATAAGCCCAGCAGGAGTCTGGCAGAAGGGTCAGAACTAAGGGCAAGACCTAGATACACCAGGTCCCCGCAGATGCTGCCTGACCTGCTGAGTGTTTCCAGCGCTTTTTGTTTTGATTTCAGATTTCCCTTGAGCTTGTGGCCCACCCCAATCACATGCACTGGCATCACAGGGGGCGCGGGCCAGGGAGGAGACTTCCAAGTTGAGGGCTTCAGTGACACTGGCCAAGCAAAACAGCACCAGCATCGATATGTGGAGTGAGAGAAGGCGTACTGGCCCACACTGGCTGGCATATGTGGGGCCCATTGGGGGCACAGTCCTGGGTCGTGGCCTGGAACCTTTAAGAATTGTGAACTGTCTACCATTATATTTTAACCAGAATTTTCAGCCTTCCACCTCTGGCAGGCACCCGAGATGCACCCCTATTGGCGTGAGTATTATGTAAATAGGGTAACCAACCCCTGACCCCACATTCTTTGGCAGGGCCAGCACCAGGGATCACCCGTGTGCACATACTGCCACTAAGGCTAGGATGGACGGCCATTGATTTTTGGAGCACATTGTTATCATCACATCACTTCAGATCAGGCTCTGAACTACTTCCTTCAGAAGGTTGTGGGTTCATGCCCACACCAGAGACTTGAGCACAAAAATCTAGGCTGATGCTCCCAGTGCGGTACTGAGGGAGCGCTGCACTGTTGGAGGTGCCGTCTTTCGGATGAGACGTTAAACCGAGGCTGTGTCTGCTCTCTCAGGTGGATGTAAAAGATCCTATGGCACTATTTCGAAGAAGAGCAGGGGAGTTATCCCCGGTGTCCTGGCCAATATTTACCCCTCAATCAACATCACTAAAACAGATTATCTGGTCATTATCACATTGCTGTTTGTGGGAGCTTGCTGTGCGCAAATTGGCTGCTGCGTTTCCCACATTATAACAGTGACACACTTCAAAAGTACTTCATTGGCTGTAAAGCGCTCTGGGATGTCCGGTGTTCGTGAAAGGCACTATATAAATGCAAGTCTTCTTTCTTTTTGGCACTTTGATTACGTCAAGATACAGAAACCTTTAATTAACCATTATGAATGAAAGGCGTCCACCTATAAAGCACCTTATTACGTCGCTTAGAAATATCTCAAAGCACTTCATATGTAATGAACTACTTTGATGTGCTGTGACAGTTGTCACATAGCCATTTTGTGCACAACAAGATCCCACAAACATGAGTGAAATAAATGACCAGCTAATCTGTTTTGGTGGTGCCGGTTGATGGAGGAATGTTGGCCAGAACACCAACAACAACAACTTGCATTTATATAGTGCCTTTAACGTCCCAAGGCACGTCACAGGAGCAATTATCAAACAAAATTTGACATCGAGCCCCATAAGCAGATATTAGGACAGGTGACCAAAAGCTTGCTCAAATAGGTAGGTTTTAACGAGCATCTTAAAAGGAGCAGAGAGAGGTGGCGAGGCGGACAGGTTTAGGGAGGGAATTTCAGAGCTATGGGCCCAGGGATCTGAAGGCATGGACGCCAATGGTGGAGCGATTAAAATCACGGATGCGCAAGAGGTCAGAATTGGAGGAGTGCAGATATCAGAGGGTTGTGGGGCTGGTGGAGATCACAGAGATGGGAGGAGTGAGGCCACGGAGGGATTTGAAAACAAGGATGAGAATTTAAAAATTGAACTCCCTGCTCTTCCTGGAATCGTGCTACAGGATCTTTTACACCCACCTGAACCAATGTAACAGGCAGACAGGGCCTCAGTTTAAAGTCTCACCTGAAGGACGACATCTCCAACTCACTATTGCACTGGACTGTTACCAGAGATCATGTGCTCAAGTGCTTAGCGGTGTTTAAACTCACAACCTTCTGACTGAGAGCTGAGAGTGCTACCAACTGAGCTAAACTGACACATGGACCACAAACCCCTGTGGGGTGAAATCATGACATATTAGTATTCAAACACACTAACGTATTCATATGAAATTCCCTTGCGCACTATTTTAATGCTGGTAGGAACCCTTTTATTTTAAACAGGTTATGTCTTTGTTAAGATATTAGCCAGATGATTCCATGCACAGGTGTTGGGTGCGTTCGGATGCTAACTTTGCATAGCGCGATTTCATGCCACTGGTTATTACTTAAGCCTGCAACTGCTGCGGGGGCGGGGGGTGGGGGCGTGGGTGGGGGTTCTTCTGAGCTCCTGCTGTGTCTTCAGCGGAATCCCTGGAGGAACGGCGCAAATGACTGCAGGGTATCCGCCGATCTTCTGCCCAAGTGGGAGATCGGGAGAACTTGCCGAAATTCTCCCCGATACTTTTTAGTACTATTGAGAAGACCTTCAAACTCATGAGTTCTGGCTCAGAGTCAGAAACTTGGACTGTTACTCTATTCGCTTCATTAATCTTACTCATCGAAGATGTTTCTTTATTAGATCCCGAGGCACATAATATAAAAAACACAATAATTGAAAAGCTTGATTGACCCTAAAGTCTCTCGACATCCGAGCTTCATACACTATCCTCCATTCCCTTCTCCCTCCCTGCATTGAAATAAAGATTCATTCTTTCACAGGACCGCAAAGCTATGGAATGTCTTGCTTCTCTCAGTTATCCCTAGAATCCGTAGACTTTGACAACCCAAGCTTGGTGTCATCTATGCGTTTGCTTTTTTGACTTATCCGCACATCTTACCGCTCCTATTCAACCTTGGCGTCCAGCTCGATGGGCTTTGGCCCTTCAACTTGACTTCGCAACTTAATGAAATGCATCCGTGCGTACACACAGTGATGAGTGAGCTGCCTGCTTTTATTATTCTCTCTACATCATGTGCGTTAAGGGATTCAGCATTAGAAGAGACATGCTGCCAATGCTTTTCACGGACTGACCCAGATATATTCATCCTGTGGGAGCTGCTTATGGATAAGACTGAATTTTCTAGTTTGATTCACAGCCCATTTAGTTACCAGCTCCATTATCACTAGCCCAGCAAGCTCTCAAGAGTTTAAGTATGTGGAAGGAAATACAAACACATTTCCTGGAAAATGCTGCACTTTAAGAGTTTGAGTAGTTCCACTTGCATTGGCATAATGAGAAATTTCAAGTTAGACTAGACCTACATTCCCAGGTCCTTTACAGTAGGGTTCTTATTGATCGAAATGACTAACAATAAGAGTTTTCTTTTCAATCAGTCTCAATACACAGCAGATACCATGCTTTCTTCCGTTAGAACAATGCAGATTATGGGATGCAATAATAGACGTGTTTACATTTATGAAAGGATGGGACAGGGTAGATAGAAGCACACTGTTTCCAGCAGTTGAAGGGTCTAGAATGAGGGGCCAAGATTAAATATAAGTGATTTCATAGATTTATAGACTCATACAGCACAGAAGGAGGCCATTCAGCCCACCATGCCTGTGCCAGCACTTTGAAAGAGCGATCTAATTAAACCCACTCCCCTGCCCTCCCCATAGCCTTGCAAGTCTTTTCAAGTATTGATTCAATTCCATTTTGAAAGCTACTACTGAATCTGCTTCCATCACTCTTTCAGGCAGTGCCTTCCAGATTATAACAACTCGCTGCGTAAAAACGTTTCTCCTTATCTTCCCTCTGGTTCTTTTGCCAATTAACTTAAAACAGAATTAGAACAGAGAGCAAGAGAAGCTTCTTTACACAGAGAGCTGTGAGGCTGTGGAATTCACTTTGAGGTTTAGTTGTTCAGGCAGAAACTATTTTAACGTTCAAGATTAGATTGGATAGGTGGATGATGGGATATGGGAACAGGGTGGGTAAATATCATTGACAAATTGCTTGCCTGAAGAGTAAATGTCAAACACGGACTGGTTGGGCCGAATGGCCTGTTTCCATGTTGTAACTTCTGTGTAACTGCAACAAGATATTTAGATAACAACAGTAACAGAGATTGGATGGACATAGAGAAAGCGACTAAGAGAATCATAAAAAGAGAGTCAAAGAAGGTACAAGGAAGATTGAGGTCCAAAATAAAAATGTTGGGTGCTCTCTTGAGTTGAGGAGAACTTTTTTCACCCAGAGGGTGGTGGGGGTCTGGAACTCACTGCCTGAAAGAGTGTTAGAGGCAGAAACCCTCATTGCATTTAAAAAGTACTTGGATATGCACTTGAAGTGCCGTAACCTACAGGGCTATGGGCCAAGAGCTGGAAAGTGGGATCAGGCTGGAGAGCTGTTCTTTGGTCGGCACAGACACGATGGGCCGAATGGCCTCCTTCTGTGCCGTAAATTTATCTGATTCTATGATTCTCTCCTGAGGCTGGAGTTGAGGCACATTGTTAGTGCAGAGTAGAAGGAGTTTAACTTAAATTTAACCTGTGCTGTACCTGATCTGGAAAAGTTGGAGGACAGATTCCCTTTTATCAAAAACTGGGAAAAATATGCCTTGTTCTTCTTAATTGATGAGCCAGTAACAAAATGACAGGAATGTGGAGTTTTGAATTGAGCACTTCCTGAGAATACAGTTTTGTTAAAAAAAAGAAAGACTTGCATTTCTATAGCGCCTTTCATGTCCAATGGACGTCTCAAAGCGCTTTACAGCCAATGAAGTACTTTTGAAGTGTAGCCACTGTTGTAATGTGGGAAACGCGGCAGCCAATTTGCACACAGCAAGCTCCCACAAACAGCAATGTGATAATGACCAGATAATCTGTTTTAGTGCTGCTGATTGAGGGATAAATATTGATGGTAATGAAAAACACCAGGCAGTCATCATGCACCTGAAATCAAGATCCTGCAATGCTTCTCAAGCAGCTCGTGCGCCACTTAATTGGTACAACTACTTGTTAAAAATTCCAATACTTCAGCTGTGATGTCTACACATTTTGTGGATAACGGCTCAATCACAATTGGGAAAAAGCACCCATTGACTGACAAGTCCTAACATGTGCAAGCAACTCCTGCAGTGCAGCATCACAACCACATGGGAGAGATTGGCCCCCAAACCTGCTAAGGAGGAGGCCAAGCATGTCAATGTGACACTGGAAGAGGGAACTCCGTGCTGAATACACAGAGAAACTCGCTGGAAGTCTGGTAGAAGTTGTACAATTGAAAGACCACCACAAAAGTAAGGCATGAATGTTATTGTAAAGTAGCAGCACAGGATATAAAGATGGGCACAAAGGAGAGCACCCAGTGAAACCTCAATTACAATTACCCAGCACAAAGGAAAGGTTTCCCCCACCCCCTTCCATCCCAGGGAGATAGGTTTTAAGGATTGAGGTTCAGTTGGAATGGCCAATCAGAGATTGGATGGACATAGAGAGAGCGACTAAGAGAATTATAAAAAGAGAGTCAAAGAAGGTACAAGGAAGATTGATGTCCAAAATAAAAATGTTGGGTGCTCTCTTGAGTTGAGGAGTACTTTTTTCACCCAGAGGGTGGCGGGGGTCTGGAACTCACTGCCTGAAAGAGTGGTAGAGGCAGAAACCCTCATCGCATTTATAAAGTACTTGGATATGCACTTGAAGTGCCATAACCTACAGGGCTATGGGCCAAGAGCTATATAAATGTGTATGGCTCTCCTTACTCTCCTGTTAGTGAGTTATTCTTGAGCTAACAAAAGATTTGAAAAAAAAACTGAATGCAAAAGAAGACACATCCAAGGCCAATATTCAAAGCTTTCCCCTCCTCAAACGGCAGACCTTCTCTGGCTGGCTCGAGTGCTCATGTCCTTTTCCTCTAGCGATCTCCGCCAACTGCTCCCACTATCCATTTTAGATACTTTTCTCCTTACATTTATATACTTTTCACTGCTCTACCTCTCTCTCCTCCTTTAAGACGTTCCTTAAAACCTACCTCTTTGACCAAGCTTTTGGTAATTATCTCCTTATTTGGCACGGTGCCAAATTTTGTCTGATTATGCTCTTGTGAAGCGCCTTGGGATGTTTTACTATGTTAAAGGCACTGTATAAATGCAAGATGTTGTTGTTGCTATATTCTTTGTTTTAAATCTTTTGTCAGCTCTAGGATAAGCCAATAAAATACTTGAATAGAAACAAACTGGGCCAATGTTCTTGTCCAGTGCACCAGAAGAGCGCTCAGTTACCAGGTGCTAAGGAGAGGAAAGGGAGTGGATACCCATTGCCTTGGGATTTTCAGGGCTTCCCTTTGAAGGGAGTGGAGAACTTGTGCAGCAGGCACAACCATGGTAATGAGGTAGGAGGGGACATTCCTGGTTCTCCCACTTCATTTTCCTCCCACAATGCCAGAAGGGCGGCCATGAGCCTGTCAGCCATGGCTCAGTTGGTAGCACCCTCGCCTCTGAGTCAGAAGGTTGTGGGTTCAAGTCCCACGACAGAGACTTGCAGCACAAAAATCTAGGCTGACACTCCCAGTGCTGTGCTGAGGGAGTGCTGCACAGTCAGTGGTGCCGTCTTTCGCATGAGACATTAAACCGAGGCCCCGTCTGCCCTCTCGGGTGGAGGTAAAAGATCCCATAGCGCTATTTCGAAGAAAAGCAGGGGAGTTATCCCCGGTGTCCTGGCCAATATTTATCCCTCAACCAACATCACTAAAAACAGATTATTAGGTTATTATCACATTGCTTTTTGTGGGAGCTTGCTGTGCACAAATTGGCTGCCGCATTTCCCACATTACAACAATGACTGTACTTCATTGGCTGTAAAGCGCTTTGGGACATCCGAGAAGACGTGCAAGGCGCTATAGAAATGCAAGTCTTTCTTTTTTTCGTGTTGAGGCCAGAGCCATTACAGTACAATGAACAGAGAGTGAAGATGTTGTTTTTCTGCCCTGCTGATCATCCACTGAGTTCAATGAGAATATAAATCCTAATGAATGGTAAATGTGCAACTTCTGGCTTCAACTTCTGTTGCATGGCTGGTCACAAGTGTGTATATCTACCTGACGTTACAATAGATGCCCAACCCTTCAGGCCCTCCAGGCAAGTTTCCTCTGACTGTAGAACCTTCAGATACATTATACCCGTGCCCTGCCCTCCCCAACAACACACACATAGGTTTGTTCAAAATGGTTATTGATTCCCTAAACAGACAAGATTACACAGACAGATTATTCCCGATATACATACAACAACTGCCTAACTGGATAATGCATCAAGGAAGATGTTGTGATAGGGCTGTGTTTAAGCTTCTGGTAGCTAATGGGAGGCGGGATTGGGGACAATTTTGGACAAATACAGAAATTTTTCCCCAATTATTTTCTCCTCCTAGGAAAGTTCCATGGATGTTGGCAGCCCCTTCCAGTACCGTTCTGACGGAGGGTCATCGACCTGAACCGTTAACTCTGTTCCTCTCTCCACAGATGCTGCCGGACCTGCTGAGTACTTCAGCATTTTCTGTTACTATTTCAGATTTTCAGCATCCGCAGTATTTTGCTCAAGTATCTTGCCCAAGTTGCCACTTTTCCACGTGGGAGCTTAGCCAATGATATGGCTGGTTGGATAGTCCAGCGCAGAATGCATCACGTTCAAGCCTGATGCTGTCCTCTCGTAACATCCACACTACTTGCAGTTTTCAGATGGGATCATTGGCTAGCGATCAGCAGTGGGAACCCTGGCTAATTCTTTATCCTGTGCTCAGTTTTGGTCTCCTTATCTGAGGAAGGATATACTTGCCTTAGAGGCGGCGCAACAAAGGTTCATTAGATTGATCCCTGGGATGAGAGGGGTGCCCTATGAGGAGAGATTGGGCCTGTACTCTCTAGAGTTTAGAAGAATGAGAGGTGATCTCATTGAAACATAAGATTCTGAGGAGGATTGACATGATAGATGCTGAGAGGTTGTTTCCCCTGGCTGGAGAGTCTAGAACTAGGGGCCATCGTCTCAGGATAAGGGGTTGGCCATTTAAGATTAAGATGAGGAGGAATTTCTTCGCTCAGAGGGTTGTGAAACTTTGGAATTCTCTACCCCAAAGGGCTGCGTTGAGTATATTCAAGGCTGAGATCGATAGATTTTTGGACTCGAGGGGAATGAAGGGGATATGGGGATCGGGCGGGAAAGTGGAGATGATGTCGAAGATCAGCCATGATCTTATTGAAAGGTTCGAGGGGCCATATGGCCTACTCCTGTTCCTAATTCTTATGTTCTCATGAACTTGTAAATACAATTGAACACTGTTGCCCAGTTGCGATAAGTTAACTGAGCACAGGTCAGGGATCGAACGGGGGGACCTTCCCCAGTTTGTGCGTCTCAGTACCACATTGGGAGGTGCATTTGGCACTGGGGACGTTCTAAAGTATAGGTTTTAATAACACGACGGTTCAGCAGTTTCTTTGAGTAAAAGATGCCTCACTTAACATATTTTACACTAGAATTGATATTTTTGCTCGGGTACTCACTTTTGTAAAAACTGGGGCAGTAGCCATGACGGTCCTGTGACGGTACCGTTGCTAGACGGGTGATTCAATGTGCTGACAAGAGGTGGCATCGTACTCTGGGCATTACATCTGCTGTGGGCCCATATCCACGAGTTTCCCTAACTCGCTGTAGCTGCCGTTTGTCAGTTTCCAGATAGCTTCATAAGCTTAAAGGAATTGAGCAAGAGGCAAATCACACTGACCCAGGCAAGTCATGACTGAACAAAAAACATTTCAATATCTCGTCAAGTACACAGTCAAGCCTTCAGGGAGCTTCCGGCTCCTCGCAATTAACTGTGCGCTATCTAACTGAGGCAGAAATAAATAATTTCATCCAAGTGACGGACCTAGCAGCCTATACTACATTAGTAATCAATAGATAGTTTACTGCACACACACACACACACACACACACACGCCAAAAAAAATCTTCTCCGTGGCAGCAGCAATTGTCATGGCAACAGCCTTCAGCTCTGACGGCGCACATCTTTATAACAGAATTAAGGGGACAACAGCCAATTACTGTGAATAAACATGTCTTTCATGATCCTGTAAATGGCTTGCGTGTAAATTCTGACAGCCATCGTATCTCTGAAGTTCTTTGCTGGCGGTGAACTCCAAACTGTCAGTTCAAAGGAAGACAAAGTTAGGAGCCTGGAGACAGATTCACTTTATACAGTTGCACCTGAGTATGGTCGATGTGCAGGATGAGCAATGTTGAAGGGGGGTGGGGCGGGGGGGGGGGGGGGGGCGATTGCTTAATGAAAATAGCCTTCCATTCCTCGCTCTCCTAGGTCGAGAATCATAGAATAGAATGATACAGCACTGAAGGAGGCCATTCGGCCCATGGTGACTGTGCCATCTCTTTAAAAGAGCTATCTGATTAGTCTCAGACCCCTGTTCTTTCATAAGAAATAGAAGCAGGAGTAGGACATACGGCCCCCCTCGACCCTGCTCCGCCGTTCAATAAGATCTTCTACCTCAACTCCACTTTCCTGCCCTTTCCCCATATCCCTTGATTCCCTTGATAGCCCTGAAGATGTTTCCCCTTCAAGTATTTATCTAGTTCCCTTTAGAAAGTCACCACTCAATCTCATGAATCTAAACTGTATGTGTCTTTGGGGGGTGGGTGTGGTGGTTAAATCTCACCCTCAAATTATTATTTTTTGCTTTACCTCAGCTTAACAGCTTAAAGGCATGTCCATCTGCCTGTTATGTTCCGCCCTAGGGCAGATCCTAACTCAAGCCTCACACATGGGAAGAGTCGCTGAGGTGGATTCCCGTGGCTTCCTCACGGATTTCAATCTTCGGAGTGCCTTCTCCTAGGTGGGCTGCAACCAAGGCTAAAGAGCCTCACTTGCCCTTTATGATGGAGAAGGTCACCCATCGGACGCGAATACAGCTGCTGGATGCCAACCCAGTATTCAGAGCTAGCGTTCCGGTCTCCGCTCGTCAGGGCCTGTCTGGATCGAGGCCCGAGCCCAACCCTTCGGACTCAGAAGCGGGAACACTACCATTGAGCCAGTGGCCACTCCATTAGGATGCAAGTACCCCGCTGGATGTCAACCCAGTGTTTAGAGACCATACTCTAGTCTCCACTCACCGGGGCTGCGCGGAGTGGATCTGGAACCCTTCACCTAGGGTCAGGGGTCGGAAAGCTACCACTAAGCCACACCCTTTAAGACAGAGTTCTGACGAAAGGTCTTTGACCTGAAACGTTAACTCTGTTTCTCCACAGATGCTGCCTGGCCTGCTGAGTTATTCCAGCGTTTTTCTGTTGTTATTTTGGATTTCCAGCATTCGCAGTATTTTGCTATCCCTTTAAGACATGTCTATCACCCAAATTCATTCTAAATTCAAATGTGTGTCAAATAAGGCCATTCTAGCTGTTTCTTAATATATTTTGATGCTTTGGCACTGTATTTTATAGAGTAATTTTTATAGAGCAGTAATTAAAACAGTGAGTACAAAATTATTGAAATGAATATATTGCTAAAAAAGATAGGCAGAAAGTGATTACATTTTTGTTTTACAAAGACAGGGATTATCACAGGACATAAATGAGGCTCAACAGGTTTGGTGCTGGCTGTAAATTTCCTCCCTTCCAGGATCCACGAACAAGCTACGAGCATTGGCAAAGCGTCATCCTTTGATCCCACCCATCCAGGTCATGAGCACTGAATTTACCAGAGACAGTGGCAGTGCCCGAGGCATCTTTGCAGCTACAGATGACGTCCCATCGTGAAGTGGCCCCTCACACCCAGCTCATGCAACAGTACGGGAATTGGCACAGGGAGGCCCCCGTTCTCCCAGTCTCCTTAGCTGATATTTGTATGAAACATAGAAGATAGGAGCAGGAGTAGGCCATTCGGCCCCTCGAGCCTGCTCCGCCATTCGATGAGATCATGGCTGATAATCCAAATTCAGTACCCTGTCCCTGCTTTCTCCCCATATCCCTTGATCCCTTTAGCTTTAAGAAATATATCCA
This sequence comes from Squalus acanthias, assembly GCA_030390025.1. Lineage (NCBI taxonomy): Eukaryota > Metazoa > Chordata > Chondrichthyes > Squaliformes > Squalidae > Squalus > Squalus acanthias. The sequence continues at coordinate 55,498,058 of CM059444.1, read as the reverse complement.
ACTCCTTCTTGAATCTATTTAATGAATTGGCCTCTACTGCCTTCTGTGGTAGAGAATTCCACAAGTTCACCACTCTCTGGGTGAAGAAATTCCTCCTCATCTCTGTTCTAAATGGCTTACCCCTTATCCTTAGACTGTGACCCCTGGTTCTGGACTCCCCGACCATCGGGAACATCCTTCCTGCATCTAGTCTGTCTAGTCCTGTTAGAATTTTATAAGTTTCAATGAGATCCCCTCTCATTCTTCTAAACTCCAGCGAGTATAAGCCCAATCGACCCAATCTCTCCTCATACGTCATTCCTGCCATCCCAGGTATCAGCCTGGTGAATCTTCGCTGCACTCCCTCCATGGCAAGAACATGCTGCAGCTATCTGTCTCATTTTAAATGCAGCTGGAGTGCAACAAAAGTAATAATTGTACAAAAATTATCTTCTAAATACTCCCGCCAATAAAAAACTAAAACAGCAACAAACTGCCTTTGAAAGCTTCCATCAACCAGCCCTTGTCTGCTCAGCACTGAGGTTCTCTGTTTTAGGGATGTAGGAACATAGGAGTTGCTAGACGAAAAAAAGACCAAGGTTCATCCAGTTTGCCTTCGAACATCCAGGTCCATCACATGATCCAACGATAATGGAGTTATTGACAATGATAATGGAGCAATCAATCTCTCTCACTTCGTCTACAACAGACCCAGGCATGACACGGGGAAAACCCCCAGTGGTGGAGAGCGTTGGGAACCATAGATCCAAAGTCAGCTGTTTCCTCCCAAGCATGCTACACTCACCACACGTCATGTCTCAAATTAAGAACATAAGAAATAGGAGCAGGAGTCGGCCATTTGGCCCCTCGAGCCTGCTCCTCCATTCAATGAGATCATGGCTGATCTTCTACCTCATCTCCACTTTCCTGAACTATCCCCATATACCTTGATTCACTTAATATTCAAAAATCTATCGATCTCTGTCTTGAATATACTCAACAACTGAGCCTCCACAGCCCTCTGGGGTAGAGAATTCCAAAGATTCACCACCCTCTGAGTGAAGAAATTTCTCCTCATCTCAGTCCTAAATGGCCAACCCCTTATTCTGAGACTGTGACCCCTGGTTCTAGACGCCCCAGCCAGGGGAAACATACTCCCTGCATCTACCCTGTCAAGCCCTGTAAGAATTTTGTATGTTTCAATGAGATCACCTCTCATTTTTCTAAACTCTAGAGAATATAGGCTGAGTCTACTCAATCTCTCCTCATAGGACAATCTCCCCATCCCAGGAACCAGTCTGGTGAACCTTCGTTGCACTCCCTCTATGGCAAGTATATCATTCCTTAGGTAAGGAGACCAAAACTGTACACAACACTCCAGGTGTGGTCTCACCAGGGCCCTATGTAATTGCAGTAAGACATCTTTACTCTTATACCCAAATCCTCATATTACTCTTATACTGTATCCCAAAACGTTAGTTTATGAAAGAAATCTATCTAATTTGCATTTGAATGAATCAATACTACTTCCATCGTCTCCCTAGGGTGTCTATTCCGTAGATTAACCACTCGCTCTTTGAAATAATGATTCCACAGATTAGCTTTGAATTTGCCCCCCTTCAAGCGCAGGCCGTGCCCTTTAGTTTTACCGTCATACAAGGTAAAATAGCTGGTCGCGGTCGCCATTATCTATTCCCTTTTTATAGTCGAGGCTAATGCCGTGGGAGGAAACCTTCCCGAAATTTGGCTTGAGACTTGATTTAACTAACTTGCCTAAACTAATGAGGCCCGAGCTACTTCATAGAAATGCCCCAAAATGCCCATCACAGAATCGGCGCAGTGTGAACCGGGCATCAAGCATCTTCCAGTCCCTGCCTAATGCCCGCAGAGCCCTCACAATATCGGCTCTCTGCAGCCAAAGGCGTTGGTAACATTTGTTTACTGGTGAATGTCGTGCATTCACCAGTCGCTTATCTAAGTAGCGTCTCCCGCTTAACCGCAGCTTTGTTCTGAGGAGAGAGGAAAACAAAAATAGAACTGATTGCTTGACCCGAGGAGGTCAGGATTTGGTGTTCTTCTTCGATTGTGTTGCAGCTTTTCGTGCAACTTTTCCAGGAACCGACCACATGACACGGGCTAATAACTAAGTGCTGAGGCAGGCCTGTCATCCTACGTTCCTTCTGGCTCATTTAACATGGCTCTGGGGAGACGTGAAGAATATTTTTTTTTAATGCAATCATTATTATGGTTCAAAAACAAGGGGACGTGCAGTTAAATACTGAATGAAAAAGTGTCTCAGGCACTGTTAGATTCAGGCATCAGAGCCCCGATTTTAATTCCCGGCCGGGAAACGTGCGGGGGTGGGGGGGAGGCGGTGGGGAGGGTAGGGGATGGAGGCAGACAGCGAACCGTCCTGCCCTCCGCAGCATGAAGCCTGGGAGATTGAGAGTAAATGCTTGATGGTGATATTGAGTGGCAGATCATTAACCTTCACTTTATTGTAAGACAGCATTACCAGTTCAGGTACATTCGGTCACACCTGCAGTATCCTGCTTGGTATGGTGTGAAGGCAAGGTAGCAGCAACCTCTGGCATCACCTTAAGTTAACTTCAAGAAGTTAATTTCAGTTGAACAAATATCTTTGTAAGAGGCTGTAAAAAGTAATGTCTAGTGTCGACACATCCCCGAGATGCAGAGAAACGCTGCAGGAAGAACAGAAGAAGAGGTCATCACATTTTGGGATATGAGGAGCAGGGCGCCCTCATCGATGAGGTGGAGCAGAGGTGGGAGTGGATAAGAACATAAGAGCATAAGAAATAGGAGCAGGAACAGGCCACTTGGCCCCTCGAGCCTGCTCCGCCATTCAATAAGATCATGGCTGATCTTGGTCTCAAAGCCACTTCCCTGCCCGCTCCCCATAGCCCTTCACTCCCTTATCTTGCAAAAATCTGTCTATCTCCACCTTAAATGTATTTAATGACCCAGCCTCCACGGCTCTCTGCGGCAGAGAATTCCACAGATTTACGACCCTCTGAGAGAAGAAATTCCTCCTCATCTCAGTTCTAAAAGGGCGACCCTTTATTCTGAGACTGTGCCCCCGAGTTCTAGATTTCCCCACGAGGGGAAACATCCTCTCTGCATCTACCTTGTCGAGCCCCCTCAGTATCTTATATGTTTCAATAAGATCACCTCTCATTCTTCTAAATTCCAATGAGTATCGGCCCAACCTGCTCAACCTTTCTTCATAAGTCAACCCCCTCTTCTCTGGAATTAACCTAGTGAATCGTCTCTGAACTGCCTCCAATGCAAGTATATCCTTCCTTAAATAAGGAGACCAAAACTGTACGCAGTACTCCAGGTGTGGTCTCACCAATACCCTGTAGAGTTGTAGCAGGACTTCCCTGCTTTTATACTCCAACCCCCTTGCAATAAAGGCCAACATTCCATTTGCCTTTTTGATTACTTACTGGGGACTGAGGGCAGGGGCTCCTTGTAAAGCGAGTCAGGTGGTGTGGGGGCGGCGGGGGGTGGTGGTGGGGGGAAACGCTGAGCGTCACATCGGTCGTCACGCAATCGGGAGACCAGTGCCTTAAAAAAATACAACAACCTGACCAGGGCATGCAAGGTAAGCATTCTCTAGGCTTCAATTCAGAACTCACAATTCTATTATGAAGTATTAGAACAGACCAAAAGTTGTCTGTCTCTGCAATTGTTTTTTTTTAAAGAATGGCTTGAGATACAAGGGAGTTGGACTTCAGCGGGGGAAGGATAAGTGCTTTCAAGATGTGATCTGTTTGTTTGCTCAAGGCCCAATCCAAAGGCAAGTGAGTCATAAAAGTCTGTTGCCGTGGGAGACAGCCCTTTCAGATGGGTCAGTTGATGAATTTGGCAGCTTCAGTTTCTGCTGAAGAAAAGATTCCAAGCCTGTCAGATCCACACCTCTACTTCACATAAAGCAACGGATGGCCTTTCACAATGCTGTGTATCGAATGTAAAGCAGACTATGTAATCAGATAAATGAACCTGCTGCACGACTGCAGCCTGTTATTCTTCTATCCCACAACTCCACTTGGACCAGTGGACACGAGGGGACTGAGGTGGAGACTGAGCAGGAGCAGGAGGCTGAGCACCCTGGTGGGGGGAGGTGGGAGAAGTGGTGCAGACACTCCTATCCCCACACTGTAGTGTGAGGGGTCTGACGTGAAGGGGACGCGTGATGCCCGCCCGACCTCCAAAAATCCCGGGTGCTCAGCCTCCCCATCAACTCCCGGCCTCTCCCACTCTGCACGAGATGCACCCACCTCCCGTCTCACAGGCCAGCGCCACTGCGGGGTCCTATGAGACGGGACACAGGGCGCAGTCTGAGTCTGACCTGATCATGGGATCATGGAGCATTGGGAGGCGGGAGGGCGAGTGGGGGAAAAGGGGGTCGATGCTTCCTAGTTTCCTGTGAGATAGGAACTTCAGGTGGGGAGGGGGTAGGGAGTAGTTTAAAAAAGGAAGGCTTTACATAGTGCTCTTATCAGGACTCAGATCTTGTTCAGAGCATCCCAAAGTGTTTTACAGCCAATGAAGTACTTTTGAAGTGTGGTCACTGTTGTAATGTAGGAAATGGAAGCAGTGAATTTGTGCACAGCAAGGTCCCACAAACAACAATGAAATAATGATCAGATCATGTTTTAGTGATGTTGGTTGAGGGATAATTTGGCCTGCTCTTCTTCGAAATAGTGCCATGGGATCCTTTGCGTCCATCTGTGACAGCAGACAGGGCCTCGGTTTAACGTCTTATCCGAAAGACGGTACCTCCAGCAGTGCAGCACTCCTTTAGAACTACACTGGAGTCTTGGCTGAGATTTTGTACTCAAGTTTCTGGAGTGGGATTTGAACCCACAACCTTCTGAGATGAGAGTGGTTACACTGAGCCATGGGTGACACCTAACGTTGTCCAAACCCGTGAGCCACCAGCTGCTCTCTGGCCGCTGCCATCGTAACCTTCCTCCGGGCAGCCACGTTGTTGGTGATGGGGAATGGTGTCATCAGCCACAGCTTCAGTGAGTCGACCTTATCCTCCAGGATCCATCCACCTCCTTGTTCCACCCTGCTGAATAAGTCAGGGATATGGGAGTGATGAAGGGCAAAGGCGTCATGAGCTCTTCCTGTTAGATCCTCAGTTGGGCATCGCCGACAAATAGCACAAGTAAAGACTACCAAAACTGAGAGAACTAAGAGCTTTAATGGCCTCTTTGTTGGCCTCCCAGGCTGAGAGTCAGGTGAGAGCCATAAATCACCTCAATACCAGGTCAACCACTCCATTATTTCCCAGTGTTATGTGGCTGTGCCATGAAAAATGGTGTAAATTGATTGCAACGGTGGGCTGAGAATGGACTTATATTGGGTTTGGCGAGCCTATGGACACAAACGTCCCAGCAAATAATGGTGCGACGCAACTTATGGCGTCCCTCATAAGAACATAAGAACATAAGAAATAGGAGCAGGAGTAGGCCAATCGGCCCCTCAAGCCTGCTCCGCCATTCAATAAGATCATGGCTGATCTGATCCTAACCTCAAATCTAAAGAACACAAGAAGTAGGAGCAGGACCCGGCCACTCAGCCCCTGGGCCCGCTACGCCACCCACAAGGCCTTGACCGATCCGAACTCAGCCTCATGTCCAATTTCCTGCCCGCTCCCCGTAACCCCTAATTCCCTTTACTTCTAGGAAACTGTCTATTTCTGTTTTAAATTTATTTAATGATGTAGCTTCCACAGCTTCCTGGGGCAGCAAATTCCACAGACCTACTACCCTCTGAGTGAAGAAGTTTCTCCTCATCTCAGTTTTGAAAGAGCAGCCCCTTATTCTAAGATTATGCCCCCTAGTTCTAGTTTCACCCATCCTTGGGAACATCCTTACCGCATCCACCCGATCAAGCCCCTTCACAATCTTATATGTTTCAATAAGATCGCCTCTCATTCTTCTGAACTCCAATGAGTAGAGTCCCAATCTACTCAACCTCTCCTCATATGTCCACCCCCTCATCCCCGGGATTAACCGAGTGAACATTCATTTACTCCATTATTTGCTGGAACTTTTACATATTAATAATGACGCAAGCCGTTAATACGTCACTACTATGGCGTAAGTTCGCAGCAAGGTTACAGCCCTATAATAATTACAAGCCCTTGTATTCCAAAAGTGGAGATTTGAGTCCTGCACACAACAGTCCTAGGTAGGCTTATCCCAGCTCAGTCCAGTCGAGAAGCATGGGTGCATTAATATGATAAAAGCCAAAAAGCCGCCGCTTTGTAACACTGCATTGGCAGAACACATGGATTGCCAGCCAAAGGAGTGTGGGAAGAATTGGTAGCAAAAAAAGTACCAAATGTAACCCCCGCTGTTCAAGAAAGAAGGGAGAGAGAAAACAGGCAACAATAGGCCAGTTAGCCGAACGTCAGTAGTAGGGCAAATGCTAGAATCTATTATTAAGGACGTGGTAACAGGGCACTTGGAAACAGCGGGGTTACATTTGCTACTTTTTTTGCTACCGATCCCCCCCACCCCCACACTCCTTTGACCAACCCCAGAGAGCTGTGGAAGCTGAGTCATTGAATATATTCAAGGCTGAGATAGACAGATTTTTGAGCAACAGGGGAGTCAAGGGTTATGGAGAGCGGGCAGGAAAGTGGAGTTGAGGCCAAGATCAGATCAGCCATGATCTTATTGAATGGCAGAGCAGGCTCGAGGGGCTGAATGGCCTTTTCCTGCTCCTATTTCTTATGCTCTTACTATGCTTAAAAATTGCCAATAATTTTCCAAATTATTGGCAATGTTTTGGAGTCAAAATATACCAAAAGATAGATATCCAGAAATCGGGACCCTATCCAGAGGCAATTCTTCTCTTCTTGGCTGGTCTGTTTCTTGATATAACAGGAGAGTTGGGCACAGCAGATGAAGGATAAGACATTGGAATATAGATTGACAGTATTACAAGGCAAACTTGCAATGCCAGTTGTCCAATATTTACATTATATCAGGGAAACAAAAAAATCCTGAAATCAAAACAAAACCTTGATTTCCATGGCTTTTCAGATCCACTTTAAGAGTTGGTAGTTCTGATATGTGGAGTGTTGGTGTAGAATGCCTGCTTATTACAATAATTTCAGGCAACAAAATGCAAGCCAGAGGCTGCTTCAAAGCAGATTCTTGAGCTCCTTGCTACATTCAGAATTCAACAAGACTGAAAAGAAGGTTTGCAGTTTCAAACCTGGAGAGGACGCGGTCAAACTATTGCAGTCTGGTGACAAGTATTAACATTCCATGAATAACAGGCTCTGTGTGCGCCTGCCAAGTATTGTAAACCAATTTTATGTCATCTTTTATTTCCTAAACATGATTTTATGATTTGCATTATATAATTGGGACATTACTAGGATGTGTGTTACCTTTGCTTTTGTTGTGTTAATGATAGGTTTTCATAATAGTGCACATAACTGAAACATATTTTAACTTTCGAGAGAAATCTTCTTTAGTAATTGCAGCTAAAACTCAGTATTTTTATCAACTTACAAAATCTACATACAATATAGCATTTTCTACATCTAAAACGTGGAATCTGGTTAGACAGGTACAAACTGAAGAACAGCAAAGGGACTAGAAAAGACATATATGAGAATTTTAGTTATTTGCTATAAAAAGAAAAGAAGAAATTATAGATAAGAGCCTGCTTAAATGGCCAAAATTTCCAGTAATGGGCTAGAAAGAGAATTTGCATTTCTTTGAGTTTTGCCTTTGGGAATCCTAAATTTCAAATATTCATGGCTCTGGGTCTGAAATCGGTTCCCATTGACTATTGTTTGAACCTTTCTGAAACAAAAAGGGAACCTGCAAAGGTTTGTTCATCCCGACTATACTACAAAAAAAATTGCTTATCTCTAAGGTGTGAGATTGGATAGGAAACTTTTACCCTACTTCTTGCACCCCCTCCTCCAATGCTGGCTCACTCAGCCTCCCAGAAAATAGATGTATACTCCCTAAAGGAGGGTAGATTGCAGAACAGGTGTAGAAAGCCATTGTATATTTTTAAATTTACATGAAATGCTCCAATTCAGGTCACTCTAGTTTTGTGTTTCATTTTGGCTCTGAGGAAATGCCACTCAGCGAGGCTGCACACCTGAGCAGTATTGTAAATGGCAATGTTTTCATTAACTGCAGTGATGTGTACAAGGTCTTGAGTTGCCACGCTTATTGGGGAGGTATGATTTTAATCAATGTGGTCTTTTGAGGAGAAGGTATCTAAGCAAGTCCCTGGCAAATCTGGTTGAGGAATGTTTCCAATTCCTGGTGGCATAGTGGATACTAGCATGTGTCCCTGATAGTGAGGATGTGCCCATGGTTCTGGTGATGGACATACGGGCAAATTCCATGTAGTTTGGTAGTGTGTAGGTGTGCAATTCTGTGGTGTTACAGTGAAAGCTCTCTCTATTTAATAGCCACTTGTTACAAAGAAATGCAACCTTGATAAAAAACAGTATTCAGCATATTTTGTTTTGAGGGGAAAGAGGAAAAAGCAGAAGAGGTTTGCAACAACATTGGAACAGGGGAACCTTTGAATTGCTAGATGAGAAAATACCAGTTCGCCTTCTACCATCCTGGTAGTCGCATGATGCAACGTTAATGGAGTTGTTGTCTAATCATGGCGATCAATCTCTGTCAATTAGTCGACAATAGACCCAGACATGAGGCGAGGAAAACCCCAGTGAAGAGTTTTGGGAACCAGAGGTCCAAAGTCACCTGTTCCTTCCAAGCACGCTACACTCACCACATTGTCACATCTCCAACAATGATCCAAGACTGATTATATGCTTCAAGTTAGTTTATGTTTTTGTTATGAATTTGAAAAAGAAAGTCACTTGGCAACCATTTCATGAAGACAGACCCCTTTAAACTCAGACTGCTGGTTCATATTTGAAATTTTGTTTTTTTTCATCATCTGAAACTTCACCTTGGAATCTGAATGCTGGAACACGCACAAAGAAAAGCAAAGGAATGATGAAAAAGTACTAATGTAATCACACCATCCAGGCAAATACTGAAGGAGGCAAAAAACATTAACCACTTTCTTTTATACCATGACTTCTGCTATGGTCACCAACCTTTACAATGAAAAAGCATTGATACATATTTTTTGTACTAGAGATGTACAGCATCTTAGGATGTTGGAACTACTATATTATTTGCTGAAAATTAAAAAATTTAAATGACAATCCACTTATCAATGTTAAAAACTATTAGAAAACGGGGTGGTAGTGGCCCAAGCTTTCTTTGTGGAGTGCTCTTGCTCCTCCTGGCCCTACAAAAGTAAGTGTTAAACTTACCTGACAGGACCTCTGCTAGGCCCTAAGCTCTGGAATTCTCTGCCTAAACCTCTCCGCCTCTCTACCTCTCTTTCCTCCTTTAAGACATTCCTTAAAACCTACCTCTTTGACCGAGCTTTTGGTCACCTGCCCTAATATCTCCTTATGTGGCTCGGTGTCAAATAGTGCCTTGGGACATTTTACTACATTAAAGGCGCTGTATAAATGCAAGTAGTTGTTGTTGTTGTGATTGTTTCCCCCTCAGTAGGTTGTTAAAATTGCATCGGGGTCCTAACGACATCACCGGACCCCGATTTACATTTACTCAGAATGTTACCGCCTATGTCAGGTGGGCCTCTCAACCGGCTAAGAAAACAACGGCGTTAAAAGGCCGCAAAAGAGCCGTGAGTGCACCTATGGGACTTTAACTCCCATTCCACCTGGTTTTCGCCAATCAACGGGGTGGGGGGTGGGGGGGGAGGGGGGGAGTTAAAATTCCCTCTCTTGTATTAGATAGCTGCCTTGTAATCACTCCCTGGTGTAATGTATTATCACATGGTTTGGTATGAGCATGCTCTGCTCGCTCTGGCCTAATACAGCAAGCACATGGACTAGTAACTCATGGTGTCTCTGTCCTTCATTTGTTCTACCCACATATATTCCATTTTGGCGATGAGAATGGGATCCCAAAGCCATTTTTAGGGATCATGGAAGGACACAGTGTTCAACATTCGAGTGGAAAAGTTGAGGGTACACAGGTAGCGTGCTGAGTCGCTGTTCGACGGGATCGGGACAATCATGGCCGCGCCTACGGGATTGAGCGGAAGCCTCGGCACGGATGACCGAACTCATGAACCATCCAGTTTTTACACTGAGCGGATGCAGATTTTTTTTAAAGCCAATAACATTATTGAGATCGAAGGTGCAGATGAGAATGTTCAAGCTCAAAACAAAGTAATTCATGAACGGAAGAAAGCAATTTTTCTAACGGAGATCAGGGCCAGATGTCTACTGAACATAGGGAGGAATTCACAATATTGAACTGAACACACCTGGTGTTGAAGAACTAGGCATCTACAGTATCTATGCCACTAATGGCAACGCTAGCCGTCGTGAGAAAGACTTCCGTACAAAACCTTTGATCAACGAGGAATATATTGATATGTGTATCGACACAGCGGCGGACTGCTCTATCATGAGCAAGGACACATATGAGAGTAAGTTTAATCAAATACCACTTACAAAGAGTACCGTAGACTTAAAACCCTATTCCGGAGAAATCCTAGAGATATGTAGACAAATGGAATGTACAGTTCAACACAATGGCCAGTCAGTAAAGCTGCCTATTATTGTAGCGAGCTACAACAACAGGCCAACCCTCATGGCCAAAGGTTGGTTGAGAAAGTTAAAGCTAGACTGGAGAAACATCTTCAGTGTAGATGCTTCAAAGAAGCGACTCGATACAATGCTGAACAAGTACGAAAGCATGTTCACAGACAGTTATGAGGGCATCGCTGGGTATGATGTGCAAATCTACATCAAGTCCAATGTGAAGCCTGTCTATCGTAAGGCAAGGCCGGTCCCCTATGTGTTGAAAAGTCAGGCAGAGGAAGAGCTAATGAAGCTCAGAGAGAACAGAGTGCTAGTAAAAATTGACAAAAGTGAATAGGCTACCCCGATTGCCCAAAGCAGACAAAACTGTACGCTTGTGCGGTGACTACAAAGTTACTATCAACCAAGCAGTTGACGATGAGCAGTACCCGTTACCTACATCGCAAGATTTGTATGCAGCACTCTCTGGGTCAAAGGTTTTTGCCAAGCTTGACCTGTCACACGCTTACACTCAGCTGAATGTTGACAAAGAGAGTCAACAGTATCTCATGATCAACACACACAAGGGACTGTGCTCATACACCAAGCTGCCGTATGGTGTAAAGAAAATCTATAAGTGTTAGATTTAGTACTTCAAAAGGTTGAATGCCCACAATGTCAAATTGAAAAGGAGCAAATGTGCTTTTGTGCAGCCCGAGGTTGTGTACCTTGGTCTGAAAGTTGATGCAAATGGCTTGCAACCAGTGAAGGAAAAGGTTGATGCTGTCATCAATGCTCCAAAGCCACAGAACGTGTCTGAGTTAAGATCTTTCCTTGGAATGGTCCAGTACTACGCACGTTTCTTAGCTGAGTTAGCGACCATGTTAGCTCCATTGCATGAGCTGCTCAAGAAGGATGTCCAGTGGAAGTGGATAAAAGCACAACAGGAAGCTCACGACGCTTGTAAGAGAAGACTCTCTAGCAATGCTCTACTTGTGCACTACGACACAGATCGTGAGCTTAATTAGCGTGTGATGCTTCCAGCTATGGTGTGGGAGCTGTCATAAGCCACGTAATGGATGACGGCCAAGAGAAACCAATCACGTTCGCATCGCGAACCCTCACAAAGAGCGAAAGACACTACGTGCAAATTGAAAAGGAAGCACTCGCCATTGTGTTTGGAATCAAGAAGTTCCAACAGTTCCTGATCGGTAGAAAGTTTACCCTGATAACCGATCACAAACCGCAATCGCAGATGCCTTGTCCAGGTTGCCACATGAGGACTCGTATTGGGAGTGAAGGTGAAATTTTCACGCTAGGTGCAGTTGACAAAGACTTTCCCGTGAATGCAACTGAGATTGCAGATGAGACTTAAAAGGACTCAGTGCTGAAAAGAGTGTGTGAAAACACCTTGAATGTATGGACTGATCAGTGTCTGGACACAGAATTGAAACCATTCCATAACTGAATTGTCTTGTGAGCAAGGTTGTATCAAGTGGGGCAACAGAGTGATGGTACCTACTTCTTTGAGAGATAGAATTCTGGTCAAACTTCATACTAAACATCCAGGGATCGTCAGTATGAAATCAATTGCAAGAAGCTTTGTTTACTGGCCTGGATTGGACAGTGATCTTGAATCACTTGATCATGAACACATACATGAGTTTGACTCAGTTCAGACTTCAGTAACTGCAGTACCAGGTTCAAACAAGTCTGAGATAGAAACAGGATCATCTTTGAGTTCGGAACCAAAACAAAACAGCCTGAAAATTGGTTCAACGCCATAACCTTGTGTAAGGAGATCAGGAAGTCTCTGCAAACCTGTTATTCATAGAATCATAGAAATTTACAGCACGGAAGGAGGCCATGTTGGCCCATCGTGTCCGCGCCGGCCGACAAAGAGCTCTCCAGCCTAATCCCACTTTCCAGCTCTTGGTCCGTAGCCCTGTAGGTTACGGCATTTCAAGTGCACATCCAAGCACTTTTTAAATGTGGTGAGGGTTTCTGCCTCTACCGCCTTTTCAGGCAGTGAGTTCCAGACCCAAACCACCCTCTGAGTGAAGAAATTTCTCCTCAAAACCCCTCTAAACCTCCTACCAATTACTTTAAATCTATGCCCCCTGGTTGTTGACCCCTCTGCTAAGAATCATAGGGGGAGAAATTCAGTATCGCCCCATTTGGGGCGCAATTATCGGCCAGGCGCAATGATTGGCGCCTGGTGCTAATTATCGCCTCCGACTGCAAACTTGACTTTTATCGCCCCTGGAGGTGATTGGAGCGCTAAATCAGGCACTACACACCTGTCTTAAGGCGCAAAGGCTGAGGAGCGAGGCGCTAACTCAGAGCGCGGGCGCAGTGCAGGTGCTGTCAGTTAGCGATGGAACACAGACACACTGGCGCCAGACAGTTCTTAAAGTGGAGGGTCGATCTCGCACTCCAGCCACACCCTGCTCATTGGAGCCTTGAATCTCGGCCTGGAGAGACCTGTGCCTAAATCTTCCAGCCAAGGACTATGGAGAGGGTGAGAGAACGAGCTTAGCGCTTCAGCGAGCGGGCCTTGGATGCTCTGGTTGGCGCGGTGGAGCGCAGAAGATCTATACTCTTCCCTGAGAGTGGCAGGAGGCCTTTGCCGCGCGAGTACAGAAGAGTGTGGAGGGAGGTGGCTCAGAGCGTCTCCTCCAGGAGCGTGGTGCCCAGGACCCATATACAATGTCGAAAAAAGTTCAACGATCTCACTCGGATCGTCAGGGTGAGTGGCTTTTTTTCAATACCTCTCCATCCCTCCATCTCAACCTCACTCTATGGCCAGAGGGTCTTAAAACCCCAATGCACAACACTCATCCAACACCTATGGCCCTCTCATGAAACACACACGCACATTCCACACTTTGCATACAGTAAGGGCTATTCACCTATGGGAGGCACATCAGGCAAGACCATGGCTGCATACAGTAAGGGCTATTCACCTATGGGAGGCACATCAGGCAAGACCATGGCTGCATACAGTAAGGGCTATTCACCTATGGGAGGCACATCAGGCAAGACCATGGCTGCATACAGTAAGGGCTATTCACCTATGGGAGGCACATCAGGCAAGACCATGGCTGCATACAGTAAGGGCTATTCACCTATGGGAGGCACATCAGGCAAGACCATGGCTGTATATTTACTCAGACGCCGTCCTTTTTCTTGCAGGCCAAGCTATCTCATAATAGGAGACAGCAGCAACGGACGGGTGGAGGGCGGCCTCAGCTGCAACCCCTCAGCGATCTTGAGGCGCGTGTCCACAGGATTGTGGCAAGCCGGGTGATCGGTCCCGTCGCCACTGGAGACGCCAACCCCGTTCTGGACAGCAATGGTAAGGTCATCACCTTTTTGTCCTCTGTCCTTCCACTTGTCCCTCACAACACCAGCCTTTGACACTTTCAATCCAACTTACTAAATCGCTGCACTCATTCCTCCCTTACTGCCACCTGTCCTCATGCTAAAGCCACTCTTGTACCTCCCTGCTTTCAGATGGTGATTCACCAGCTGAGGAGACGGGCCTTCAAGCTGCCAGTGGGAGTGAAGCTGCAGGCGAGGAGGAAGAGGAAGCCGGAGCATCAGCGCCACCCTCTCCCGAGGAAGCCCATGCCCACACTGGGAACACGCCTTCCCTGGAGGGGAGCAGGGGGGAAGGGTCTGATGAGGGTGAAGCTCCAGGACCCAGCGGGCTGCAGCAACGCCATGGGGGTAGGGAAGCTCGGGGGCCTTCTCCCTGGAGGGAGAGTATGCCAGCGAGTCCTACTGCACTGGACGCAGAGGAGGAGCGGCTCATCGCTGAAATGAACACCCAGGCGGTGGACATGCACACTGAGCTCATGGCTGCAGTGGGAAGGGTGCCCGAATGCATTGAATCACTGGCAAGGAGTGTGGAGCACTTCGCTGTAGCACAGGCGGATGCCACACTAAAGCTTAGTGCTGCAATTCAGTCACTGGCTGCCATGAACCCATCTCAGACTGCTCTCATGCAAACTCGGATTGAGGCCACGCGAGCACTGACTGCTGCCATCCTCGATGGTTCGGACACATTTCCCCGGGGCTCTCACCGCGCCGCAGCAGGCCAGCAATCTGTGCTCCAGCAGATTGCTCCGGATGCTGAAGTGCTGCCCCGTGGGAGTGCCAGTGTGTCGGTCGAGCAGGGAGTTGCTGTCCTCTCTCAAGATGACAGCATTCCTGCTGCCACCACTGTCACTTCTCCACTGCACTTGCCACTGCCTGTAGGACAGACTGCTGCCGCCCATGCAGAGTTGGTGCAGTCTGCAGCCGGGCCCTCCAGGCCCAGAGCTGGTCGAGGCCGTCCTTCAAGGGCATCTGCAGTCTCAGGTTCTGACAATCAGCAGCCTTCCACCAGCCTTGCTGCAGCCACTGAGGTCCCATTACGGAGGAGCAGTAGGGTGGGAAGGGGGGAAGTGCGCAAGGGAAGGAGATCACCCTCGAAGGGCAAAAAGTAGGAGGTGTGACAAAATGTTGGTCATTTTTTTATTAAAGGCTAAGGTTCGTGGTCAAACTTTTGAACATTATCTCCAGGTTATGAGAACCAGTTCTGTTAATGACTGTGTTTTTGTGTTTCTTTCTATTAGTTTGTCATGAGGAAATGACACACACAGAGTTTGTGAAATAAATAAGTTATACATGTTTGGTCTTTGGAATCATTGGTGCCTTGGCCGGTTTAGGGGTTGCGGGTTGGTTTCATTCATGTTGTTCTCAATGGCAGAAGCCATTTCCTCAGCAGGGGCCTAGAAGCGGCTTGCTATCAGCCGTTGACGGACGGTCCTTCCAGTTTCAACATTGTAGGCCTCCCTCCCGCCTTGGTGCTGCTGATGATCATCCTCCTCCTCCTCTTCCTCCTCCTCTTCCTCCTCCTCCTCTGGTGGTGCTCCAAGGCCTGGTGGCATTGGCTGGGTCCTGAGGATTGCCATGTTATGCAGCATGCAGCACACAACTACGAAGTGGGAAACTCGCTCAGGCGAGTACTGCAGGGCTCCTCCAGAATGGTCCAGACAGCGGAACCGTTGCTTGAGCACACCGATTGTGTGCTCAACGATGTTCCTGATAGCTTGATGGCTCTCGTTGTACCGCAGCTCAGCAGGGGTGTTGGGCGTACGGAGCGGTGTCATCAGCCAGGTGCTCAGTGGATATCCCTTGTCCCCGAGAAGCCAACCAACTGGCTGATGCGATGCCTGGAAAAGTTCTGCCACAGCAGTCTGGCGCAGAATGAATGCATCGTGGCAGCTGCCAGGATAGTGGGCATTGACAGCGAGTATCAGCTGTCTGTGGTCACAGACCAACTGAACGTTTAAGGAATGGAACCCCTTTCTGTTCCGTGGGCTTTTACTTTCGTGACCAGTCTGCCACGTGGGACCTTATCAAAAGCCTTGCTAAAATCCATATACACTACATCAAACGCCCTACCCTCATCGACCCTCCTTGTTACCTCCTCAAAAAATGTAATCAAGTTAGTTGTTAAACTGGATTTGTAGTTCGTTTAAAAGAAAAAAAGCCAGGAGTTTTTGTCATGTGGTACATGTAATGCTGGGAAAGGTGGGACCATAGTTTTGTTGTATTTGAGAGGGGAATACATCCATTTTTTTAGGGGGGAAAGCAGTGTAATGCATTATCACATGGTTTGGTATGAGCATGCTCAGTTCGCTCTGGCCTAGTAAAGCAAGCACATGGACTTGCAACTCACGGTGTCTCTGGTCTTCATTTGTTCTACCCACATATATTACATCTGGGATCCAATATACTACAAATTACTTTCCACAGCTACTGAACACAGTCTTTACAAGATAGTAAAAGCAATAGTCTCCTTAAAATGATTAACAAACAAGTCTTAAATCATAAACCGTAGCAGCAACAACTTTAATACTGCTGAGTAATTTGTAGGCTAATTTAGGATCCCTAAATCCCAAGGCAATATGGCTTTATTGGACTATGCCATCATTTACCATCCCTAAATTGAGTTAATGCACCAATGTGCAGCTGACTTCAGCTGAGGTCTATATTCTGTGGATTTATTAGCATGCTCCTCACTACCAATACAAACTCGCAGTCAGTTCTGATGGGACAGATGATTAGTTGCTTTCAGTAAAGGAGTGGGAAGAATTAAGTGTAGATAGTTGAGCTAGAAGCATCAGCTTGATGACGCTCTCACCCGCGAATTAGAAGGTTGTGGGCTCCAGCACCTAAGCAGACATTCCAGTGAGGTACTGAGGGAGGGCTGCATTGTCAGAGGTGCTGTCCTCTGGATGTTAAACTGAAGGCCCTGTCTGTTTTGTTGGCGTTGGTGGAAAGTAACGATCCCATGGCCACTGTTTGAAGAAGAGCAGCAAGTTCTCCCTGCGGCCAACACTCCTCCCTCAACTACCACCACCAAAAACAGGAGAGCTGGTCACCCATCTCATTGCTGCCTGCGGGATCTTACCGTGCGCAAAATGGCAGCTGTGTTTGTCTACTGCACTTATAATTAATTCTTTACCTTTCCTCCTTTAAGACGCTCCTTAAAACCTACCTTCTGTCCTGATATCACCTTCTGTAGCTCGGTGGCAAAGTTTGTTTGATAACGCTCCTGTGAAGCGCCTTGGGACATTTTGCTACATTAAAGACGCAAGTTATTGTTGCTGTTATTAGTGTAGTGTTTTGTAAAGAAATATTTGCATTTGTAGAACACCTTGGGGGAGAAATTCGGTGGTGCCTTTGGGGCACTAACTTCTCCGGGGCGCTACTTTTAGCGCCCCGAAAAAGATAGCGCTCCAGCGCTGTAAATTCAGTGGTAGCGCCCCAAGCAGGAGGCAGGGCGCTGCTGGAAGCGCTCCCCCTCCTTCCTGGGGCACTACAACTGAATATCGCAGCACTACGTGCAACAGCGCCACGCATATTGCAGGCCTCCCGCCCCTGATTAAAGGGGAAGGGCCTAGCGCAGCGTGCACCAGGGCCCTGCTGGACCACCGGGGAGTGGGGTGCCAGGATAGCAGATAGCGATCGCGGCCGGCACCCTGAATAAAAAAGGGGAAGGGGGGGCAGGTGCTGGCAGTCGACTTAAAAAAAAAATGGCCGCCCGACACCTGTCCTTTAACTTGCGCTGCCACGACTGCAAAAACGCCACCCTGACCCTGTCGGACATATCGTCCGGCGATAGGTCAGGGGGCGCAACCGAAGTTTGCGGCCGGGGCGCGAGCGGGGCACTCAATTTTACCCCCCCTTATTTGTAGGCATCTACTGCAAGTAATAACAAATACAAAAACATATTTATTACTTTTTAGGAAAAAGGGCTGGAGCACATCTGCAACTCGACAACCTTTTGCACAGTAGCAGGCTGAATCAGATCATATCCATTGTACCCCTTAGTGGGCGGAATCCACATTGCGACTCTGGGAGGAGCTCTTCGGCCACTGGGAGAAGACGATTGAGGAGAATTCTTGCGATGACTTTCCCTGTGGCAGACAGCAGGGAAACTCCTCTGTAATTACCGCAATCGGACTTGTCACCTTTTTTGAAGATGGTCACAATTACGGCATCTCTGAGATCCCCTGGCATGCTCTCCTCTTTCCAGATAAGAGAAATGAGTTCATGAATTCGTGCCAGTACTGCTTCTCCGCCATGCTTTAGTGCCTCAGCAGGGATTCCATCTGCTCCTGAGGCCTTGTTGTTCTTCAGTTGTCGGATGGCCTTTTCAACCACATGCCGGGCTGGGGTTGTGCTGAGGTGGTGGCGGGTAGCATGCTGCGGGATGGAGTTGAGGACACTCGCGTCGAAGACAGAGTCTCGGTTAAGGAGATCTTCGAAGTGCTCCTTCCAGCGGGCACTGAATGCCTCTTTGTCCTTGATGAGTACCTCTCCATTCTTGGTCCGCAGTGGGGCAGGACCTTGGGTACTTGGGCCGTAGGTGGTCTTGACTGCACCAAAGAATCCACGCACATCGTGGTTGTCGGCTAGCTGCTGGATCTCCTGCGCTTTCTCCACCCACCATCTGTTCTTTAGGTCGCGAGTTTTTTGTTGGTCCTCGGCCTTCAGGCGTCTGTAGAGCTGCTTTCTTGCTCTCGAGCTCTGTTGCTGTTTCCAGATGAGGAATGCCTTGCGCTTGCAGCTTATTAGCTCCTGGATCTCCTAGTCGTTCTCGTCGAAACAGTCTTGGTGTTTCCTGGTCGAGTGACCGAGCGTCTCTTCACAGGTGCTGATTATGGAGGCCTTGAGTGCAGACCAGGCACTGTGGACACTCTGTGTCTCTGAATCACTGGGAGTCGTCAGGTTGTTTGTGAGGTGCAGGCTGAATAGGGCTTTCTTAGCGGGGTCTTTGAGTGCTCCAACGTTGATTTTCCTGCGGCATTGTTTCTGTTACCGCCGCTGTTTTGGGGCTACATTGATGGAGATGACAGAACGGATTAGGCGGTGGTTTGTCCAGCAGTCTTCAGCTCCTGTCATAGCGCGGGTGATGCAGACGTCCTTGCGGTCCCTCGCTCGGATGATGACATGGTCTAGCAGATGCCAGTGCATGGAGTGAGGGTGCTGCCATGAAGCCTTGTAATTGTCTCTCTGACGGAACAAGGTGTTGGTTATGACAAGGCCATCTTCTAAGCATTTCGACAGGAGGAGGGTACCGTTGGAGTTGGCTTTCCCTACCCCCTTTCTGCCGATCACACCTCCCCAGAGGTCTGTGTCCTTTCCAACTCTGGCGTTACAGTCGCCAAGGAGGATTAGCTTGTCGCCCGTTGGGACTCGGGACAGGGATTGTTTGAGGCTGGAGTAGAATTCCTCTTTGGTCTTGTCTGTGGCTTCCAGTGTTGGGGCGTACGCACTGATGACCATAGCGCACTGGTTCTGGGTTAGGGTGAGCCGAAGAGTCATGAGGCACTCGTTTATACCGCAAGGGGAGTCTCTGAGACGCCCAAATAGCTAATTTTTTATGGCGAAGCCTACCCCATGGAGGCAGCGTTCTTCTTCAAGTTTGCCTTTCCAGAAGAAGGTGTAGCCACCGCCTTGCTCCTTGAGCTGGCCTTCCCCTGCCCGCCGGGTCTCACTTAGGGCGGCGATGTCAATGTCGAAACGTCTGAGCTCCCGGGCAACAATAGCAGTACGGCGTTCCGGTCTGTCACTGTTGGGGTTGTCCATGAGGGTCCTGACGTTCCAGGTCCCGAACTTCATTTTAAAGGGTGGAAGATGCCTGTGCGTGAATTCTTTTAACGTGGGGTGGCCGTTGCACACCAGCTACCACACGGGCTTGACAGAGCAAGGTCTTGGTCCAATGGCAAGGGGATCCAAGACGATTGGAGACCAGGCTCTGCTACAACGGCCTAGCACACACACACACAAACATACTCCTACTGTCCTCCTCCCTCCTTCCTGCAGGTCCTCTCTGCCTGGGTTTCGTAGGACGCATTGTGGTCCTCCCAACCTCGCTGTTGGCCCGTGCCGCACCTTCCCTGGGCCCTGACCCCGCTGCTGGTCCACGCTGCGCCACTCCTAGGCCTTGACCTCGCTGCTGGGCTTGTCCTTGCTCCTGGGTCCCGGCCTCGGACATGAATGATGTTGTCTCTCACAAGATCAAATTAGCACTGATATTCTCGTGATCCCTGGCCCAGAGCTCCACATGATCTTCACCGCACGTCAATTACAAGAGAAATGCAGGGAACAGCACCAACCACTGTACATGGCCTTCTTTGATCTCACAAAGGCCTTCGAATTCGGCTGCCCTCAAAAGTTTGTCACCATCCTCCGCCTGCTTCATGACGACATGCAAGCCATGATCTTGACCAACGGTTCCACCACAGACCCAATTCACGTACGAACCGGGGTCAAGCAAGGCTGTGTCATCGCACCAACGCTCTTCTCGATCTTTCTTGCTGCAAAGCTCCATCTCACCCTCAGTAAGCTCCCCGCTGGAGTGGAACTAATTTACAGAACAAACGGGAAACTGTTCAACCTCCGTCGCCTCCAGTCCAGATCCAAGGTCATCCCATCCTCTGTCGTCGCATTACAGTATGTAGACGACGCTAGCGTCTGCGCTCACTCGGAGGTCGAACTCCAAACCATCGTCAACACCTTCACCGAAGCTTACGAGAGCATGGGCCTTACACTAAACATCTGTAAGACAAAGGTCCTCTACCAACCTACCCCCACCACACAGTACTGCCCCCTGATTATCAAAATCCATGACAAGGCCTTGGACAATGTGGACCACTTTCCATAAATCGGGAGCCTACTGTCAACAAGGGCAGACGTCAATGACGAAGTCCAACACCGTGCAGCCTTCGGTCACCCGAGGAGGAAAGTGTTTGAAGACCAGGACCTCAAACCCGGCACTAAGCTCATGGTCTACAGAGCAGCAGTGATACCTGCCCTGTTGTATGCCTCAGAGACATGGACCATGTACAGCAGGCACCTCAAAGCACTGGAGAGGTACCACCAACGCTGCCTCCGCAAGATCCTGCAAATCCATTGGCAGGATAGGTGCACCAACGTCAGTGTTCTCGCACAGGCCAACATCCCCAGCATCGAAGCTTTGACCACGCTCGCTCAGCTCCGATGGACGGGTCACATCGTCCGCATGCCCGATACGAGACTTCCAAAACAAGCGCTCTACTCGGAGCTCCGACACGGCAAGAAAGCCCCAGGTGGGCCGAGGAAACGCTTCAAGGACACCCTCAAAGCCTCCTTGAAAAAGTGCAACATCTCCACCGACACCTGGGAATCCCTGGCCCAAGACCGCACAAAGTGGAGGAGAAGCATCTGGGAAGGCGCCGAACACCTCGAGTCTCTTCGCCGGGAGCAAGCGGAAGCCAAGCGCAAGCAGTGCAAGGAGCGCATGTCAACCCAAGCACCCCACCCACCCGCCCCTTCAACCACCGTCTGCCCCACCTGTGACAGAGACTGTAGGTCCTGCATTGGACTCATCAGTCACCTGAGAACTCATTTTTAATGTGGAAGCAAGTCATCCTCGGTTCTGAGGGACTGCCTAAGAAGAAGAAGAGGCTGAATCAACTGCAGCTGCCCATCTGCTGCCTGATCCCAGATTCCGAAACAGTGCACGGGAGGACTATGCAAATAAAATGACGTTAAAATCATATTGTTTGAAGGTGTGATGGTACATGAAAATTGCAGCCAAAACTGAAAATGAAACAGGGGTGCCAAAACAAAAAGAAAGCTTTCTCTTCGAAAAAACAAAAAATACTGGGAATTCTGACAAAGTCAGAATTGTTAACCAATCTTTCCAGTTGTTCGGAAAGCCGATGTGTGCTTGTAGCGTTTTCGGTTTGAATTTCCAGAATCTGTAATTTTTTTTGTCAATAAATTAAGACATTCTTTGTCCTCTATAACTCTCATCACAAATACAGCAAATTGCACACACATATTGGTGAATAGCGCGAGGATGAATTTCATTCAGCATTAACACCTGTCTTTGTGATGTAGCTCACAGCGTTTCCTAGCGACATGGTGCTAGAGTTGAATTTTATCTGTTGTAGACTTATGCAGCAGCAGATGAATATTGAAGATGTGATGTATATCTTCTGGCCACTATCAACATGCTGGAGACTGGCTGAAGAATGGTCACATAGACACCCACGCTCTGGCTAATTACAACGCACAGGGGGAAAAATTCAGTTGGTTAGTGCCTACCGTTAGCACAAATCCAGTCCCCCCGTACGAGGTACCACCGGGGACTTCAACGTCAGGCAGATAGTGAAAATTGATTTTCACCACCTACCTTAGCACCTCGACCAGTCAGCGACAGGGAGAGGAGGCATCAAGCAGGCAGAAGCCGGCTCCAGGGACGTTATTTAAAGGGATCATGAGTAATGAGTCGCAGCTGTCAGGTTAATGGAGTTTCAGTGCTTTCTTGTCAGTTTGATATTGTACAACAGTTTAATTCAGTAATTTAAAGGTTCTTTTGTATCAGGAGTGTTGTGGTAACTAAGAAGTAGTTACATTTATTCTTAAAAAATATCAAAGTGCTACATTTGGCTTACCTTAATGGGGGTTGTACTGGCAGTCGACCTTGCCCTCCAGGATCTGCAGCGGAGGGAGCGGAGGCAGCGAGAAAAACTGGAACATGTGGCCAGAGGGAGGAGGAGGGCCATCAGGGCTCTCACCAGGAGGCCTTACCCTCCGAGGGTATTCCGAGAGCACTTCTCCTACCTCCAATTAAGCGAGGAGCAGTGTATCGGACAGCTCCGCTTCACCAAGGTGGTGGTCACAGAACTCTGCCACCTCCTCCAAACAGACCTCCAGCCTCACACCAGGATGACATAAACCCCAGATCCCTTTTGCTCACCACATGCCCATCATACCATCCCTGTGTCATGCCATATCACAACGTCCTCCTGGGTGCAAAGGTAAAATGAGAGAGACCACAAAATATTGCAAACTCCATTAATAAATTTATGCATAAACATATCACACACATCACATACATTCCAATAACTAATGACCCTTGTGCCTGCCATAGTTGAATAGCTGTCATTGTGTGCAAGGCATGAGATGTGGGTGTGAGTGTTGGTAGGTAGAGATTGTTGGTGTGTGAGTGTGCTGGGGGGTCTGGTGCTTTGAGCAGTGTGTGAAGCTTGTGGTACAGATGGTGGTATGTAGCATTTGTTGAAGCATTCAATCACCCTGACCACCCGACTGAGGTGGATCTGCCATGAGCACACCTGCTTCAGTCCTCCGGCTCCTTCTCCTTGTTGTGCTTCTCCTTGCTGAGGCAGCTGCACAGCCAGCAATGCTGAGAATGAGGTGCTGCAGTATCAATGAACCTCCCCTTTAGGTACTGGGAAAAGCCTGTGGCAATGATGAGTTGAGATTAGACTGCACCCAATATTGGTCCATCCTTTGAGCATAACGCCACTGAGCTAGGCCTTTAAGACTTGAATTAGCGCCCCAATCATTTCTTTGAGCAGTGAGAATGAATTTTGCGTGCAGACTAAAGCATTAGCGCCTGACGCTAATTCTCCAGCTTTTCTAATTTTACTGCCCATTCCTGGGCTATAATGAATTTCCAGCCCACTATTCCTCCTCATCAACTGATAATGAAACAATCTCAAAGCAGCGCATAGGCCATTCAGAACTCATGCTTATCTGGCGACAGAGACCTTTAGTGGGACTGATATGGATAGATTGCTCACCTTGGGAAAGGTTTTGTCCTTTTTCAGATGATGTATCTGTAGTCATTGGGGGATGGGGGATCAGAAGGATCAGAATGGTCCATATACTTTGTAACTCTAATAATATGATCCAGATAACGTTTCCTCTTTATTCATTACGCTCCCAGTTCTTACATCGTTGTGGCTGTAATTTTGGGGGGGGGGAGGCGAGAGGGTTTATCTGTAAGATCTGCTTCTAGAACTTGAATCCCAAACTGTATGCTGGTTGAAGACATTTTGAGTCCAATAAATAATGTAACGATTGCTCCACATAACTGTTAGATATGTCATCAAAGACAATATTATTGAAGAAGCAAATTACTGAGGATCGGTGCCAACGGTTCTCTAGTTGCTTGCAGTTTAGTCGGTCAAATATCTAACCACAAAATATTTATATGATGAGGCTTGCCCAAGGATGGGATATTATTGGAATTAAATAGTTATCTGGACTTCTTATAAGTTGATTGTTACAATCTGGATAGTAAGGTCAGATAAGGTCAGGTAAGAAGGGGGATAGAACATGTTCAGGGAATTATAGACCAGTCAGCTTAACGTCAGTGGTAGGAAAAATAATGGAATCTCTACTAAAGGAGAAAATAGAAGAACATCTAGAAACCAAAAATATAATAATGAATAGTCAACATGGATTTCAAAAGGGAAAGTCTTGCTTGACTAACCTCATTGAATTTTTTGAAGAGGTAACAGCGCAAGTAGACAAGGGTAGTGCAGTAGATGTAATTTATTTAGATTTTCAAAAGGCCTTCGATAAGATACCACATAATAGACTAATGAGTAAGGTCAGAGAATGAGGAGTCAGGGGACAAGTAGCAGAATGGATAGCTAGCTGGCTTCAAGACAGAAAGCAGAGAGTAGGGGTAAAGGGTAGCTATTCAGAGTGGCAGAAGGTGGGAAGTGGTGTTCCACAAGGATCAGTGCTGGGACCACTGGTGTTCACAATTTATATTAACGATTTAGACTTTGGAATCAAAAACACAATTTCTAAATTTGCAGATGACACCAAATTGGGGGGATCGTCAATACTGAGGAGGACTGCAATGAATTACAATAAAAAGACATTAATAAACTTGCAGAATGGGCATATAATTGGCAAATGAATTTCAACACAGATAAATGTGAGGTATTACATTTTGGTAGGAAGAATAGGGCGGTCACTCATTACTAGGAGGTTGCGAGTCTAGGTGGGATAGAGGAGCAAAGGGATCTGGGAGTACAAATACTCAAATCACTAAAAGTAACGACTCAGGTTAACAATGCCATAAAAAAAAGCAAACCAAGCACTAGGGTTTATTTATACAGGGATAGAATTGAAAAGTAGTGAAGATATGCTAAACTTGTATCAAACCTTGGTTAGACCATACTTGGAGTACTGCGTACAGTTCTGGTCATCATATTATAAAAAGGATATAGAGGCACTGGAGAGGGTGCAGAGAAGATTTACAAGGATGATACCAGAAATGCGAGGGTATACCTATCAGGAAAGGATGAACAGGCTGGGTCTCTTTTCTCTTTAAAAGAGAAGGCTGAGGGGTGACCTAATAGAGGTCTTTAAAATTATGAAATGTTTTGATAGATACAGACAGAATGGGCTGGATTTTGAATGACCCATGGAGTCGGGTTTGGAGGCGTGTGGTGGGTTAAATTTGCGGGGTCGGGGTTTCCGACCCCATCCCGACTCCATCCCGCCTCCACGCAATTTTGACAAAATCAGTCGCGGGGTTCCCGACTCCGTCCCGCCTCCAAGAGGCAGGAGAGGCCATTAAAGCCCTTAACAAGCTCTAAATTGGCTCTGTAATGCCATTTTGAAACGTTTTAGCTAGTTTAACCCTTTTCTGACGTGAAGTACGCCTGGTGTGAAACACTCCAGTGAAACCTGGTGGGAGCACAAGTGGACAGCTGACTATCAGCTGCAGGTCCACTATTACAACGGAGATGTGATGAAGGTAGTAGTAGTATTAGGTCTGAAAGTCGCCGCTGCTGCATTGAATGTGTTCAGAGGCTGCCTGGCCTTTGCTGTGAGAGGACTTGGATGCAAAAAAAATTCTCTCTCTCTCTCTCTCTCTCTCTATATATATATATATATATATATCAATTTTGCATCTAGGTCCACTCACAGCAAAAGCCAGGCAGGTCCTCTCTCACCAACAGGCAGGCAGTCTCTGAGACCAGTCAGACAGTCTCTGACCTGCAATGCAGCAGGAATTATGACATCATCAGAGGCGACTTTCAGACTGAAACCACTAATTAGTTCATGGGTTCCCACATGCTGGAACTCAATTGCCCAATTAAGTGAAAATTGCATCATTCATCCACATTAATCTGGAGTCGGGGGGGGGAACACGAAATGCGGATGACACGACCCCAACCCGACCCCAAGACAAAATCCAGCCCAATGTTTCCACTTGTGGGGAAGAGCAAAACTAGAGGCCATCAATATAAGATAGTCACCAAGAAATCCAATAGGGAATTCAGAAGAAATTTCTTTACCCAGAGAGTGGTGAGAATGTGGAGCTCGCTACCACAGGGAGTGGTTGAAGCGAATAGTATAGATGCATTTAAGAGGAGGCTAGACAAGCATATGAGGGAAAGGGGAATAGAGGGTTATGCTGATAGAGTTAGATGAGGAAAGACGGGAGGAGGCTCGAGTGGAGCATAAACGCCGGCATGGACTGTTTGGGCCGAATGGCCTGTTTCTGTGCCGTATATCCGATGTAATCCTATGTCAGTCTTCACTCAGTGGTAGAACTTCCACCTCTGAGTCAGAGATCATGGCCTCAAACCCCACACTTGCAAACATAATCTAGGTGGACATTTCATTGCAATACTATATTGAGGGAGTACTGCACTGTCGGAGGTGCCATCTTTCGGATGAGACATTAAACTGAGGCCCTGTCTGCCCTCTCAGTTGTTTGTAAAAGATCCCATGGCACTATTCATAGGGAATTTCTCCCAGTGTCCTCGCCAACATTTATCCCTCAACCAACGCCAAAAAAAGATAACTGATGGCTTATCACATTGCTGTTTGTGGGACCTTGCTGTGTGCATATTGGCTACCACATTTGCCTTCTGAAAAACACTTCTAAAGTAGTCTAAATTGACGCTAAAGCATTTTTGGATGACTGGACAAGATGAAAGGCGCAAAATAAATGCAAGTTCTTTCTTCTCGTCTGATAACATCAGCACACAGTATTCTACTTCTGGCAGAACGGTAGTCAGAATAATGAGATGATGATGTTCTGAGGAAAGTGCGATTCTGATGCCTCATTCTGAGGATATCTGTCACCATCTCGTAGACCGATCTGTGAGAGCAGCTTAGTTCACCAACCCAAGTACTTGTTTATAAATGCAAGATATTTCGGGGGAAAAATTGGGTCGCGCCTCCTTTGGGGCGCTAACTTCGCCGGGGCGCTTGAGCGCCCCAGCGCACGAAATTGAATGGTAGCGCCCCAAGCAGGAGGCGGGGCGCTGCTGGAAGCGCTTCACCTCCTTCCTGGGGTGCTACAACTGAATAACGCATTGTGGAAAACTTTGATACTTTACTGTGCGGGTGAAATGTTTAAAATTTTAACCAGCGCTCGGAGCTGAATGAAAGACTTGAAGAAATACTTGCATTTATATATCACGTCGTCGAGACGTCTCAAAGTCCCACGTGCAATCGATTACTTTTTCGGAATGAAGCAAGTGTCACGTACTCAAATGCCGCAGCCGTTCAATGCCAGCAATGCCCCACAAACAGCAATGAGATGAATGACCAGCTAATCTATTTTTTGGGGTTATTGGTTGAGGGAGGACTGTTAGCCAGGACAATAGGAAAACTCTCCACTCATCACTCTTCTTTAGGTAGTGCCATGGGATTGTTAACATCCACCTGAACAGACCGTACTTCAGGACTTGAGAACACCAGGCTGATACTTTGGTGCATAATTTAAGGGACTGCTGCATAGTTAGAGGTGCGGTATTTGGAATGAGAGGTTAAACTGTCACCTGTCCCTCCCAAGCATGCTGCACTTACCACATGTCATGTCTCAAATTATTCATATACTGTATCCCAAAATATTATTTTCTGAAAGAAACTTATCTAATTTGAATGAATCAGTGCTAACTGCTTCCACCATCTCCGTAGCGAGCCTGTTTAATTGACTTACCACTCGCTCGTTTATTGTTTCCGCAGATTAGCTTTCAATTTACACCCGCACCCATCCCCCGCCCCACCCATCAAGCGCAGGCCCTGCCCGCTGGTTCCACTGCTCTTGATAAAGTGAAACAGCTTGTCTTGCTCTACATTATGTGGTCCCTTAAGAATCCTAAAAAGACTGAGAACATGCCCAATTTACATAATTGCTCCTCATAATCCAATCCCTCCATCGCCCCAGTCATTCTGGTTGCTCTCTTCTGTATCCTTTCAATGGCTGCAATATCCTTTCGGTACTGCGGGGACCAGAACGGTATCTACACAGTGTTCTGAGTGCGGTCGCACCAATGATTTATAAAGTGGCAGGATTACCTCACTAGTTGGGCTCAATATTGACCTTTTAATACGTCCCAACGTCTGATTTGCTTCTGATTTAGTTCTGGCGAAAGGTCACCGACCTGAAACGTTGACTCTGTTTCGCTCTCCACAGATGCTGCCTGATCTGCCGAGTGTTTCCATCATTTTCTGTTTTTATATCTGATTTGCTTTACTCACTGCCACCGACCATTGTTGTGATAGTCTCAATTTACTGTCAAATCAATACCCCAGATCTCCATTTTCCATGAGAATTATTGTTTTCCTATTTAAGTAATTGTCCTTTCCTTGTCCTCCATGTGAAGCACTTTGCATTTCTCTACGCTGAATTTCATCTGCCACCTGTCTGCCCAGTTCCCATAGTGCGATCTATCTCTGCCCCCCACCCTTTATCTATTTAAGGTTATGTAACGTGCTCCTCAGCAGCTGTTTTACAAGCAAGCTTTCTTTTGAGTGCTTAATACTCTCCACTTGCCTGGATGAGTGCAGCTCCAACAACACTCAAGAAGCTCGACACCATCCAGGACAAAGCAGCCCGCTTGATTGGCACCCCATCCACCACCTTAAACATTCGCTCCCTCCACCACCGGCGCACCGTGGCTGCAGTGTGTACCATCTACAAGATGCACTGCAGCAACTCGCCAAGGCTTCTTCGGCAGCACCTCCCAAATCCACGACCTCTTCCACCTAGAAGGACAAGGGCAGCAGGCGCATGGGAACACCACCACCTCCAAGCTCCCCTCCAAGTCACACACCATCCTGACTTGGAAATATATCGCCGATCCTTCATGGTCGCTGGGTCAAAATCCTGGAACTGTGGGGAGTACCTTCACCACACGGACTGCAGTGGTTCAAGAAGGTGGCTCACCACCACCTTCGCAAGGGCAAGGAGGGATGGGCAATAAATACTGGCCTTGCCAGCGATGCCCACAACCCATAAAAACAAATTAAAAAAAACATAGCATGTGATTTCTTTACGAGGGCTCTCAGCCACAAAGCATCAGCTCTATTTAGCTCTTTCGATTATCACCGAGAGGTTTTTTTGTTGCGAATATTAATGAAGGGAGGGGTGGGATGGAGAGAACAACTCTTAAACGAAGTGACCCATTTGAAAGGGCAGCTTATGAGAATCAAGTACTCTTGAATGGAATAGAAACTTGATGCCTATTAGTTAATGCAAACCTGCATGAAGATATTTACCAATTACCACAATGTCCTCAAGTACTACCTTTCAGATTCGTGCAATAATAGCAAAATTATTCCAGTGTATGCATTTAGAAAAGATTGCCTCAGTCCTTTTGTGCCCAGTGAATATGATGTGTAACCTTCTGAGATCCCATTTCAATTTTGCAGTTATTGCCAATCCCCCTTCAGGTGGAAGTTGTGTTTCATAGCGTCGAAGAGTAAATAAATCTGCTGTGAACTAAAACTTGCCCCGTGGCACTGGCTCTCGCTGACTGAGTCAGGCTGCTACCCTGAGATGACACTTAAAGACCAAGGCATTGGCATCATCTGCGAGAAGTCAGAGGCAGTAAGATGGGAATTTACACTAGTTATGGTGCAGTGAGGGAGTGTACCCACAGGAGAAGATGTCGACGAGCTCTGACAAATGTTGCGTGTGAATCACAAGCCCCATCATGAAGTATCAATGACAATGTAATTGGGCCGGATATTCCGATGCCTATGGGTGTGTACAGATCGGATGCCTGCCCTGGAGAAGGGCCTCTGTGGGCCTCTGCGGGCGGAGAGTTCCGATTTCTGGAGAACCTCCGCCCGCTGAAAACCCTTAGAAATCTTACGCCTGGTAAAAGCAGGCGTAAGGCCTGCTTTTACCAGCATAAGAGTTGAAAAAAGTAAAAAAAATATGTCATTCATTTATAATTTAAAAATACTTTTAAAAGAGGTAAGTTTATTTTTAGCCCCGTAAAAAACTTTAATGATTTTTTTCAAAAAATTTAATTTTTGTTTAAAGTATTTAATTCAATGTAATTTCAACTCATTTTTAAAATGTGATTTAAAAAAAATGTATTTAATGTTTTACAGTGTTTTTGGGGTGATCTCCGTTCATATATTTGACAGGTCTATCTGTCAAGTGTATGAAGGGAGATACCCTTCTTTGATTGGCTGGCCTGGCCCACGTGATCCCAGGGATGCTATCGAACCGCATGCGCCTCTGGGATACGTGGCCCCTGCGCATTTCGAGTTTGGAGAGGCCCAGGAGCGGAAATGTCCGGACCTCGGGAGCCCTCAGGTAAGTCCGTAGATTTTTTCCAGATCGGAGGCCTCCGCACGCAGGAAGCCTCCAATCGGAAAATACGGGCCATTACCTATTTAAAGTGACACTTCCAACACCTGTCATAAGGGGCATCTTGCCCCACCCGTGGGTAATAAAAAAACACAAACAGTGGATAATTGAACGTCCCCCCCATTCTGGCCTTGTACAGCAATCTCCTAGGTGTGGAATGCAGACATGTACGATACAAGCAAATCAATGTGGTTTTATTCACCTAGAAAAGGCCATGAAATAAAAGCTACCTAAAAAAGTAATGTACTTTGGAATTTTTGTGCGAAGTTTTGTCCCCTGAAAATCCTGTCAGATAATTGGAGTGTGGTTAATTGAAGGTTCAATTAGTCTGGCGTTTGAGGTCAACGGCGAAGCGAAGGTGTTCGCCACTGGCCCCGAAGTTGGCGTACGGATCTCGCGATCCCTGTGTCGAGAACTTCGGGTTTTCCGACCTTCAATTCAAATCGATGGAGTATAGTGGGGATCCCCTAGCGCGAGCTGCTGTGACGTCAACAAGCTGTCTAGGCAGCCAATCAAAACGCAGAATTCTCACAGACAGCAAACAAGGAAGTGAGTAAGCTCTTAAAATTCTAACTTTTTAAAAATGTTAGCGAGAGCAAAACAAAGTTTCACATGTCTCACATGGGGAAAAGGCAAACCTGAAATAAACGAAGGGTCATCGACCTGAAACGTGAACTGTTTCTCTCTCCACAGCCGCTGCATGACCTGCATTTTCTGTTTTTATTTTTGACCTGAAATAAAGATGGACAAACTTAAAAAAAAATGTAAAACATTTTTTATTAAAGTTTCTTAAAAATTTTAATTTTTGTTAAAATGGACAAATTTCACACTACACAAAATTTTAAATGAGGTGTCCAGGCCCTTAACGTTTGTTTAGCAGTAATAACACTGTCAAAACCCCAGTTACACCTAATCCCTTTGGGTCTAACTTTTAGTGGGGAATTTAACATCATACTCACTGAGGAAGAGCTGAAGTTTTTGTCAGTTTCAATGATTTGGGTAATTACACAGATTGTCGGCTCTGTGGCGGGGGGGGGGGGGGGGGGGGGGTGGGGGATCAGCGCAGCCTGTTTCAGAGCTGTTGATGACAGACCACAACTTCGGGATTTCCGCACGCGCATGCACCAAATCCCGAAGTTGCAGTCAGTTTCAAAGGCAGAATGACGCCGAATGCTGCCAGTTCGCCGTCATCCCGGCTGCAAATTACGGGCCATTGTCTTTATTTTATGGCAGGTCGCGACAGCTTGAGACACTGCGCCAGAACATGTCACACAGTGCAAGGCATTAAAATGAGTGGTTCGCTTTCATTAACCTTGTTGGCATTCAATTGCTACATAGATCAGAATGTGCTTCTGTTATTCAAGTGGCACGTATACTACTATTCAAATAACACAATAGTAAGTAAATGTACGGAAAAGGTTTATACAATTTCATTTTAAGTATTAGAACATAAGAACATAAGAATTAGGAGCAGGAGTGGGCCATACTCATGGCTGATCTTCGACCTCAACTCCACTTTCCTGCCCTATCCCCATATCCCTTAATTCCTCTGGAGTCCAAAAATCTATCTCAGCCTTGAATATACTCAATGACTCAGCATCCACAGCACTTTGGGGCAGAGAATTCCAAAGATTCACAACCCTCTGAGTAAAGAAATTCCTCCTCATCTCAGTCTTAAATGGCCGGCCCCTTAACCTGAGACTATGCCCCCTAGTTCTAGACTCTCCAGCCAGGGGAAACAACCTCTCAGCATTTACCCTGTCAATCCCCCTCTGAATCTAATATGTTTCAATGAGATCAACTGTCATTCTTCTAAACTCCAGAGAGTATAGGCCCAATCTACTCAATCTCTCCTCATAGGACAACCCTCTCATCCCAGGGATCAATCTAGTGAACCTTCAATGCACCGCCTCTAAGGCAAGTATATGCTTCCTTAATTAAGGAGACCAAAACTGTGCACAGTACTCCCGGTGCGGTCTCACCAGAGCCCTGTACAATTGTAGCAAGATTTCCTTACTCTTGTACTCCAACCCTCTAGCAATAAAAGCCAACATGCCATTTGCATTCCTAATTGCTTGCTGTACCTGCATGCTAACTCTCTCTGTTTCTCTCTGAACACCAACATTTAATAGTTTCTCACCATTTAAAATATTCTGTTTTACTACTCTTCCTACCTCACATTTCCCCACATTATACTCCATCTGCCACCTTATTGCCCACTCACGTAACCTGTCTATATCCCTTTGCAGGCTCTTTGTGTCCTCCTCACATCTTACTTTTCCACCTAGCTTTGTATCGTCAGCAAACTTGGATACATTGCACTCAGTCCCTTCACCTAAGTCCTTAATATAGATTGTAAATAGCTGAGGCCCAAGCACTGATCCTTACGGCACCCCACAAGTTACAGCCTGCCAATCTGAAAATGACCCGTTTATCCCTACTCTGTTTTCTGTATGTTAACCAATCCTTTATCCATGCTAATACCTTACCCCCAACCCCATGTGCCCTTATCTTGCTTAACAACCTTTTATGTGTCATCTTATCGAATGCCTTTTGGAAATCCAAATATACTACATCTACTGGTTTCCCTTTATCTACTCTGCTAGTTACATCCTCAAAAAACTCTAATAAATTTGTCAAACACGATTTACCTTTTGTAAAACCATGCTGACTCTGCCTAATTATATTGTATTCTAACCCTGAATGCCAGATCAGGGATCAATCATGTAGGATACATTACATCAGAAGTATGACCTTCATATACGTTTTTCATTATTTTGAATATAGAAGGGACTGGGCAGCTGTGCCCTAACAATATATACAACTCCAAAGACATGAGAGTTGGCCAGATTATTTTTTTTTTAATTGCTAACCGATTTAAATAATTAACATAAATGAAGTAGCACTGGATTAAAAAAGTACCAGAACTAAACCACTGATTTGGGCCCCATGTGCGTTGTGGGCAGTCATGCTACCATGTCCAAGGGCATCAACCAAATGGGCACAACCCCTATGTAGCCGCCCACTCGAGTGGTAGGTGAATTACGACAACATTCGGCCTATTGTTAATTGTATTCAAGTGGTGTATAGCAATTGGTGTTAATTGTACTCAGGTGATGGGACTCTCCTGTGCACATATATATATATATATATGGGAGTAGGCTGGGGAAGGGTTGCAAGCTGATCTTGGTGATGAACAGTATGTAATGTGTAGCCAACTCCTGCTCCTAGTTCTTATGTTCTTATGTGTGTCTCTGTAGATGAAGGCTTGTAAGTAACTAAAGACTAGGCTCTAGCGTTCTTTCCTTCACCACCTGGCTATCCGACTTTAACACCTATGACACCTGAAAACAGAAAGTCGTGGTTTTACATCCTTGGTTAACGTAGAATATTCTCAGAGAAATCCAATCTCACCCAGCCCTGTGAAACCTTTGATCCTGACTTTGCAACTATTTACACGGTCAGGTAGACATAAAAAATCGAATGGTATTAGTTCGAAGAAGAGCAGGGGAGTGCTCCCTGGTGTCCTGCCCAATATTTATTCTTCAACCGAGAGTCGAACCAACACCCCTTGACATTCAATGGCATTACCATTGCTGAATCCTCCACCATCAAGATCCTGGGGGTCACCATTGACCAGAAACTTAACTGGACCAGCCACATAAATACTGTGGCAACAAGAGCAGGTGTCTCACCTCTTGACTCCCCAAAGCCTTTCCACCATCTACAAGGCAAAAGTCAGGAGTGTGATGGAGTACTCTCCACTTGCCTGGATGAGTGCAGCTCCAACAACACTCAAGAAGCTCGACACCATCCAGGACAAAGCAGCCCACTTAATTGGCACCCCTACCACCACCTTAAACATTCACTCCCTCCACCACCGGCGTACCGTGGCTGCAGTGTGTACCATCTACAAGATGCGCTGCAGCAACTCGCCAAGGCTTCTTCGGCAGCACCTCCCAAACCCGCGACCTCTTCCACCTAGAAGAACAAGGGCAGCAGGCGCATGGGAACACCACCACCTCCAAGTTCCCCTCCAAGTCACACACCATCCTGACTTGGAAATAGATCGGCCATTCCTTCATCGTCGCTGGGTCAAAATCCTGGAACTCCCTCCCTAACAGCACTGTGGGAGTACTTTCACCACACGGACTGCAGCAGTTCAAGAAGGCAGCTCACCACCACCTTCTCAAGGACAATTAGGGATGGGCAATAAATGCTGGCCTTGCCAGCGATGCCCACATCCCATGAACGAATAAAAAAACCCTAAAAACAGATTACCTGGTCATTATCCGGTGAAGGAGAGGCAGGGGGTGCAATGTAGCGTGCCCCTAAGTCTTTTTTCACTTAACCTTTCACGAATTTGGTGAGATATCAATTGGGGTAGGCGGACCGTCTCGGCTATAGATTTCACATTTGTCACTTTTGTAGTTTAGATCAAGGGAGAGTGGCGCTGTGCACTGGCTAAATCTGGTCGACTTATCCCGATGGCAGAATCACGACAACCTCTATTTATATCGGGCCTTTAACATAGTAAAACGTCCCAAGGCGCTTCACAGGAGTATTATAAGACAAAAAAATTTGACACCGAGCCACATAAGGAGAAATTAGGGCAGATGACCAGAAGCTTGGTCCAAGAGGTAGGTTTTAAGGAGCGTCTTAAAGGAGGAAAGAGAGGTAGAGAGGCGGAGAGGTTTAGGCAGGGAATTCCAGAGCTTAGAGCCTCGGCAACGGAAGGCACGGCCACCAATGGTTGAGCGATTATAATCAGGGATGCTCAAGAGGGCAGAATTAGAGGAGCGCAGATATCTCGGGGGGTTGTGGGGCTGGAGGAGATTACAGAGATAGGGAGGGGCGAGGCCATGGAGGGATTTGAAAACAAGGATGAGAATTTTTAAATCAAAGCGTTGTTTAACCGGGAGCCAGTGTAGGCACAAGGGGGGATGGGCGAACAAGCTGTCTAAGCAGCCAATCACAATGCAGAATTCTCATAGACAGTGAACCAGGAGGTGAGTAAGCTCTTAAAATTCTAAATTTTAAAAATGTTAGAGAGAGCAAAACAAAGATTGGGGCTCTCACATGGAGAAAAGGCAAACTTGAACTAAAGATGGACAAACTTTAAAAAAAAAATTAATTTTTATTAAAATGGATAAATTTGACATTGCACAAAATTAAAATGAGTTTTTCAGGGCCGTAACCTTTGTTTAGCAGTCAATACGCTGTTAAAAGCCCAGTTACACCTAATCCCTTTGGGTCTAACTTTCAGTGGGGAATTTAACAGCGTAATTACTGCGGAAGGGCCGAAGTTTTCATCAGTTTTCCTGATTTGAGAGATTACACTGATTGCCGGCTCTGTGGTGGGGAGGGGGGGGTGGGGGGGGGGGGTGGGGGGGGAGGGGGCACAGTGCAGCCAGCGTCGGAGCAGTGAATGACAGACCACAACTTCAAGATTTCTGTGTTAGGCCGCGCATGCGCCAAATCCCGAAGTTGCGGTCAGTTTCAAAGACCAGTTCCGCCATCATCAGGACCGCAAATTCTGGCCCGATGACGTCAATGGGAGGGTAAAATCGGGCGGGGTGTAAACCAGCATTGCACCTGATCCTGTCAGTTTCCCGACAGCAGAGTTAGGTTCAAATTGCCCCTTAAAAATCAAATTCCATTTTTGTTATAAGGTTATGGAATCTTCCAGGATTTTTACCAGTGCTTTGGGGGTCCAATCCCATGATTTCAACCATTTTCCCCTTGTGAAATCTACAAATCAGTGGCCTTGACAGCATCTGAAGCCACTGAACTGCTCCGGTTTATACTCTTGAAATGCAGTAGGTTTTAACAAGCCTCTTTTAAGCATAAGAAAGAAATAAAGAAAGACTTGCATTTATATAGCGCCTTTCACGACCACCGGATGTCCCAAAGCGCTTTACAGCCAATGAAGTACTTTTTTGAAGTGGAGTCACTGTTGAAATGTAAGAAAGGTGGCAGCCAATTTGCGCACAGCAAGCTTCCACACACAGCAATGTGATAATGACCAGATAATCTGCTTTAGTGATGTTGATTGAAGGATAAATATTGCCCAGGACACCGGGGATAACCCCCCTGCTATTCTTCAAAATAGTGCTGTGGGATTATTTACATCCACCTGAGAGAGTAGACGGGGTCTCGGTTTAACGTCTCATTCAAAAGACGGCAGCTCCGACAGTGCAGCGCTCCCTCAGTACTGCACTGGAGTGTCAGCCTAGATTTATGTGCTCAAGTCTCTGGAGTGGGTCTATGAACCTTCAACCTTCTGACTCAGAGGTGAGGGTGCTGCCAACTGAGCCATGGCTGATACACAAATTTGACACACAAAGCATTTGCCCTCCAAGTAAGGCTGCCTGAGACTTAAATGCATGGGTCAGAGTGAAAGACAAGATAGCCTCAAGCCACAGGAAGACAGCAACTTATTTTCTTTGATGTGTTAAATTACTG
Organism: Squalus acanthias; assembly: GCA_030390025.1. Taxonomy (NCBI): domain Eukaryota; kingdom Metazoa; phylum Chordata; class Chondrichthyes; order Squaliformes; family Squalidae; genus Squalus; species Squalus acanthias. Next base: position 55,460,949 of record CM059444.1, on the reverse strand, counting down.
AGTGACTGGCTCAATCAGCAACCTTTCCATCACTAATTAAATTAAGTATTTAGGCCCTATTAAGTCCACTGTCAACCTACGAGAAATGCTTAAGGCACTAGAAAAATATTAGCACAGAGAACATTGCCGTTAAATAAATCAAAAACCATTCAGATCACTTAACACGTTTTACTTGCGTTTAAAAACGCTGGGGAATGGAAAAATGTTCCTATTTCAGTTCCACTGGGCATTTTTATATTTGGTGTTTCTTCCGTCCAGATCGCAGGAAGACAGCGCACAGTGTAATGAGCCGCCGCTGTTATATTGCTAAAACGGGCTTCTATATTCTAACCTCAAACTAGTTGGGGGTAAGGTCTACAATTCTGCTGTGTCAGCCGAGGCTCAGTGGGTAGCACTCTCGCCTCTGAGTCAGAAGATCATGGGTTCAAGTCCCGCTCCAGGGACTTGAGCACAAAAATCTAGGCTGACACTCCAGTGCAGTGCTGAGGGAGTGCTGCACTGTAGGAGGTGCATCTTTCGGATGAGACGTTAAACTGAGGCTCCGTCTGCCCTCCTGGGTAAACGGAAAAGATCCCACAGCACTATTTTGAAGAAGAGCGGGGGGGGCGGGGTTATCCCCGGTGTCCCGGCGAATATTTATCTGTCAATCAACATCACAAAAACAGATGATCTGGTCATTATCACATTGCTGTTTGTGGGAGCTTGCTGTGCGCAAATTGACTGCCGTGTTTCCTGCATTACAATAGTGACTACACTTCAAAAGCGCTTCAGTGGCTGTAAAGTGCTTTGGGACGTGAAAGGCGCTATATAAATACAAGTCTTTCTTTTTCTTTTGTTGGGATGATATTAACCCAGGGAGCTGCTGCCATCTGAACCAAAGCAGCACCAAACATGTCAACATCTAGCACTCACAAGACGTATGACATGAGGTTATTGAACCTAATGTCATGAGGAAGCTCAATTAATGTCAGTAAACACGCAGGGATCAATTGCCCGGCGTGTCAACAAAGGTTTTCTTTAGGCAGTAACTAGGTGTAGACCATGCATAGTTACCACAGAGCGGTGAGAAAGCTATTTTCTCCATTCCAGCATGGCTATTTGCAAGGTTAAGCCCTCAAGTCTATGTAAACCTACCAAAATCCATAAAGATTCATGGGGATGAGGCTGCTGAGCAGTTGAACGTAACCTCAAACAGAGCTGCAATCGCTAACAAATAAGCTTTAATATTGGGTTCAGTGCCACTAACTCCAGACACACGAGTCTCTCAGTGACAATCCCCTAAGCAAACTGCCAGACTTGCTAATGCTGGTGACTGGGAAGAGCTGTTTTTTTATTAAACTGGGTTTTTGGTAACGTAAACATCTATTTCATTGCATTAAAAATCTTCTGAACACAAACAGCACTTCTCGTCACGATATTGGTTACCTTTTCCTTTTATGTCAATATTTAACATTGAAAATGTCTATGTAATCAGTCACAATGGATATTTTCCTATGTAAACAGCTGTAGTTGCAGGTAAGAGCCAGCAGATGGTGCTGTAGCTCCACTCTACCACTATGTCAAACATACATACAATGGCGGACAGGTAAAGACCCCCTGGCCCATCCAGCCTGTCCCACACAATTGCGATACCTTGTGTATCTCAATATATACACTCCACCCCATCTAAAACCATGTGTTCTCTTGGGAGAGACAAAAAAAACAGATAAAAACACCCAGGCCAATTTGGGGAAAAAAAGCTGGGAAATTCCTCTCCGACCCATCTATGCGATCGAAACTAGTCCAGGAGATCACTCTGGCCCTGAATTCCCTGCAGTGCCTATCGTCTGTAAGAGGTGATCTCCATCCCAGCCAGAAACAGGTCCAGCTCTCGCTTGAAGGAATTCAGCGAATCAGCATCCACCGCACGAGACAGCAGTCTGTTCCAGAGGGCCGCTATTCTCTGCGAAAAGAACCACCTCAGACACACCAGGAGCAATGCCATGGGGCGATCTACTAGTACCTATAAAAAAAGTTAGAGCATAAAAACTTTGAAATAATAAAGTATTTGTTTTATTCGTTCATGGGATGTGGGCGTCGCTGGCAAGGCCAGCATTTATTGCCCATCCCTAATTGCCCTTGAGAAGGTGGTGGTGAGCCACCTTCTTGAACCGCTGCAGTCCGTGTGGTGATGGTACTCCCAAAATGCTGTTAGGGAGGGTGTTCCAGGGTTTTGACCCAGCGACGATGAAGGATCGGCGATATACTTCCAAGTCAGGATGGTGTGTGGCTTGGAGGGGAACTTGGAGGTGGTGGTGTTCCCATGCATCTGCTGCCCTTGTCCTTTTAGATGGTAGAGGTTGTGGTTTTGGGAGGTGCTGTTGAAGAAGCCTTGGCGAGTTGCTGCAATGCATCTTGTAGATGGTACACACTGCAGCCACGGTGTGCCGGTGTTGGAGGGAGTGAATATTTAAGGTGGTGGATGGGGTGCCAATCAAGCGGGCTGTTTTGTCCTGGATGATGTTGAGCTTCTTGAGTGTTGTTGGAGCTGCACTCATCCAGGTAAGTGGGGAGTATTCCATCACACTCCTGACTTGTGCCTTGTAGATGATGAAAAGGCTTTGGGGAGTCAGGAGGTGAGACACTTGCCACAGAATACCCAGCCTCTGACCTGCTCAAGTAGACACAGTATTTATGTGGCTGGTCCTGTTAAGTTTCTGGTCAATGGTGACCCCCAGGACGTTGATGGTGGTGCATTCAGTGATGGTAAAGCCGTTGAATGTCAAGAGGCGGTGGCTAGACTCTCTTGTTGGAGATAGTCATTGCCTGTCACTTGTGCGGTGCATCTGTTACTCGCGTCTATTACTTGGCACTGATCAGCCCAAGCCTGAAGGTCGTCCAGTTCTTGTTGCATGTGGGCATAGACTACTTCATTACCTGAGGAGTTGTAAATGGAACTGAACACTGTGCAATCATTAGCGAACATCCCTACATTGACCTTATAAGAACATAGAACATAAGAAATAGGAGCAGGAGTAGGCCATTCGGCTCTTCGAGCCTGCTCTGCCATTCAATAAGATCATGGCTAATCTTCTACCTCAACTCCACTTTCCTACATTATCCCCATATCCCTTGATTCCCTTAATATTCAAAAATCTATCGATCTCTGCCTTGAATATACTCAACAACTGAGAATCCACAGCCCTCTGGAGTAGAAAATTTCAAAGATTCACTACCCTCTGAGTGAAGAAATTTCTCCTCATCTCAGTCCTATATGGCCAACCCCTTATTCTGAGACTGTGACCTCTGGTTCTAGACTCCCCAGCCAGGGGAAACATCCTCCCTGCATCTACCCTGTCAAGCCCTGTAAGAATTTTGTATGTTTCAATGAGATTATCCTCTCATTCTTCTAAGCTCTAGAGAATATAGGCCCAGTCTACTCAATCTCTGCTCACAGGACAATCCCCCCATCCCAGGAACCAGTCTGGTGAACCTTCATTGCACTCCCTCTATGGCAAGTATATCCTTCCTTAGGTAAGGAGACCAAAACTGTACACAATACTCCAGGTGTGGTCTCACCAGGGCCCTATATAATTGCAGTAAGATGTCTTTACTCTTATACTCAAATCCTTTTGAAATAAAGGCCAACATACCATTTGCTTTCCTAATTGCTTGCTGTACCTGCATATTAACTTTCAGCGATTCGTGTACAAGGACACCCAGGTCCCTCTGAACACCAACATTTCCCAATCTCTCAACATTTAAAAAATACTCTGCTTTTCTATGTTTCCTACCAAAGTGGATAACTTCACATTTCTCCACATTATATTCCATTTGCCATGTTCTTGCCCACTCGTTTAACTTGTCTATATCCCCTTGCAGCCTCTTTGCATCCTCCTCACAACTTCCATTCCCACCTAGCTTTTTATCAGCAGCAAATTTGGATATATTACATTTGGTCCCCTTATCCAAATCATTGATATAGTTTGTAAATAGCTGAGGCCCAAGCACTGATCCTACTAGTTACAGCCTGCCAACTCGAAAATGACCCGTTTATTCCTACTCTCTGTTTCCTGTCCGTTAACCAATTCTTAATCCATGCTAGTATATAACCCCCCAATCCCATGAGCCCTAATTTTGTTTTAATAACCTCTTGTGTGGCCCCTTATCGAATGCCTTCTGAAAATCCAATTATGATGGAGGGAAGGTCATTGATGAAGCAGCTGAAGATGGTTGGGCCTAGGACACTGCCCTGAGGAACTCCTGCAGCAATGTCCTGGGTCTGAGATGATTGGCCTCCAACAACCACAACCATCTTCCTTTGTGCTAGGTATGACTCTAGCCAGTGGAGAGTTTTCCCCCTGATTCCCATTGACTTCAGCTTTACTAGGGCTCCTTGATGCCAGACTCGGTCAAATGCTGCCTTGATGTCAAGGGGCGGTCACTCTCACCTCGCCTCTAGAATTCAGCTCTTTCGTCCATGTTTGGACCAAGACTGTAATGTCATATATATTATAATATATTCAGACACAAAAAAATACAATATTCAACACAAGGTGCCATATCTCTATAACATTCTAAATCCAATCGCAATCCACTGTGAAACACAGGACAAACATTTTACATAAAGAAAAAAACGGTCAGTTCATTGTGCTAAATTTGGATTCTTTCCATTTCCTTTCTCTACAAATTAATCTGGACATCAGGAATTCCAAGGACACTATCTGTACCCAAGATTGTGTCGGCAGCACTAATCAGAAATGGCAACTATAGCTGATTATTCCTCTTCCTAACCCCGAGGTGCAGTGGTCAATTCTTCCGTTCCAATTAATGCTTTGGGTAAGATCAGCTAAGTTGCCACAAAGACTTACACACTAAGCCATCGTGCAAGCTCAGTGTAACTACTTCAACCCAGTTTCCTCACCAGCACGCAAAGCTTAAGGATTTTTTTTTTTAAATCAACAGAAGTGCACTATTACTTACTCTGAAGACTGAATAAAACCAAAGAAGTCTCAAACTACACCAATTTCATTCTCCTTAGAGAATATATCAACCAAAAATAAAAGGCTTGCATTTCTATAGCGCATTTCACAACCTCAGGACGTCCCAAAGCGCTTTACAGCCGATGAAGTACTTTCCAAGTGGAGTCACTGTTGTGATGTAGCTAATTTGCGCACAGCAAGCTCCCACAAACAGCAATGTGATAATGGCCAGATAATCTGTTTTTTGTGATGTTGGTTGAGGGATAAATGTTGGCCCAGGTCACCGGGGATAACTCCCCTCCTCGTCTTTGATATAGTGCCCATGGGATCTTTTACGTCCACCCGAGAGGGCAGACAGTGCCTCAGTTTAACGTCCTATCTGAAAGACGGCACCTCTGACAGTGCAGCATTCCCTCAGCACCGCACTGGGAATGTCAGCCTAGCTTTATGTGCTCAAGTCTCTGGAGTGGGACTTGAACCAACTCTCAATTGTGGTAACATTGTAGCTCACTTCCAGACTAGCGTTATATTGCCTGTTTGTGTCCTTCCCACCTTGGGAGAGCAGCCTCTCCCGTTTCTGCTTAGGTTGGGTGCTGGGCTCCACTGTGAAATGCGGAACCCCAGTTGCTGCACCCGTGGAAAGGCGAGAGACTGACCTCCCGGAACGAACATTCCTGGAACCTGCTCCTTTAATTCAGTGGAAGATTTTCATGGGTAGAATGCTGTTGGTTCTCTGAGGGTGGGAGCATTTATCTTATGAGGTCCAGCAGGCAGAGGAAAACTTGGCATCCCCCTGCGGCTGCACACCTATATATCCTTTAATGGTGCAGATATGCCAACGGTGCCCTCAAAAGGGTTGGTTGCTGCGTTGTAAATTGGAGATGCCAGGCTAATTATTTTGAAATTGAAACAAAAAATGCTGGAAACACTCAGCAGGTCAGGCAGCATCTGTGGAGAGAGAAACAGAATTAACTTCTCAGGTCGATGACCTTTCACCCGAACTGGCCGAGAGCGTGCATGTGGCGGCTCAAGGCGTTGAGCGTGGATCTCAGGATGCGGCGAGATCAGTGGTTCGAGGAACGCTGAATATCTTGGAGATATCTGTAATCACGGGTGCATCCGAAACACGAAGGGTGGATTTTCAGTTGGAATCTACGTGGAACAAGTCGTAGCCGGAGACAGTTGCTGAGGAACGAGATGTGGCTGTGGAAGCGAGTTTTGGTAGATACCTGATCAAACACGAGAAGGGGAACAGAAAGCAATGAAGATGAACAAGGCAAAAGAGGCAAATGGAAATCCCGTCGGAGAGAAGAGCAGAACTTCTTCAAGGTGGGCATTCCTGGAAGAGAAGTGGCAGTGAATTAAACACTAATACAAAATCAAAATACTGCGGATGCTGGAAATCTGAAATAATTTCCAGCGTTTGCTGTTTTTATTTCAGATTTACAGCATCCACAGTAATTTGCTTTTGTGTTCATTATTTTGAGTTTAATTTGTCTGGTGACAATGTTATAACAGCACATTCTAAATAAAGCGAAGTCTGAATTCTCGTTAGTAACATGAAATAAAATTCTTTAATCACTTATAATTACAGAGGGCATCTTGGGCCAAGTAGCATAGAACCTCTTTCAATCAACCTCACAGTTGGCCAGTACTGAACATATTCCTGTTTTCCAATTTAACTTCTTCTTCTTAGGCAGTCCCTCGGAACCGAGGATGACTTGCTTCCACCTTAAAAATGAGTTCTCAGGTGACTGATGAGTCCAATGCGAGACCTACAGTCTCTGTCACAGGAGGGGCAGACGGTGGTTGAAGGGACGGGTGGGTGGGGTGCTTGGGTTGACCTGCGCTCCTTGCGCTGCCTGCGCTTGGCTTCCGCTTGCTCCTGGTGAAGAGACTTGAGGTGTTCGGCGCCTTCCCGGATGCTTCTCCTCCACTTTGTGCAGTCTTGGGCCAGGGATTCCCAGGTGTCGGTGGGGATGTTGCACTTTTTCAAGGAGGCTTTGAGGGTGTCCTTGAAGCGTTTCCTCTGCCCACCTGGGGCTCTCTTGCCGTGCCGGAGCTCCGAGTAGAGCACTTGTTTTGGGAGTCTCGTATCGGGCATGTGGACAATGTGACCCGTCCATCGGAGCTGATCGAGCGTGGTCAAAGCTTTGATGCTGGGATGTTGGCCTGAGCGAGAACACTGACATTGGTGTGCCTATCCTGCCAATGGATTTGCAGGATCTTGCGGAGGCAGCGTTGGTGGTACCTCTCCAGTGCTTTGAGGTGCCTGCTGTACATGGTCCATGTCTCTGAGACATACAGGAGGGCGGGTATCACTGCTGCTCTGTAGACCATGAGCTTAATGCCGAGTTTGAGGTCCTGGTCTTCAAACACTCTCCTCCTCAGCCAACTGAAGGCTGCACTGGCACACTGAAGGCGATGTTGGACTTCGTCATCGACGTCTGCCCTTGTTGACAGTAGGCTCCCGAGGTATTGAAAGTTGGCCACGTTGTCCAAGGCCTTGTCGTGGATTTTGATAATCGGGGGGGCAGTACTGTGTGGCGGGGGCAGGTTGGTAGAGGACCTTTGTCTTACAGCTGTTTAGTGTAAGGCCCATGCTCTCGTACGCTTCGGTGAAGGTGTTGACGATGGTTTGGAGTTCGACCTCCGAGTGAGCGCAAACGCAAGCGTCGTCTGCATACTGTAATTCGACGACAGAGGATGGGACGACCTTGGATTTGGGCTGGAGGCGACGGAGGTCGAACACCTCACCGATAATTAGCAAGTAGTTCTTTAACTGTAAAGAAAGAGCAATGGTCACTAATGAATGACTAAACAAATGTTTGAACTCGATGCTGTTAAGATTTGTGACTGAATGGGTCTTTCCGGCGCTCTCTCTGAACCATTTATCTTTGTGTTAATAAATTCATCTCAGTGCCTGGAAGGGTGAGATGGGGGAATTGGGTGATGGAGAGTTAAAGCTTCCCCTTTCGCCTCTGGACTCTGAATACAGCTAGGACTGATAGGATGAACGTCTCCTCAGCTTGCCGACTGTAAGAATCCTCTGTGAAAGGAGTTGGGTAACTTCAAACCAGATCCCAATGGGCATGACACACAGCAAAAACTGCCTCTAGTTTAGTAAAAGAAAGAATTTGCATTTATATCGCGCCTTTCACCACCTCAGGATGTCTCAAAGCACTTCACAGCCAATTAAGTACTTTTTGAAGTCTAGTCACAGTTTGCGCACAGCAAGCTCCCACAAACAGCAACGTGATAATGACCAGATAATGTCGATGCCATCCACTGACATGTCTCACTTGGACTGAACCTGATGGTGCGTCACCTCAGTGTCCTATTTGACCCTGAGCTGATTTTCAAGCCCCACATCAAATTCATCACCAAGGCCACCTATTTCCACCTCGGCAATATTAGCAGCATCCACCCTTATCTCAGCCGCGGCTCAGTGGGTAGCACTTTCACCTCTGAGTCAGAAGGTTGTGGGTTCAAGTCCCACTCCATGAGAATTGAGCACAAAAATCTATGCGGACACTCCAGTGCAGTGCTGAGGGAGTGTTGCACTGTTGGAGGTGTCGTCTTTCGGATGAGACATTAAACCGAGGCCCCGTCTGCTCTCTCAGGTGGACATAAAAAATTCCATGTCACTATTTTGAAGAAGAGCAGGGGAGTTATCCCTAGTGTCAATATTTATCCCTCTATAAACATAACAAAAACAGATGCTCTGGTCATTATCACACTGCTGTTCATGGGAGCTTGCTGTGTGCAAATTGGCTGTCACGTTTCCAACATTACAACAGTGATTCCACTTCAAAAAAGTACTTCTTTGATCTCCATTATTGCTGAAACTGTTCGAATCATAGAATCATAGAATGGTTACAGCACAGGAGGCCACCATTCGGCCCGTCGAGCCCGTGCCAGCTCTCTGCAAGAGCACTTCAGCTAGTCCCACTCCCCCACCCTTTCCCCGTAGCCCTGCATTTTTTTTTCCTTCAGGTACTTATCCAACTCCCTTTTAAAAGATAAGATTGAATCTGCCTCCACCATCTTTTCAGGCAGCGTGTTCCAAATCCTAACCCCTCGCTGTGTAAAAAGGTTTTTCTTCATATGTCGCCTTTGGTTCTTCTGCTAATCACCTTAAATCTGTGTCCTCTGGTTCTCAACCCTTCCGCCAATGGGAACAGTTTCTCTCTATCTACTCTGTCTAGACCCCTCATGATTTTGAACACCTCTATCAAATCTCCTCTCAACCTTCTCTGCTCTAAGGAGAACAACCCCAGCTTCTCTAGTCTATCAACGTAACTGAAGTCCGTCACCCCTGGAACCATTCTCGTAGATCTTTTCTGCACCCTCTCTAAGGCCTTCATATCATTCCTATAGCGCGGTGCCCGGAATTGGACACAGTACTCCAGTTGAGGCCGAACCAGTGTTTTATAAAGGTTCATCATAACTTTCTTGCTTTTGTACTCTATGCCTCTATTTATGGCCATGGCAAACTCTGCAAGACATGCCAGATCATCAACACAGATACCACCATCACACGTGAGGACACTACCCACCAGGTACATGGTACATACTCATGTGACTCAGCCAACGTTGTCTACCTCATACGTTGCAGGAAAGAATGCACCGCGGCATGGTACATCGGCGAGACCATGCAGACACTGAGACAACGTATGAACGAGCACCGCGCAACAATCGCCAGGCAGGATTGTTACCTCCCAGTCGGGGAACACTTCAGCAGTCAAGGACATTCAGCCTCGGATCTGCGGGTAAGCGTTCTCCAAGGCAACCTTAGAAACACACGACAACGCAAAATCATCGAGCAGAAACTGATAGCCAAGTTCCGCACTCATGAAGACAGTCTCAATCGGGATCTTGGGTTTATGTCACGATACATGACGTGATCCGGACTCGAGTCGTCGTTAGCTTGTTCACAGATGTGATTCCCAGTAAAAAAGTAAAAATTTTCCCAGTAAAAAAGTAAAAATTTTAAAGCTTTTCGTTTTACATACAGACGGCAGCTTTTGACACGTTAGAACCCCTGCGACTACACCTCATTGTCTCAGTTGTATCTTGCTATGTCTTTGATGTGGTACCTTCCTGGCTGACTTAATTAACTTTATCACACCTCGGCAGATAGTCAGGATGATTTAATTTAGTGGTCTGCAATTGTAAGGTACACATGCTTTGTTTTCTATCTATTTATGCTTTGGCGATTCTGTATCTAATTTACTTCACCTGAGGAAGGAGCAATCGATAGCTCCGAAAGCTTGTGATTTCAAATAAAACTGTTGGACTATAACCTGGTGTTGTGCGACCTCTCTATTTATGAAGCCCAGGATCCCGTATGCATTTTTAATCGCTTTCTCAACCTGCCCTGCCACCTTCAATGATTTGTGCACATATACCCCAGGGCTTTCTGTTCATGCACCCGCTTTAGGATTGCACCCTTTAGTTTATATTGCCTCTCCTCGTTCTTCCTACCAAATGTATCACTTCGCACTTTTCAGTGTTAAATTTCATCTGTCACGCGCCCGCTCATTTCACCAGCCTGTCTATGTCTTCTTGAAGTCTATCACTATCCTCCTCACTGTTCACTATACTTCCAAGTTTTGTGTCATCTGCAAATTTTGAAATTGTGCCCTGTACACCCAAGTCCAAGTCATTAATATATATCAAGAAAAGCAGTGGTCCTAGAACCGATCCCTGGGGAACACCACTGTATACCTTCCTCCAGTCCGAAAAACAACCGCTCACCACTACTCTCTGTTTCCTATCATTTAGCCAATTTCGTATCCATGCTGCCACTGTCCCTTTTATTCCATGGGCTTTAACTTTGCTGGCAAACCGATTATGTGGTACTTTATCAAATGCCTTTTGGAAATCCATGTACACCACATCAACCGCATTGCCCTCATCAACCCTCTGTTACCGCATCAAAAAACTCAATCAAGTTAGTTAAACATAATTTGCCTTTAACAAATCCGTGCTGGCTTTCCTTAATTAATCCACACTTGTCCAAGTGATTGTTAATTTTGTCCCGGATTATTGTTTCTAAAAGCTTCCCCACTACCGAGGTTAAATTGACTGGCCTGTAGTTGCTGGGTTTATCCTTACACCCTTTTTTGAACAAGGGTGTAACATTTGCAATTCTCCAGTCCTCTGGCATCACTCCTGTATCTAAGGAGGATTGGAAGATTATGGCCAGTACCTCCGCGATTTCCACCTTAACTGCCCTCAGCATCCTAGGATGCATCCCATCCGGTCCTGGTGACTTATCTACTTTAAGTACAACCAGCCTTTCGAGTACCTCCACTGTATAAATTTTATCCCATCCAGTATCTCCACTACCTCCTCTTTCACTATGACTTTAGCAGCATCTTATTCCTTGGTGAAGACAGATGCAAAGTACTCATTTAGTACCTCAGCCATACCCTCTGCCTCTCCCTAATCGGTCGCATCCCTCCTCTTAATACCCGTTTACTATTTATATGCCTATAGAAGACTTTTGAATTCCCTTTTATGTTAGCTGCCAATCTATTCTCATACTCTCTCTTTGCCCCTCTTATTTCCTTTTTCACTTCCCCTCTGAACTTTCTATATTCAGCCTGATTCTCACTTGTATTCTGAACCTGACATCTGTCATACACGCTCTTTTTCTGCTTCATCTTACTCTCTATCTCTTTTGTCATCCAAGGAACTCTGACTCTGATTGCCCTACCTTTCACCCTCGTGGGAATGTACCTCGACTGTACCTGAAGCATCTCCTCAATGGCAGCCCATTGTTCTATTACAGTTTTGCCTGCCAATCTTTGATTCCAATTTACCCGGGCCAGATCCGTTCTCAACCCTCTGAAATTGGCCTTCCTCCAATTAAGCAATTTTGCTATCGTAAGTATTTTTACTCTGGATTGCTCCCTGTCCTTTTCCATAGCTAATCTAAACCTTATGATACTATGATCACTGTTCCCTAAATGTTCCCCTACTGACAGTTGCTCCACTTACCCCATCTCATTCCCCAGAACCAGATTCAGCAATGCCTCCTTCCTCATTGGGCTGGAAACGTACTGATCAAGAAAGTTCTCCTGAACACACTTCAGAAATTCTTCCCCCTCTCTGCCCTTTACACTATTACTATCCCAGTCTATATTAGGATAGTTGAAGTCCCCCGTTATGACTAATCTATAGTTCTTGCACCTCTCTAATTTCCCTGCAAATTTGCTCCTCTGTATCCTTCCCACTAGTTGGCAGCCTATAGAATACATCTGGTAGTGTAATGGTACCACTATTATTTCTTAACTGTAACCAAACAGATTCTGTCCTTGACCCCTCCAGGACATCCTCTCTCTCTTTCCAGCACTGTAACATTCTCCTTAACCAATACTGCCACCCCACCTCCTTTCTTTCCTTCCCTATCTTTCCTGAACACCTTATATCCAGGAATATTTAGTACCCAATTCTGCCCTTTTTTGAGCCAGGTCTCCGTTATCGCCACAACATCATATTCCCATGTGACTATTTGCGCCTTGCTCCACTTGCCCCACCTCATTCCCCAGAACCAGATCCAGCAATGCCTCCTTCCTCGTTGGGCTGGAAACGTACTGATCAAGAAAGTTCTCCTGTACACACTTTAGAAATTCTTCCCCCTCTCTGCCCTTTACACTATTTACCAACCTTATTTACCAGGCTTCGTGCGTTTACACACATGCACTGTAAACCTATCTTAGACCTTCCTGTATTCTCACCTCATGGTTTAACACCTCTAATGTTTCCTCCTCAGCCTCCCAAGCTTTACCCTACATAAATTCCCCCTCACATCCTATTCCTCCCCAAGTCCTATTTGTGTCTGGGGTGGGGAGAATGCACATCTACTTTTTGCCGTCAAACTGTCTACTTCCACTCCGACACTTCGCGTTGTGCGGCTGCAGCTGTTTTTTTTACCTTTCTGTTTTCGCACACGGACATGTCTCTCTCATGCATATAGACACAGAAGTCAGGCCAGTGTAGTTAAGGCAATTTTTAGTCAGCTACAGAGTATTTCATCGAGGCCAGACCAACACTGCCAGCTGTAAATATCGAATGGGCAAATGGTTTCGAAAATAGGCACTTTCTCAGCAAAGCAAAAGTCACAGATATTGGTGGTAATTTCCCAAGTTCACTCTGCCGCTGTGGAGCCTCACCGGCGGGCTGTGTATATCAGTCACGCTGTCCATAATTTTCTGACCATTAACATTAATGGATGGAAAATTGTAGGCACCGTATGCGCAACCGGCAGGTGAGGCTCCCTGTTAACAGCATGAACGCAGAGAATTGGCCACATTATTGAGGCGCAGATATTGGGGCAGAAATTCGGGTCTCCACGGGTGAGTACGCGCTGTGTACTCACCCGTAAGGCCACCGGAAGTGCCGGTTTCACGCATGCATTGCGCATGAGCGGGAAACCGGAACTTCTGTTCCCCTGAAGGAAGGGGTTCAGAAGTTGAACATGTGCACGGGAGAGGCTGCGCGCACGCAGCGAACTTCGTTTTTTTTTTCAGGTTTCTCCGTGAGGCTAAGTATGGAGAAGCTGCACATTTAAAAAGGAGGCGCAAGGCCTGTTTTTAACAAGGTAAGTGGTTAATTAATTACAATTTAAACATTTTTTCAACAGTTTTTTTTTTACATACTTTAAAGAAAGGTAAGTTTATTTTTAGCACCGTTAAAAAGTGGAATTAATTTTTGTTTAAAGTAGTTAATTTATGTAATTTATGGTTATTTTAAAAATGTGATGGTTTTAAAAAAAAATTATTTGAAGTTTTAGTGTGGTTTTGGGGCCGATCTCTATTCATAGATTTGACAGGTCTTCCTGTCAAATCTATGAATGAAAATGCCCTGCTAGGATTGGCTCTCCATGGCCCACATGATCCCAGGGGATGCTTCGAACTAACTGCGCCCCTGGGATACGCAAGCACTGCGTGCCGGCAGCTGCAGGAGGCCCAGGACCCGAATTCCTCATGGGCCCGAAGCACAACGGCAGGCACGGTGGGCAAGTACGCGCGCGATGCTTGCACCCGCAGGAAGCCGGAAAGCCGAATTTCTGGCCCATTATCTAAAGAGTCTACCTTCGCCTGACCTCCATTCAACAAACTGAAGGACTAAACTAGGATTCAGATATTTGTTTTAAATCAAGTTTTTTTTCTTTCCATTCTAGGCATAATTTTTCCTGCATGGCTAGAGGTATAAGATTCAAAACGAGTATAAATTATAGTAAAGAGATTGCTTGGATTGCGGAAATCTGACTTGCAATAACGTTTAAGCATTCTGTTCCATCTGGCTAGACATGAGTTTTATATCAAACTTAAAATATTTGCATATTTCCTCCATTATCAAATATCTCTGCAACAGTATTTCATGTTGCGAATAGATTCTGCTTTTTTAATATGTTTGAATTCCGGGAGACTCGTCAGAACTGCCCCATCAAACTTGAATAACGGTACAATCCTTTAAGTTAGCTCTTTATCTGCAGTTTTGTTTTGTATTCTCCGTCAGATACACGTCGATAAAGGAAATGCAACAACTTCAAACACACATTACACAATAAACAAGCAATGGCAAGACTTCATGTGTCAAGTTTCACTCGTCACACTTGGTTATCACCCAGTCCTTGGCGACTCCACTGGCTCCCCGTACAATATATTGACTCAAAACCCTTGTCGACAATTGGCTCTATTGCAACTTCCTCTCACCCTATCTCCCAGCATGTGTCCGCTACTCTTCCAACTCCAGCTTTCTGTGCACCCTCCCTTCCTCCGCACCAGCTTCAGTGGCAGAATTTTAGTCGGTCTTATTCGCCACCTGTCTCCCTAATCTCTCTGCCGTGCTCCTCTCTTCCCACCTTCAAAAGCCTGCTCAAAAATGTACCTCTTCAGTCAAGTCTTTGGCGGCTCCTCCCCCCAACTCTTCTCCCAATGCTTGGTATCCATCTTTAATTTTTATCTCCTTATAAAAAACATTGAGATGTTTTCTATGTTAAACACAGAGAGGCTGAACTGTAAATCAAGATTTTCTTCAGTTATGTGCTCTTTATACATGAGCACCTCAGTGGTCCATAGCTCAGATAACCTGGTGTGGTGACACTTTTTGTAAACTGTTGGGAAAGAAATGATCTCAGGGGAGATTTTCCTGGGTCTATTTCCCTGGGCACACTGGATCGCCAGGGCACGGTGGGTGCGGAAACTTTGAGTGGGTTCCTTTACAAGTGCTCCGACCTGCCCGATTTTCCGTTATTCCCTGTGTCCGGGCGATCCAGGACACCCGGGTACAGATCTGGGCAATTTCTTGCAAATTCTTATCCCTCAACCAACACCAAAAACACCTTGCTGTGCGCAAATTGGCGGCCGCGTTTTCCTACATTACAAAAGTGACTGCAAGTCAAAGAGTATTGGCTGTAAACGCTTTGGGACATCCAGAGGTCGTGAAAGGCATTATATAAATAAATACATGCTCTTTTTTAAATTGCGAAGAGAGATTACACAAACTAGGGTTGTATTCCCTGGAATTTAGAAGGTTAAGGGGTGATCTGATCGAAGTTATCAAGATATTAAGAGGAACAGGTAGGGTAGATAGAGAGAAATTATTTGCGCTGGTTGGGGATTCTAGGACTAGGGGGCACAGTCTAAAAATTAGAGCCAGACCTTTCAGGAGTGAAGTTAGGAAACACTTCTACACACAAAGGGTGGTAGAAGTTCGAACTCTCTTCCGCAAGCGGCAATTGATGCTGGATCAATTGTTAATTTTAACCTGAGATTGTCAGCTTTCTGTTAACCAAAGGTATCAAGGGATATGGGCCAAAGGCGGGTATATGGAGTTAGGTCGCAGATCAGCCATGATCTCATTGAATGGTGGAACAGGCTCAAGGGGCTGAATAGCCCACTCCTGTTCCTATGTTCCTTTCTTTCAAACCAAGTACTCCAAACATGTTTATAATAAAAAAAAATTTAAAGTGTTTATATGCATTTTTATTTTTCCCCTTTTGCTGAATAAACGAAGTAAAAACCTATTTTTAAAAGGAGCAGGAAAGTCCGTGGGAGTAGGTTGTGTTTAAAGCCTTTGCTACAATATGAGGTAAATGCCACATCTCTGGGATCCGGCCTTTCATGGACCCCGACACCACTCTTCAGAAATAGAGGGTTTCTATTGGGCCTCGGACAGAGGAAAAAAAAGAAATACTTACATTTATATAGTGCCCTTCATGACCACCGGATGTCCCAAAGCACTTTACAGCCAATGAAGTACTTTTTGAAGTGTAGTCACTGTTGTAATGTAGGAAATGCGGCAGCCAATTTGCACACAGCAAGCTCCCACAAACAGCAATGTGATAATGACCAGATCATCTGTTTTTAGTGATGTTGATTGAGGGATAAATATTGGCCAGGACACCGGGGAGAACTCCCCTGCTCTTCTTCAAAATAGTGCCATGGGATCTTTTGGGCTGGATTTTGTCAGTGTGGGCGGGCTGGGATGTGTCTTGTGGAAATCGTGTCAGGACCCCGACTCCTAAGTGAAGTGCTGAAAAAGTGAGATTTTCCCCTAATTGGGCAATTGATTTCCTGCGTGTGGGAACACCTGGCCCATTGAGTCTTTTCATACAGAAAGTCGCCTCCGATGACGTCATCAATGCTGCTGGATTTAAGACCTGCAAGCAGCCTTGCTTCCTCTGGAGACCAGAGTGTAGAAAACATGGTCATTGTTCAGAATAGACTGGCATCTCTTGAGGAGTGATGGTCAGCTACTGAGCATAGAAACCAGACCTTCATGGAAGTCCTCTGGAGTAGGACTTCCAGTGCAGAAACAGGTCCTCATGGCCCCCCTGAAGTGCAGCAAGGTGCTGTCAAGCTACTTGCTAGCTCTGAAGTGGGGCTGACCCATGAGAGGGATGTTGGTGGCAGACAACAAGGAAGTGGGGGCTCCTCTCCAAGCGCTCAAATGACCATGCCACTGCAGAGCCCTCGGTCAGAGCCCCACCAGAGTCCTCACCCAACTGAGATGGGCGTCTCATCCCCTGCACAGCTGCAGGAGCAACAGACTGTTGCCGAGCCCTTACAGGTTCGCAACCCCAGAGGACGGCCGCCAAAGGTGTCGGTCCAGGAGCAGCAAGAAAGTGAGCAAGGGGCCTCCACATCTGCTGAAGCCACAGGGGAAGCACCACGTAGGAGCACGCGTAAGAGGAAGATAATGCACAAGTAGTGTTATGTTGTGTTTATTTTTGAAATGTCACCAGTTGCTTGTTGTGATAAAAAATTCTGATGGCAAACTGTTGAAGTTGTGGCCTGTGTCATTTCGCAAATGGGACTTCCACATTGAGGGCTTAGAGCGACTTGCAATTGTCAGTATGGTGGTCAGAGTGATAGGAATCCGCAGATTCTTGTCCATTGTCGATGCTCTGGTAAGAAGGTGCGAGGCAAAAGTTTTTGATTGTACAGGCTAAGCAAATCTGGCCAACATGAGTGCGTCCCTTGCGTCCCGGGCAGCAATGTGGTCGCGCTCAGGCGACTTCTGACCTGTGCATTTTCAGGTGGGTGGGCAGCAGCTTAGCGCTCCTGTTGTTGCTCCTGCTGTTGGTGCTGCTGTTGCTCATGGTTCTGCTGTCACCGCGGCTGGTCTTCATCTGAATCTGATGTCCAGGAGGAAAGGAATTAAATGGTCGCCATGCTTCTGGTATATGCCTCAGTTGAGGAAGCGCTTAGTCAAGGTGGGGAGAGGGGTTTCCCAGGAGGTCACACTGGAGATGGGTGTCAGGCTCCAAACTTCCACAGCACTGAGTATGCCTGCTAAAAGTTCCCCTAGACCTGAGACAACAAAGTTCTGCCACCTGCAAATGATCATTGGTGAAAACTCCTTTGTAATGGTGGAGCTGCAGCTGTTCGTAAGCAATCCACTTGTGAGGCCACCAGGATTAACTGGCGTGTTCCAGAGGAGGCGTGAGGGATGGAGGGAATGACTAAAAATCGGAAAGGCCTCTCAAAATGGGATTATAGAGGCTATTAAGTGGTTGTTAAGGGCCTATCCCGTTTCTTAGAGGCGGGATGGAAAGGGGGCCAGAAAACACGCTTTTGGGAAAATTGCTCGGAGGCGGGATCGGGCCCACCCGCCATTTTTGGCGATTTTAACAACTCACACGCCTCCAATCCCGCCTCCTCGGGCCTGGCAAAATCGAGCCCAAATGTCCACCTGAGGAGGCAGACGGGGCCTCAGTTTAACGTCTCATCCAAAAGACGGCACCTCCGACAGTGCAGCACTCCCTCAGCACTGGCACTGGAGTGTCAGCCTAGATTTTTGTGCTCAAGTCTCTGAAGTGGGACTTGAACTCACAACCTTCTGACCCGAAGGCGAGGGTCATAGGTTCAGGAAATAAGGGACAGCGTTACTTGGAGGTCATGGGTCGCTGAGTATCACTTTCCTGGAGTGCCAGCACCAATCTAAAAGTACTTTTATTTAGTACAAAGGCATTGATCCTGGTGTGTTCTTCCTATATGAAGATAAACTGCTTAATTGATTGTGTATTTGCATAAACTTAAAATTACAGAATATTTTAGCTTTTATGCTGATTCCCACCTGCTCATTTGCATATCTTGCCGCAAGTTGGTCTTTTGATATAACGGAGAACAATCAGACCCCCGGCTGTTCTGACAGAAGAAGCAGCAGGGGTCTTTATTTTAAGAGATCTTTTATAAAACAGAAAATCCTGAAACCAGTTGAAAGACAAAAATGCTTCGCTGTTCCAGCGATTTGTGCAATTTTTTTTTTCCTGACTCTCTGTAGAAATATAAAACCCTCAATAAATGATTGCGTTAAAAAACGTTTACAGCAAAGGGATGGGTCTGGCGCCTCATTTATTTCTATGGAAACGAACAGACGAGATGGATCAGCATGCCTTCCGTTCAATGGAGTTTGCACCACTGCACAGCCTGCCTATCTGTCCCAGGCTCTACCATGCCCTCAGTATGGAATGGGGGGAAAACTATCAAGGAATTGATAGAAATGCTCACTATTTCACACTGTACTGCAGACTTCATGGGCTGGATATTAACGCAGAGGCAGGTTCCGAGCCGGGCTGGGCAGTGGGGGGTTTGGGCGCCCAGAGCAGGTCGAAATGTCCGATTTCAGCATAGCTGCCTAATTATAAAAGTAACTTCTGAGCGGGAGCGCTGCGCACGCGCATGATGCGATCTAAGCTCCACTATTTAAATTTGGAATTTGGAGGAGCCCGGTGGGTGTTTTTTTTTGGAAGGAGACGGTGAGAATCAGTGAACGTGGATTCAGGACGAGCAAGGCCAGCGCCCAGAGTTCACGATGCTTCCCTTGAGTTACTGCTGGGTGCAGTCAGGAGATGATAAACGGGAGCAAGAAACCTGTTGCTGTCACCAAGAAGGGGTGGTTGGAGGAGGTGAGCAGCAGGAGCCTTGTAACCCCTGCTTGGATCCAGTGCAAAACAACAACAACTTGTATTTAAGAACATAAGAAATAGGAGCAGGAATAGGCCACTTGGCTGATCTTGGGCTCTCGCAGCTCGGAGGTGCGAAACCCAGCCCGCTCCCCATAACCCTTCACTCCCTTATCTTGCAAAAATCTGTCTATCTCCACTTTAAATGTATTTAATGACCCAGCCTCCACAGCTCCCTGGGGCAGAGAATTCCACAAATTTACGACCCTCTGAGAGAAGAAGTTCCTCCTCATTTATATAGCACTTTAACGTATTAAAACGTCCCAAGGCGCTTCACAGGAATGTTACAAAACAAAATTTGACACCGAGCTACACAAGGAGATATTAGGGCAGATGTTAGGTTTTAAGGGGTGTCTTAAAGAAGGAGAGAGAGGTAGAGACGCGGGGAGGTGTAGGGAGGGAATTCCAGAGTTTAGGGCCTTGGCAGCTGAGGCACGGCCACCAATAGTGGAGCGAGTAAAATCAGGGATGCTCAAGAGACCAGAATTAGAGGAGCGCAGAGATCTCGGAGGATTGTGGGGCTGGCAGAACAGCACTGTGGGAGTACCTTCACCACATGGACTGCAGCGGTTCAAGAAGGCGGCTCACCACCACCTTCTCAAGGGCAATTAGGGATGGGCAATAAATGAGGAGATTACAGAGCTAGGGAGGTGCAGGAAGCGGTTCAATGACCTGACCAGGTCAGGAAAAGTGAATCCAGTTGCTGCTTCACCTACATCCGTTGGTGTACAACCACCCCCTCCTCACTCTGTCTTGCCACGTGTACTCCATCATGTCATTCCTCACACCCACTTAAGTTTCAAGAGCACCCATGGTTCGCTTTCTATGCACTTCCTCACCTCCCCATTTATCCATCCACCACTGCCACCCACCCCAATCCTTATGCAACGTGATGCATCTGTCTCATATTCACCCTCACCAAATGCACTGCATCCCATCGGGCGAACACATGACCTACAGTCACTCATAGGTCTGTTCTTTTGGCCCATGTAGGAGAAGAGAGCGCAAAACGCAAGGGAGAGGACTGGAGGTGGCCCCCTGCAACTTGTGCAGCTGACAGATGCAGAGGAGGGGGCCATGGAGATAAGCGGCACATCTGCGTCCCTCTCAATTGGAGATGGAAAGACAGGGAACTCACAGCTAACTGGTGACATAATTACAAATATCTGTAACACACAAGGTTACTTTATTTCATCAATGAGCTATGAGAAGCAAGAGTATGCTGATTGCCAAGCTTGTTACTTTACCAGGACTAATTCACATCTGTTTCTTTTGTCTTCCAGGTCCTTCTTGCGTAGAGCAACAGTCTGTGAACATGCCTGACGACGATTCTTCAGAGGAGCTAATCCCTTCTGAGGATGCACCGTCACAGGAAGGATAGCCATGCACCAGCGCAAACATTCGCTCTCCGGCGGGTCCAGTTAGACAGTTAGTTGGATTGTCCCCTGGCGATTCACAATTCACAGGTGAGCACGAGCAGACACTGGTGGCAGGGACAGCTGTGGAGAGTCCGCGTTGTGGGGTGGGTGCCATCCTCTCCAAGCTCTGCTCAGCTGGAACACAGATGCTGAACCCCGGGGGCCCTCGTTGATAGAGGGACAGTGGCAAATTTGCGAGGTACTGGCAGACATGCCACACATGCTCTCCACAAGAGCGGAGAGAATGGAGGAGTCCAGCTCCAACATGCCTGCCCTGGAGAGAGTGGTCACCTCCGTGGAGTTTCAAGCACTGCTCTCAAAACGAGTCCATGCCGGCCATGACCACGGCCGTGCAGGAGATGTCTGTCACCTTAAACAGAATGACAGATGCCTTAACCGTGACCTTCCAATGCGCCACTGATCTGCACCAAGCTGCCCTCAAGCAGAGAGGTAGGCTTGACCCAGGAGAGGGATGATGGCGAAAGGGGACATAGATTTGGGGACTCAACTTAAAGCGCTCCCACTTCTCAACCGTTGCCCCTCCCCACCTTCCAGCCAGTACCCGACATGCTGCCTCGTCTCCCAATGGCCGAGTCTGCCCCTGCACAGGTGGAGATGGAGCAGTCTTTGGTGGGGCCCTCAGGGACTCCAAAAACCGAGAAGTGGTCCGCCAAAAGCATCTCAGCAGCCAGGGCAGGGATCGGAGCAGCCTGCCGCTACCTCTGCTGAAGCCACAGGGGATGCACCACGTAGAAGCATTAGGAAGCGTGAGAGAAAGCAATTGCAATTCACCAAGGCTATGCACATGGGTGTTTGACAAAATGTTAAATTGTGAAGTTGCCTTTTTTTTAAAATAACGGCACATAAAATTTAATGATTTGCAACATTTCCCTATCTTGCCCATGATTGCGTGCTGAGTGTCAACTCGCCCTTTCAGTTGTTTCATGATGAATGTGAATACATGACGGGACCCATTGGGAGGTGTGCAATACGTGTATGCTTTATTGAAGGACTGTTTTGTGCAAAGGGGGGCGAGGGAGGATTTCAATTTTTACTTTTTCCAGTCTAACTAACCGAACCTTCGAGTAACGAGGGCATCCGGAGCAGCAATGCACAGGGCTGGTCTGCCAATGGGTGCCCTATCTTCATATTGCTATTCGTTCTCGTCCTCAATGGTCTCATCATCATCAGAAGATGTCTGATGAGCACCTTGATCGTGCTCCACCTCTGATCCTCGCTGCCGTGCAATGTTGTGCGGGACGCAGCACACCACTGTGATTCTGGAGACCCTCGCTGGCAAGTACTGAAGGGCGTCTCCAGACCTGTCTAGGCACCTGAAGCGTTTTTTTTCAACATGCCGATGGCTTGCTCGATGACACATCTGGTGGTCGTATGGCTCTCGCTGTAGCGCTCTTGCGCCTCATTGGTGGGGTTCCTCACAGGTGTCATGAGCCAAGTTCGAAAGGGGTATCCTTCGTATCCTAACAGCCGCCCCTTAAGTCTGCTCGCAGGTACGAAGAGGTCGGGGATCTTGGACTGCCGCAGGATAAAAGCATCATGGCAGCTCCCAGGGATTCTGGTGCACATCTGCATGAACCTTTTCTTGTGGTTGCCCCAAAACCTTCGCTACAGAATCTAGATTCTCATGCTGCAGAAACTGGCCTGTAGATGCCATACAATTCTGGGGCTCGCCTCTTGTTATACTATTACCACCAGTGTTAGCAGTTTAATTCTCAAAGCAAATGATCACAGCGCATCATGGTGTAATACTGCCTTTCTTGGTATTCTCCAACTCCAGTTAGAAAAGTGTAATAAAGCATTAAATGAGAGCTGACTATTTGGTCTAAAAAGCCAATGTTTTTGACAGCTCCTGTATAACTTGCACTGCCACAGACTCCGCTTCCCTCAGAATATTAGTTAAATAACCTCAGGTAATATTTATCAAGATCTGAAATCTCCGTGAAATCTCCCCCTGATCCAGAGGCCCGGAATTGTGTGGCATCTCATGCTACGGAATTTGGCCTGTAGATTGTGAGAGGATCTGGAGGTTCAGATGCCATTGGTTCCCAACCTTGTGAGCAATATCCAGTTCCATGTAGCAAGCAGCCATTAAGTGAGCAAGTAGCTTGTAATTTTGTTGGCACTTATACTGCTGAGCGAAGTTAAACACAAATTCTTTTCTTTACCCTGCCCAAAAAAACAGTCTCGACTATTTCCCTCTCCTCCTCACACCGACACACACATGCGCAATATTATAATAATAATAATAAGGAGGTCTTAATGGTGGTCAGTGAGTGGCAATGCAACTTTAATGGGAGATTTAATGATGTTGGTTAGTCTCCGATATCATGAGATGTCAGCAAAATGAGAGTTTCTTGCAATTTCAACATTTCTACCGTGGAATTTCAAACTGGACCAACAACTGTCAATGCAGAAGAATATCTGGGACATACAGCCCATTGACACTTACCCTCCAGTATTCCAACTTTCCAAACACAGTCTCCAACTGTATTTTCAATAGTTTTTGTTTCTATGGCGGCAGCAGCAGCATAAAGGGAGAGGCGGAGAAGGCCCAGGACAGAGCGCGGACCGGAGCGGGAGCGGAGGCAGCGGCAGCAGCATAAAGGGGTGCCCAACCCGCCTCCATGCCATCTTCCCAGGAGGCGGGTAGCAGTCCCGCGCTGGGTCCCGTCTCCTTGGAGGCGGGAAGGGATTAAAGCCAATTAACTGCCTGTTAACAGGTAGTTAACAGGCAGAAAATAGGATTATCCCCTTTTTGCCCTCACAAGTGCGGGCTTCCCGAAGGCTCCGAAACCCGCCAGGTCACTGAGGCGAGTAGGGGGTCGGGGAGTGCAAAAGTGTGCTGTGGAGGTGAGTGATGGGTGCAAGTGTGGAGAGGTGAATATGTGAGGTGAGTGGAAAGTGTTAGAAAAAGTGTACTTACCTTTGTTTCTTCCTGCAGGCTTCAGTCGGTGTATATGCGGAGAGTCTCGCACCTCCACATTGGAGATGACAGATGGCCGTTGCTTTCTCCAATGCAACAACCAGCTCATTTCTGCAAAAGAAAGAGGTTTGATGAGGTCTTGAATTCAAGACCTCATCAAACTACAGAGAATGTCACTGTTTGACAGCTTCACAGAGCTGTCAAACGATGACAATTCATCTGTCAAAAGTTTTTGACAGATGAAACGTCATACGCTGACGTTCTCTGTAACCGGCTTTCCCTTAATTGGCCTGAAGGTCAATCAAGAGAAAATAGCGTGGGTTGGCCAGAAGTTGATGGAGGCGGGACTGGAACCCGACAAGTGGGAGTCCCGCCTCCAAAAGCTCCCCATTGGCAAATCACCCCCAAGGAGTGATGTCACAGGATAGCTAGTAACTGATTGGTTGGTAAAGGTCACACTATTTTTTTTTTCTCCAAGTTAGGGACTGGGGTTAAATAGTTGATTGGGGATAAAGCAGGAGCTTGGAGATTAGTAACTGTTAATGCTATATTATATTAATAACTTGAATTAGATACATCTTACTCTTAAGTTTCTGTAAAGTTAGTTAATAGTCAAATGAATAAAGGCATGGCAGGGCAGCCCAGTCCAGTGGAATGCGCATCCTGTGCCATGTGGGAAATCCAGGACGCTTCCTGTGTCCTGGACAACCATGTGTGCAGGAAGTGTCGTCAGCTGGAGGAGCTCGAGCTCCGGGTTTCGGAGCTTCAGCAACAGCTGGCATCACTGCGGTGCATCCAGGAGGCTGAGAGCTTCGTGGATAGCACGTTTCAGGAGGTGGTTACCCCGCATATAAAGAGTGTGCAAGCAGAGAGGGAATGGGTGACCACCAGACAGAAGAGGAGGACCAGGTAGGTAGTGCAGGAGTCCCCTGAGTGCATCTCGCTCTCCAACCAGTATTCTGTTCTGAGTACTGGTGAGGGTGATGGTTCCTCTGGGGAGTACAGCTAGAGCCAAGTCTACGGCACCATGGGTGGCTCAGCTATACAGGGGGGGAGGAGGAAGATAGGGAAAGCAATAGTGGTAGGGGATTCGATAGTTAGGGGAGCAGACAGGCGTTTCTGCGGCTGCAGACGTGACTCCAGGATGGTACGTTGCCTCCCTGGTGCCAGGGTTAAGGATGTCACCGAGCGACTGCAGAACATTCTGAGGGGGGAGGGTGAACAGCCAGAGGTCGTGGTCCATATCGGTACCAACGACATAAGTAAAAAGAGGGATGAGGTCCTGCAAGCAGATTTCAGGGAGCTAGGAAAGAGATTAAAAAGCAGGACCTCAAAGGTAGTAATCTCCGGATTACTTCCGGTGCCACGCGCTAGTGAGTATAGAAATAGGAGGATACAGCAGATGAATGCATGGCTGGAGAGAGGGCTTCAGATTCCTGGGGCAGATTCTGGGGGAGGTGGGACCTGTAGAGGCCGGACGGGTTGCACCTCAACAGAGCCGGGACCAATATCCTCATGGGGAGGTTTGCTGGTGCTGTTGGGGGAGGGTTTAAACTAAGTTGGCAGGGTGATGGGCACCAGGATGTAGCATTAGAAAGGAGAAACAAAGGGCACAAAGGATTGGGAGAGACGGATAGCCCTAAAGTAAGAAATAGTAAGGTATTAAGTGGGGTCAGACTAAGAGAGAATACAGGATGGTCTAAGAGGTTTGCAGTGTATGTATATGAACGCACGAAGCATAATAAACAAAGTTGGTGAGCTGCAGACGCAAATAGCCACATGGGAATATGATGTTGTGACAATAACGGAGACCTGGCTCAAAAAAGGGCAGGATTGGGTATTAAATATTCCCGGATATAAGGTGTTCAGGAAAGATAGGAGGTGGTGTGGCAGTATTGGTCAAGGAGAATGTTACAGTGCTGGAGAGGGCAGATGTCCTGGAGGGTCCAGGACAGAATCTATACGGCTACAGTTAAGAAATAATAGAAGTGTCATTACACTACTAGGCCACCAACTAGTGGGAAAAATATGGAGGAGCAAATTTGCAGAGAAATTACAGAGAGATGCAAGAACTACAGAGTAGTGATAATGGGGGACTTCAACTATCCTAATATCGACTGGGATAGTAATAGTGTAAAGGGCAGAGGGGGAAGAATTTCTGAAGTGTGTTCAGGAGAACTTTCTTGATCAGCATGTTTCCGGCCCAACGAGGAGGAGGCATTGCTGGATCTGGTTCTGGGGAATGAGGTAGGTCAAGTGGAGCAAGTGTCAGTAGGTGAACATTTAGGGAACAGTG
Source organism: Squalus acanthias (assembly GCA_030390025.1). Lineage (NCBI taxonomy): Eukaryota > Metazoa > Chordata > Chondrichthyes > Squaliformes > Squalidae > Squalus > Squalus acanthias. The sequence continues at coordinate 55,434,845 of CM059444.1, read as the reverse complement.
ATCATAGTATCATAAGGTTTAGATTAGCTATGGAAAAGTATAGGGAGCAAAATAGAGTAAAAATACTTAATTGGAGGAAGGCCAATTTCAGTGGGATGAGAATGGATCTGGCCCGGGTAAATTGGAATCAAAGATTGGCAGGCAAAACTGTAATGGAACAATGGCTGCCTTTAAATAGGAAATAGTTCGGGTACAGTCGAGGTACATGCCCACTAGGGGCAAAGGTAGGGCAACTAAAGTCAGAGCTCCCTGAATAATGAAAGAGATAGAGAGTAAGATGAAGCAGAAAAAGAGCGTGTCTGACAGATGTCAGGTCGAGAATACATCTGAGAATCAGGCTAAATATAGAAAGTTCAGAGGAGAAGCGAAAAAGAAAATAAGAGGGGAAAAGAGAGGGTATGAGAATAGAATGGCAGCTAACATAAAAAGTAATCCAAAAGTCTTCTATAGGCATATAAATAGTGAACGGGTAATAAGAGGAGGGGTGGGGCCGATTAGGGACCAAAAAGGAGACCTATGCATGGAGGCAGAGGGTATGACTGAGGTGCTAAATGAGTACTTTGCATCTGTCTTCACCAAGTAATAAGATGCTGTCATAGACATAGTGAAGGAGGAGGTAGAGGAGATACTAGATGGGATAAAAATTGATAAAGAAGAGGTACTAGGAAGGCTAGCTGTACTTAAATTAGATAAGTCACCAGGATTGGATGGGATGCATCCTAGGACGCTGAGGGAAGTGAAGGAAGAAATCGCGGAGGCACTGGCCATAATCTTCCAATCCTCCTTAGAAAGGGGGGTGGTGCCAGAGGACTGGAGAATTGCAAATGTTACACCTTGTTCAAAAAAGGGTGTAAAGATAAACCCCGCAATTATAGGCCAGTCAGTTTAACCTCGGTAGTCGGGAAGCTTTTAGAAACAGTAATCAGGGACAAAATTAACAGTCATTTGGACAAGTGTGTAATAATTAAGGAAAGCCAGCACGGATTTGTTAAAGACAAATCGTGTTTAACCAACTTGATCGAGTTTTTTGATGAGGTAACAGAGAGGGTTGGTGAGGGTAATGCGGTTGACGTAGTGTACATGGATTTCCAAAAGGCGTTTGACAAAGTGCCACATAATAGGCTTGCCAGCAAAGTTGAAGCCCATGGAATAAAAGTGACAGTGGCAGCATGGATACGGAATTAGCTAAGTGACAGGAAACAGAGAGTAGTGGTGAACGGTTGTTTTTCGGACTGGAGGAAGGTATACAGTGGTGTTCCCCAGGGGTTGGTTCTAGGACCACTGCTTTTCTTGATATATATTAATGACTTGGATGTGGATGTACAGGGCACAATTTCAAAATTTGCAGATGACACAAAATTTGGAAGTATAGTGAACAGAGAAGAGGATAGTGATAGATTTCAAGAGGATATAGACAGGCTGGTGGAATGGGCGGACATGTGGCAGATGCAATTTAAAGCTGAAAAGTGCGAAGTGATACATTTGGTAGAAGAACGAGGAGAGAAATATAAACTAAAGGGTACAATCCTAAAGGGGGTGCATGAACAGAGAGACCAAGGGGTATATGTACATAAATCATTGAAGGTGGCAGGGCAGGTTGAGAAAGCAGTTAAAAAAGCTTACGGGATCCTGGGCTTCATGAATAGAGGCATAGAGTACAAAAGCAAGAAAGTTATGATGAACCTGTATAAAACACTGGTTCGGCCTCAACTGGAGTATTGTGTCCAATTCTGGGCACTACACTTTAGAAAGGATGTGAAGGCCATACAGAGGGTGCAGAAAAGATTTACGAGAATGATTCCAGGGATGAGGGACTTCAGTTATGTGGATAGACTGGAGAAGCTGGGGTTCAAGAGAAAAGAGAAGGCTGAGGGGTGACCTAATAGAGGTCTTTAAAATTATGAAAGGTTTTGATAGAGTGGATACAGAGAGAATGTTTCCACTTGTGTGGAAGAGCAGAGAAGATTGAGAGGAGAATTGATAGAGGCATTCAAAATCATGAGGGGTCTGGACAGAGTAGATAGAGAGAAACTGTTCCCATTGGCAGAAGGATCAATAACCAGAGGATGCAGATTTAAGGTGATTGGCGGAAGAACCAAAGGTGACATGAGGAATAACTTTTTTACTCAGCGAGTGGTTAGGATCTGGAATGCACTGCCTGAGAGGGTGGTGGAGACAGACACAATCGCGGCTTTCAAAAGGGATTTGGATAAGTATCTGAAGGAAAATTGTTTGCAGGGCTACGGGGAAAGGGCGGGGGAGTGGGACTGGCTGAAGTGCTCTTGCAGAGAGCCGGCACGGGCTCGACGGGCCAAATGGCCTCCTTCCGTGCTGTAACCATTCTATGGTTCTATGATTGTCTACTCTCCTGCCTGGCAATTTATTCCTAACATGATAGCTTGAGTAAAGAAGTTCTTCCAGTATCTTTTAAATTCACCTCTCTCTAATTTCCATGCATCTCTTCCGGTCATATTAGCTCCAAATCAGTAACCTCAGAAATAAATCTTTGGCTTCTGAAATAAAAGGTGTCGCTATTATTTCCAAACCTTAAACTCTGCGAATATTATACAGTCTAGTTCAGGATGACCCAAGCCAAATATGTCACCACAGGCCTTATACAATGGGTTGGACCCCTCCATTCCTCCACTCACCAGCCAATTCAGGCATTCAGGCATTACCTGACTGATGTAGGCAATGAATTTTGACTCAGCAGTGGAGTCCCATGAGATATTTAGACCATTGCCAGATGCAAACCTCACAGTGCGTAGACCCAGGAACATCTCCAGTGAAAAGAGAAGAGGGCAAACAATTCCAAATTCCAAACAGATTGCATAAACACCGCTGTGCTGCAAACTTGTCACGAGTAAAAGTCTCGTCCCCTGCGCAAACTAAGCATCAGTTCAAAGCCAAAACTCTCACTGGATTACAAATTTGAATAAAGTGCAAAGCAAGATGCAATTGCAGAGGTCTTAATGGATAGGAATGCCATTGGCCTGAGGTTTCAGGTGCTGCCTTTTGGGCAGACAGGAACTGCATAAAGTATGAAAGCAAAGCTTTGTGGGTCCTACGGAGAAAATTGAAATGCTCGAAGACTTCAAGGAGATTTATCTTTCTGCCTCTAGTGGCAGAAACCTAGTAGTGCAGTATTCTCGCACAATTCAGGGCATTGGAAATATGCCCCAGGATCTGAGCATTCCAACATCGCCCGTGCAAAAAGGTTTCCCCTTAATTCATTATCTGCATTTTTCTGTATTCTGAGAAGTTAAGGGAAAAATCTGCAAAAGGCTGGGAATTTAAAGGGTGTGAGTCACCTTGCAAGAAAATGTCAGAACCATTTAAAATTTGTATCGAACCTTGGTTAGACCACACTTGGGGTACTGCGTACAACTTTGGTCGCCATATTATAAAAAGGATATAGAGGCACTGGAGAGAGTGAAAAATAGATTTACAAGGACGATACCAGAAATGCGAGGGTATACATATCAGGAAAGGATGAACAGGCTGGGTCTCTTTTCTCTTGAAAAAAGAAGGCTGAGGGGTGACCTAATAGAGGTCTTTAAAATTATGAAAGGTTTTGATAGAGTGGATACAGAAAATTTTTTTCCACTTGTGGGGAAGAGCATAACTAGAGGCCATCAATATAAGATAGTCACCAAGAAATCCAATAGGGAATTCAGAAGAAACTTCTTTACCCAGAGAGTGGTGAGAATGTGGAACTGGCTACCACAGGGAGTGGTTGAAGCGAATAGTATAGATGCATTTAAGAGGAGGCTAGATAAGCACATGAGGGGGAAGGGAATTGAGGGTTATGCTGATAGATTTAGATGAGGAAGGATGGGAGGAGGCTCGAGTGGAGCATAAACGCCGGCATGGACTGGTTGGGCCGAATGTTTTGTTTCTGTGCCGTATATCCGATGTAATCCTGTGTAAAAAAAACTTGTTCTAGCTGTAGACAGATTGACGTAACTTTGTAATAAGAAACATAAGAAATAGGAGCAGGAGTAGGCCATTTGGCCCCTCGAGCCCGCTCCGCCATTCAATAAGATCATGGCTGATCTGATCTTGGCCTCAACTCCACTTCCCTGCCCGCTCCCCATAACCCTTGACTCCCTTATCATTCAAAAATCTGTCTATCTCCACCTTAAATATATTCAATGACCCAGCCTCCACACACAAATGCATGCAATGGAATCACTGGTCAGTTTCAGCTTCCACATGTTTATGTTTCTAAATAATCTGTGTGTTTTTAGAACTTTCATTTTGCTAAATGAGGGTATAAACTAATCTAAACTTTGAGGGTTATGTTAAGACATTTATGACTGGCCTGAGGTCACCCTTTGAAACAGAGTAAAGCTGCAGGTGGAAAAGAATTATCCAGCTCTGCCTCCATTAGAAATACATGTAACAGTCACAATATTAAGGTGACTCACACCCTTTAAAGCTGCTGGGGAAAGGTTATGCTACTAGCAAAAGTACTCACCACAGATAAGTCACCAGCTGTCGATCACAATGGAACTGTATACCATTACTCCAGGAGCTATATGCCATTTACTTGCATAATTCCAAATCCGAATGTACCTGTAAAAGGAGGTGCTGGACCTATGATCATCAGCGCATCAGCAATATAGCTGGTCCTCCTCTCATATGCCCAGCTCTCTGCTATGGTGGTTAGAAACCTAATCTATTCACAGTGTGCATCGACAGGATTGGCTTTGAGGTGTACACAAACTAAATGGGTTAAGAGCAGATCGAGCAGCTCAAAACTGGGCATCCATGAGGCACTGCAGGCCATCAGCAGCAGCAGAATTGTATTCCAACACAATCTGTAACCTTATGGCCAGGCATATCCCTCACTCTACCGTCACCATCAATTGAGGTGTACAAAATTATGAGGGGCCTAGATAGAGTGGATAGCAAGGACCTATTTCCCTTTGCAGAGGGGTCGATAACCAGGGGGGGCATAGATTTAAAGTAATTGGTAGAAGGATTGGAGGGGATTTGAGGAGAATTTTTTTCACCCAGAGGGTGGTGGGGGTCTAGAACTCACTGCCTGAAAGGGTGGTAGAGGCAGAGACCCTCATCACATTTAACAAGTACTTGGATATGCACTTGAAGTGCCGTAACCTACAAGGATATGGACCAAGTGCTGGAATGTGGGATTAGGCTGGATAGCTCTTTGTCGGCCGGCACGGACAAGATGGGCCGAATGGCCTCCTTCTGTGCTGTAAATTTGTATGATTCTATGATTCAAGCCAGGCGACCAACCCTGGTTCAATGAGGAGTGTAGAAGAGCATACCAGGAGCAGCACCAGACATACCTGTAAATGAGATGCCAACCTGGTGGAGCTACAACACAGGACTACATGCATACTAAACAGTGGAAACAGAGCTAAGCAATCCCACAACCAACGGATCAGGTCAAAGCTCTGCTAGTTGTGAATGGTGGTGGACTATTAAACAACTAACGGGAGCAGGAGGCTCCATGAACATCACCATCCTCAATGATGGAGGAGCCCTGCACGTGAGTGCATAAGACAAGGCTGAAACATTTGCAACCACCTTCAGCCAGAAGTGCCGAGTGGATGAAACATCTCGGCCTCCTCTTGAGCTCCCCACCATTGCAGAAGCCAGTCTTCAGCCAATTTGATTCACTCCACATGATATCAAGAAACGGCTGAGCACACTGGATACTTCAAAGGCTATGGGTCCCGACAACATCCTGGCTGTAGTGCAGAAGACCTGTGCTCCAGGACTAGCCGCGCTTCTAGCCAAACTGTTCCAGTATAGTTGCAATATTGGCATCTGCCGGACAAAGTGGAAAATTGCCCAGGTAAGTCCTGTCCACAAAGATCAGGACAAATCCAATCCGGCCAATTACCGCCCCATCAGCCTACTCTCAGAAAAGTCACGGAAGGTGTCGTTGACAGTGCTATCAAGCGGCACTTACTCACCAGTAACCTGCTCAACGATACTCAGTTTGGGTTCCTCCAGGCTCCAGACCTCATTACAGCCTTGGTTCAAAAATGGGCAAAAGAGCTGAATGCCAGAGGTGAAGTGAGAGTGACTGCCCTTGACATCAAGGCAGCATTTGACCGAGTGTGGCACCAAGGAGCTTTAGTAAATCAATGGGGATCAGAGGGAAAACTCTCCACTGGCTGGAGTCATACCTAGCACAAAGGAAGATGGTTGTGGTTGTTGGAGGCCAATCATCTCAGCCCCAGGACTTGCCTGCAGGAGTTCCTCAGGGCAATGTCCTAGGCCCAACCATCTTCAGCTGCTTCATCAATGACCTTCCATCCATCATAAGGTCAGAAGTGGGGATGTTCGCTGATGACTGCACAGTGTTCATTGCCATTCACAACTCCTCAGATAATGAAGCAGTCCATGCCCGCATGCAGGAAGACCTGGACGACATTCAGGGCTGATAAGTGCCAAGTAACATGTGTGACACACATGCCAGGCAATGACTATCTCCAACAAGTGAGAGTCTAACCACCGCCCCTTGACATTCAATGGCATTGCCATCGTCTAATCCCCCACCATCAACATCCTGGGGGTCACCATTGACCAGAAACTTAAGTGGAACAGCCACATAAATACTGTGGCTACAAGAGCAGGTCAGAGACTGAGTATTCTGCAGTGAGTGACTCCCCAAAGCTTTTCCACCATCTACAAAGCACAAGTCAGGAGTGTGCTGGAATACTCTCCACTTGCCTGGATGAGTGCAGCTCCAACAACACTCAAGAAGCTCGCCATTCACCACCTTAAACATTCACTCCCTCCACCACCAGCACAATATGGCTGCAGTGTGTACCATCTATAAGATGCGCTGCAGCAACTCGCAAAGGCTTCTTCGACAGCACCTCCCAACCCCACGACCTCTACCACCTAGAAGGACAAGGGCAGCAGGCGCATGGGAACACCATCACCTGCAAGTTGCCCTCCAAGTCACACACCATCCTGACTTGGAAATATATCGCCGTTCCTTCCTTCCTAGTCACTGGGTCAAAATCCTGGAACTCCCTCCCTAACAGCACTATGGGAGCACCTTCACCACAGGGACTGCAGCGGTTTAAGGCAGTGGTTTACCTCCACCTTCTCAAGGGCAATAAGTGCTGGCCTTGCCAGCGACACCCACATCCCATAAATAAAAAAAATAATGATGTACCAGATACGGAGTGAATGGTAACATGTTAAATTGGCCCATATGGGAATTGAAAGAAAGACATAAACATGAGCCATTTAGCACCAGACATGAGTAAATTCTGATCTCTTATGAACTGAATACTGTAAATGCATAGATGACACCGATGTTTCATACAGTACATTAACAAATTGGTACCCATTATCTATTGTACAATCTATATACAGAACCTGATGCTGAGAAATAGTTGTGGAATACCAGTGGAGACTGAATGCTACCATTTACCCAATTTGCGCTGCAGGTCACCACTGTAAAATGTAACAGCTCCCTTCCCTCCTCCTTGATCCCAAAGCTGCAGAAGTCTTTAAATTCATGTCCCACTTCTTTTTTGAGGTTTAGGTCATTGCCGGCGTCTGATATTTTTTTGTTCGGAAGCAGGTCCTTCAGCGGCAGCGATCGAAAGTCAGATATTGCTTTGAAAGTCTTCATCTGGCACAAGGCAGCAAGCTGGGTTGATGGAGGCATTCAATCACTGGCTGGCTAATGAAAAACCTCAAAAAGGAAATAGCCCACCATCGTATCTCAGTATCCACAGCAGCTTACGACAAACTTATTTTACGAGCAGAACACCTGAGAAATTGAAATGCAGACAATGTAGCTGGGTCCCCAGAAATAGCAAGAACTCCCAACAGACAGCAGAGATAAAAAATCAAAAAAAAGCATGAATGCTGGAAATTTGAAAGGAAGCCAGAAAATCAACTGGAGGTCAAATCAGCATCCAAGAGAAAAATGTTGAGGAAGCAACCTTTCATTGGAAGTGGCCAGTTTTGCTATTATGGTAACGGATTACATTCTTTTAATTTTATTCTGGGCAGTGGGCGACACTGCCCATCCCTGGTTGACCTGAGGTCTTTAAGGGTCAACCACATAAGTGTGGGACTGGAGTTACATGTCGAACAGACCAGGTAGGGATGGCAAACTCCCTTCCCTGAAGGACATCAGTGAACCAGTTGGGTTATTATGACAATCCTGCTGCTTTTATGGTCATTTTCTGATGCCAGCCCACAAATTAACAGATTTAATGAATTCAATTTTGCAATTTACAATGGTGGGATTTAAAAAAGTAATTCTCGGGATGTGGGCATCGCTGGCAAGGTCGGCCTTTCTTGCCCATCCCTAGTTGCTCTGAGTAGGTGGTGGTGGGCCGCCTTCTTACCACTGAGTGGTTTCCTAGGCCACTGTAGAGAGCAAGTTAAGAGTCAACCACATTGGTTTGGGACTGGAGTCACATATCGGCCGGACCAGGTAAGGACGGCAGGTTTCCTTCCTTAAAAGGACATTAGTGAAACAGTGGGCTTTATACAACAATATCATATGAGATGCAAACAAAATGAGAGTTTTTATTTCCATATTCTTTCTTTTAAAAAACTGCATTTAAATTCTCAAACTTCCATGGTGGGATATGAACTCGCGTTCTCTGGATTATTTGCCCAGGCCTTTGGACTACTAGTCCAGCAACAAATTAACTCCAGACCTCTGCATTGCTACGCCAGTCCTATAATCATTCAGCTACCATGCCCGCGTAGCAACTGTGAATGCACTTCAAAGTTAGTCATTGTACAGTAGTAGCAGGACATTTAGAAAATCATAATACAATCAAGCAGAGTCAACATGGTTTAATGAAAGGGAAATCGTGTTTGACAAATTTATTAGAGTTCTTTGAGGATGTAACAAGCAGGGTGGATCAAGGGGAACCGGTAGATGTAGTATATTTGGATTTCCAAAAGGCATTCGATAAGGTGCTACATAAAAGGTTACTGCACATTTAAGACGGAGATGAGGAGGAATTTCTTCTCTCAGAGGGTCGTGAATCTTTGGAATTCTCTACCCCAGAGAGCTATAGAGGCTGAGTCAGTGAATATATTCAGGGTGGAGATAGACAGATATTTGAGCTACAGGGGAGTCAAGGGTTATGGGGGGAAAGTGTAGTTGAGGCCAAGATCTGATCAGCCATGATCTTATTGAATGGCAGAGCAGGCTCGAGGGGCCAAATGGCCTACTCCTGCTCCTATTTCTTATGTTCTTATGTAAAGCACTTTGAGTATCCCGAGCGATGCGATCCGGTGCTATTTAAATGAATGATTTTGCTTTTCTTCTGACAATGGGCACTGGGTAAAGAGCCAGGTCTGATGAAGGGTCCCATCCAAAACAATGCACTCGCATTGGATCTCGCTGGGAGTTGATGCCAAACTGGAATATTGTGCCATAAAAGTGCAAGTTGCTGCTGTTTTCAGTTTCATAGAAACATAGAAACATAGGGGTAAAAATTGAGTCGCGCCCCATTTGGGGCGCAAACCTCGCCGGGGCGCAACTTTTACCGCCCCGAAAAAATTAGCGGCCCCGCGCCGGAACTTCAGTGGTTGCGCCCCAAGAGGGAAGCGGGGCGCAACTGGAAGCACCCCGCATCCCTCTTGGGGCGCTGCGAGTGAATATCCTGGCGTTACGTGCCGCAGCGCCACGCGCTCCGGCACGTCGCGCCGCGGTATTGCAGGCCTTCCTCCCCTTCTTAAAGGGGAGGGGCCTTGCGCAGCGCGAACCGGGGCCCAGCTGGGCTCCCAGGGATCGGGAGTGCCGGCAAAAGAGCCCGGCACTCAAGAGAAGTGCCGGGCTCTTGGAGCGCAGCCGGCACTTCACGGTGGGGGGGCTTCACGGGGGCCGGGGACAGCAACGGGGGCAGGTGCTGGCAGGCGGCCAGCAACAAAAATGGCCGCCTGCCACCTCCCCTTTAAATATCGCCGCCCCGGCCGCACGTACGCCCCCCTGAACCCGTCGGACATAGCGTCTGGCGGTAAATCAGGGGGCGCGACTGAAGATCACGGCCGGGGCGCGAGCGGGGCGCTGCGCACGGCGATGACGTCATCGCCGGCGGCGCAGCGCCACAGGGCGCTACCGGCCGCCGCCGCCGCTAACCTCCCACTAAATTTTTCGGGAGGCGTGGGCGGCGCTGCGCCCGGGCGTTAGCTGCTTTACGCCCCATTAGCGCCCATTTAAGGCGCTAACGGGAGGCGCAAGCAGCTGAATTTTTCCCCCATAGAATCTAGGAGCAGGAGTAGGCCATTCGGCCCATCGAGCCTGCTCCACCATTCAATACGATCATGGCTGATCATCCAAATCCAGTACCCTGTCCCTGCTTTAATCCCCACAGTACACATATCCCACCCTATCCCCGTAACCCCACATATTTAATTCCCCCTAACAAATCCCATCCTATCCCCATAACCCCACCCTAACACTAAGGGTCAATTTATCATAGCCAAATCAACCTAACCCGCACATTTTTGGACTGTGGGAGGAAACCGGAGCACCCGGAGGAAACCCACGCAGACACGGGGAGAATGTGCAAACTCCACACAGACAGTCACCCTAGGTCAGATTCGAACCCGGGTCCCTGGCGCTGTGAGGCACCAGTGCTAACCACTATGCCACTGTGTTGCCCGAACGCCTGTGTTTTTCCCCAGGATTTTTGGATTTTATCACCATTTTTAATGTATGGGGCTGCACCATGGAGGTGAGAGTTAGAGGTGCCCCAGTCTTAGTCATTTGCAACTATAGTACTTTTGCTAAACTATAGTACTTTTGCTAAGCAGTAAAGAATTTTATTGGGCGCGATCTTGCCAGCCCTGGGGGGGCGAGTATGGAGGCGGGACAGCTGGGAAAATGGCAGAATCTGGGACGGGTACCCATCCCGCCCCCAACTCGCCTCCGTGCCATCTTGCCAGGAGGCGGGTAGCTGACCCACGCCGGGTCCCATCTCCTTGGAGGCGGGAAGGGGATTACAGCCACTTAACTGCCTGTTAACAGATAAGAGGATTATTCCCATTTTACCCACACAAGTGCGGGCTTCCCGAAGGCTGCGAACCCCGCCAGGGTCACCGAGGCGAGTAGTGGGTCTGCGGGGGTCGGAGGCGTGCAAAGGTGCACTGTGAAGGTAAGTGATGGGTGCAAGTGTGGAGTGGTAAGTATGTGAGGTAAGTGGAAAGTGTTAGAGAAAATTTACTTACCTTTGTTTCTTCCTGCAGGCTTTAAGAGTTGGGGATGCGGAGAGTCTCGCATCTCCGCAGCAGAGCTGACAGATGGGTGCTGCATTCTCCAATGCAACAACCATCTAATTTCTGCTAAAGAAAGAGGTTTGATGTGTCTTGAACTCAAGAACTCATCAAACTACAGAGAATGTCACTGTTTGACAGCTTCACAGAGCTGTCAAATGATGACAATTCATCTGTCAAAAATTTTTGACAGATGAAACGTCATACGCTGACGTTCTCTGTAACCGACTTCCCCTTAATTTTCCTGCTAAGCCCGCTGGGCGGGCTCAACAAGGTCAATCAAGGGAAAATAGCGTGGGTACTGAAGGAGGTGGCCCTAGAGATAGCGGATGCACTAAGTATGATTTTTCAGAATTCATTAGACTCGGGAACAGTGCCCATGGATTGGAGGGTAGCTAACGTTACCCCACTATTCAAAAAGGGGGGTAGGGAAAAAGCAGGTAATTACAGACCTGTAAGCCTTACATCAGTTGTGGGCAAAATGCTGGAGTCCATCATTAAGGATGAAATAGCGGAGCACTTAGCAAATGGGGACAGGATAGGACAGAGTCAACATGGATTTACAAAGGGTAAATCGTGCTTGACTAATCTATTGGAATTTTTTGAGGGAGTAACTGGTAAAATAGATGGGGGAGAGCCAGTAGATGTGGTGTACCTGGACTTCCAAAAGGCCTTCGACAAGGTCCCACATAAAAGATTAGCATGGAAAATTGAAGCTCATGGGATAAAGGGGAAAGTATTGACGTGGATAGAGAACTGGCTGTCAGATAGAAAACAGAGAGTTGGAATAAACGGCTCATTTTCTGAATGGCAGGCAGTAACAAGTGGGGTACCGCAGGGATCTGTCCTGGGTCCCCAGCTGTTCACAATTTACATTAATGACCTGGATCAGGGAGTCGGATGCAGCATTTCCAAATTTGCAGACGACACTAAACTAGGAGGGGGGGTGGGCTCAGAGGAGGAGACCAGGAAGCTCCAGAGCGATTTGGACAGACTGGGTGATTGGGCGGATAAATGGCAGATGCACTATAATGTGGACAAGTGCGAAGTTATCCACCTTGGGTGCAGGAACGGGAGGGCAAATTATTATTTAAATGGCAATAAATTGGGAGAGGGGGAAGTACAGAGAGACCTGGGTGTTCTTGTACACCAGTCACTGAAGGCGAGCATGCAGGTGCAACAGGCGGTCAAGAAGGCAAACAGTATGCTGGCCTTCATAGCAAAAGGGTTGGAATACAGGAACAGGGATACCTTGCTGCAGCTGTACAGGGCACTGGTGAGACCACACCTCGAGTACTGTGTACAGTTTTGGTCGCCTCATCTGAGGAAAGATGTTCTTGCCATGGAGGGGGTGCAGCGGCGATTCACCAGGCTGATACCAGGAATGGCGGGATTGACCTATGAGGAGAGACTATGTAGTTTAGGGATGTACACACTGGAGTTTAGAAGATTGAGAGGGGACCTCATAGAAGTGTATAAAATTCTGACAGGTCTAGACAGACTAGATGCAGAAGGAATGTTTCCCTTGGCGGGTGAGAACAGAACTGGAGGACATAATTTAAGGATAAGGGCTAAACCATTTAGGACAGAAATGAGGGGGAATTTCTTCACTCAGAGGGTGGTGAACCTGTGGAACTCATTGCCACAGAGGGCAGTGTACGCCAGCTCATTAAATATATTTAAGAGGGAATTAGATATATTTCTACAGGCAAAAGGGGTTAAGGGTTACGGAGAGAAGGCGGGGACGGGATACTGAATTGGAGGATCAGCCATGATCTCATTAAATGGCGGAGCAGGCTCGAAGGGCCGGATGGCCTACTCCTGCTCCTATCTTCTATGTATCTATGTATCTATGTAAATTGATGGAGGCGGGACTGAAACCCGACAAGTGGGAGTCCCGTCTCCAAAAGCTCCCCATTGGCAAAATCCAGCCCTTTGTATCTGCACTTTATGCTTGTGAAGATGGATTAGAAAGATTAATTCAATTTAGATTAAATGGGTAAAAAAAATGCAAATTTACAAGAAAAGGCTAGAAATTATGTTAATATGACAGTAGGAACTTTTATTGGAGATCTAAACTGTGTTATAATTCTGATTTTATGTCTGTTTACCAGTTTTACATCTACCTTGAGTCCTCTTTCTACTTAGGCTCAGAGAACCCAAGGGTCTGATTTCCATTCCACACTAGTGTCTCAACTTGCTCGTATAACTGAAAGAATACACACAGAAAACCCTCTCACATCCTTCACCCTCAGAGTTACTTTGAAATAAATGAGATTTTCTAATTCACAGTACACTCCTCAACTGTATAAAATATTAATTGCAGCGAAACAGTGGTACCCGGAGCAGCTAGAGAGAATTTCATTCTCACAATTTAAAATATGTATCTTGTCAAACAGACCTCGTCGCTTAAAAAGTGTTGATGCATTGTTAATTATCATGCCGGTTACCTGCCTTAAGATTAGGCTTTTCAAATGTCCAAACACTGTTAATGTGCTTGCATGTAATTCCTTTTCCTATTACTTCAATGGAGGTGCTGCTAACTCAGTTAACGCTACTCACTATTTGAAGAGACCATTTGCAAAGCACCTGCATTTGTATGGGATGAGGCTGAAGAAAGAAAAAGGAGAGAAAGAAAGAGAGATAGATAGAGAGAAAGAGAAAGGAAGGAAAAGAACGAAAGTGAAAAAAGAACTTGCAATTGTGTAGCTCACCGTCCTCGATACACTTTGCAGCTAATTAACTGCTTTTGAAGCGTAGGCACTGCTCTTTTATATGCAAACATGGCAGCCTATTTGTGCATAGCAAGGTCCCACCCGCGGCATTAAGATGAGTGATCAGTTCATGGTTGAGGGTTGAAAGATGCTGCAGGTGTTATTTTAAACAAAAAAACGTTTGCCAAGAATGACTGGACAAAGATGCCAGAAAACGTCCCCCCTCCTACAAACACTGTGTTGACAATATACAACACTGCGGTATCCGGTGAGGAAGCTCAATTAGCTCATTGAATAGTTCGAATAGTGCCATGGGATCCTTAATGTCTACCTCAGCAAGCAGACAATCTCAATTAGCTCATCTCAATTCATCCACCTAGAGCAACCCTACACTGCCCCTAGTAGTGAAATCCATGTATATGATTTTACCCCTCTTCTTTCTGAAAGTATTACATTTGATATTTATACCTGGATCTCTAATTGTTAAATGTTTGCTAGTTTACCTCTTTTCATTTAAAAAAAATGACACAACAGCACAATGAGGATTTTACAGTACACTGGATGCAGTTTTTGCTGCAATGTAAATGTGCCACGTGAAATCAAGAGCGCTCCATGGTAAAGCTTTGTTCTCAACTTCTGGGGAATGCTGCTTATAAAGTAGTTCCTGATACCAGGTTTAAAGTTACAGGCTCAGCCAAAATGAAATGGGAGTTGTTCTGGGACACAGCACTTCCTCCCATCAGTGACATCACCGGAACAGACTTGGAAGGGGAGAGACTCAAGTTGGTGGGTCTCCACCGGCGTGACAAGTTCAATGTTTCAAAATGGTAAGGAATATTAATGTAAACATTGAGGTACTCGGTGCAAAAAAACATTCGTGCTAGATTTTCCTTCTCCTTTAATGCAATAGGGAATTAAAGACTTGTATTTATATAGCGCATTGTGTCATTGAAACAATTCAAAGCATTTCACTCACATGATTTACTTTTTGAATTTCAGTGATTGCCAATGGAGGTAAACCTGGCAGCCATTCTGCGGCATCAATGACCCAGACACCACAGTGATCTGAATAATGGATAACCTTTGAATAGTGCCATGGGATCCTTAATATCTACCTCAGCGAGCAGACAAGGCCTTCATTCAGTGCCTCAGCTGCAGGTTAGCACTGCTGACAATGCAGCACTCCCTCAGTCCTGCACTGAGATGTTAGCCTGGATTATGCTCTCTAATCCTGGAGTAGAGCTGGAAATGCACAACTTTCTGGCCCAGAGGCGAGAGTGCTGCCAACTGAGTCATGCTGATACAGAATGGACTCTGTCTATGCTACTCTGGTGATTTAAAGAGTCAGCCTAATATCTTTCATTCCCTCGTTCAATTCATGTGGCTGCCATTAATACTGTTCAGTCACACTATTATTTTGTGATAAATTTTCAATATTTCCCTCACCTATTTCTGCTATTTTTCTATAAAATTTTCAGACATTTCAGATCAAGACCAACTTCACCCCGTTCTATGCTTTTATGGATCATACGACAGGAGAGAACATTAGATTATAAAAGCTCAAAAAATTTCAGCAACCAGCGAGTTGAAGCTCACTTCTGTTTGTGGGGTTGACGAAGTCAATTCTTCAACATTTTTTTCACAGTTTTCGGGCTGGGAGATGTAATGTTTTATCACATGGTTTGTCGGTTTGTCACATGGTTTAGTATGAGCATGCTCAGTTCGCTCTGGCCTAGTAAAGCAAGCTCATGAACTAGCAACTCGTGTCTCTGTCCTTCATTTGTTCTACCCACATATATTACATTTTTGGCGACGAGAGTGGGATCCCAAAGCTATTTTTAGGGATCATGGAAGGACACAGTGTTCAATCTTCGAGTGGAAAAGTTTAAGGTGATTTTTTTGACACCTAAACCGAATTTTTTTGTGATGTTTTACTGTAAATGCTGATGCAGAATTGTCTGTGCTTCACCTTTGCATGTATGTATACACAGCAATAGCAGCGTTGATTCTTAGAGGTACACAGGTAGTGTGCTGAGTCACTATTTGACGTAATCGGGACAATCATGGCCGCAACTATGGGATTCATCGGAAGCCTCGGCATGTATGACCGAGCTCGTGAACCATTTAGTTCTTATATTGAGCGGATGGAGATGTTTTTTTAAGACCAATAACATTATTGAGACCGAAGGTGCAGATGAGAATGTTCAAGCTCAAAATTAAGTAATTCATGAACGTAAAAAAGCAATTTTTCTAACGGAGATTGGGCCAGATGTCTACAGAACGCTGACAAACCTACTCGCGCCAGGGAAAGCAAAGGATGCGTCGTTTGAAGACATTGTCGAGAAACTCGAGGACCATTTCGATCCAAAGCCATTAGAAATAGCAGAGAGCTATAAGTTTGGTACCAGAAACCAAAAACAAAGTGAAACCATCAGTGAGTACATTGTAGCTCTTAAAAACCTGTCTTTGGCATTGTAACTTCGGCACATTTTTGGATCGTGCGTTGCGAGGTAAATTTGTGTGTGGACTGGTGGATGAGCGCGCACAGTCCAAATTACTGAACACTGAACACTCCGAACCTAATGTTTGACATAGCATGCAAAATTGCCCTATCTATGGAGATGGCGTCTAAGAATGCTAGGGACCTCTGTCCAACTCAAGTGACTAGTGCAGCTGAGGTCTACAGTCACAAAGCCACCGCCAAACCTAAAGCTGTGAGACCAAGTCAAAAGCATGTCGGTGAGAGCAGTTCAGTGAATTGTTATCGCTGCAATGAAAATCACTCACCACAGTCCTGCCAATACAGAAATGCGAAGTGTTTTCACTGCCAGAAACAAGGCCATATTTCAACAGCTTGCAGAGCTAGATCGAAAGCAGGAAATAAGAACCATTCTAGTGGCAATGCAAAGCAGCGACAACAAAAGGGAGGAGTTCACAATATTGAAGTGAACACACCAGATGCTGAAGAACTAGGCATCTACAGTATCTATGCCACTAGCGGCAATGCTAGCAGTCGTGAAAAAGACTTCTGTACAAAACTTTTGATCAATGACCAGTATATTGATATGTGTATCGACACGGCGGTGGACTGCTCTATCATGAGTAAGGACACATATGAGAGTAAGTTTAATCAAATACCACTTACAAAGAGTACCGTAGAGTTAAAAACCTACTCCGGAGAAATCCTAGAGCCGTGGACAAATGGAATGTACAGTTCAGCACAATTGGCCAGTCAGTAAAGCTGCCTATTACTGCAGCGAGCTACAACAACAGGCCAACCCTCATGGCCAAAGACTGGTTGAGAATGTTAAAACTAGACTGGAAAAATGTCTTCAGTGTAGATGTTTCAAAGAAGCAACTCGACACAATGCTGAACAAGTACGAAAGCATGCTGTCAGACAGTTACGAGGGCATCCCAAGGTATGACGTGCATATCTGCATCAAGTCCAACGCGAAGCCTGTCTATTGTAAGGCAAGGCCAGTCCCCTATGCGTTAAAAAATCAGGTGGAGGAAGAGCCAGAGAAACTGAGAGAACAGAGTGCTAGTAAAAATGGCAAAAGTGAATAGGCTACCCCGATTGTGGTAGTGCCCAAAGCAGACAAAACTGTACGCTTGTGTGGTGACTACAAAGTTACTATCAACCAAGCAGTTGACGATGAACCGTACCCGTTACCTACATCACAAGATTTGTATGCAGCACTCTCTGGGTCAAAGGTTTTCTCCAAGCTTGACCTGTCGCACACTTACGCTCAGCTGAATGTTGACAAAGAGATTCAACAGTATCTCACCATCAACACACACAAGGGACTGTACTCATACACCAAGCTGCCGTCTGGTGTAAAGCTCTCCCCCAAAATCTTCCAGGCTACGTTGGATAAGATTTTGCAAGGAATTCCAAATTGCTTATGCAATCAAGATGATGTACTGATTGCAACAAGCAGTGATGAAGAAAATCTAGAGGTGTTAGAGTTAATGCTTTAAAGATTGAATTCCCACAATGTCAAATTGGAAAGGAGCAAATGTGCTTTTGTGCAGCCTGAGGTTGTGTACCTTGGTCTGAAAGTTGATGCAAATGGCTTGCAACCAGTTAAGGAAAAGGTTGATGCTGTCATCAATGCTCCAAAGCCACAGAACATGCCTGAGTTAAGATCTTTCCTTGGAATGGTCCAGTACTACGCACGTTTCGTACCTGAATTAGCGACCATGTTAGCTCCATTGCACGAGCTCCTCAAGAAGGATGTCCAGTGGAAGTGAACAAAAGCACAACAGGAAGTTTACGACGCTTGTAAGAGAAGTCTCTCTAGCGATGCTCTACTTGTGCATTACGACACAGAGCGTGAGCTTAAGTTAGTGTGTGATGCTTCTAGCTATGGTGTGGGAGCTGTCATAAGCCACGTAATGGATTATGGCCAAGAGAAACCAATCGCGTTTGCATCGCGAACCCTCACAAAGAGCGAAAGAAATTCCGCACAAATTGAAAAGGAAGCACTCACCAGTGTTTGGAATCAAGAAATTCCAACAGTTCCTGATCGGCAGAAACTTTACCCTGAAAACCGATCACAAACCGCTCCTAGCAATATTGGGGCCCAAATCTGCCATCCCTGCAATGGCCCCATCAAGAATGCAACGTTGGGCAGTGTTGTTGTCACAATATGACTACACAATTGAATATCGCACTTCAAAGCAAAACGCAATCGCAGATGCTTTGTCCAGGTTGCCACATGAAGACTCGTGTTGGGAGTGAAGGTGCGATTTTCACGCTAGGTGCAGTTGACAAAGACTTTCCTGTGAATGCAACTGAGATTGCAAATGAGACTCACAAGGACTCAGTACTGAAAAGAGAGTATGAAAACACCTTGAATGGATGGACTGATCAGTTTCTGGACACAGAGTTGAAACCATTCCATAACCGTCGTACTGAATTGTCTTGTGAGCAAGGTTGTATCAAGTGGGGAAACAGAGTGGTGGTACCTACTTCTTTGAGAGATAGAATTCCGGCCGAACCTCATACTGAACATCCAGGGATCGTCAGTATGAAATCAATTGCAAGAAGTTTTGTTTATTGGCCTGGATTGGACAGTGATCTTGATTCACTTGTCAGCAAATGCAGCGTTTGCCAAAATTGCAGAAACAAACCGTCCAAAACTCTACTACAACCCTGGTCATGGCCAAGTAGACCTTTTCAGAGAGTACATGTAGACCTCTGTGAGAAAGCAAATGATTATTTCCTGGTACACGTAGATAGTCACTCAAAGTGGATTGAAGTGAAACACATGGGTTCCAATACTACAACTGAACGTACCATAGATGAGTTGAGGTCTATCTTTGCATGTCATGGCTTACCTGAAGAGCTTGTTTCTAACAATGGCCCTCAGTTCCGTTCTGCTCTATTTCAAGAGTTAATGAAATGGAACGGTATCAAACACACTCTTGTTCCACCATATACCCCAGTAGAACTCTTGATGAAGAGGAGATTGAGAACAAGATTGAGTCTTGTTCAACCAAATTTGGCCTCAAGAGTTGAACAGAAGCAGTTGAGTCAGAAACATTATTATGACAGCAATTGGAAAGAACGCAGTTTCAGACAAAACGAGTGTGTTCGTGTTCTCAGTCCCCCTGGCAAGTTGAGTTCACACAAGTGGGATATAGGAACCATGGTGGAGGTTGGTGGAACCAAGAGATATTTGGTTGAGATTGGTGACAACATCCGAAGTGTTCACGTAGATCAAATGATCTCCGCTAGAGATGAACCAAGACGTGATCTTGAACCACTTGATCATGAACACATACACGAGTTTGACTCAGTTCAGACTTCAGTAACTGAAGTACCAGGATCAAACAATACTGAGACAGAAACAGGGTCATCTGAGTTCGGAACCAGAACAAAACAGCCCGAAAATTGGTTCAACACCAAAACCTTTTGTAAGGTGATCAGGAAAGCTCCGCAAACCTGTTATTAAACTGTAGTTCATTTGTAGCATTTTTTAAAAAAAGCCAGGAGTTTTTGTCATGTGGTACATGTAATGCTGGGAAAGGTGGGACCATAGTTTTGTTGTATTTGAGAGGGGAATATGTGCATTTTTTTTAAGGGGAAAGCAGTGTCATGTATTATCACATGGTTTGTCACATGGTTTAGTATGAGCATGCTCAGTTCGCTCTGGCCTAGTAAAGCAAGCTCATGAACTAGCAACTCCTGTCTCTGTCATTCATTTGTTCTATCCACATATATTACAGGAGACACTGAATACCATCACAAGGTCAGTCAAATAGAACATCTTGCACGTTAAGCAATTCCAGGTCGTGTAGAGTAAGTGTTTGGAACAGAATACAGTGACTAACTGTTAACCAATTAAAACCCTGGAGATAGAGATCTATTAATGGCCTGACTGACGCTATCTAAACATCACATGAATCAACGAAAAGAGAAAGTAGTAAAGATTGAGCAGCATGCAAGTTACGGTATTATCAGTGGCCTGGTAACAAACTCTATCTTGGCGTCAGCTGATGGCTCATCTCCTGAATCATTTTCCATCAACTCAAACACACTCTGACTCTTCCATAGTAATGACCTCCTCCACTCATTTTCGAACCCTATCTACTCTTATACTGATGATTCACTGACTTCCCTCAAATCACCCACCCCTGTGCCGGCAATCTCTTTGTTTCCGTACAATGGCTGAATCACTATTTCCTCTTCACTTCCTCTACACCTTTTGATTGGGGAAGGGAAATCTTGTTTCAGTTTATTGTTTCTTCATGTCACAAGTCAACCTACAGCATGATCTGTTGCCTTTGTCATCTCACACTTTGTCCCTCATTGACTGACTTTCTTGGTCTCACTATCTCCTCCAATCTCCAGTGTAACTACAAATATCTGCTCCAGTGCTAAAGCTGCCACCAAGATGTTTGGTTTCCTCTTTCATGCCAAACACTGGCCCAGAAATTAAACACTGAGGGGTAAAAATTCAGTTGGTTGCGCCTCCCGTTAGCGCCTTAAGAGGGCGCTAAATGGGGCGCAAAGCCGCTAACGCCCGGGCGCAGCGATGTTTGCGCTGCTCGGGAACTTAACTAGACATTGTGCGGCGGCGCTAAACTTTACCGCTGCGACCACCTGCGCGCGCAGATTGTGACGTCATTCCATGGTGCAACACCCTTGTGGCGCCCCGGAGCGGAAATTGAGTGGCGCCCCCTGCCTTACCGCCTGACGCTAGCAACGACAGGTTGAGGGGAGCGTTCTGCAGTCATGAAGGGAAAGGGGGAGCGCTATTTAAAGGTGACCGCTTCCTGCCTTTTATTGTTGGTGCCATTTTTGAACTACGCATTCTGAGAGAGAGAGGGAGAGACTTCTGGAGAGATTCAACGTTGTGTGAAGGAGTTTTGGGTACTGAGCAGCACTTTGCAGGTTCATTTTGATTTGCCATTCCTTGTATCGATTTAGCAGAGACTGTGGGAGCTGCACTCTGAGCTCTTTGCCTGGTACTCTCCATTGTTCTTTCCAGCACATTTGATGTGCAAGTCTCTCCAGGCCGAGATTCAAGGCTGCAATGAACAGGATGTGGATGGAAAGCAAGATTAACCATCCCCTTTAAGAACTGGCCCGTGCCATTGTGTGTGTGTTCCATTGCTGACTGACATTACATGAGCTTCGCCAGCGCTCTGAGTTAGCGCCTCACTCCTTGGCCTTTGCGCCTTAAGACAGGTGTGCAGCGCCTGATTTAGCGCTCCACTCACCTCCCGGGGCGGTAAAAGTGAAGTTTCCAGTCAGTGGCGATAACTAGCGCCAGGCGCTAATATTTGCGTCCAGACGATATTTGCGCCCCAAATGGGGCGCGACCTAATTTTTCCCCCTGAGTGTTCACGCGGGGGTAAGGCTTCCCCACGATATCTCACTCCGCGCCTACCTTTTTCCTCCGGGCCCACACGAACTTTAGTTTCAAGGCTGCAGCTGTGCAGTGCTTGCGTGACCCAGAGACGCAATTAGTTCGTGCGAGCTCTGGGATCACGTGATTCAGTTAGAGCCAATGGCAGCACACCATCTTTCATTCATAGTTTTGACAGGAAGACCTGTCAAAGCTATGAATACTATACCCCACCAAAAGAACAGCTAAACCTCAATTAAATTTTTTTAAAAAGCCATCACATTAATAAAATAAGTATGGTTAAATAAATTAACCACTTTAAACAAAAAATTAAATTTTTGAAAAAATTTAAAACCTTTTTAAAAGTTATAAAAATAAACTTACCTTTCTTTAAAGTCTCAAAAAAGATAAACCTGTTGAAAAAAATTTAAAATAATACTTAATTAACTACTTACCTTGTTAAAAGAGGGTCTTACGCCTCCTTTCTTTATGTGTAAAATCTTCCATGCTTACCTGCGCGTTCAAAGCACTAAGTGCACTGCGTGCGCGCAGCCTGTAGTGCGCACGCGGTTCACTTAGGAACCGCCTCCTTTTGAATTCACGAAGTGCCGGTTTCCCGCGCATGCGCAGTGCATGCTGGAAACCGGCAATTGGAGACCTAAAACGCGAAAGTACACAGTGCGTACTCTCGCGTATTTGGTCTAATTTTCGGGCCACTGTTTCCCCTTGAACAATTCCCAGCTTGCTATATACCACCCAATACTTAAGTACAACTCCCAAATCTACAAAGGCACTTTTAGACCCTCCCCCACATTCACAGACACAGACAAGGAAAGAGCTTGCTATCTGACATGTGATCCTTCACTCACTTCTAACCTCCAGTAACTCCCTCTCTCGATCACATCCTTTCTTGTCTGTCTGTCTCTCTGTTATGGCCATTTACCCTCTGAACTTTCCTCTCTTGTTCTACGAGCTCCAAATATGCTCTCTCTCCCTGTAGCTCTTACGTTGAAATCAAAATTCATCTCGTACTCCTCCAAGACCTCGAAACTGTGCGCAGCTGTTTTTTTGTCTCGTCAGTGTTCTGGAATCTGCCCTGCAGTGTAATTGAGAGGATTCAGAAGCACTGGCAACCAGGATGAACAGATTGCTATGCCTTAAAAAGTCTTTCTGCACAATAGGAACAGACCATTCAATCTGTTGATGCGATTTAGTTGTGCGTCAAGCTGATTGCAGACATGCTGAGTTCTCCCCATCACCTGCACTCCGCAGCCTAATGAGCCTGGCTCCCTCATCTCGACAGCACCATAGAGCCATGAAAACGTACCTCAACGTGCCATTGGGATAAGTAAGCGGGGAGCCAGTCCCACAGATCCGAGGTCTCCATATAAAAACAGGAATCATGGAGATTAATAAATGCACAAGTGGGAGAGGGGCACACACACACTCACTATAGGCCTCCTAAAACAGGATGTAGTTCAAAACATGTCGACAAAAGTGCCTTTAATAGCTGAGAGAACAGAACTGGCAGTCTTCAATGAGAGAACTGGTAATGACCAAACTCACGGTACAAAGCTGCTGGCATTGGTGTCCCTGGTGACCCACATCACTCTCTTGTTCCTAATTATATGGCCTTACACTTCAACAGGCTGATAGTGCAATTATCAGTAAGATAGCAAAAAGCACTTAACGAGGTCTGTGCTGCCATTACAGACAGATAACTCAGAGAAGTTAGTGAGCTACTTTGTAAAAACAAAAAGGCTCAACTTGCTTGGCTATCCTGCTACTTTACTTCATTTAACGAGGAACACAGTGCTCGTGATGGCTCTGGCCATTAATGGATCTCTATCCCCAGGGTTTAATCAGTGCACAATTAGTCACTGTACTCTGTTGTGAGAAAGGATCGACACTCGAAACTTTAACCTGCCTTTTCCATTTACAGATGCCGAAAGACTGCATTTTTGTATTTGCTTCAAACGTTCGGTATTTGCCAAACCCAAGACAGCGGAATCAACAAGTGCCACTGGCTATACTTTTCACCAGAGGCATCTGCCAAAACCTCTGCTCAAGGACAATTTTACAGCCTCCAATTGCAAGAGCTCCTGGTTCTTGATAGAACTTGCATTTATATAGAACTTTTACCATGTCTTTAGAATGACCCAAATCACTTTACTGTTGTTACGTAGACAGAGCCGACATTCAATGTGCGCACAGCCAGGCTCCACAAAACGAAAAGAAATGAACGACCACATAATCGGTTTTTGGTGGTGTACATTACACCATTGCCTGTGATGGTGCTCTTGCTATCAGAAGGAACTTTGTAGTTTCCACTTTGTAAAATGTATTATCTATCACTAAAGGTTGTGATGCAGGTTAATAAGGCCATAACAAAAGCAAACAATGCACTGGGGTTCATTTCTGGAGGTTTACATAGGATTACATAGGATATACAGCACAGAAACAGGCCATTCGGCCCAACCAGTCCATGCCGGCATTTATGCTCCACTCGAGCCTCCTCTCGTCTTTGCCTCATCTAACTCTATCAGCATAACCCTCTATTTCCTTCTCCCTCATATGCTATTAACCGCCCCTTAAATGCATCTATACTATTCGCTTCAACCACTCCCTGTGGTAGCGAGTTCCACATTCTCACCACTCTCTGGGTAAAGAAGTTTCTTCTGAATTCACTATTTGATTTCTTGGTGACTATCTTATATCGATGGCCTCTAGTTATGCTCTTCCCCACAAGTGAAAACACTCTCTCTGTATCTACTCTATCAAAACCTTTCATGATTTTAAAGACCTCTATTAGGTACCCCTCAGCCTTCTCTTTTCAAGAGAAAAGAGACCCAGCCTGTTCATCCTTTCCTGATAGGTATACCCTCGCATTTCTGGTATCATCCTAGTAAATCTTCTCTGCACCCTCTCCAGTGCCTCTATATCCTTTTTATAATATGGCGACCAGAATTGTACGCAGTACTCCAAGTGTGGTCTAACCAAGGTTCAATACAAGTTTAACATAGGTTCCATTTCTAGAGGGATAGAATTGAAAAGTAGAGAAGTTATGTTAAACTTGTATAGGACTTTGGTTCGACCACACTTGGAGTACTGTGAAGAGTTCTGGTCGTCATATTATAAAAAGGATATAGAGGCACTGGAGAAGGTACGAAAAAGATTTACTAGAATGATACCAGAACTGTGAGGTTATACCTATCAGGAAAGATTGAACAGGCTGGGGTTCTTTTCTCTAGAAAAGAGAAGACTGAGGGGTGACATGATAGAGGTTTTAAGATTGTGAAAGGGTTTGATCGGGTAGACATAGAGAAGATGTTTCCACATGTGGGCGAGACCAGAACTAGGGGCCATAAATATAAGATAGTCACTAATAAATCCAATCGGGAATTCAGGAGAAACCTCTTGACCCAGAGAATGGTGAGAATGTGGAACTCGCTCCCACAGAGTAGTTGAGGCAAATAGCATTAGATGCACTCAAGGGGGAGCTAGATAAGCACGAGGGAGAAAGGAATAGAAGGATATATTGATTGGGTTAGATATAGAAGGGTGGGAGGCGGCTCGTGTGGAGCTGAAACACTGGCATAGACCTGTTGGGCCAAATGGCCTGTTTCTGTGCTGTAAATACTTTGTAATACTATAATGAGGCATAGTTAAATTGTTGCAATGATTTATCCATTTCAACTCAGTTGCACACCTTTACCCGACAACTCATAAGAAATAGGAGCAAGAGTAGGCCATTCGACCCTTCGAGCCTGCTCCGCCATTCAATGAGATCATGGCTGATCTTCTGCCTCAACTCCATTCACCGGCCCTATTGTCATATCCCTTGATGCCCTTACTAGTCAGAAATCTATCGACTTCTGTTTTGAATATACCCAATGACTGAGCCTCCACAGCCCTCTGGGGTAGAGAATTCCAAAGATTCACCACCCTCTGTGTGAAGAAATTTCTTCTCATCTCAGTCCTGAATGGCTGACCCCTTATCCTGAGGCTGTGGTCCCTGGTTCTAGACTCCCCAGCCAAGGGAAACTCAGTGTGTTATACATTTATTACTTCTTTTATTGTGAATCAATTTTTTATGTATGTTCAAAAGCCTCATCTCTATCCAGTTTGGACTCACCTGAAGATGGCAATCCCAGGACACGAACCACTGCAGATATAATCCATCTGTACAGGATTTTAGAAAAAAATGTTGGTGGCAAATGAAGGAATTGAACAACTTGGAAAAGCTGATTGAATTAAGCTCCTATTAAAATGAAGTTTTAACAAGTAGTCCAGAGCACTTCGTGCCTGAAACGCAAATATCCCAGACTTCACTGCGAATTCAGATGACTAACTGCATTAGTTTGAGACCCCCCCTGTGTGAGACAGATGAACAGAAGCGACCCTGAGACAACACGGGTACAGAGCTTCTTCTTCTTCTTCTTCTTCTTAGGCAGTCCTTCGGAACCGAGGATGACTTGCTTCCACATTAAAAATGAGTTCTCAGGTGACTGATGAGTCCAATGCGGGACCTGCAGTCTCTGTCACAGGTGGGGTAGACGGTGGTTGAAGGGGCGGGTGGATGGGGTGCTTGGGTTGACGTGCGCTCCTTCCGCTGCTTGCGCTTGCCATCCTAATGGCTGGCAGTCAGTGAAGGTGGCTACACACAGAGGAATGTAACAGTTCCATTAAGAAAAAGATGACATGTCCTATTTTGCACAAGCTAAACTAAAAATAATCAGCATGAAAATAGTTGTCTGCTTTTAAACACTGTTACGATAGACACAGGGGTCAATGTAATTCACAGACTCTACAGGCGCTTGCTACAATTGCAGCGGTGGATCGTCCTTCTGCGGAATTAATCTAATTGCGAGTTAGATTAGCACGGGGACCTTTTCAGTTCCTGCATATCCATTAAAACCAGAGCTCGTTATGTCCCCTCCATTGTTTTGATAATTAGTGTCAGAGATCAGGGGAGGGAAGAGACTATTTTGGTGCTGGTATCCAATGGGAATAGCTTGTCATCGTTCATCTTCATGTAATTTGAAGATAGAATAACTGTTGGCTGCATGTCTCAGAAGGTACCTATTTTCCATCTTGGGGAAAATGGGCTGGGAACATTGGATAGGATTTTGAGCTTGATAAGGGAAGGGATGCCCAATGATGAGATCAGAACTGCTTTACTGGGAGATGGACTTATTTTAATTGACTAGCCTATTTTTATGACCTGGACTATATTCTTCAGTCTATAGCCTTAATCTACATTATTTGACAATTACATTTTTAGCATCAAAATCCCATTTTGCTACTTTGGTTAATACCAAATTTTTACATGCAGAAAACAACCTTGAAGTATCAGTACACTGTATAGGACAAGATACCAGAACAGATTTGAATTATTGGTGTAGACAAGGGTGTCAGACACATTTACTATGGTGGGTCTGATCCGATATTCTGGCATTCGTCGTGGGCCACATACAGGAAGAGTAATTAAAATAGAAACAAGATGAAGATAAACTATATTAGTACTTACATACATTTAGATTTGATTTATTGCTGCTGCTGCTCCCAGATACCTGGCACCTCTTGGCTTGAACTACTGCACCAAGAAGCTCCAGGAGGCAGTCACACCCACTAGATTAATTACTTCCAATTTGGCCCATGGTCAGGGACAGGAGGGTGTGACTACAAGCGAGGCAGGTATTGGGATCCAGGAGGTAGTGGTGGAGGAGCCTCAGCCCTTGGCGTTGCCCAACAGGTACAAGATTCTTGCTCCCTGTGTGGACGAGGCCAGGGACTGCAGGGAGGATGAGCAAACCGACCACAGCACCGTGGTACAGGGAGCCATTCAAGTGGGGAGAGTAAAATGAAATGTTGTAGTGATAGGGGACAGTATAGCTAGGGGGATAGATACTGTTCTCTGCAGCCGAGAGCGTGAGTCCCGAAGGCTGTGTTGCCTGCCTGGTGCCAGGGTTAAGGACATCTCCTCTGGGCTGGAGAGAAACTTGGAGTAGGACAAAGAAAGAGGTTCTGCTGGCTGAGAGAGTATGAGCAGCTAAGGGCTAAATTAAAAAGCAGAACCACAAAGGTAATAATCTCTGGATTACTACCTGAGCCACGAGCGAATTTGCATAGGGTAAATAAAATCAGAGAAATGAACGAGTGGCTCAAAGTCTGGTGTGGGAGAAATGGGTTTCGATTTGTGGGGCACTGGCACCAGTACTGGGATAAGAGGGAGCTGTTCCGTTTGGATAGGCATCACTTGAACCATGCTGGGGCTAGAGTCCTGGCGAATCGAATAACTAGGGCTGTAGAGAGGGCTTTAAACTAAATAGTGGGGGGGAGGGTCCAGGTGAGCAGGAATTTAAAAAGTCAATGAGAAATGAGAAAGCAATAGAGCAGGATAGAGAAGGGGGAAGTAATAACCAGAGTGTGACAGGAAGGGACAGAATGTTTAAAAATAAGAGTGCAACAGAAAATGGGGCCAAAACAAGGAGAAATGGTAAAAAGACAAAGTTAAAAGCTCTCTATCTGAATGCATGCAGCATTTGTAACAAGATAGATGAGTTGACGGCACAAATAGATACAAATGGGTATGATCTGATCACCATTGCAGAGACGTGGTTGCAAGGTGACCTGGGTTGGGAACTGAATATTCCAGGGTATTTGACAATTCGGAAGGATAGACAGAAAGGAAAGGGAGGTGGGGTGGCTTTGTTGGTAAAGGATGGGATCAGTGCAATGGTGAGAAGTGATATTGGATCAGAAGATCAAGATGTAGAATCGGTTTGGGTGGAGATAAAAAATAATAAGGGAAAAAAGTCTCTGGTGGGCGTAGTCTACAGGCCCCCAAACAGTAGCAATACTGTTGGACAGAGTATAAATCAACAAATAATAGAGGCCTGTAAAAAAAGTATGGTAATAATCATGGGTGATTTTAATCTCCATATTGATTGGACAAATCAAATTGGCCATGGTAGTCTTGAGGAGGAGTTCATAGAGTGCATCCGGGATGGTTTCCTAGAACAGTATGTAATGGAACCAACCAGGGAGCAGGCTATCTTGGATCTGGTACTGTGTAATGAGACAGAATTAATAAATGATCTCATAGTAAACAATCCTCTAGGAAAGAGAGTTCATAGCATGGTTGAATTTCAAATTCAGTTGGAGGGTGAGAAAGTTGTATCTCAAACCAGTGTCCTGATCTTAAACAAAGGCAATTACAGTGGCATGAGGGCAGAACTGGCTAAAGCGGACTGGAAAAATAAATTAAAGGGTAAGACAGTTGAAATGCAGTGGCGGACATTTAAGGAGATATTTCATAACTCTCAACAAAAATATATTCCAGTGAGAATGAAAGATTTTAAGAGAAGGGAGCACCATCCGTGGCTAACTAAGGAAGTAAAGGATGGTATCAAATTGAAAACGAAGGCATACAATGTTGCCAAGATTGGTGGGAGACCAGAGGATTGGGAAATTTTTAAAAAGCAGCAAAGGATGACTAAAAAAATAATAAAGAGAGAGAAGATGAATTATGAGAGTAAACTGGCAAGAAATATTAAAACAGATAGTAAGGGGTAAAAATTGAGTCGCGCCCCATTTGGGGCGCTAACCTCGCCGGGGCGCGACTTTTAGCGCCCCGAAAAAATTAGCGGCCCCGCGCCGGAACTTCAGTGGTTGCGCCCCAAGAGGGAAGCGGGGCGCAACTGGAAGCACCCCGCATCCCTCTTGGGGCGCTGCGAGTGAATATCCTGGCGTTACGTGCCGCAGCGCCACGCGCTGCGGCACGTCGCGCCGCGGTATTGCAGGCCTTCCTCCCCTTCTTAAAGGGGAGGGGCCTTGCGCAGCGCGAACCGGGGCCCAGCTGGGCTCCCAGGGATCAGGAGTGCCGGCAAAAGAGCCCGGCACTCAAGAGAAGTGCCGGGCTCTTGGAGCGCAGCCGGCACTTCACGGTGGGGGGGCTTCACGGGGGCCGGGGACAGCAACGGGGGCAGGTGCTGGCAGGCGGCCAGCAACAAAAATGGCCGCCTGCCACCTCCCCTTTAAATATCGCCGCCCCGGCCGCACGTACGCCCCCCTGAACCCGTCGGACATAGCGTCTGGCGGTAAATCAGGGGGCGCGACTGAAGATCACGGCCGGGGCGCGAGCGGGGCGCTGCGCACGGCGATGACGTCATCGCCGGCGGCGCAGCGCCACAGGGCGCTACCGGCTGCCGCCGCCGCTAACCTCCCACTAAATTTTTCGGGAGGCGTGGGCGGCGCTGCGCCCGGGCGTTAGCTGCTTTACGCCCCATTAGCGCCCATTTAAGGCGCTAACGGGAGGCGCAAGCAGCTGAATTTTTCCCCCTAAGAGTTTGTACAGGCATATAAAAAGGAAGAGAGTAGCTAAAGTAAACGTTGCTCCCTTAGAGGATGAGACTGGGGAATTAATAATGGGGAACGGGGAAATGGCAGAGACTCTGAACAAATATTTTGTATCCGTCTTCACGGTAGAAGACACTAACAACATCCCAATAATGGATAATCAAGGGGCCACAGGGAGGGGGGAACTAAAGACAATCACTATCACTGAGGAAATAGTACTTAGTAAAATAATGGGACTAAAAGACGACAAGTTCCCTGGACCAGATGGCTTGCATCCCAGGGTCTTAAAAGAAGTGGCTGCAGAGATAGTGGATGCATTGGTTGCAATATACCAAAATTCCCTGGACTCTGGAGAGGTCGCAGCGGATTGGAAAACCGCAAATGTAACACCCCTATTTAAGAAAGAAGGGAGACAGAAAGCAGGAAACTATAGACCAGTTAGCCTAACATCTATCGTTGGGAAAATGTTGGAGTCCTTCATTAAGAAAGCAGTAGCAGGGCAGTTGGAAAATCATAATGCAGTCAAGCAGAGTCAGCATGGTTTTATGAAAGGGAAATCATGTTTAACAAATTTGCTGGAGTTCTTTGAGGATGTAACGAGCAGGGTGGACAAAGGTGAGCCAGTGGATGTGGTGTATTTGGATTTCCAGAAGGCATTCGATAAGTTGCCACATAAAAGGTTACTGCATAAGATAAGAGCTCACGGAGTTGGGGGTAATATATTAGCATGGATAGAGAATTGGCTAACTAACAGAAAGCAGAGAGTCGGGATAAATGGGTCATTTTCCGGTTGGCAAACGGTAACTAGTGGGGTGCCACAGGGATCAGTGCTGGGGCCTCAACTATTTACAATCTACATTAATGACTTGGATGAAAGGACCGAGTTTAATGTAGCCAAGTTTGCAGATGAAACAAAGATGGGTGGGAAAGCAAGTTGTGCAGAGGACACAAAGAATCTGCAAAGGGAAATAGACAGGCTAAGTGAGTGGGCAAACATTTGGCAGATGGAGTATAATGTGGGAAAGTGCGAGGTTATCCACTTTGGCAGGAAAAATAAAAAAGCAAATTATTATTTAAATGGAGAGAGATTACAAAATGCTACAGTTCAAGGGAGCTGGGGGTCCTTGTGCATGAAACACAAAAAGTTAGCATGCAGGTACAGCAAGTAATCAAAAAGGCAAATGGAATGTTGGCCTTTATTTCAAGGGGGTTGGAGTATAAAAGCAGGGAAGTCCTGCTACAACTGTACAGGGTATTGGTGAGACCGCACCTTGAGTACTGCATTCAGTTTTGGTCTCCTTATTTAAGGAAAGATATACGTGCATTGGAGGCAGTTCAGAGACGATTCACTAGGTTAATTCCAGAGATGAGAGGGTTGACTTATGAGGAAAGGTTGAGCAGGCTGGGCCTATACTCATTGGAATTTAGAAGAATGAGAGGTGATCTTATTGAAACATATAAGATACTGAGGGGGCTCGACAGGGTGGATGCAGGGAGGATGTTTCCCCTCGTGGGGAAATCTAGAACTCGGGGGCACAGTCTCAGAATAAAGGGTCGCCCTTTTAGAACTGAGATGAGGAGGAATTTCTTCTCTCAGAGGGTCGTAAATCTGTGGAATTCTCTGACCCAGACAGCTGTGGAGGCTGGGTCATTAAATACATTTAAGGTGGAGATAGACAGATTTTTGCAAGATAAGGGAGTGATGGGTTATGGGGAGCGGGCAGGGAAGTGGCTTTGAGCCCAAGATCAGCCATGATCTTATTAAATGGCGGAGCAGGCTCGAGGGGCCAAGTGGCCTATTCCTGCTCCTATTTCTTATGATGTGGAGATGCCGTTGTTGGACTGGGGTGGACAAATGTGAGAAGTCGCACAACACCAGGTTATAGTCCAACAGTTTTATTTGAAATCACATGCTTTCGGAGCGCTGCTCCTTCGTCAGGTGAAGTGAAGAGATGTATATGGGCACAGCATATATAGTCAGAGAACACTGCCAGACGACTACAGTTAATCTTTCTAACTGTCCTTTATCACACCTCGGCAGAGAGACAATCACGGCAATCAAAGGTGTGAATGGTGTTCAAACAGGTTGTTGCGTGGTGTCCGTTCATACTCTACCGCAAGCCCACGGACAACCTCACGATGCTCCACTTCTCCAGCTTCCACCCTAACCACGTTAAAGAAGCCATCCCCTATGGACAAGCCCTGCGAATACACAGGATCTGCTCAGACGAGGAGGAACGCGATGGACACCTACAGACGCTGAAAGACGCCCTCGTAAGAACGGGATATGATGCTCGACTCGTCGATTGACAGTTCCGACGGGCCACAGCGAAAAATCGCATAGACCTCCTCAGAAGACGAACACGGGACACAACCAACAGAGTACCCTACGTCGTCCAGTACTTCCCCGGAGCGGAGAAACTACGCCATGTTCTTCGCAGCCTTCAACATGTCATCGATGACGACGAACACCTCGCTAAGGCCATCCCCACGCCTCCACTACTCGCCTTCAAACAGCCGCCTAACCTCAAACAGACCATTGTTCGCAGCAAATTACCCAGCTTTCAGGAGAACAGCGACCACGACACCACACAACCCTGCCACGGCAACCTCTGCAAGACATGCCAGATCATCAACACAGATACCATCATCACACGTGAGGACACTACCCACCAGGTACATGGTACATACTCATGTGACTCGGCCAACGTTGTCTACCTCATACGTTGCAGGAAAGGATGCCCCGGAGCATGGTACATCGGTGAGACCATGCAGACACTGCGACAACGCATGAACGGACACCGTGCAACAATCGCCAGGCAGGAGTGTTCCCTCCCAGTCGGGGAACACTTCAGCAGTCAAGGACATTCAGCCTCCGATCTTCGGGTAAGCGTTCTCCAAGGCGGCCTTCGAGACACACGACAAGACAAAATCGTCAAGCAGAAACTGATAGTCAAGTTCCGCACCCATGAGGACGGCCTCAACCGGGATCTTGGGTTCATGTCACGCTACATGTAACCCCACCTGACGTAGAGTCATCCAGACTCGAGTCGTCGTTGGCTTGTTCTCTCTACACAGATGCGGCCGGACCTGCTGTGATTTCCAGCAAAAAAAGTTTTTTGTTTTCCATACAGACCCCAGCATCTGCCACATTTGACCCCTTGTGACCCCACCTCATTGTCTTTGATGTAATGTTTTCCTGACTGACCTGTTTGGACACCATTCACACCTTTGATTGCTGTGATTATCTCTCTGCCGAGGTGTGATAAAGGACAGTTAGAAAGATTAACTGTAATTGTCTGGCGGTGTTCTCTGACTATATATGCTGTGCCGATATACATCTCTTCACTTCACCTGACGAAGGAGCAGCGCTCCGAAAGCTTGTGATTTCAAATAAAACTGTTGGACTATAACCTGGTGTTGTGCGACTTCTCACACTTATTTCTTATGTTCTTATATAAGCTCGACCCCATCCAGGACAAAGCAGCCCGCTTGATCGGCACCCCATCCACCACCTTAAACATTCTCTCCGCCACCGGCGCACCGTGGCTGCAGTGTGTACCATCTACAAGATGTACTGCAGCAACTCGCCAAGGCTTCTTCGGCAGCACCTCCCAAACCCGCGACCTCTTCCACCTAGAAGGACAAGGGCAGCAGACGCATGGGAACACCATCACCTGCAAGTTCCCCTCCAAGTCACACACCATCCTGACTTGGAGATATATCACCGTTCCTTCATCGTCGCTGGGTCAAAATCCTGAAACTCCCTCCCTAACATTACTGTGGGAGTACCTTCACCACACAGACTGCAGTGGTTCAAGAAGGCGGCTCACCACCACCCTTCTCAAGGGCAATTAATGATGAGCAGGACATACCTGGGCAGTTTTCCCCATTGTCAGGTAGATGCCAGTGTTGTAGCTGTACTGGAACAGCTTGGCTAGAGGCGCAGCTATTTCTGGAGCACAACAGCCGGGATGTTGGCGGGGCCCATAACCTTTACTGTATCCAGTGCACTCAACCATTTCTTGATATCACGTGAAGTGAATCGAATCGAATTGGCTGAAGACTGGCTTCCGAGAGCCAGACTGAAGACTGAGGCACCTACCATTCTGGTCAGTAATGCACCTGTCTTCTTTGACTTCCTGTACTCCTAATCTGTTATACAACCACAACTGTCTTCGTGATTATTAGCTTAAACCACATGTACATAACACTCTCTACTGCACACACCATGTAAACATCATCACACACGCAAAATATTGC
Organism: Squalus acanthias; assembly: GCA_030390025.1. Classification (NCBI taxonomy): domain Eukaryota; kingdom Metazoa; phylum Chordata; class Chondrichthyes; order Squaliformes; family Squalidae; genus Squalus; species Squalus acanthias. The sequence continues at coordinate 55,400,397 of CM059444.1, read as the reverse complement.
GGATTCTGGAAATCTGAAATAAAAACAGAAAATGCTTGAAATACTCAGCAGGTCAGGCAGCATCAAGGGAGGCGGTTTGGGGGCAGGGGCCTCCAAGATGGGCGGGAAACCCGGGAGGCCGGGTTTCCCGTAGGCCCTGCCAACTTTAACGGCAGCGCCTGATTTGAATGCGAAGCCTCAGCTGGTTGGCTGCGGGCGGGTAGGCCTCAGAAGCGAGGGGCTGGTCCAGGGGAGGGATCGCAGGAGGGGGATCGGCAATTGGCCGGGGCCGTGGATTGGCAATTGGTTGGGGATTGGTGGGGTGGGGGAGGGGATGGGGGTTGCCGGGTGCGGGGGGAGGGATGAGGTGGTCGGCCAAGGATCGGGGGGGTGGGGGGGTGGCGGAGAAGAGAGGATCGGGGCCGGCCTCATCATCATCGTTGGTGGGGGTGGGGGGGAGGCCTGGGAAGGCGATCGTAGGCCTCGTGAGGGCGTCTCTGATCATGGGGAATGGGTTAGGTAGGGACCCTGGATCCAGGGGTTAGGTATAAAGCCACTTACCTCCTGGACGCAGCAGTCCCCGCCTCTGTTTAACTGCTAGGTTTCCCGAATTTTATTTTATTTTTTTATTCGTTTTTATGGAATCAGGGCGTCGCTGGTAATGCCAGCATTTATTGTCCATCCCTAATTGCCCTTGAGAAGGTGGTGGTGAGCCGCCTTCTTGAACCGCTGCAGTCCGTGTTGTGATGGTACTCCCACAGTGCTGTTAGGGAGCGAGTTCCAGGATTTTGACCCAGCGACGATGAAGGATCGGCGATATATTTCTAAGTCAGGATGGTGTGTGACTTGGAGGGGAACTTGGAGGTGGTGGTGTTCCCATGCACCTGCTGCCCATGTCCTTCTAGGTGGAAGAGGTCACGGGTTTGGGAGGTGCTGCCGAAGAAGCCTTGGTGAGTTGCTGCAGTGCATCTTGTAGATGGTACACACTGCAGCCACGGTACGCCAGTGGTGGAGGGAGTGAATGTTTAAGGTGGTGGATGGGGTGCCAATCAAGTGCGCTGCTTTGTCGTGGATGGTGTCGAGCTTCTTGAGCGTTGTTGGAGCTGCACTCATCCAGGCAAGTGGAGAGTATTCCATCACACTCCTTATTTGTGCCTTGTAGATGGTGGAAAGGCTTTGGGGAGTCAGGAGGTGAGACACTCGCCGCAGAATACTTAGGGGGAAAAATTCAGTTGGTTGCGCCTCCCGTTAGCACCTTAAGAGGGCGCTAATGGGGCGCAAAGCATCTAGCGCCAAGGCGCGGCGAAGTTTGCGCCACTCGCGAAATTAACTAGACATTTTGCGGCGGCGCTAAACACTACCGCCACGATCTCCTGCACCCGCAGATCGTGACGTCAGTCGAGTGCGCAACGCCCCGGTATCGCCCCGGAGCGGATATTGAGTGGCGCCCCCTGCCTTACCGCCTGACGCTAGCAACGACAGGTTGAGGGGAGCGTACTGCAGTCATGAAGGGAAAGGGGGAGCGCTATTTAAAGGTGACCGCTTCCTGCCTTTTATTGTTGGTGCCATTTTTGAACTACGCATTCTGAGCGAGAGAGAGAGAGAATTCTGGAGAGATTCAACGTTGTGTGAAGGAATTTTGGGTACTGAGCAGCACTTTGCAGGTTCATTTTGATTTGCCATTCCTTGTATCGATTTAGAAGAGACTGTGGGGGCTGCACTCTGAGCTCTTTGCCTGGTACTCTCCATTGATCTTTCCAGCAGATTTGATGTGCAGGTCTCTCCAGGCCGAGATTCAAGGCTGCAATGAGCAGGATGTGAATGGAAAGCAAGATTAACCATCCCCTTTAAGAACTGGCCCGTGTCATTGTGTGTGTGTTCCATTGCTGACTGACATTACATGAGCTTCGCCAACGCTCTGAGGTAGCGCCTCGCTCCTCGGCCTTTGCGCCTTAAGACAGGTGTGAAGCGCCTGATTTAGCGCTCCAATCACCTCCAGGGGCGATAAAAGTCAAGTTTGCAGTTGGTGGCGATAATTAGCGCCAGGCGCTAATCTTTGCGCACGGCCGATAATTGCGCCCCAAATGGGGCGATACTGAATTTCTCCCCCTTAGCCTCTGACCTGCTCTTGTTGCCACAGTATTTATGTGGCTGGTTAATGGTGACCCCCAGGATGTTGATGGTGGGGGATTCGGCGATGGTAATGCCATTGAATGTCAAGGAGAGGTGGTTAGACTCTCGCTTGTTGGAGATAGTCATTGCCTGGCACTTCTGTGGCGCGAACGTTACCTGCCACTTATCAGCCCAAGCCTGAACGTCATCCAGGTCTTGTTGCATGCAGGCATGGACTGCTTCATTATCTCTGATATTGTGTGAAACCCGTCCACAAGCAGTTAAAAACAAAATGGACGGGGAAAAAGAGGCTTCCAGCCTCATTACAATATTTAAATTGAGGTAACGCCTCCTGGCAGCGGGTTGGAGGCGAGAATCAGGTCGGGAATCCCATTTTTAACACTTTAACTGCCCCACGCTCCAAACCCACCCATTTTTTTTAGGGGAAAATTCCAGAATGTTTCAGGTTGATGACCTTTCGTCAGAACTGGAAAAAGTTGGAGATGTAACAGGTTTTAATCAAGTACAGAGGCAGGGAAAGGGGAGGAATGAACAAAAGGGAACATAAACATTATCTCAGGGTTCTCACAATGGGGAGGAAAGTTGCATGCTTTACTCTGTAAACTTTACTGTTCAAATAAAGTAACTCCCTTCTGGCTTTTTTCAAGGTTTCTTTGGATGACCTTTACTCCCCCCCCCCCCCCCACCCCCCCTAGCACAGAGTGACTATTGACAACGTGATCGACTTGTGTCATCGGTGACATCACAATGATGATCGACACCACAACACAACCCTGTATCGTGCTATTAGGTTAGTGGTTACATAAGAACATAAGAAATAAGAGCAGGAGTAGGCCATACGGCCCCTTGAGCCTGCTCCGCCATTCAATAAGATCATGGCTGATCATCGACCTCAACACCACTTTCTCGCCCGATCTCCATATCCCTTGATTCCCCTAGAGTCCAAAAATCTATCTATCTCAGCCTTGAATATATTCAAAGACTCAGCATTCACAGCCCTCTGGGGCAGAGAATTCCAAAGATTCACAACCCTCTGAGTGAAGAAATTCCTCCTCATCTCAGTCTTAAATGGCCTACCCCTTATCCTGAGACTATGCCACCTAGTTCTAGACACTCCAGCCAGGGGAAACAACCTCGCAGCATCTACCCTGTCAGGGGTTAGGGTTAAAGGTGTTAGGCTTAGGATTAGGGGTAAGTGGTTAGGGTTCGAAAACACTATTGACAATGCCACTGTCACTAGATGCATCTTTTTCCATTTCATGTTTTATTTTTCTCATGCAGACGAGTCACGAAACAACCTCATGAATTGTTTATTCAAGGAACCTTCTTTCTGACCCAAGCCCGATTTCCTCCCTTCCTTCACATTTCTACATTTCTCACAGTAAAAGATATTAGGGACATTAGACTTTTGCATTTAGGCAGAAGAACAGGCAGATCCAGGTGCTGCGCTGGTTACATCCAATCATCGGGCTGCCTGCAAAGGGTTTTTGACAACACCACGTCACAAGGCCCCACTTGTCGCCTTCTGATTCCACCATGATATCTTCATCCATTAACTGCCTTTCAAGCTGCTTTCGCCACCATGACCATTGCCCATACCGAGGCACTCTGATTCTCATTTTATAGCCTGTGTGGAAGTGATCCCTGGAATTAGTCTAAGAGAAGAAGCTCATGGTCAACAGCTCGTCACTCAACTAACTTCTGATCTGTGTCAGCCGTGGCTCAGTGGGTAGCACCCTCGCTTCTGAATCAGAAGGTTGTGGGTTTAAGTCCCACTCCAGAGACTTGAGCATAAAAATCTAGGCTGACACACTAGTGTAGTACTGAGTGAGTGCTGCACTGTCAGAGGTGATGTCTTTCGGATGAGATGTTAAACCGAGGCCCCGTCTGCTCTCTCAGGTGGACGTAAAAGATCCTGTGGCACTATATCGAAGAAGAGCAGGGGAGTTCTCCCCGGTGTCCTGGCCAACCTTTATCCCTCAATCAACATCACTAAAAAACAGATTCTCTGGTCATCATCACATTGCTGTTTGTGGGAGCTTGCTGTGCACAAATTGGCTGCCGCGTTTCCGACATTACAACAGTGACTACACTTCAAAAAGTATTTAATTGGCTGTAAAGTGCTTTGGGCCGTCCAGTGGTCGTGAAAGGCTCTTCTTCGAAATCGTGCCATGGGATCTTTTACGTCCACCTGAGAGAGCAGACGGGGCATCGGTTTAACGTCTCATCTGAAAGACGGCACTTCCGACAGTGCAGCACTCCCTCAGCACTGCACTGGAGTATCAGCCTAGATTATGTGTTCAAGTCTCTGGTATGTATGAAACCCCTGGTATAGATGATGCAATCTCAACAACTTGCAGTTCAGTTTAATCTCCTGGTAACTCTGCCATTTAGATTATATAAAAAAATATTACTAACATTTGTTTACTCTTAAGTGTCATAGTACAATCAGGAATTGTGTCAGACTCCACGAGGATGCAATATTTATACATCACTCATGGGAATGCATACAGTTGAATGCATTTTCGTTCTTCAAACTCTCTTGTGCATCATTTACTCAAGTATGAGAATAAATTGCTTATTCTTCTCAGTTCCTAGCAGTCCTTCAGTCAATACTCCGAAAATAGCATATTTTAATAATCTGTCACAATGTCAATCTAATACATAGAATGTACAGCACAGAAACAGGCATTCGACCCAATTGGTCTATGCCGGTGTTTATGCTCCATACGAGCCTCCTCCCACCCCTCTTCATCTAAACCCATCAGCATATCCTTCTATTGCTTTCTCCCCCATGTGCTTATCTATGGTATTCACCTCAACTACTCCTTGTGGTAACAAGGACCACATTCTCACCACTCTTTGGGTAAAGAAGTTTCTCCTGAATTCCTAATTGGATTTATTGGTGACTATCCTATATTTATGGCTCTTAGGGGGAAAACTTCGGTTGGTTAGCGCCTCCCTGTTAGTGCCTCCGAGGGGCGCTAACGGGGCGCTAGGAACTGAGCGCCCGAGCGTGGCGATTTTAGCGCCGCTCGCGAAATTGACCAGTCGTTTTGCAGCGGCGCTAAACACTACCGCCACGATCTCCTGCGCCCGCAGATCGTGACATCAGTCGAGCGTGCAACGCCCCGGTAGCGCCCCGGACCGGATATAGAGTCGCGCCCCCTGCCTAAGCACCTGCTGCTAGGAACGACAGGTAGAGGGGAACGTTTTCAAGTCGGGAAGGGGCTGGGGGAGCGCTATTTAAAGGCGGGCGCATCCTGCTTTTTCTTGTCGGCAAAATTTTTGGTACATGCAGGTTGAGAGGAAGAGAGACGTCTCGAGAGATTTAACGCTGTCCTAAGGAGTTTTGGACCTCAGCACCACTTTTGAGGTTCTTAAGCGCCGAGCTCCTTCCCTGGGCCTATCCATTAGTGCTTCCAACACAATTGCTTTAGAGGTCTCTCCAGGCCGAGATTCAAGGCTGCAATGAGCAGGGTGTGGCTGGCCAGCAAGATGGCCCCTCCCTGTTAAGAACTGGACGGCGCCAGTCTGTCTGGCTTCCATGGTGACTGACTTCGCCTGAGCTTCGGTAGTGTTATGAGTTAGCGCCTCGCTCCCCGATGTTAGCGCCTTAAGAGCTGTGTGTAGCGCCTGAATTAGCGCTCAAATCACCTCCAGGGGTGATAGAGGCGAATTTTGCAGTCGGAGACGATAATTAGCGCCGGGCGCTAAATTTTGCACCTGGCCGATATTAGTGCTCCAAAATGGGCGATACCCAATTTTTCCCCCTTAGTTTTGGAATCCTCACAAGTGGAAACATCTTCTCTACATCTACCCTTTCATGTTTTTAAAGACCTCTATTAGGTCACCCCTCAACTTTCTCTTTTCTAGAGAAAAGATCCCCAGCCTGTTCAGCCTTTCTTGATAAGTACAACCTCTGGTATCATCCTTGTAAATCTTTTTTGCACCTTCTCCAGTGCCTCTATATCCTTTTTATAATATGGAGACCAGAACTGTGCACAGTGCTCCACGTGTGGTCTAACCAAAGTTCGATACAAGTTTAACGTAACTTCTCTGCTTTTCAATTCCATCTCTCTAGAAATGAACCCTTTGTTTTTTTTAATGGCCTTATTAACCTCCATCTCTACTTTTAGCGATTGCCAACAGCTGCTTCCATTGTCCATCACACTATCCCTTTGTGGCCCAAAGGGCTGAAAGTATCTTGTGCCAGTCTGCATGTACAAGTCAAGAATCTTGACGCGAGAGGTTTCTCACCTTCTGTAAGAAAAAGGGTTTTGAATGTAAGCTTTGCAACAAACCCAAGTTAAACATTTAAATGAAAAAAGAGGAAAACATGTTCGAAGACCAGAGATGGAGGGATTTTGCAATATTAGAGTTGGGACAAATGCCTGATGGATTTTGTTGCAAAATGAAATTCAGTTGTCCCCTTCATTTTAACAATCTCATACCTCTACTGCTTTTTTCATTCTATCAATAGTCCCAATTTTTTTTTATTCGTTTATGGGATGTGGGCGTCGCTGGCAAGGCCAACATTTATTGCCCATCCCTAATTGCCCTTGAGAAGGTGGTGGTGAGCTGCCTTCTTGAACCGCTGCAGTCCGTGTGGTGAAGGTACTCCCACAGTGCTGTTGGGTAGGCAGTTCCAGGATTTTGACCCAGCGACGATGAAGGAACGGCCGATATATTGCTAAGTCAGGATGGTGTGTGACTTGGAGGGGAATTTGGAGGTGGTGGTGTTCCCACGCGCCTGCTGCCCTTGTCCTTCTAGGTGGAAGAGGTGGCGGGTTTGGGAGGTGCTGCCGAAGAAGCCTTGGCGAGTTGCTGCAGTGCATCTTGTAGATGGTACACACTGCAGCCACGGTACGCCGGTGGTGGAGGGAGTGAATGTTTAAGGTGGTGGATGGGCTGCCAATCAAGCGAGTTGCTTTGTCCTGGATGGTGTGGAGCTTCTTGAGTGTTGTTGGAGCTGCACTCATCCAGGCAAGTGGAGAGTATTCCATCACACTCCTGACTTTGAAGAACTCCCTGTTTGTTTATACTTGGTTTGCCATGAAAAATTAAGTTCAAATGATAGTTCAAAAACAACTAAAAAAAATTATAATTCTGCGCAGGAAATATCAAATTCTGTTGGTTGTAAAATTCGTCATGTGGTAGAGTGCAAAAGTTGTGACTTAATTCCTTGTGTATCATTCGGTTGGGCCTACTTATTAGATAAATATCATATCCAATAGAGCCCTTGTTTAACATCTCTTTTTTGCCACGGCCCATCTCCATCTTCCTCCCCAATTTCTCCTCCTATCATGTACATGTTAAGGTGCATTTACAATTTCCTATGAAGTTGAGTTCCAAACCTTAGCTGGGGCATAGAGGTGGAGGTGAATGGGTAGCGTCCTTACGAAACCTTAAGGGCCCTTTTGGCGCCGGATAGTGCGATAGATTGTACTTTGGCACACAACCGTAAGATTACCTCAGAAACTACAAGGACGACAGCTGTGGTCAAGGGAAAAGGCACTTCGGTGCAGAAGGCGTGCTTTTCTGATGGGTGGATTGAAAAAGAAAAAGAAAAGAAAGCCTTGTATTTATATAGCGCCTTTCACGACCACTGGACGTCTCAAAGCGCTTTACAACCAATGAAGTACTTTTGAAGTGCAATCTCTGTTGTAATGTAGGAAACGCGGCAGCAAATTTGCACACAGCAAGGTCCCACAAACAGCAATATGCTAATGACCATGTTGGTTGAGGGATAACTATTGTCCAGGACACCGGGGATAACTCCCCTGCTCTTCTTCGAAATAGTGCCACGGGATCTTTTACATCCACCCGAGAGAGCAGACGAGGCCTCGGTTTAACGTCTCATCTGAAAGACGGCACCTCCGACAGTGCAGCGCTCCCTCAGCACTGCACTGGAGTGTCAGCCTAGCTTTTATGTGCCTGGAGTGGGGACTTGAAATCACAACCTTCTGACACATTTTTGAAGCATCGTAGACGACAGATTTATTTTCCATCCAACTAAGGTTGCCTCGGGAGCAGAATTGGCTCAATTCCCCAGCAACAACATTTCTCGTCTTAATGGAGTACAAGACTGCATCCCAAAAAAAGAGAACTCCATATAAACCCCGGAGTCCTTGAACAGCAGGGTTCCATTGGTTGCTCGGCCCACTGGACTCATGTTGTGGCTTTAGATGCAAGAACACCGAGTGCCTTTCCACTCAGGCTTGCCATTCACCGTCTATCTCTCAAGGAATGAGTCATATTCAGATCATTTTCAAAGGCCGCTTGCAGCTGTGCAGTGCCCCCTTTACTGACTCAGAGCAAGATGCTAAAACTATCCTTATTGATATTTGTTACAAGTTGCTTTTTCCAGTGTTCTGCAAGGACTTACAAATAGAATTCTGCCTGTGTGCATATCTGTGAATCTTCCTCCCAGAGGTGGAAGATGTAGGACATAGACTGTGTTGCCTGGATTTTTCTTGCGTTTGCATTATTACTTTCCATATTCTGTATTATGTTTAGAATTGAGTATTGAACAAAGTGGAAGACAATCCAGTCCTTTCACATGATCACTGTCCACCTTTATTGATGATTTTTTACTTGCTAACCACCAAAGTCCTGGCAAGTAGCTTATCCACTGAATTGGATTACCTCCGTGATTACCTCCCCACTAATGGATACACATGCAATTATATATTTTTTTCTATTCGTTTATGGGATGTGGGCGTCGCTGGCAAGTACAGCATTTATTGCCCATCCCTAATTGCCTTTGAGAAGGTGGTGGTGAGCCGCCTTCTTGAACCGCTGCAGTCCGTGTTATATAATATAGTCTGAGGCACTGGTCAAACAAAGCAATCTGCTATCTGGTCACCATTTCAGTTTGTGATGCTTTCACATTCAAGGTCCAGAAATGGAATGACTCTCAATACTTAGCATAAAGGCAGAGATTGAGAATATTCAATTGGATATGGTGCCCTGGCTTTTTTTTGTTAATCTGGCTGGTGAGTTATTGACTTGGGTAACGTGATCAAGACCTCTTTTTTCCACTTCCATAATAATGCCAGCCTCCATCCCTGACCCACACCACCTGCCTGCCACCAATGAAACCTTCATCCACACCTTCATAGGTGCCAGCTTGGCTCAGTGGTAGCACACTCTTGTCCGAGGCAGAAGGTTGTTGGGTCAAGCCCCACTCCTAGGACTTGAGCGTCGACCTCTCAGTGCAGTTCTGCGGGACTGCTCCATTGTTGTAGGTGCCATCTTTCAGATAAGACTTTCATCCAAGAGTGGATGCAAAACATCCCATTGCACTTTTTGCGAAGAAGATTTGGGAGTTCATAGAATGGTTAGGAGATTTAAAAAATGTCAAATTAGTTAAAAACAAATTTCCTACTTTCCCTTTCCGTCTTTTTTTCTTCTCTCTCTCAGTCCAATCTTTCTTTCCCTCGATTTCTCTTTCTGTACCTGATTTGACATTGAATTCACCCACTCTCATTCACCCTCCTTCTTAGTCCTTCCTCTGTTTATTTCTCAATCCTTAAATCTCATTGGATAAGGAGATACCCTGTTGGTCCCGCTGTTCACTAAGGTCCCAGACGTCCTGTTACCCTCGCCATTCCTTTAGCTACTCGCACTTCTAGCAAGTTGAGGCACAACATTTTTTTTGAGCTAAAAATTGCAGAAAAAAAGGTCTAACTAACTGGGCACGCTGCGAGATGCCCTGCTCCTGCAACATCTGGCCCAATGCGTGCAAAGCTGGACATCGCAAACACTGCCGCATGACTAGATTTTTCTCCCTAGTGATTATAGAAAACTGTTATTCTGTGGTCCTGGGGTTGGATAATACAATACCCTTAGATACATACACCAGATTTTCAAATGGTTTCTGATATCAACCATTTTCATGATTTATTTTTTGCTGCAGCAGTAATTGGTGGTCACAGGAATAGTTCTGAAGAGCTCTTTTTGCTGTTGCCCGTGACAATCAAAAGGAAGGAAAAAAAAACCCAAACAAACTTAATATGCAAGTCAGGAGCTTGGACCCCAGTTGATTTTTTTCTCCATATCCTTTCTCAGAAACACTGATCAAATGTAACACCTTACCCAAGATCAACTGTCTTAGCATAGAGCAGTAATTGAATCTAATAACTTGTTGGCCCCACTCATCAGTATGGTGCAATTACCCAGTGAGCCACCTGGAGACCTCATACTTCAAATATTTGCGAACAATATTCAATTTAAAAAGAGAGCTGCTGGGGGAGTTTGAACTGCTTGCTTTGATGGAGCTCTTATGAGGTGTTTACATACAACCGAATTTAGCGCTTAAATATATTGAAACCATGAAAGCATTGAAAAAAATCAAAGTGATTATTAACACACATTGGCCTGTAATTTGCGGCTCCTACCGGTGCATACGAGGTGCGTACGTGCCCGTAAGGGCTGCGCAAGCTCTGGGTTTTCGCGCGCGAAAACCCAGAACTTGCAATCTGTCAAGAATCCCCGGGAAAAGGGCCTCCGCGGGCGGAGAGTTCTGTTTAGTGAATGCCTGTGAAATTCTTACGCCTGGTAAAAGCCTGCGTAGGGCCTGCTTCTACCAGCATACGAGTTTTAAAAAAAACATTAAAATAATTTTTTTTCAATCATTTATACACTAAAAAACCTGTGCAATAAGGTAAGGTTATTTTTAGCCCCTTTAAAACATTTAAATACATTTTTCAAAAAATTAAATTTTTGGTTTAGCAATTTAATTAAATGGCATTTTAATTAATTTTAAATATGTGATTTTTATTTTTTATTTATTTGATGTGTAGGTGTATTTTTGGGGGGATTCCCATTCATGCTTATGGGCTTTCTGTACATACGGAATCCCCATAAGCATGAATGGGGATTCTCTTCTTTCATTGGTTGGGCCAGCCCACCTGATCCCAGGGGCGCTCGCGAACTGCCTGCGCCCCGGGACACATGGGTAACCAGAGAGGCCCAGGACCGCGAGTCTCCGTACCTCCCGGACCACCGGCTACACGGGCATCTTATTTGCGGATCGGAGGCATTTCCCCGTGGGAAGCCTCCGACCGCAAATTCAGGGCCGTTAAGTTTTAAAGAGATGCTGTAGCTATTTGTTTCCGCAGTGTTGGAGCAGTACAGACAATCCAACAACATAGTCACATGAGTGAAAGTGGCCTCTCACAAAGTGAAATGCATGTCTACTCCCTTTCACCTCTTCTTTGCAACACTATTTATGCAAGATTTTTTGAACAGGAACCGAGACACCAAACAAAGCAACTAAAATGGACGACGACATAAAAACAGGACATGTTTTACAACTTTGCTGCACCCAAGAAAGAATTCATTTATATTTCAGTGCATAACTTGCAAAACCTAAGACTGTTTTCCTTTGCAGTAATTAACCATCTAAGTGTGAACAAGAATGCATTACAAACTTTAAAGCAAATTTACAAATAATATGGATGAAGTTAAATCCCATGCCACGTTATTCTTCCAGCCAACAGATTTGCTACAACACTTGGGACATGAACATAAGAACATAAGAAATAGGAGCAGGAGTCGGCCATTCGGCCCCTCGAGCCTGCCTCGCCATTCAATAAGATCATGGCTGACCTGATCTTGGCCTCAATGTCACTTTCCCGCCTGCTCTCCATAACCCTTGACTCCCCTGTAGCTCAAATATCTGTCAATCTCCGCCTTGAATATATTCAATGACTCCGCCTCCACAGCTCTCTGCGGCAGAGAATTCCAAAGATTCACGACCCTCTGAGAGAAGAAATTCCTCCTCATCTCCCTTTTAAATGGGTGACCCCTTATCCTGAAACTGTGCCCCCTAGTTCTAGATTCCCCCACGAGGAGAAACATCCTCCCAGCATCTACCCTGTCAAAGTGCCCTCAGAATCTTATATGTTTCAATAAGATCACCTCTCATTCTGCTAAACTCCAATGAGTATAGGCCCAACCTGCTCAACCTTTCCTCATAAGACAGCCCCTTCATCTCAGGAATTAACCTGGTGAAGCTTCTCTGAACTGCCTCCAATGCAAGTATATCCCTCCTTAAATAAGAATCATTGAAAAGTCTTACACAACAGGGTTCTCTCAAAGTAAACCCTCACCCACGAGTCCACTTTGCTTTCATCATTGGAACTAAAATACCTCTACACACAGCCGCAATGCACACAGGACATCCTAAATCAGCACTGGATCTGTTCTATTGTTTACACATCTTAAGCCACTTTTGTACTGCTGGTTGTTTAGTTTGGATTCTGGGAATCTGGCAACCGTGACCCAGCTCCTGGCATTTACACCACTTAATCCTATTCTCTCATCCTGGGGTGGAATCGTAGACCCAGTTTTTTTTATGGGTCTATGATTCTGTCGCCGGGACAAGAAAGCTGGATTCAGTAGTACAAGCCCAGGGAATTAGCTCACCCTGCAGACCACTTGCACATCATTGGGCGCATAAACAATGGATATTTAAGCTCTACTACAGCCCTGTTTGTATAACATTGTTTAGAATAGTTTCATAAAACCATAGAAATATCAGCACAGGAGGGCACCTTTCAGCTCACTGAACCAGGACTGTACCAGTCCTAGCTCATCAGCACCATCTATTCTAATCCCATTATCTTGCTCCTCCCTGTACCCTTTAATATATTTTCCCTCAAATATTTACTTTAGTTCCCTCTTAAATGTGATCGACTCTAAACAGCCACTCACAGTAATGCATTTTATATTCTAATAATCCTATGCATAAAGAACCTTTCTTCTAACCATCCCCTTTATGCTTTCAGTAGTAATATGAAATGTATGCCTCATAATTACCCATTCACCAACCAGTTGAAATAATATTCTATTTACTCTCCCTATCCCTTTCAAAAACTTTGAACACTGCTTTTAGATCCTTCCCTAACCTGTTTTGTTCTAAATACAGCCTTATTTTTGTAAGCCTGTAATCATACCTATATCCTTTCATCCCTGGTATCATGATAGTAAATCCACATTGCATCTTTTTCATCCTAATACTTTTTGGATATCCAAAAATGCACACAGTGCTCCAAGTGTGCTCTAACCGATGTCTTGTACAGATTGATCATCACTTCCTTGCTTTTGTAATTGTTGCCCTTTTACATAAAACACGGAATGCTATTTGCCCTTTTTAATGCCCTCCAACTGGAATTCTTGTTTTAAAGTTTATTTAGGTTATATTTCCATTCTTAGTCCCCATCCACCGCCCCCCCCCCCCCAAAAAAAATGATTCACTCGTTCATCCCACCTGCTAAGACACCAGCGATTTCACATGCAACAGCAGGGGTTGGATTCTGCTATTATTGCTGCTGTCAATCACATCCAGAAAGAATGTAATTCTAATTTATTTACAATTAACTGAATTTGCCACATATCACCCATTTCCCTCACCGGTCAATATTCTTCTGCGGTCCCCTGTGTTCTTCCACACTGTTTGCTCCGCTCAGTAACTTTTGCTGTTGTCAGCAAATTTTAAGATTAGTCCTTCTGCATATAATTTATGCATTTAGAATATCTAGTTGTTATCACATTGCTGTTTGTGGGATCTTGCTGTGCACAAACTGGCTGCCACATTTCCTGCATTACAACTGTTACTAACTACACTTCAAAAAAAAATAAAAGTACTTCATTGGTTTTAAAGCACTTTGGGACATCCTGAGGACATGAAAGGCACTATATAAATTCCTTTTCTTTCTTATATGAAGAAGAGAGGTACCAAAGATATCCTTGGGACACACCACTAACTTCTTCCCAATCTGAAAATCACTCTTTTACTAACAGAAAACGCTGGAAACACTCAGCAGGCCAGGCAGCATCCATGGAGAGAGAAACAGAGTTAACGTTTCCGGTCTGGGACCCTTCTTCAGAACCTGAAACATTAACTCTGTTTCTCTCTCCACGGATGCTGCCTGGGCTGCTGAGCGTTTCCAGCATTTTCTGTTGTTATTTCAGATTTCCAGCATCCGCAGTATTTTGCTACTCTTTTACTAAACGCTTTCCATCCTTCATCCATGCTGCCACTTTACATTTAATATAATGGGCCTTAACTTTGCAACAAGTCTCATGTGGCACTTTTTGGAAAGTCCAAATACACCATATCTACTGCATTCTCCAAGTCTGCAGACTCTAATTTCCCCAAAGTATTCCATTAAATTAGTCAAGCATGAGAAGTCTATGTTCACTATTTCTGATTATCCCATCTTTCCAGTCGACAATTTTTTTTTTTTAAATTAGCACTACATTCAGAACCAATTGCAATTCTACAGAAACTATTTCAGTGCACTTAGAACATATTTGACAAAGCAACATGACCCTCTCTGCTAAAATCTTCAACTGATATCAATTATTTGGTTCTATGAAGTAGTGCTCAAGGAAAGTTTCACAAAAACTGTAACTGTGACCTCAATAGCTACAGGTTACCATTTTTTGGGGGGTAAACGCTTAGTGGGTAGATGTGAGGCCCAGTGTAGGACTAAGCCATCAAGATCAAAAGGGCCAAGGTTCAATTCAATAAATCAGCCAGGGTTTCAGCTGGAATGCTACAATTGGCCATTGCACTCTAGCCAATGGCAAGGAAGGGGGTGAAACAGCTGCCAATCTTAAGTCAGCAGAGATATGATTTTGAGGAAAAATGTATTGTGCATTAAGACCACTTTTATCCTGGTCTTTAGCATGGATATATTTTCTTCAACAGCAAAGCAAGACTCATTCGCTTGAATGATATAACAGGTTGCTCATTTCCAACGAGGACACTCAAAGCAACACGCCCACAAAGTGCCCAAAACCTTCATAGTAGCCATGCTATGCTTTAGCATTACTGTATTGACATGCAGGACACAGCCTGAATCACTGCAACTTTACACATAACAGACACATGTAAATAGTTTACTGCACAGTAAAGACAGCTCGTATTTAAAATAAAGTCAGCATATCTACTGCGGGTAGACTCTAATCAGCACAGCTGCGAACATACATTGCACAAAAAGGTTCCTGCAGCTGTTTTCATCCGATCCTCCAGTTGTAGTTACAATATCTAAATTTATTAAATACCATATTCCACAATCTTTGCAAACTGTACACTACGCAAATCGTATATTCATTACAGAAACATGCATATGCATCAGTTATGCTGATGTTCTCCCAGTGTCCTGGCCCAGCACCGCCAAAAACAGATTAAGTGGCAATTTAATTTAATTTCCTGTTTGTGCATCCTTGCAGTGGGAAAGTTGGCTGCCTATGCATGCCTAGAAAACAACAGTGACTGCATGTCAAAAGTCATTCAGTGGCTGTAACGTGCTTAAGGACATTCTGCGGATGTGAAAAGGCACTGTATAATGAAGTCCCTCCTTTCATGACCTACAGTCTCTACTTCTCCAGCACTCAGTTACACTTTACACAAACTCATTTAAATTTCCACTGCCCACCCCCTATCCTACTCACCCATCATCCTTATCCTTCCTGTCCTCCACTCCTCCCAGTGCACAAGACATCAAAATCCTAGTTTATAAATCCATAGCCTTGCTCCATTCTACCTCTACCTTTAGCTATACAGCGGTCAGTAAATTGTATCCTGTATCTATAGAATATAAATAAATACATCTAAAAGAGATATATCTATCTAAAAAAATAAATATCTAACAAATGAGAATTATCTAAAGCTATATCTATAGATAAAGCTATAGAATCAATTTAATAAAAACAGAAAATGTTGGAAATACTCAGGTGGTCAGGCAGCATCTGTGGAGAGAGAAACAGAGTAACGTTTAAGGTTGATGACCCTTCGTCAGAACTGGAAAAAGTTGGAGATGTAAAAGGTTTTTAAGCAAGTGTAGGGGCAGGGAGAGGGGGGAGGGGAGGAAAGAACAAAAGGGAAGGTCTGTGATAGGATGGAAGGCAGGAGAGATTCAGAGACAACAGGGATGATGTGCGAGGCAAAAGGAGATGGTAATGGGACAAGTTAAGAAACAAAAGGTGAGTCCAGATGAAGTGTAAATGGCAATGGCAATGGCAGAATGATCGCCAGCTGCCATGTGAAAAAAAAATAGGGGCAGAGGTTATCAATTTAATCTTCATTTATGTCAGACTTCAAGTCAAAATCAGCAACAGGACAAGGCACTATAAGACAACCTCACCAATCATGACACAGTGATTATCTTGGTCCTGGGAGCTATGCCAACCAAGATTTCTTTCTTCTGTGGAGGACTCATCATAGCACCCAGTTCAAGTGTAGACCCTCACTCTTTATCATTGCTATGTGACAGTTCTGACCACAGCAGCCCTTTGTTTCCTAGTCTTTACATGAATTTCATTACAGTGTCTGAGCAGCTGGTGCCCTTTTGCTCAAGTAACACTGGTGTCCTTGCAATTGGCACCAGTAAATATCAACTGCCTTTGACCGAGCGCGTTCTTTCCCTCTCTGATAACTATTCAACCGCCGGAGTCTGTCGATCCACAGGTCTGCAGGCCACTTTAATACATCTAACTTCCGCACTTAACACAAGGGTATTTCTACACGATCTTCCTTGTTCTCACAGATTTCACTCCCTTATCCATTCCCATGCAATGCCATCTACCCAGACATTGTTATGGCTTAAGACAACATTATCATGTTTCTCAGGCGAAAGAAAATGTTCCCAGAGCTACAATGCTCGGAGTAACCTTGTGCTGTGTCCTGGATGGTGTCGAGCTTCTTGGGTGTTGTTGTGGCTGCACCCATCCAGTGAGTATTCCATCAGACCCCTGACATGAGCCTTGCAGATGTTGCAGAGGCTGGGTATTCTGCGACGAGCGGCTCACCTCCTAACCTTTCAGAGTGCCCAGCCTCAGCCCTGCTCGTGCAGCCAAGTTGTTGATATGCCTGGTCCAGTTAAGATTCTGATCAATGGTGATTAGCGATTGAGGTAGACCATCAGGTTTATTCCAGGAAGGTGTACCATTGCAGTTATACCCAAATAGTCTCCATCAATTCAAAGTAGCGTGTGAACTACCTGTGGCAATTTTTTTTTTTTTACACAAAACTTCTGCTTGTGAACCATCTCCCAGACAGCATTGTTATTGGGATCTTTTTTTCTGCTAACTTAATGAAAGAGTTAACCTGGGTACATGAAAATTTCACATGAACATGTTAATGTGGTCATTACTAATACCATACAAAGAGATTTCAACCCATTTCTTGTCAGCAGAAGTTCAAATTCAGAGTTGAAACCATCAATCAGACAGGCTTGCAGGTCATTGCAGAAGATTCTGGGCTAACCACCATAAGTTATCTGGGGCTTCCTGTGCGCTCAGCATTTACCAGGGTCAATTTATGAGACACACACAACCAGGTGTCCATTATCCTACATGTAGCATACATACAGGACACATTGTTCCTCACAACATAAATGATATTAGTGAAATAAAACATGCCGTTCAAATTAAATAGTTTAGTTCAAATCACAGCAGCCTGCCATTCATCACAATCTGCCATGACACCTGTTGGTGATTTTATTAAAAATCTTGCCAAAGAGAGAATAAGACCGTCACATAATCACCTGTAGAACGACACATCAGAGATTGTTTTGAGGAATTAACAGCTCGGGGTTCGATAAAATGTTTGATTTTGCAGTTTGATATCTGAAGCCCTCAACGCGCAGTTCCCTTAACCCACGTCATTCAATGTGCAACACACTCCAGCTATCTGTAATTCAAAGCGTAAAGCACTCCTGCTATGCATTTCCCAGCATATTTATGCCTGTACCCGAATAGATTCCGTGAGGAACTTTTCACCAGAATAATTTTACAAGCACTGCGTCTTGAGGAGAATAGCGCCGGCTGTGAACTAATTACTTTCCCATTTCCTGGCTACAACCAGCTACAATTTTAATATCGCAAACCGAATCCCATCAGGAAGAAGGTTCTTACTTCTGTCGCCCAAGCTGTGAATGCAAGTCCTGCTGTCAGCTGATTGAGATGATGAATTTGCCCTTACAGTGTAGACACCTTCCAGAATACACATCTTTTTCTTTTTTTTGTCACGTAATTAATATTCTGCATGGTTAATTTTTCTTTAAATTCCTTGAGATCAGGACAATCTCAAGATGGAATATGGGACAGTTTCCCATCCTTGGCTACCAGCATCAGCACTGCCAATCACATACAGGCTAGTCGAGGTGGACTCAGGACAGTTACGATCAACTTGAAGTTAAGCTCAGCCACACGCGCAGAAATAAAAAGCACACGTCAGCCAGAAGCATTCGTCACTTTCCTCCCGTTTCAAGGTGCAGGGCATTATTGCATCTCAGGAGCCAGGCGTCAACAAGAGTTGGCTGTGACTCAGTGGGTAGTGCCCTCACCTCGGAGTCAGAAGGTTGTGGGTTCATAGTCCCGTTCCAGGGACTTGAGCACACAATCCAGGTTGACGCTCCCAGTGCAGTGCTGAGGGGGTCCTGCACGGTCGGAGGTGCCGTCTTTCGGATGAGACGTTAAAGCGAGGCTCTGTCTGCCCGCTCGGGTAAAAGATCCCATGGGCATTGTTTTGAAGAAGAGCAGGGGAGGTATCCATGGTGCCCTGGCCACTATTTATCCCTCAACCAATATCACTACCACAGTTTGTGTGCAGTCGGATAGAGTAAGAGAAGAGAAAAAAAAAAAATAATTTAGTTTAATTTCTGATGATCATTCATGGCCAAATGCACTGGACAGAGTTCAATTTCATAGAAAGTCGGGTTTCAACTTCCATTCACTCGTGGTAATGAATGTTAAAGTGGCTCTTTCTCATTAAACCCAGCCCTTTAGCACTAAACCTCAGAGAATAATTGCTGGAACCTTGATGAGAAGGGGAAATGATTTCAGTAAAATTTAACCCATCAAGCAATTTGCAGTTTTAAACACATTTGATCTTTTACAATGGTAGTGTTCAATTTGTTTTCAACTGTTCGAGGTCCCTGCAAACATTAATTTGTTTCCGTGGGCTCACTGCAAATACTTTTTTTTATTATTAATTTACGGGATGTGGGCGTCGCTGGCAAGGCCAGCATTTATTACCCATCCTTAGTTGCCCTTGAGAAGGTGGTGGTGAGCCGCCTTCTGTAACAGCTGCAGTCCGTGTGGTGAGGGTACTGCCACAGTTAGGGAGGGAGTTCCAGGATTTTGACCCAGCAACGATGAAGGATCAGCGATATATTTCCAAGTCAGGATGGTGTGTAACTTGGAGGGGAACTTGGAGGTGGTGGTGTTCCCATGCGCCTACTGCCCTTGTCCTTCTAGGTGGAAGAGGTCGCAGGTTTGGGAGGTGCTGCCAAAGAAGCCTTGGCGAGTTGCTACAGTGCATCTTGTAGATGATACACACTGCAGCCACGGTACGCCGGTGGTGGAGGGAGTGAATGTTTAAGGTGGTGGATGGGGTGCCAATCAAGCGGGCTGCTTTGTCCTGGATGGTGTCGAGCTTCTTGAGTGTTGCTGGAGCTGCACTCATCCAGGCAAGTGGAGAGTATTCCATCACACTCCTTACTTGTGCCTTGTAGATGGTGGAAAGGCTTTGGGGAGTCAGGAGGTGAGACACTCACCGCAGAATACCTAGCCTCTGACCTGCTCTTGTTGCCACAGTATTTATGTGGCTGGTCCAGTTAAGTTTCTGGTCAATGGTGACCCCCAGGATGTTGATGGTGGGGGATTCGGCGATGGTAATGCTGTTGAATGTCAAGGGGCGGTGGTTAGACTCTCGCTTGTTGGAGATAGTCATTGCCTGGCACTTCTGTGGCGCGAATGTTACCTGCCACTTATCAGCCCAAGCCTGAATGTCATCCAGGTCTTTTTGCATGCAGGCATGGACTGCTTCATTATCTGAGGAGTTGTGAATGGTGCTGACCACTGTGCAGTCATCAGTGAACATCCCTATTTCTGACCTTATGTTGGAGGGAAGGTCATTGATGAAGCAGCTGAAGATGGTTGGGCCTAGGACACTGACATACTCTCAGGAACATGAAAGAGAGTGTCAGCTATCCAAAGAAAAAGAGTGCTATTATTGCAGAGAAGATCTTTCACTAGTAAGAGAATGATGCGTCAGTCAGTCAAACTGAGCAGAATAATACAGAAACCCGATGGGGAGGAAGAAATCTGATCACCTTGGGACCCCGGGTTCCCTTCAGGGAATCTAGATTCTAGGGACCCCCCAGTGTTTTAATCCAGAATGTGTGCAGAATAAAACTGCAAAAACACAATCAAAAAATTTCTTGCACTTAGGAGAATCAAAAGTGTACAATATCCTACTATTTGAGCCCTTATCTCCAGCATGCAACAACTTAGCCTGCCATTAGTTGTGCAGAGATTTGATCGGATAGTTTGGATTTTACGTAGAATTTACAGCACAGAAACAGGCTATTTGGCACAACAGGTCCATGCCAGTGTTTATGCTCCACACAAGCCGCCTCCCTCCCCTCTTCATCTAATCCGATCAGTAGAACCTTCGATTCCTTCCTCCCTCATGTGCTTATCTAACTTCCCCTTAAATGCATCTATACTATTCGCCTCAACTACTCCCTGTGGTAGCGAGTTCCACATTCTTACCACTCTCTGGGTCAAGAAGTTCTTCCTGAATTCCCTAGTGGATTTATTGACGACTGTCTCATATTTATGGCCCCTAGCTTTGCACTCTCCACAAGTGGAAACATCTTCTCTACAGCTACCCTATCAAACCCCTTTTATAATCTTAAAGACCGCTATTAGGTCACCCCCTCAGCCTTCAATTTCCAAGGGGTAACAGGTTAACAACTGAAGTTCTCTTCAATGAGCTGCTGCCTAACAGCTGTGGCTGGAGACAACTGTCGGACCCCTCTCACCTCCTCACCATCCTCGGTACCCACAGCGTCCTCTCGGCTTAGCCGATTCAAATCCTGCTCCCGGAGGTTAAAAGGTCAGCATGCTAGCCTCACTGCACAAACAACTCAACTACCCCTTCAGCCGGAACTCTCTTTTGTTATAAATACTGACATTTATTGAAGACCAAAACTGAACTCCATATCACAGGGCTGTCGCCCTGCTTTTTGTTCATTCCAAGGCTAAGATTTGTTTGTTGGTCTTGCTTCTTTTGAACGTGCTTTAAGTCGACAGTAACACCCCTCCGTCTTCCTTTGACTAGAACTGCTGCAAATTGCAGTGATTTGTGCAGATTTTAATGACTATGAACAGCTCGACTAGCAGAGAGAATTTGGGGTAGAAATTCGTACATAAGAACATAAGAAATAGGAGCAGGAGTCGGCCATTTAGCCCTTCGAGCCTGCTCCGCCATTCAATAAGATCATGGCTGATCTTCTACCTCATCTCCACTTTCCCACACTATCCCTATATCCCTTGATTCCCTTAATTTTCAAAAATCTATCGATCTCTGTCTTGAATATACTCAACGACTGAGCCTCCACAGCCCTCTGGGGTAGAGAATTCCAAAGATTCACCACCCTCTGAGTGAAGAAATTTCACCTCATCTCAGTCCTAAATGGCCGACCCCTTATCCTGAGACTGTGACCCCTGGTTCTAGACTCCCCAGCCAGGGGAGTCTGGGGCGGTGGCGCAAAGCGGGCGGTATCGGATCATCTGCCCGTTATACGCTGTGCCCGATATTCAGTTTCATTGCATTTGATGCAATTAAATATCAGGCGTTGCGTAGAACGGGCGGCCGACCCGATCCGATACTGCCTGAGACGAATTTCTATCCCATCGGGTTTCTTTAGTACAGCTGACTCCTGTTAACTCATCTCAAATAATTGATCTTATCTTGTGCGATGATCTGAAGCAGATCAGATTTAGGGCAGAGCACTTCATTAAGTGCTTTTTCTCTGCATTTTCTAAAACCTCCCAATCAAGCAGAAAGATTGACATGGTAAAAGGGTACACTTTGCTTCAGGTTATTTTATTACAGTATCCAGCTATTTAGCATGTCTGACTTGCTCGAATGGAGGTATTTGTGGAAAAATGAAGAACTATTTGGTATTTTTCTGCTCTCTACCCATTATCTGATTGCTCGTGGATCTCCCGTGCCATTGCTCAGTGTATAAGAACATAAGAAATAGGAGCAGGAGTAGGCCATTTGACCCCTCGAGCCTGCTCCGCCATTCAACAAGATTATGGCTGATCTGATCTTGGCCTCAACTCCACTTCCCTGCCCGCTCCCCATAACCCTTGACTCCCTTATCATTCAAAAATCTGTCTATCTCCACCTTATATATATTCAATGACTCCGCCTCCACAGCTCTCTGGGGTAGAGAAGTCCACAGATTCACGACCCTCTGAGAGAAGAAATTCCTCCTCATCTTTTTAAATGGGCGACCCGTTATTCTGAAACTATGCCCCCTAGTTCTAGATTCCCCATGTGTGTCAGAGGATTTTTTTTTAAATTTGTTTTTATGGGATGTGGGCGTCGCTGGCAAGGCCAGCATTTGTTGCCCATCCCTAATTGCCATTGAGAAGGTGGTGGTGAGCCGCCTTCTTGAACCGCTGCAGTCCGTGTGGTGAAGGTACTCCCACAGTGCTGTTAGGGAGTGAGTTCCAGGATTTTGACCCAGCGACGATGAAGAATCGGCGATATACTTCTAAGTCAGGATGGTGTGTGACTTGGAGTGGAACTTGGAGGTGGTGGTGTTCCCATGCGCCTGCTGCCCTTGTCCTTCTAGGTGGAAGAGGTCGCGGGTTTGGGAGGTGCTGCCGAAGAAGCCTTGGCGAGTTGCTGCAGTGCATCTTGTATATGTTGCGTTAGAAGGACAGGAACACGACACCGTGCACTGCACAATAGGGGAAGGGGTGGCGGGGGGGGGGAGTTTTTACACTTTGTTGCTGCCAGTACACACACTGGGAGTAGGTCACAAATCAATTTACACCCCTCTTCAGCTCGCGATTAACCCTCCATTCATTTTAATGAAGATCACAGGCTGGGCCTCCACAACATGAGCAGTTTCGCGATACGTGCTTCCAACCTGCCTCCTGTATACAGAAAGAAAGAAAGGAGTAGTTGAGGCGAATCGCATAGATGCATTTAAGGGGAAGCCAGATAACCATATGAGGGAGAAATGAAAAAAGAAAAAGACTTGCATTTCTACAACCACCAGACATCCCAAAGCACTTTACAGCCAATGAAGTGCTTTTGAAGTGCAGTCACTGTTGTAATGTAGGAAACGCGGCAGCCAATTTGCACACAGCAAGCTCCCACAAACAGCAATGTGATAATGACCTGATAATCTGTTTTTGTTATGTTGATTGAGTGATAACTATTGGCCAGGACACAGGGGATAACTCCCCTGCTCTTCTATTGAAATAGTGCCATGGGATCTTTTACATCCACCTGAGAGAGTAGACTTGGTTTAACATCTCATCCGAACGACGGCACCTCCGACAGTGCAGCACTCCCTCAGTACCGCACTGGAGCATCAGCCTAGATTTTTGTGCTCAAGTCTCTGGATTGGGACTTGAACCCTATAACCTTCTGATGAAGGGTTAATTACTAGTCCTAGCCCCTTTAGGGCTACCCCAGATCAGGCGTGTTTCTCAAGACATTCACTTTCAACTAAAGTTTGAGGTAGCCGAATCCTAAAGATGCTTAATTGGGTCTAAAGATCCGGGCTATCTCTCCCTAAAGGAAAGGAACAACCCGAGAATGTTACCGTCCTCCAGATAGCACTTTTAATAAGTTTAGTTAGACTGTAACGTTCCGGATATTATGAGGGTCCGGAAAACTCCCTCAGAATTCTGCAACTCCTCACCAAAGAGTGTACAGAGATTGAGTTTGCGAGTTTTTGATACAGAAGTCTTATGTGAGACAATCCTAAAAATATATAGATTTATTAAAGAACCGACATGTAATTTACAGTTGGTGAGTCAATCGCAACATTAACAGTTCCAAAAAGAGAAAACTTACAATCTTATTATCAGAGAATCTTACTTTTAAATGTTAACTTTACTACAGTATTACAGTGTTCTACAGGATATCCACCAAAATCAAATACCTTTGATCCCCGAGGTACAACAAGTTGGAGACTTACAGAGCCACCTCTGAAGCCGAGAATCGCTTTGCCAAATTAAAGCGAGTCTGTTATCCCATTTGAGAGTTCAATATTTATACCCTTTTCCAGTGGTATTTCCTTTAAGATTTTCTGCTGAAGCAAGTTAATTATCTCTAGTTATTTTTCTGCCGACCTCTGCAACTCTTACTGCCACCTCAGCTGGTAGCATTACAGAATCATGTCTCCTCTCTAGGTGTTCTAAGTTTACCATATAAAAATGGTGTGACAGCAGGCGTTCCTTACTTCATGTCATCTTTACAAGGGCAGATGTTCCTTATCTTATGTGCCTCTTTATGAAGTGTAAATTAGAACACCTTATCCAGGGTGAACCATTGTTTTTTTCCCAAAAGTTCAGCCTTTTGGAGCTCTATACCTTCTGTTTCAATAAAGTTATTTATTCAGGGTCAACAACTATTTTATCTCAATAGCCAGAATGCTTTCACAGCTATTTCATAGTTAAGTTTCTAAATTTCCAAACCCAGTTTGTCATGTTTTAATAAGGCCAGAATTCTTTCATAAGATAGTGTATTTTTCTGAATAGGTTATATGGCTTATTCTTTCACCCCCCTCTTGACCAAAAAATGAGCTCGAACATCAGGGCAGAGTTTGGTCACTGTTACAAATAAGGTTACAATAGTACATTAATTTCACGAGATTCACAAGAGCCCAATCTTGTGCTACATGAAATTTCCTTTATGTCATCCCAGGACAATGTTTTGCCTTATTTTAAATTGAACACAAATTAAAAGAATGATAGGTACATTGTCATGCAATTAGCGAAACAACATGTAATTAGAATGTACAGGGTGTTGGTGAGACCAAATCTGGAGTACTGCGTACAGTTTTGGTCTCCTTATTTAAGGAAGGATATACTTGCATTGGAGGCAGTTCAGAGAAGGTTCACGAGGTTGATTCCGGAGATGAAGGGGTTGACTTATGAAGAAAGGTTGAGCAGGTTGGGCCAATACTCATTGGAGTTTAGAAGAATGAGAGGGGATCTTATTGAAACATATAAGATTCTGAAGGGGCTTGACAGGGTAGATGCAGAGAGGATGTTTCCCCTCGTGGGGGAATCTAGAACTAGGGGGCATAATTTCAGAATAAGGGGGCACCCTTTTAAATCGGAAATGAGGAGGAATTTCTTCTCTCAGAGGGTCGTGAATCTTTGGAATTCTCTTCCCCAGAGAGCTGTGGAGGCTGGGTCATTGAATATATTTAAGGTGGAGATAGACAGACTTTTGAAAGGTAAGGGAGTCAAGGGTTATGGGGAGCGGGCAGGGAAGTGGAGTTGAGGCCAAGATCAGATCAGCCATGGTCTTATTGAATGGCAGAGCAGGCTCGAGGGGTCAAATGACCTACTCCTGCTCCTACGTCTTATATTCTTATGTACTTATGTTCTTTGCTTTGTGAAGGGAACACGAACAATGAAAACATCATTAACCAGCAGATTGGACAGAAGCTGGTGAACTTTGAAAGGTTTGTCTTAACCTGTTGATCGTGTATTATTAGTCAAAGACACAGCGAGCAACATGAACAGTTTAACAGATACAGTAATATTGGTGCACAGTCGGGTGGAATAGTTCATTGTTATTGGTAGATCTTCCATGGCGTTGCTCATAGGTAGTCTGGGGCGGGAGCCTGGTTACTGATGGTTACTGAGCCCCACTCTCAGCTCCTCACTGTTGACCCTCACCGACTGGCTCCTCCGAGCCCTTGAGTTTGGTGCTCACTCCCTGATCTGTAAATGTAGACAACTACTTGTCATTGGTAGACCTCCCATGCCATTGCTCATAGGTAGTCAATGAGAGTCAGCATGGATTTGTGAAGGGACGGTCATGTCTGACTGATCTAATAACCTTTCAGAGGAGGTCAGTAACATGGACAAGGGAGTGTCTCTGGATCTTGTCTGTGTGGACTTCCAGAGGGTTAAATTATGAGGACAGGTTGCAGAGACCGGGCTTGTATTCCCTCGAGTATAGAATATTAAACGGTGAAAAGGGGCATGAGCTTAAAATTAGAGTTAGCCTGGTCAGGGGTGATGTCAGGAAGCACTTCTTCACCCAAAGGCTCGCGGAATTGAGGCTGGGGGTCAATTGTAAACTTCAAAAATGAGATTGGTAGATTTTTGTTAGGCAAGAGTTTTAAGGGATGTGGAAGCAAGGCCGGTAAATGGAGTTAACATACAGGTCAACCATGCTTGAATTGAATGGAACAGACTCAAGGGGCTGAAAGGCCTCCTCCTGTTCCTAAGTTGATCAAGGGATATTGATCAAAGACAGGTCAATGGATTTGAGGTGCAGAGCAGCCATGGTCTAATTGAATGCTGGAGCAGGCTCGAGGGGCTGAATGGCCGACTCCTGCTGCTTTAAATGTATACAATTACTTAACATAATTGGTAGAAGGCAAACAATCCCATCACTGCCCATCGCCTACGCACCCTGTGCTCTGGGTTGTAACCACATGGAAACCTATTATTGCTTCTAGCGAAACAAGTCAGTGTAAAGTAAAGTAAAGCCCAATGGTTTTTACCAAATATGGTTTCAAGGTGAGACCCCTGTAACTGGATGGGTCAAACCGTGACATCACAGAGCAAGCCTCACCCTCACACTGCGCATCACACTGAGATGTGACATCACAATAGCTTTGTAAACTTTATAAATATGAGGCAGAAGCCAAAACAGCCAGTTTAAGTGAAGGAAAGGCAGCGCACTGACTCTGGCTAACTGTCTGATCTGTTTAGGGCTGAATGGGGTCGGCTCGAACATCTGAACAGCTTTGCTTGGTGAAGACAACACTAATAATGAAAACATCATCAACCAGCGGCGTGGACAGAACTTCGTGAACTTTGAAAGGTTTGTGTTAACCTGTTTATCTTGTATTATTAGTGAAAGTCATAATGAGCAATATGAACAGTTTATCAGATACAGTAATATTGATGCACAGTCGGGTGGAATAGTTCACTTTGTTATTGGTAGCTCTTCCATAGCGTTGCTGATAGGTAGTCAGAGTGAGTAACAGCAAAATCCGTGCAGATATAAGGCTCAAATCCAGGAAACTGAAACCAGGTCAGTACACGCTGGTTGTTCTGATCAGCTTGTCCTGGACCCGGGGATAGTCTGTGGGACAGCTCAGCCCGACCATTTAAAAAGTCGAGAGCGTCCCTCTTGAAAGTGTTGATTGGTGTTGAATGAACGGGACTAAATAAGAGGAGAAGAGGCTGACAGGGAGAAAGAACAACTGAATAATCAGTTTCTCAAAGTGTTCACCAGTACTGAGAGCTCAGGGTTAAGACTCGAAGACTGTACTCCTGGGCAGTAATGCCACTGGAGCTGTCTTGACCAGCTTGGTACCTGCCCACACAGCTCGACGCTGGCCCAGGTGTTGACTTTTTAAAGTAGCCATGATGTGGAGATGCTGGTGTTGGACTGGGGTGGACAAATGTGAGAAGTCGCACAACACCAGGTTATAGTCCAACAGTTTTATTTGAAATCACAAGCTTTCGGAGCGCTGCTCCTTCGTCAGGTGAAGTCAAATAAAACTGTTGGACTAGAACCTGGTGTTTTGCGACTTCTCAGACTTTTTAAAGGGAATTTGATAAATACCGTTACAGGTTATATGGGTTACTATTCGAGGGGAGCGATAAAATGCCTGTCGTTGTCCTTGTTGCAATCCAGTGATTTTTGTGTAATTTCCTCTTCTGCCACAGGTACACGGTTGGTGTCAGGATGAGTGAGAGGAAATGGACGGTTTCATCAAACTACCAACAGACTAAAGTTGTGAGTATCAAAACGACAAAGACAACTGGATCACACATCCTGACCAAAATCACATCAATACCAGCAGAGATACCACAAAGAAGTAAACAGTAACACTGATATACCCCTCACGCCCATCCCCCCGTGTCCCATCCATTTCTTTAGTATCAACTGTACATCTTTTAATTTCTTTATTTGACGGCCAATAACAGATCCATTTAAATGTGCAGCCAATGATTAGAGATGGTGTTAAACCAACTCTTTCCCTTCTGGCATGTTTCTTTCCCATTTTAAAAAATTTCCCACGCCCCTCTCCCTCCTCCCTAGTTCTCCCCTGGGCTGGACCTTCACGTCCAGCCCTCAGGTCCCCGCATCGGCATCAAGCACCAACCCTGCTCCAACTCCAGGCTCAGTTCGGCATTGCTCGGGGTTAACTGCACTGGCACTGGATAGGGCCCAGTCCATACAGTCATCTCCGACTGATGTCGACCGGTGGTCCAAGTGTTGGGACTGAACAGGACAGTCTCAAGGGTGGACGCTCCGGTTGTTGCCCCGATGGTGTGGAGTGGGACGAGCTGGTTAAAGCCAATCCATCCCAGTCAACAACATCGGGTGAAACCCCGGTACCACTTGTACCGAGGCCTCCCAGGATAGAGGAAGAGTCCTCCTCTGGCACCAGCTGGTTCGGAGGTGTCCGTGCCTACTGGTGCCAGAATCAGGCTGGTTCCCCTAAGCGCCACCAGCTACTGTTGGTGTGTCCTTCACCAGAGGCATCCGTCCCCTCTGGTGACACCAACGCAGCCACGGGACATTGGTCTCCAGTTGGCGCCAGCTCATTTGGGGGCACCACCCTCGGTGGACTCGACCCTACACAGGGTCACCTATGTTGCGGGTGATGTCCACTTTGGTGAGTGCAGCCGCAGATCTCTATTTATAGATCTGTGGCTCCCACCCACCACTGTGGACCCACCTTCAGCCGCTCCCTACGACACTCGAGAGGCACTCCCAGGGAGGGTGCGTGCGCTCCAGAAACCAAACTGGGAGCCTGAGTCGACCACGGCTTCCGTGCGTTGAGGCTTTTCCATGTATTCAAAACAAGGGTGACTTCGAGTCTGAAACTGTGAGTTCCGGAAGTCCCATCACTTGTGGGGGTTGAGTCTTTATCTGGGGTCTTGCAAAGGCCTCAGGCATCGACCTTTGTTGGATTCCCCCTCCCAATTTCCAAGGCGGTTTGGGCGGAATTGATAGGCGCGCCCCAGTTATGGCCAAGGTAGACAGCCCCGCCACCCTGCCTCACAACTTAAGGTTCGCTGGTACAGCTGGCGAACTTCAGTCGTGAAAGCCTCAGAAGGAAGGGAACTGCCCAGGAAACTAGTCCTGTTCCACCCACCAGAATCCAAATGGTGGGACATGTGGGTCTGATGGCCTTCCTGCAGGGTTTGGCGCATATCCCGAATTCCCTGCCATCAAATCCACTGCGGCTGGCTTCACTGACCAGCAGGTGAGTTGAGGGAGCAATCCCTGCCAGAGAGGACCACCTTCAGAGAGCATCTGCTGCAGCAGCAGGCTGTGTGGGTGCTCTCAATGTAGGAGCAGGATCTATCGTCCAGTGGATCTTGCATCGCCACTCAGTTTGTCCTCACACCTTGGGGATCCTTCAGGTACTGCAGATGCCCATTGGTGCCGAGGGCTTCTTTGGCGAGCAAGTGGAGGAGCTGCTGTAGCAGAACCTTCAGGCATTCCCGAATTGACACAAGGGTTGGGGGCACTGCTCACTTTGTAGCTTAGCCCACCCCATCTATAGGCCCCTTCCACTCGCCAACACCAATCCACTCACCACCTATCCACTATCACCAACGCACTCACCATCACCAATCCATTCATCACCACCATCCACTCACCACCACCAATCTATTCACCTCCACCAGCCTATTCAAGGCTTTATCCGGAGCACGATGTCCTTTATATCTTGCTAGCCCGTCATTCCAGATTAGGACCTGGAATGCAGGTAGTTCGCAACAAGTAACCTTCGAGACCCTGTCCAGCTCCACCTCCCCCAGTAGTGATCATGCCTGGATAGCCCACCTCAGAGTTGTGTGGGTGGGCTATTTCCAGTACTTCCCTGTGGAAGTGGATCACTCTGGACGCTTGAGAC
Organism: Squalus acanthias; assembly: GCA_030390025.1. Lineage (NCBI taxonomy): Eukaryota > Metazoa > Chordata > Chondrichthyes > Squaliformes > Squalidae > Squalus > Squalus acanthias. Next base: position 55,370,317 of record CM059444.1, on the reverse strand, counting down.
CAGGAGACCAGAAGTAGTGAGTATCCTTTGCATTTGCATCTTGAGCCTCCATGTTTTTCATAACGTGCTTTGGTTTGACCATCAGAGGAATCATCTACTAGTGGGCATATTGGCAGGTCTTCTACCATCCACACTGAGAGCGAGTGATAGTCATCCAGAAGGCTCAACTGTTGGGGATATTTCTCCAGTTGAGGCTTCTGGGTGACCATCACTCTGCCAGTAATGTTTCCACAGGTCTCCTTTGTCGCAGGATCTGAACTAGAGCTGGTGGTCCTGGGAGCACAGTGTTCTCCAGACATTGGTGCTACAGCCATCAGGCTCTTCAGCTAATGCTTTGACATATGGATGGGAGCCACATTCAGGATGACTGGTCTTCTCGGCCAGTGATTTCACTTGGCATTTCAACAGGCTCGGGGTGTGAACGGTATAATAGGACATTTCCACTTTCAGACTCGGTGCGGGGTAAGTCAGTGAGTCTGCAGACAGACAATATGACAAGGGTCCGGTAAGTCAACAAGCAGGGTAGGACCCTCCTTCCTGGGTCCCTCTGTCAGGATGACGCGTTGCTTCCCATTGGTGCTTGAACGACGGGGTGACACTCTTGGTGCCACATTTGGCCCGGGGAGGACAACACAACAGTCCACCCTAACTAGTGAATGATCCACACTGAGGTAGTCCAGAACATCTTCAGTTCTTGGAGGGGATAACCAGGTCGATCGACTTGCTCGCATCACCGGATAATCACCAATCTGCTGGAGGACCTCAGGCAGTCAGGGCGGAGGCCCGACAGTCTTGCGTTCTTTTGTTTCTGGATTCTGTTGCTCAGGGTTGCCTGATCTCCAGGATGCTCCAGGAAATTGCAGCAGGTGGTGGTTCTGGTTAACCCTTTGGTTACCTCACAAACCGTGCTTCAGGGACACCCGGGTGTTGAATACACACTTTGATTTCAGGAGCCCACGGGAGAAATCCAAGTCAGTTTTAGAGTATAGAGGACCCTACTTTTTTTAGGGAATTTTTCATTCTGACATCCTCCACACACTGCTGGACACTGTCCAACTGGTACTCAGGGTGAGAAGGGCGGACCGTACCTGCAAGCGAACAGACTCTCCGGCTCCCAGGACAAATAGATCAAAGTGGGTGTTATTCACGGGTGCCAGCGCCAGATCCAAACAGTAAGCTGAACCGTCAGGATCTGGATTTGGATCCTGCCAGCTTCTGATTGGTGGCCTGGCAGTTGAGCTGGAATGCCCGTCAGATTAGGGTATACCAGCAGTGCGGCACTCATGGGTAATGCTCACTTTATTGTGTCTGTCCTGGTCATTGAAGCCTCTGTTCCCATACAAGTACCTCCACCCTCCTCGTACTCAGTACTACTTGGTTAGTCGCCAGCAGTGTGTGCAGAATGCCTGAATGAAGATCACAGCACCTTTGTCAGCTGTTCCCGTGTCAGCTGTTCCCTTGTAAGCTCCTCTTCATTCTTCAAGTGACGCGGCATTTGCCACCCACCTGGTTGTCTCTTGGGTCTAGTGGGGAGTGTTGGTATGTCTTTTCCTCATTCTGGGTTGTCTTTGGGTGTCAACAAACTGGGTTCTGGGGCGTGCTAAAAGTTAAGACTGCACGGGAGTCGGGGAGGGAGGGGAAAAACAAGTGGGTGTGCCCTTCAAAGTTAGGACATCTTAACAAAATGTCTTAAAAGGGGAGGTCATGCCTTAAGAGATTTTCCCCAGGCAAATTGTGCCGATGCATCCCGGTAATTAGAGCCACATTCCACCCCCCAATTCGGCCTGTCAATGTTTAGGAACTGATGTTCCCAGCAAATTAAACGGTGTCACAGTTAGCACTTTAAAGAAAAGTTTGGTACAGAACTAGACTGGAGATTGTTGAAGACCGGGACTGAGTTCAATTGATGTTAGCAGAGTTGAAGTGGGAAAGTAATTGTCTTTAGAATATTTGGGCCAGAATGATCTCCTGGACGAGTTTCGATCGCCTAAGGGGGTCGGAGAGGAATTTCCCAGATTTTTTTCCCAAATTGGCCTGGGTTTTTATGTCTGGTTTTTCGCCTCTCCCAGGAGATCACATGGTCTTGGGTGGGGTGGGGGGTCTATATATTGCGATGGACAAGGCTGGATGGACCAGAGAGTCTTTTCCTGTCCGTGATATTTCGTATATTACAAGTCATGTTTCAATAACTGAAATGTGAGAAGTTTAACATCTGAAAATAAATGTGGATTGAAAATGAACAAACTTACTGTGTGTCTCCTGATTTGTGCACAGATCATTGAAGGGAACAGAAAGGGGAAGAGATGAGTTCTGCCATGGGGGATTGCAGACTGGGGATTGTCCCTGGGCTCAGTCACTGACTGGGTGAACTCTCTGAGCCACACACTAGGCTGTGGACCCAGATTGATTCCCCAGCCTGCTCATACAAACATACAAAAAGACAATCAGTAGATGAAGACCATCAGGCCCATCAAGCTCACCCCATCCAGTAGACAGTATGGCCTCACACGCTGCCGTCCCACCTACCAGTTACACTATCTCTGGAAACAGACAAAGAAACATGGCCAATTCAGGAAAATCCTCTGGCCAATTGCTCTCCAACTCCCAACACATGACAATCTAAACTAACCACGAACTCTCGCTGTAACTGGAAATGTCCTCTCAGGGACTGGTCAAGATCCCCTTTAAAGAGCTGTAGTGACCCCACCCTCACCACATGTTGCACACGTTTGCTCTCCAATTAGCCCCACTCTCCCGCTCTTTCCCCGTAGCCCAGCAAATTTTTTCCTTTCAAGTATTTACCCAATTCCCTTCTGAAAGTTACAGTAGATGGAATTATAAGTTGGTGGAATTCTGTCATGTGATCCCCAAAGTTCCAGTAACTAAACCGTCAAATCCCCTGTCAGTAAAACCTGGATTGGGCTTATTCAGTCACTAAAGCACCAGTGGCACTTTCAAAGTCCCAGGCCACGTCAAGGAGCTCCTCCAAACACAATTAAACAACAAAGTTGTGAATTGGTACAAAAACAAATACTAGTGGGGAGGGGCTGGGGGTGAAGAATTGAATGGGGGAAACAAGACAACACTTGGCATGTACTGAGAGGCAGAGTCGTGTGCTGGGTTTCCAACTCTGCAGGATGTCCTGGAGTCTCCAGGAATTTAATCTCCGGGATTTTTTTATTTTTATTTGTTCATGTGATGTGGGCGTCGCTGGCAAGGCCAGCATTTATTGCCCATCCCTAATTGCCCTCGAGAAGGTGGTGGTGAGCCGCGGCAGTCCGTGAGGTGAAGGGACTCTCACGGTAGCAGTTTGGTACAACTGAGCGACTTACTCGGCCATTTCAGAGGGCGGTTAAAGAGTCAACCACATTGTTGTGGTTCAGGAGTCACATATCGGCCAGACTGGGTAAGGACAACAGGTTTCCTTCCCTAAAGGACATTAGTGAACTCGGTTGGATTTTAACACAATCCAATAGTTTCATGGTCATTATTACTGATATGGTAGCTTTTTATTCCAGATTTATTTAAGTGACTGAATTTAAATTCCCCAGCTGCCTGTGGGGGGATTTGAACTCATGTCTCACAGATTGTTTAATCTAAGTCTGTCCCTGGATTGCTAGTCTGGTAACATAACCACTATGCTACCATTCCCAATTGCAGTTGTGAGCAAACCTGGGATAAAAGTCAACAGGGCATTAAAGAAAGTGATTTTTTTCCCCATTTTCTTTGACCACTTTCGTTCATTTATAAAAATATTGGAGACGGGGGGAAAAGGCGGTTGGATCCAGCAGGTCACGTGATGAAAGCTCCAGGAATACGTCCAACCAGAGATGGCGACCCGCGTTGTGTGACTCACGCCATTTATATACCACGACAAAATAAAATAAGAAGAGCACGCGTTGATAATTGTGGGTGGCACCAAGACACACACGTGCAGAATGGGAAACCTGGTGAATAATCACTGACTACTGAGGCACAAGTGGGTCTAAATAACACTTTAACAAACAGAATGGCTGCACATTAATGGCACAGTAATTAACTCGGGATATAATAGGCTTTATTTTGGAAGTGTAGGATAGGGTGTATCTGTATGATTTAGTAAACATTATTAAGATTCTAAAATTATTTTTGTATAACTATAATATGTTAAAAACCTAAAAGCCTGAATAAAATGGTGAATGGCTGAGAGCAAAGCAAGATGGGAAATTATGCCAACCTGCCTGAAACTGCTGTGTTTTCAATTACTGAAGTAACGGAATGTAGTGCTAAGTCTACGGAGACTGTCAGGGACGTGGTGTTCGGTCATGTTATGGAAAAGGGATAAGAGTTAGAGAAGAGATATAGGAATTGGATGCATCCCTCAGTGATACCAGTATAAAATGGACAGACTGTTTAGACAACATCTTGAGAAATGGTCTTTTGAAAAGAGAACATCTAAAGATGAGGGCACTTTGTCATGCACAAAGGGAGACCTAGTGGAATCAACAAGGTCCTAAAATGTCATGAGGTGACTGACAAGGAAAGGAGGGACATTTACCAGGTGTCAGAGAGCTGATTGCTGTCACGTAGGCAAAGGAAGAGAAAGGGTATAAAGATACAGATATTGAACACTGAAAGCAGCGCGCACCATGTAATCAGAGTTGAAGGAGCTTCAGTCAACAGAACACAGCAAGAACCCAGAGAAGCGAGCTTCAGTCAACAGAACACAGCAAGAGAATAAAGAGACCGCGCCACAGTCGCGCGGAAGAAACGCCGAGGCTCAAACGAACAAGACTGTGACTATCTCCTTGTTAAGTATTACTTCTTTGTACTGGATGTTTAATGCTTAATAAACCTGTTTTACTGACACACAATATACCTGGACCCAGAGTGGTTTGTGTAGTCACCGACAAATTATTATAAGAGCTTTTGAAAGCTACAGCAGTACTTAACTCCCAAACTCTCATTGCCACATGACTTGCCAAGAAACAATTGGATCTTCTTTCAATCACAGGTGTTAGGACTCATAACCAATCAGCACAGTGTTAACCCTTCGCTCCCCGGAAGTTTAAAGAACTTTCATTTTCAATTGACATTGAGAATGACTATTCTGGGAACCACCTTCCCGGTTTAGCGCCAGGATTCTCACCAGATAACCTGGGTTTATAACACACTGTTCACATGGTTAGTGCCCCGAGGCACTTTAGAGAGTAGAATGAGATGCCAAATAGTAATACGAAGAAAGAAGCAATGGACACAAGTAACACTGCACCTTCACTGGACAGCTGCTGACGATAACCTTCAATCCGCCCTCTCAACACATGTCAAGCCAGCTCCTTCTTCAAGGTGAGAAATGACCCATGGATGATAATCCTGAGATTTATTCTCCTTTTTGTTTCTTATCCTGCTCCCGACATTAAATTACTTGGTTTGATTGCCCCATCGTCTTCTATCTGAAAACGTGAGCTATTGGAGCTTGATAGGCAAACATGCTCACACATGTCACCTAGAAACACAAACAAATTGATATTTTTTTTGAACAGTGAGGATATTGCACTGCGAGATCCAATCCATGTGCAGCCGTCAAAAATGGGTGAATAGTTTAGGGTCTGGTCATTACAAGGACAATGTTGAAGGATAAAGGACCGACTGAAAGGTTGGTGCTGAATTCAGCAAAGACCAACTTTCCAATGTTGATACCAGGTAAACAAGGCAATTTTGATTTACGCCCTCCAATTTCTCAGTGGTGCATCCAGAACTTGCATTGATAGACCTTTCACAACATCAGGACATCCCAAAGCACTTTACAGCCAATGAAGCACTTTCTTAAAGTGTAATCGCTGCTGCAATGTAGGAAACGCAGCAGCCAATTTGCGCACAGCAAGCTCCCACAAATAGCAATGAAATAATGACCAGATAATCTGTTCTTTTTGGTGATGTTGGTTGAGGGATAAATGTTGGCCCAGGAGAACTCCCCTACCCTTCTCCGAAATAATGGCCACGGGATCTTTTACGTCCACCTGAGAGGACAGACTTGGGCCTCGGTTTAACGTCTCATCTGAAAGACGGCACCTCCGACAGTGCAGCACTCCCTCAGTGCGGCACTGAAGTGTCAGCTTAGAGTACGTGCTACCACTGAGCCAGGCAGGCACCTAAATCAAACAGCTAGATGATTTTAAAAGCACGGGATAATGGAACAAGAAACCTGAATGGGTTTCAAGAAGGAACTAGACAGGTTTTTATCAACAAATGGGATTCAGGGTTATTAGAAACGCACCAAGGGAATACAGTGGATAGGTGGGCTCATAAGAACATAAGAACATAAGACGTAGGAGCAGGAGTAGGACATTTGGCCCCTCGAGCCTGCTCTGCCATTCAATAAGATCATAGCTGATCTGATCTTGGCCTCAACTCCACTTCCCTGCCTGCTCCCCATAACCCTTGACTCCCTTATCGTTCAAAAATCTGTCATAGAGTCATACAGCACAGAAAGAGGCCCTTCGGCCCATCGTGTCTGCACCGGCCATCAAGCCATATCTATTCTAATCCCATTTTCCAGCACTTGGTCCGTAGCCTTGTATGCTATGGCGTTTCAAGTGCTCATCTAAATGCTTCTTGAATGTTGTGAGGGTTCCTGCCTCTACCACCCTTTCAGGCAGTGAGTTCCAAATTCCAACCACCCTCTGGGTGAAAAAGTTTTTCCTCAAATGCCCTCTAAACCTCCTGCCCCTCTACATCCTAGGGTACTTAAGGAAGTGGCCCTAGAAATAGTAGATGCATTGCTGATCATCTTCCAACATTCGATGGAATCTGGAACTGTACCCATGGATTGGAGGGTAGCTAATGTTACCCCACTATTCAAAAAGGGTGGTAGAGAGAAAGCGGGGAATTACAGATCGGTAAGCATGACATCGGTAGTGGGGAAAATGCTAGAGTCCATTATAAAGGATGTAATAGCTGAGCACTTGAAAAACAGTGACAGGATCGGACAAAGTCAACATGGATTTACAAAAGGTAAATCGTGCTTGAGTAATCTACTGGAATTTTTTGAGGATGTAACTGGGAAAATAGATAAGGGAGAACCAGTAGATGTGGTGTATTTGGACTTTCAAAAGGCTTTTGATAAGGTCCCGCATAAGAGATTAGCGTGTAAAGTTAAGGCACATGGGATTGGGGGCAAGATATTGACTTGGATAGAGAACTGGTTGGCGGACAGAAAGCAAAGAGTAGGAATTAATGGGTCTTTTTCCGAGTGGCAAACAGTGACTAGTGGGGTACCGCAGGGATCGGTCCTTGGACCCCAGCTATTCACAATATACATTAATGATCCAGATAAGGGAACTAAATGTAATATCTCCAAGTTTGCAGATGACACGAAGCTGGGTGGGAGTGTGTGCTGCGAGGAGGATACCGAGAAACTCCAGGATGATTTGGACAGGTTGGGTGAGTGGGCAGAAGTGTGGCAGATGCAATATAACGTGGATAAATGCGAGGTTATCCACTTTTGTGTCAAAAACAGAAAGGCAGACTATTATCTGAATGGCAATAGATTGGGAAAAGGGGAAGTGCAACGAGACCTGGGTGTCCTTGTGCACCAGTCGCTGAAGGTAAGCATGCAGGTGCAGCAGGCGGTGAAGAAGGCAAATGGTATGTTGGCCTTCATAGCGAAAGGGTTTGAGTATAGGAACAGGGATGTCCTGCTGCAGTTGTACAGGGCCTTGGTGAGACCACACCTTGAGTGCTGTGTGCAGTTTTGGTCGCCTTATCTGAGGAAGGATGTTCTTGCCATGGAAGGACTTCAGCGAAGATTCACAAGGCTGATACCTGGGATGGCAGGAATGACATATGAGGAGAGATTGGGTCGATTGGGCTTATACTCGCTGGAGTATAGAAGAATGAGAGGGGATCTCATCGAAACATATAAAATTCTGACAGGTCTGGACAAACTAGATGCAGGAAGAATGTTCCCGATGGTCGGAGAGTCCAGAACCAGGGGTCATAATCTAAGGATAACGGGTAAGCCATTTAGGACAGAAATGAGGAAGAATTTCTTCACCCAGAGAGTGGTGAACCTGTGGAATTCTCTACCACAGAAGGTAGTTGAGGCCAAGTCATTAAATATATTCAAGAATGAGTTAGATATATTTCTTAAAGCTAAAGGTATCAAGGGATATGGGGAGAAGGCAGGGACAGGGTACTGAGTTTGGATGATCAGCCATGATCTCATCGAATGGCGGAACAGGCTCGAGGGGCCGAATGGCCTACTCCTGCTTCTATCTTCTATGTTTCTATGTAAAGACTTGCATTTATACACGTGTCATTAGATAAAGATTATCCCCCATTATCTGATGCCTTTGTACTTCTCATACAAATTGTGCACGTTCTCGTTTTTTTAATAAAACAAAAAAGAAAGACTTGCATTTCTATAGCGCCTTTCACGATCATCGGACATCCCATAGTGCTTCACAGCCAATGAAGTACTTTTGAAGTGCAGTCACTGTCGTCAGAGAGACTAGTACAAGGCTTCATGGCAACACCCTTGCTCCAAGCACTGGCATCTGCTGGACTACATCATCGTCCGAGCGAGGGACCGCAAGGACGTCCGCATCACCCACGCCATGACAGGAGCTGATGACTGCTGGACAGACCACTGCCTAATCCGCTCTGTCATCTCCATCAACGTAGCCCCAAAACAGTGGCGGCAACAGAAGCAATGCCACAGGAAAATCAACGCTGGAGCGCTCAAAGACCCCGCTAAGAAAGCCCTATTCAGCCTGTGCCTCACAACCAACCTGACGACACCCAGTGATTCAGAGACACAGAGTGTCCACAGCGCCTGGTCTGCACTCAAGGCCTCCATAATCAGCACTTGTGAAGAGACACTCGGTCACTCGACCAGGAAACACCAAGACTGGTTTGACGAGAACGACCAGGAGATCCAGGAGCTAATAAGCTGCAAGCGCAAGGCATTCCTGATCTGGAAACAGCAACACAACTCGAGAGCATAAAAACAACTCTACAGACGCCTGAAGGCCGAGGTCCAACAAAAAACTCGCGACCTAAAGAACAGATGGTGGGTGGAGAAAGAGCAGGAGATGCAGCAGCTAGGGGACAACCATGACGTGCGTGGATTCTTTAGCGCAGTCAAGACCACCTACAGCTCAAGCACCCAAGGTCCTACCCCACTGCGGTCCAAGAATGGAGAGGTACTCATCAAGGACAGAGAGACAGTCAGTGACTGCTGGAAGGAGCACTTTGAAGATCTCCTTAACCGAGACTCTGTCTTCGACGCGAGTGTCCTCAACTCCATCCCGCAGCATGCTACCCGCCACCACCTCAGCACAACCCCAGCCCGGCATGAGGTTGAAAAGGCCATCCAACAACTGAAGAACAACAAGTCCTCAGGAGCAGATGGAATCCCCGCCGAGTCGCTAAAACATGGCGGTGAAGCACTACTGGCGCGAATACATGAACTCATTTCTCTTATTTGGAAAGAGGAGAGCATGCCAGGGAATCTCAGAGATGCCGTAATCGTGACCATCTTCAAGAAAGGTGACAAGTCCGATTGCGATAATTATGGAGAAGTCTCCATGCTGTCTGCCACAGGGAAAGTCATCGCAAGAATCCTCCTCAATCGCCTTCTCCCAGTGGCCGAAGAGCTCCTCCCAGAGTTGCAATGCGGATTCCGGCCACTAAGGGGCACAATGGACATGATCTTCACTACGCGTCAACTACAAGAGAAATGCAGGGAACAGCACCAACCGCTGTACATGGCCTTCTTTGACCTTACAAAGGCCTTCGACATTGTCAACCGTGAGGGATTATGGAGTGTCCTCCTCAAATTCGGCTGCCCTCAAAAGTTTGTCACCATCCTTCGCCTGCTTCACGACGACGTGCAAGCCGTGATCCTGACCAACGGATCCACCACAGACCCAATTCACGTACGGACCGGGGTCAAGCAAGGCTGTGTCATCGCACCAACGCTCTTCTCGATCTTCCTGGTTGCAATGCTCCATCTCACCCTCAGTAAGCTCCCCACTGGAGTGGAGCAAATCTACAGAACAAACGGCAAACTGTTCAACCTCCATCGTCTCCAGTCCAGATCCAAGGTCATCCCATCTTCTGTCGTCGAATTACAACACCTTCACCGAAGCGTACGAGAGCATGGGCCTTACACTAAACATTCAGAAGACAAAGGTCCTCCACCAACCTGCCCCCGCCACACAGTACTGCTCCCCAATTATCAAAATCCATGACGAGGCCTTGGACAACGTGGACCACTTTCCATACCTCGGGAGCCTACTGTCAACAAGGGCAGATGTCGATGATGAAGTCCAACACCGCCTTCAGTGTGCCAGTTCAGCCTTCGGTCACCTGAGGAAGAGAGTGTTTGAAGACCTCAAACCCAGCACCAAGCTCATGGTCTACAGAGCAGCAGTGATACCCGCCCTCCTGTATGCTTTAGAGACATGGACCATGTACAGCAGGCACCTCAAAGCACTGGAGATGTACCACCAACGCTGCCTCCGCAAGATCCTGCAAATCCATTGGCAGGAGAGGCGCACCAATGTCAGTGTTCTCGCTCAGACCAACATCTCCAGCAGTGAAGCTTTGACCACGCTCGATCAGCTCCGGTGGATGGGCCACATTGTCCGCATGCCCGATACGAGACTCCCAAAACAAGCGCTCTATTCGGAGCTCCGACACAGCAAGAGAGCCCCAGGTGGGCAGAGGAAATGCTTCAAGGACACCCGCAAAGCCGCAACACCTGGGAATCGCTGGCCCAAGACCGCACAAACTGGTTGAGAAGCATAGAAACATAGAACATAGAAACATAGAAAAATAGGAGCAGGAGTAGGTCATTCGGCCCTTCGAGCCTGCTCCACCATTCAATATGATCATGGCTGATCCTCTATCTTAATACCATATTCCCGCTCTCTCCCCATACCCCTTGATGCCTTTTGTGTCTAGAAATCTATCTATCTCCTTCTTAAATATATTCAGTGACTTGGCCTCCACAGCCTTCTGTGGTAGAGAATTCCACAGGTTCACCCCCCTCTGAGTGAAGACATTTCTCCTCATCTCAGTCCTAAATGTCCTACCCCGTATCCTGAGACTATGACCCCCTCGTTCTAGACCCCCCAGCCAGGGGAAACATCCTCCCTGCATCCAGTCTGTCTAACCCTGTCAGAATTTTATATGTTTCAATGAGATCCCCTCTCAATCTTCTAAACTCTAGTGAATACAGGCCTAGTCGACCCAATCTCTCCTCATACGACAGTCCTGCCATCCCAGGAATCAGTCTGGTGAACCTTCGCTGCACTCCCTCTATGGCAAGTATATCCTTTCTTAGGTAAGGAGACCAAAACTGCACACAGTACTCCAGGTGTGGTCTCACCAAGGACCTGTATAACTGTAGTAAGACATCCTTGCTCCTGTACTCAAATCCTCTTGCAATGAAGGCCAACATACCATTTGCCTTCCTAACTGCTTGCTGCACCTGCATGTTTGCTTTCAGTGACTGGTGTACAAGGACACCCAGGTCCCTTTGTACATCAGCATTTCCCAATCTATCACCATTTAAATAATACTCTACCTTTCTGTTTTTTCCAACCGAAGTGGATAACTTCACATTTATCCACGTTATACTGCATCTGCCATGTATTTGCCCACTCACTCAACCTGTCTAAATCGCCTTGAAGCCTCTTTGCATCCTCCTCACAACAATTTGACAGATGTACATTCCGTAGAGGTGAGTTATTCATACAAGTCAAGGAGACTTCATTTGGAGCTGTTTGAAGCTTGACATGCTGTTCCATTGATCCAGCGTGAGGACAGATTCTTGTTTTCGTAAAGGCCTTGCCAGAAGCTCAGTTGATTCCTTCTCCATCTGCAGTGTTTTCCTCCTTTGTTGAAGTAACTCGTTGATCTTGACTTGTTTTGGTTGTGGTTTTTTGCGAATCTAATTCCTGAGGCGTTGCCAAGCATCGTGTGGCGGAGTCGGCGACACCATCTGGCTGACCGTCGTCAGTAGTTCGATCGCATCCATTTCCTGTGTCGTGCTCCAAGCTGGGTCTTAGAAGACAGTGTACGACTGCACCTTGTATTGTTCCTCCATTTCGGTATCCCACAGGACATCTTTTGAGATTGTCTATGGAAACAGTTTTAAGAATATGCTTGCCATTCGGCTGATTAATATGTATTTTAACGGTTCTTTCATTAATAACGGAACGTATTTGAGCAGGTTTTTTCCACTTAGGTCTTAAACCAAGTTTTTGCTTGAACTTCTTGTCCTGTACCCATTCTCCTGCTAGGGGTTGCCATGCTTTGTTTGTTAATTTTTTCTGCCTATTTGTCTCCCTTATCCTCTGATCAATTTGATGTATCTCCTCTCTTACTTCTTTTTTTAAATCTAACTGTCGCTGTCGGGTCAAGGAATCAGAGAGTGTAGAGGCAATAAAAGAACTATGGGTAAGCGGTGTATGCATCTCAACCCCATACATTAGATAATATGGAGTTTTAGGGGACACTGTCCCTGATGCAGATGCGGGCACATTATTAAGTGATAGCTGCACCTCCGGAATGACGGTGGTCCACTTATTTCCCCTGATTCTCAACAGTTTGACCAATAGCTTTTTTACTTCCTGGTTTTTACGTTCCACCAGCCCTGCTGATTGCAGATGACGTGGTGTGCTGTGCTCTAACCCAATCCCCCTTTGTTCACTGTAGTCTTTGAAGACCTTGGAGACAAAGGCTCCGCCTTTAATGGAGTGTAAGATTCTGGGTGCACCAGCTACAGTAATTATGTCAGTAATAGCATTGGCGAGTGCGTTTTCCAAAACAGTTTTTGTGGGGACCAGCCAGCAGAAGGAAGTGCATCCATCTACACAAACGAGAACATGTCTGTATCCCAAAGATGGAGGAAGTGGTCCAATGAAGTCAATAAAGAATTTTCCCATTGGTTCATCAGCTTTCACAGGAGCCAATGGTGGTGGCTTATTTAGTGATGACTTATTGGTTAAATTGCATGGCTCACAATTTGCCACGTATGTTTTACAGGCCTTAAGTATGCCTGGCCACCAATATAAGGGAGTCAATTTGCAGAATGTTGTTCTGGCACCACAATGTGCTTGACCTATGCCCTCGTGAGCTTCTTTTACAAGCTGTTCTCATTTGTGTCTCGGGGGTACCTCTTGGTTTCCCTTGGGCAACTTAACTAGCACAATACCAGTAGGGGTTTCTGAGTAAAAGTACTTTGATGGATATCCTGATGGATTCTCTTTTGTTGGGTCTAATAGCTGAATCAGTTCCTCATCCTGATTAGCTGCCCGTTCTGCCCTAGTGATAACACTAATATTGGCAGGCCCCTCTCGAGGGGGTGTCATGCAGACCGAACGTTTCGCTTGTTCGTCTGCAAGACTGTTTCCTTTTGAGTGTACTGTCCCAGTGGTATGCCCATTTACATGAATCACCTGACAATTCTGTTCCTCCATCCTTGAATGGAGAATGTCTTCCCACAATGACTTATGATTTATGGGTTTACCCTTATGATTGGTAAAGTTTGTTTGTTCCCAGAAAACTAGATCTTGGTTATATCCTCTTTTACAATAGTCACTATCCGTACAGATTAATGTGGGTTTAATAGGGTCTGCCTTTTCTAAAGCATACCATAGTGCTGCGGCTTCAGCATATTGCGCTGTCTTATGGCCAAGGGGTATGGACAGTCATTCTTCTGGATAAAAAGAATAGGAATCTCAAAAAGTCCCTACTACTATCCCCATCCCAGCTGATTCACTAGGTTAATTCCAGAGATGAGGGGTTTGGCTTATGAGGAAAGGTTGAGCAGGCTGGGCCTATACTCATTGGAATTTAGAAGAATGAGAGGTGATCTTATCGAAACATATAAGATACTGAGGGGGCTCGACAGGGTAGATGCAGAAAGGATGTTTCCCCTCATGGGAAAATCTAGAACTCGGGGGCATAGTTTCAGAATAAAGGGTCGCCCTTTTAGAACTGAGATGAGGAGGAACTTCTTCTCTCAGAGGGTCGTAAATTTGTGGAATTCTCTGCCCCAGATAGCTGTGGAGGCTGGGTCATTAAATACATTTAAAGTGGAGATAGACAAATTTTTGCAAGATAAGGAAGTGAAGGGTTACGGGGAGTGGGCTGGGAAGTGGCTTTGAGACCTAGATCAGCCATGATCTTATTGAATGGCGGAGCAAGCTCGAGGGGCCAAGTAGCCTATTCCTGCTCCTATTTCTTATGTTCTTATGAGGATTGTTGGGATGTCCCTTTTTTAATCATCATTGACGATCCATCACAGTAAATGACTTGATGGTAGCAATCGTTTGAATTTCCTAATAAAAAGACTGGGCCAATTCCGACAGGGTTTGTCATTTTGTCAGGACCTAACTTCGGTTAGGATTTAATATGAACTTTATAAGAAATTTCTAGACCTCAATGGTATATTGAGGGAGTTCCGATTTAAGTTCTACAAGGCCTGATCAGGGACTTGTCGTCTCTAGAGACTTAAATCTGGGTCTTAGTCCCACTGTCAGTAAAACACTCCTTCTATACTTAACAATCTACGAGATGGATATAGATATAAATATAAGTATAGGGTTCTGTATCAACTCGTTAACACACACGTTGGGCGCCAATTGAAGGGTTAATTACTAGTCCTAGCCCTTTTAGGGCTACCCCGGATCAGGCACATTTCTCAAGACGTTCACTTTCAACTAAAATTTGAGGTAGCCGAATCCTAAAGACGCTTAATTGGGTCTAAAGGTCCAGGCTATCTCTCCCTAAAGGAAAGGAACAACCCGAGAATGTTACCGTCCTCCAGATAGCACTTTTAATAAGTTTAGCCAGACTGTAACGTTCCGGATATTATGAGGGTCCAGAAAACTCCCTCAGAATTCTGCAATTCCTCACCAAAGAGTGTACAGAGATTGAGTTGGCGAGTTTTTGATACAGAAGTCTTATGTGAGAGAATGGGCCGAAACTTGATCCCGGGACGCGAGAGTACGCAGTGCGCACTCTCGCGTATTCCCACTCCAATTGCCGGTTTTCTGCATGCCCTGCGCATGCGCTGAAAACCAGCAATTGCTCTTCTGAAAAGGGGGCGGGTCTTGGGTGCATCGCGTGCGCGCTACAGGCTGCGCGCACGCTGTGCACTTCATGCTTTGGACGCGCAGGTAAGTACTGAAGATTTTGGAAATGTAAAAAGGAGGAGTAAGACCCGCTTTTAAGAAGGTAAGTAGTGAATTAAGTATTTTTTTGAATTTTTTTTTACAGGTATATCTTTTTTAGAGACTTTAAAGACAGGTAAGTTTATTTTTATAACTTTTTAAAAGATTTTAAATTTTTTCAAAAATTTAATTTTTTATTTAAAATGGTTAATTTAATTAACTATACTTATTTTATTAATGTGATGGTTTTTTTTAATTTAATTGAGGTTTAGCTGTTATTTTGGGGGGGGTGTAAGATTCATAGATTTCACAGCAGGTCTGTGAAACTTATGAATGGAAGATGGTGTGCTGCCATTGCCTCTAACCGAGTCACGTGATCCCACAGCTCGCACGAATTCACTACGCCGCTGGGATACGCAAGCCCAGCACAGCTGATGTCTGGAACATCAAGTTCGTGCGAGCTGGATCTGAAAAAGCACAAGCGAGGTGAGACATCGCGGGGAAGGCTTACCCCCGCGGGAACAGAGCGAGATCAATTTCTGGGCCATTCCTAAAAATATATAGATTTATTAAAGAACCGACATGTACGTTACAGTTGGTGAGTCAATCGCAACATTAACAGTTCCAAAAAGAGAAAACTTACAATCTTATTATCAGAGAATCTTACTTTTAAATCTTAACTTTACAGTATTACAGTGTTCTACAGGATATCCACCAAAATCAAATACCTTTGATCCCCGAGGTACAAAGAGTTGAAGACTTACAGAGCCGCCTCTGAAGCCGAGAATCGCTTTACCCGATTAAAGCGAATCTGTTATCCCATTTGAGAGTTCAATATTTATACCCTATTCCAGTGGTATTTCCTTTAAGGTTTTCTGCTGATGCAAGTTAATTATCTCTAGTCATTTTTCTGCCGACCTCTGCAACTCTTACTGCCACCTCAGCTGGTAGCATTACAGAATCATGTCTCCTCTCTAGGTGTTCTAAGTTTACCATATACAAATGGTGTGACGGCAGGCGTTCCTTACTTGTCATCTTTACGAGGGCAGATGTTCCTTATCTTATGTGCCTTTTTCCCAAAAGTTCAGCCTGTCGGAGCCCTTCACCTTCTGTTTCAATGAGGTTATTTATTCAGGGTCAACAACTATCTTATCTCAATAGCCAGAATACTTTCACAGCTATTTCATAGTTAAGTTTCTAAATTTCCAAACCCAGTTTGTCATGTTTTAATAAGGCCAGAATTCTTTCATAAGATAGTGTATTTTTCTGAATAGGTTATATGGCTTATTCCTTCACACTGACTCAGAGGCGAGGGTGCTTCCAAATGAGCCACGGCTGACACACCTAAATAGAAGGTGATGCTGATAGGGTGAGATGAAGTAGGGCGAGAGGAGGCTCATGTGGAGCATCAACACCGGCATGGACTTGTTGGGGCGAATGGCCCCTTTCCATGTAGTACATTCTATGTAATGTATTCTTCTTCTCTGGAGGTGCCAGCTACGTGGAACTTTGCATCCCTTTAAAGTCACAAGGTCTAATTGCTGGGCTTTCACTTAGAGACTAAAGTGTCAGTTTGGCTCAGTTGGTTGCACTCTCACTTGAGTCAGAAGGTTGTGTGTTCAAGCCCCACTCAAGAACTCAAGTACATAATCTAGACAGTGCAGCATTGAAGGAGTGCTGGACAGCTGGAGGTGCCGTCTGTAACTAAGGTGGACGATCTCCCTGCTTGGCTGGATGGAGAAGGTCCCCTGCCACAATTCGAGGAACAGCAAGCAGTTCTCCTGGTGTTCTGGCCAACATTCCTCCCTCAAACACCCACCACCCTCATTCAACTCATTGCTGTTTGTGGAATCTTGCTGTGCACAAATTGACTGTCACTTTTTTTTATATTCGTTTATGGGATGTGGGCGTCGCTGGCAAGGCCAGCATTTATTGCCCATCCCTAGTGTCTGCATAGCAGCAGTGACTGCACCTTGAAAGGTCACGGAATGCTTTGGGGCATCCTGATTCCGTCCTCCCCCCCAAAATTCACAGGCACTTGCGGGAGGAATGACAGGAAAGTAATCAGTAGCAAGAAGACCGGCTTATTTTTACCCTGCTCAGCCCAGGCACGCTGAAGCTAACCGTAGCTCGTGATCCACCAAGTTCAGCTAATTCAACACCGACTATCAATCAAACCTGGGGCTCTCCCAGGCTGCGAGACTCCCTACGAGGGTACGGTAGCATAATTTCTAATGTTACTGGACTAGAAATCCAGAGGCCTGGACTAATGATCCGGAGACATGAGTTCAAATCCCACCACGGCAGCTGGGGAAATTTAAATTCAATTAAGTAAAAATCTGGCATAAAAATCTAGTATCAGTCATGAAACTACCAGATTGTTGTAAAAACCCATCTGGTTCACTAATGTCCTTTAGGGAAGCAAATATGCCGTCCTTACCTGGACTGGCCTGTATGAGAGTCCAGACCCACAGCAATGTGATTGACTCTTAACTGCCCACTTAAATGGTCTAGCAAGCCACTCAGTTTTATTCAAGGCAGCAGCTCACCACCACCTTCTCGAGGGCAATTAGGAATGGGCAACAAATGCCGGCCTTGCCGGCGACGTCCACATCACGGGAATGAATCAAAAAAAAAATCACACCATTTACCCACTGAGCAATTGGGAGAGCAAAGCTTTTTAAGTTGCACCCTAGGGCTTTAATCATACAATGTTTGCATCGTAGAAAAATGTAAAAAGGAGAGTGTAGAGAAAGCGGAGGGAAATGCAGTAGGCAAGAGAGCGATGGCAGGGGGAGAGGGCATGAGAGAAAGGGACAGGGTCTGCAATACTCTGATTACCAAACATAAAGAATGATTTTAAAAACTATTCACATTACTGAACATGTGAAACAAGGAGGCAGTGCTTGTACTTTCTGCGTGCAGATGTAATCAGACATCATCACAAAAATAGCAATTTTCAATATATAAATCCACATCTGAAGTGGCACTTGTAGCTCATTTACTCATACCTGCCTCACTTTGGCGTGACTGTTGTATTTACTATCCAGCAAAATGGAATTCTATTATTTTCATACTTTGGGCGATTTTTTTTCCTGTTGGATACAGTAAAATCACCAAAGGAAAAACACAGAAAAAGATATTAAAGGTCAAGATGTAGAGTCTCATTACAATCTGGGGAACAGTGTCTATGTTGCATTCTCAAGTTATAGAGTTATTTGTCAGCTAAACCCATTGAAAAAATAGAGTGTTTTCATTACTGCACAGTGACCTTAACTGTTATGACACTAATTTGACTGAGTGACCCCTCCCACTCTACAGTTTTACTAAATAACACTGATATACATGCTCACGCAATGTCCTGATCGCTGTAAACAAGGTATTAAAAAAATGAGCTTTTTAAAACCCTTATTTTTGATTTTTTTTTTTTTGCTAGTGTTGGCATCTAGTGGTTTTTCCCACTTGTTTCACCCCAAGGTTCCGCTTCTGATCAGCAAATTTCAGCACAATGTGGCTCGCACCACATTCCCATGTGCGCTATTTTTAGGTAGGCGTTTAAAATGAACCCATGAAAAACAGCGTACACAGGAGCATAGTGCTCGCACTTCATGTAATTTGTGAACTTTGCCTGTAATATAGAAATGAAGAAGTTCTCGCAGGTCAAGAGTAGCAGAGGCTCGGTCCCTCCCCCTCTCCTTCAACAATTTGCCATTACTTTCAGCCACAGAAACAAGCCTCGAATGCACCAATGAAAATCTTTCTTTTTCCAAAGCCATATGTGTGGCCTCTTGGAATGAGAATGCAAGTTAGTGTCCATTGGTGTTGAATTAAGGGGCAGTTTTATGATGGAGACTCATCTTTGGAATTCTCTACCCCAGAGGGCTGTGGATGCTCAGTCGTTGAGCATATTCAAGACTGAGGGCGACAGATTTTTGGACACCAAGGGAATCAAGGGATATGGGGGATCAGGCGGGAAAGTGGAGATGAGGTAGAGGATCAGCCATGATCTTATTGAATGGCGGAGCAGGCTCGAGTGGGTCGTATGGCCCACTCCTATTTCTTATGTTCTTATGCCTGCCAGGAACGGAGTTGAGTCTCACAAGTTGCATTTCTGTGAATTGCATTCCCAGTGTTTGGCTATAGTAATGTGTCTAAACATTGAAAGCACTTCAGCACAATAACATTAACAAATTTTGAAGTCAGGCTCTTCAGTTTACAGTTCAAATAAAGTCCAAAACGGATTTCAAATGGGATGAAAATGGATCTATAATAGGTGGGCGATCCATTCTGTCAGATTACCTCCCAGGCAGCGAAGACAAAAATCTCTTCCAATGGGTTTTAAATTCTTCTCTATTTTTGATAATACATATCCAGGTTTTGTTTGATCTTCCTACAGAACAGAGGCTAGCTGTCCCAGGGTTTGCCCACGTGATTCAAGGCCTGCCTAGTTATGAGGGTTCAAAGAAGGGTCGTGACTACATAAACTTACTTTAATTAAGACCCTTCCAGCCATCAAAAAGAAGAAAATCTTCATCAATGTAAGCCAGATTTAAACCAGGCCCCAGAGATGAAAGGATAATATTCCATCTGACTAGTTCAACAAGCTGTGCTTTATTTATTTTAAAAGAAAGACTTGCATTTATATAGCGCCGCTGACGACCACCAGATGTCCCAAAGCGCTTTACAGCCAATTAAGTACTTTTTGAAGTGTAGTCACTGTTGTAATGTAGGAAACACGGCAGCCAATTTGCACCCAGCAAGATCCCACAAACAGCAATGACCAGATAATCTGTTTTTTAGTGATGTTGATTTGAGGGATAAATATTGGCCAGGACACCGGGGAGAACTCCCCTGCTCATGTTCGAAATAGTGCCATGGGATTCTTTATGTCCACCTGAGAGAACAGATGGGGCCTGGGTTTAACGTTTCATCTGAAAGACGGCACCTCCGACAGTGCAGCACTTCCTCAGTACTGCACTGGAGTGTCAGCCTAGCTTTATGTGCTCAAGTCCCTGGAGTGGGACTTGAACCCACAACCTTCTGACTCAGAGCCGAGGGTGCTACCCACTGAGCCACGGTTGGCAGAGACGGCAAACCACTATTTCTTCCTATTGAACAATTTAACACAACACTAACATACCTTAAGAAACCTGTTTGGCACAGTCCTGCCCACTTGGTCAGTGGGCAGACGGTCCATTCTCTTCCCATTTCCCATGGAGTTTGTGTGGTTTAGTAATACAGTGTAATGGAGATAAATGTCATCATTCAGCTCTCTTGGGCAGGAGTTAAATAATGTTCAGCAATGCTGTCTACAGGTACTTGCATATGTAATTGCTGGTCACTTGTTCAATGTTGACTTCTGCTGAATTGAGCTTTGGCAGATAACCAGGCTTGGAAAAGATCCGTCATTTGCCACGTATTGAAGGGCATTCTTGCCATCTCCAGTCTCTGCCGTTACTTTTGTGCATCAAGTTTCTTTGCTGCAATAAAGGATGACCACGATACTTCTAATAAACCAGGAGTCCTCTTTTTGGCCTGGTTCACTATTTATTTGAGGATAATTGTAATTTCTCTCTATAGGTTCTCAT
Organism: Squalus acanthias; assembly: GCA_030390025.1. Lineage (NCBI taxonomy): Eukaryota > Metazoa > Chordata > Chondrichthyes > Squaliformes > Squalidae > Squalus > Squalus acanthias. Next base: position 55,349,559 of record CM059444.1, on the reverse strand, counting down.
TAGAGTGAAATGACCAACAAAGCCGCCCTCAGCACCACGATCAGATCTAGGGTTCGATTTTCACTGCCTTTGCCTGGTCTCCTCATCTAAGGAAGTATATACTTGCCTTGGAGGCGATGCAACGAAGGTTCACTAGATTGATTCCTGGGATGAGAGGGCTGTCCTATGATGAGAGATTGTGTAGAATGGGCCTATGCTCTCTGGAGTTTAGAAGAATGAGAGGTGATCTCATTGAAACACACAAGATTCTGAAGGGGATTGACAGGGTAGATGCTGAGAGGTTGTTTCCCCTGGCTGGAGAGTCTAGAACTAGGGGGCATTGTCTCAGAATAAGGGGTCGGCCATTTAAGACTGAGATGAGGAGGAATTTCTTCACTCAGAGGGTTGTGAATCTTTGGAATTCTCTGCCCCAAAGGGCTGTGAATGCTGAGTCTTTGAGTATATTCAAGGTTGAGATAGATAGATTTTTGGACTCTAGGGGAATCAAGGGATATGGGGATAGTGCAGGAAAGTGGAGTCAAGGTCGATGATCAGCCATGATCTTATTGAATGGCGGAGCAAGTTCGAGGGGCCGTATGGCCGACTCCTGCTCCTATTTCTTATGTTCTTATGTTCTTAATGAGGCAATAATGGCCTCAGAATGGGGTCAATAGCCTTACCGCCCAGTTAACACCGGCGATGCGGCAGGCTCCATTTTGAAAGAGGCCAGGTGTCCAAAGCGGCCGCCTAATTTCAGGTGATAGATTACACAGATTAGGGCTGTAATCCCTAGACTTTAGATGGTTGTGGGGTGATTTGATCGAAGTTTTCAAGATATTAAGGGGAACTGATAGGGTAGATAGAGAGAAATTATTTCCGCTGGTTGGGGATTCTAGGACTGGGGGCATAGTCTAAAAATTAGAGCCAGACCTTTCAGGAGTGAAATTAGGAAACACTTCTACACACAAAGGTTTGGAACTCTCCTCCGCAAATGGCAATTGATGCAAGGTCAGTTGTTAATTTTAAATCTGAGATTGAAAGATTTTTGTTAACCAAAGGTATTAAGGGATATGGGCCAAAGGCGGGTATATGGAGTTAGGTCGCAGGTCAGCCATGATCTCATTGAATGGCGGAACAGGCTTGAGGGGCTGAATGGCCTCCTCCTGTTCCCGTGTTCTTATGATAGGCCCCTTTTAATATACAAATCAGGGTCCTATGACGTAAATAGAACCCCGATTGCCATTATTGGCTGGAACTGGTCGCAGCCTGCACCATGCACACTCTGACCAGTTCAACGGGCAATGGAACCGAAGAGGCCTGCCAAAGGGAAATCTCAAAATAATCTGGGTCGCTTCCGCCTCGGGACCACCACCCACTGCGATCGCAAAACCCCCCCATCGCAACTTACCTTTCTGGTGGTGTCCCTGGCCCAATCCGCAGGCCCGTTTGGCGCTCTGCAGCTCACCTGCTGAATGTAAACGAGGCCGGGGCCTCAAAATTGGCAGGGGCCTCATCGCCGCTGGACCAGTGTAACTTGGAGGTGGTGGTGTTCCCATGCGCCTGCTGCCCTTGTCCTTCTAAGTGGTAGAGTTCGCAGGTTTGGGAGGTGCTGCCGAAGAAGCCTTGGCGAGTTGCTGCAGTGCATTTTGTAGATGGTACACACTGCAGCCACGGTACGTCAGGTGGTGGAGGGAGTGAATGTTTAAGGTGGTGGATGGGGTGCCAATCAAGCAGGCTGCTTTGTCCTGGATGGTGTCGAGCTTCTTGAGTGTTGTTGGAGCTGCGCTCATCCAGGCAAGTGGAGAGTATTCCATCACATTCCTGACATGTGCCTTGTAGATGGTGGAAAGGCTTTGGGGAGTAAGGAGGTGAGACACTCGCCGCAGAATACTCAGCCTCTGACCTGCTCTTGTAGCCACAGTATTTATGTGGCTGGTCCAGTGAAGTTTCTGGTCAATGGTGACCCCCGGGATGTTGATGGTGGGGGATTCGGCGATGGTAATGCCGTTGAATGTCAAGGGGAGGTGGTTAGACTCTCGCTTGTTGGAGATAGTCATTGACTGGCACTTGTTGGCACGAATGTTACTTGGCACTTATCAGCCCAAGCCTGAATGTCATCCAGGTCTTGTTGCATGCAGGCATGGACTGCTTCATTATCTGGGGAGTTGCGAATGGAACTAAACACTGTGCAGTCATCAGCGAACATCCCCACTTCTGACTTTATGATGGAGGGAAGGTCATTTCTATGGAAACTAATTAGAAATTCTACTGAGCTTTTGGCACTTCCACACATGGTTCATGTAAACAGGCTAAAAGACCAGAATATATACTGGGAAGAGGATCATTCCTGGGCCTCATTATTTAAAGTAACTTAGTGATAAGCAGTGTTCCCTCTAAGCTGCCACGCAGCGATCCGAGATGTACCGCGCAGTGCCTTGAAGAGATTGAACAGTATTATTGAATAGCAATGGAACAGTATTATTCAAAGCAACCAATCAAAGGGCGAGGCCAAAAAAGTGGGAATACGACATCAGAGTGTGAAAGAGATCGAGGATGACAAACAACACCGGAACGGGCAGGGAGATCGAGGAGGACACCGGAGAGGGCAAGGAGATCGAGGATGAGATCGGAGCATTGAAAAGGGCAAGTGGTTTTGTCAGTTGTGGAAACTGAAACAACCGATGTTTCTGGTCAGAGCCTTTTGAAACTGGGAGACACTTTTCAGTATTCAGTGAGTGCCAGGGTTGTGTGTAAATTACGTGTTGAAGCCAAAGTTAATGGCGAATTTGCAAATAGTAAAAGATCGACTGAATGGAAACTGGACTATTGGAAACGCCACTTAGTTCAAAAAGCTCCTATTGATGCAGTTAAAGGTTTACGCGACCGGAAGCATGGCATCGGACTGCAGCGTCTATTCGCAGAGTCTGCTGAAAACTGACAGAAGCGAGTTGAAATGGAGGAACGTCAGCGAGCAAATCCAGACAAAATAAAAATTCTGATCGACAATGTGCTGCTTGCTCTAAAAATAAACGCATCCACGTTGTTGGTGCAGAAAATTAACGACCATGTAGTGAAATATGTTAATGTTCCTAACAGTTGGAGAAGCAAGAACCATGCCTTTGAATTTGTACAGTCTATTAACGTTGTAATGTAAAACGAGGTAATGGCAGCTGTACGCAATTCTCGAGTTCATACGTGGATAGAGGAAACTCTTTATTAACCGGCACCCAAATATCCGGAAATCTCTCTTAACCGGCAAAATTCTTGAGTAGGTAACCGGGGTTTTCCTTCATCTTTCGTTTAAAATTAACTTTAAAAAAAACCCCGAGGCGTTTGCCTTGTATCGGAGCGTGTAGATTGGGAGGGGAATGTGCAGCCCGGGTAGGCAGCGGACACGACAGATGGTCAGCTGGTGGTCCCTGGGGAGACGGAGCTCCGAATGCAGGCGCATGTCAATGTGTACGGGGCTCTCGTACGTTGGGAGATATAACTCTCCGTTATCCGGACTTTTTGATTAACCGGCACCACGCTGGTCCCGTCGGTGCCGGTTACTAAAGAGTTTCCTGTAGTTAACGAAAGCACTGACATTGTTGTGCATAAAATATTAATTCTGTACATCAAATTTCGAGAGCAGAACGATGTCAGCCACAAGGCTGTGTTTGCGGGCATTATCCAGTTACGTGCGTGCAATGCACAGAGCATTACAGATGCTATCAAGCAATTCTACATGGATCACAATCTGGATCTACAGAGGATGGTGATGCGGACTTCAGATGGCGCGATCTGATCTGTCCTGCGAGGTAGGCATAACGGTGTAGCTGCCCAGCTTAGAGAGTGCGTGCCACACTTAGTACAACAACACGGTGTTGCTCATAGAGAAGATCTGGGAATCGATGGTGCTTGGAAAGAGGTACCAATGACGAAAGAAGTGGAACTGTATAGGCAATATTTAGCAGATCATCTGTTAAGAAAGCTTGGTTTGAGGAGTTAGCCAGCGATTTGAAAGTTGATGCATTATCATTCAGGCCTTTGAATGAAGTGCGCTGGTTATCACGTACACTTGCTGCAAATGCCCTCTGAGAAATCACCATGTACTAGTAGACTACTGCAAGGTGGAAGCCAATGATCCTGTAGCAAAGTACTGTCTCAAAAAGCTTACAGATCCATGGTACCGTATCGCACTGACTGTGCTCGAGGATGTTCCGGGGGGGGGGGGGGAATTGTCTGAACTGTCCCACATTTTTGAAAGAAGTAGTTCACTGTCATTGAAGCCTATCACTATGCAAAGGCCAAAATTGAAATAAATGCGCGCCCAGTACCTCAGAGAGAAAAAAAACTCACTGGAGGGAGAAAGTGAAGCAAGAAATGGCATCTCTCGCCAATACCGCCGATACAACAGATATTCCCTCTTTCATTACAAGACTATGTGAACATTTAGATGCTTGATTTCCAGAGAATGAGCTGCATGAGTGGTCGGCATTCGATATCGAAGCACTGGTTTCTGCCAAATTTGATTACGGCACAGAAAATGTAAGTGAACTCAATCACAAATACCAAGCAGTCTTAAATCTACCAGTGCAAACCGGTGGATCAGTAACCGATCGCATCTGCAAGCGGTAATCAGACTATAAATTTATCGTTGCCATTAAACTGAAAGCAGGTGCAATTAGTACCTTTGCCGACATGTTAACCTACACCCTGAATGAAGAGCGGCTGACAGACTTGGCTGGGTTGGTTGATACATGTGGCCTCTTCCAAGCCTCCAGTGCTGATTGCGAGCGTGGCTTCAGTTCAAATGAATCAGCTCAAAACCAAGTCTCACAACAGACTGGAAGTTATGGGCTGGATTTTGTCTTGGGGTCGGGTTGGGGTTGTGTCATCCGCATTTCGTGTTCCCCCCCCCCCCCGACTCCAGATTAATGTGGTTGAATGATGCAATTTTCACTTAATTGGGCAATTGAGTTGCAGCATGTGGGAACCCATGAACTAATTAGTGGTTTCAGTCTGAAAGTCGCCTCTGATGATGTCATCATTGCTGACTGCCTGGTCTCAGAGACTGTCTGGCTGTTGGTGAGAGAAAAACCTCCCTGGGATATCGGGAAAAATAGGGACATTGGCAAAGGAGGAACTGACGCAAATCAATATCTCTAAGGATATGGTGTTAAGGAAGCTAAAGGGATTGAAGGCGGACAAATCCCCAGGGCCTGATAACATGCATCCTAGGGTACTGAAGGAGGTGGCCCTAGAGATAGCGGATGCACTAAGCATGATTTTTCAGAATTCATTAGACTCGGGAACAGTGCCCATGGATTGGAGGGTAGCTAACGTTACCCCACTATTCAAAAAGGGGGGTAGGGAAAAAGCAGGTAATTACAGACCTGTAAGCCTTACATCAGTTGTGGGCAAAATGCTGGAGTCCATCATTAAGGATGAAATAGCCGAGCACTTAGCAAATGGGGACAGGATAGGACAGAGTCAACATGGATTTACAAAGGGTAAATTGTGCTTGACTAATCTATTGGAATTTTTTGAGGGAGTAACGGGTAAAATAGATGGGGGAGAGCCAGTAGATGTGGTGTACCTGGACTTCCAAAAGGCCTTCGATAAGGTCCCACATAAAAGATTAGCATGGAAAATTGAAGCTCATGGGATAAAGGGGAAAGTATTGACGTGGATAGAGAACTGGCTGTCAGATAGAAAACAGAGAGTTGGAATAAACGGCTCATTTTCTGAATGGCAGGCAGTAACAAGTGGGGTACCACAGGGATCTGTCCTGGGTCCCCAGCTGTTCACAATTTATATTAATGACCTGGATCAGGGAGTCGAATGCAGCATTTCCAAATTTGCAGACGACACTAAACTAGGAGGGGGGGTGGGCTCAGAGGAGGAGACCAGGAAGCTCCAGAGCGATTTGGACAGACTGGGTGATTGGGCGGATAAATGGCAGATGCACTATAATGTGGACAAGTGCGAAGTTATCCACCTTGGGTGCAGGAACGGGAGGGCAAATTATTATTTAAATGGCAATAAATTGGGAGAGGGGGAAGTACAGAGAGACCTGGGTGTTCTTGTACACCAGTCACTGAAGGCGAGCATGCAGGTGCAACAGGCGGTCAAGAAGGCAAACGGTATGCTGGCCTTCATAGCAAAAGGGTTGGAATACAGGAACAGGGATACCTTGCTGCAGCTGTACAGGGCACTGGTGAGACCACACCTCGAGTACTGTGTACAGTTTTGGTCGCCTCATCTGAGGAAAGATGTTCTTGCCATGGAGGGGGTGCAGCGGCGATTCACCAGGCTGATACCAGGAATGGCGGGATTGACCTATGAGGAGAGACTATGTAGTTTAGGGATGTACACACTGGAGTTTAGAAGATTGAGAGGGGACCTCATAGAAGTGTATAAAATTCTGACAGGTCTAGACAGATTAGATGCAGAAGGAATGTTTCCCTTGGCGGGTGAGAACAGAACTAGAGGACATAATTTAAGGATAAGGGCTAAACCATTTAGGACAGAAATGAGGGGGAATTTCTTCACTCAGAGAGTGGTGAACCTGTGGAACTCATTGCCACAGAGGGCAGTGTACGCCAGCTCATTAAATATATTTAAGAGGGAATTAGATATATTTCTACAGGCAAAAGGGGTTAAGGGTTACGGAGAGAAGGCGGGGACGGGATACTGAATTGAAGGATCAGCCATGATCTCATTAAATGGCGGAGCAGGCTCGAAGGGCCGGATGGCCTACTCCTGCTCCTATCTTCTATGTATCTATGTAATTAGTGGTTTCAGTCTGAAAGTCGCCTCTGATGATGTCATCATTGCTGACTGCCTGGTCTCAGAGACTGTCTGGCTGTTGGTGAGAGAGGACCTGCCTGGATTTTGATGTGAGTAGACCTGGATATATATATATGTGAGAGAAAGAGAGAGAGACAGAGAGAGAATTTTTTTGCATCCAAGTCCTCTCACAGCAAAGGCCATGCAGTCTCTGAAGACATTCAATGCAGCAGCATCAGAGGCAACTTTCACACCTAATACTACTACTACCTTCATCACATCTCCGTTGTAATAGTGGACCTGCAGCTGATAGTCAGCTATCCACTTGTGCTCCCGCCAGGTTTCACTGGAGTGTTTCACATCAGGCGTGCTTCACGTCAGAAAAGGGTTAAACTAGCTAAAACGTTTCAAAATAGCATTACAGAGCCAATTAGGGCTTGTTAAGGGCATTAATGGCCTCTCCCGCCTCTTGGAGGCGGGATGGAGTCAGGAACCCCGCGACTGATTTTGTCAAAATTGCATGGAGGCGGGATGCAGTCGGGATGGGGTCGAGACCCCCGACCCCGCAACTTTAACCCCCCACACGCCTCCAAACCCGACTCCATGGGTCATTCAAAATCCAGCCCATTCTGTCTGGACCACCTTATGAGGATAAAATCCTATCTCGCAGTAAACGGAGATGTCAGCCGTGACCGAATTTTTCAATCGCTGGAAAACGGAGAAAGATGCAGGGGGAGAAATTTCAAGCATGTTGTAACTGTAAGTCATATTGAATTAATATCAATCTTATTTGCTTGCATTGTTGTATATATGCTTTCAGTGGTTGTTGTAATATGTAAACTGTCCATGGACAAAAAAAGTCACGCTCAGGGTAGTTTGTGGCCCGCCCAGTACAAATAATAATTAGAGGGATCATTGGTGATATCCCATACACCCATCAGGTGTATTTGAAAGGGGAGAATACCAAAGGCTACAGGGAAATTGCAGTTGGTTGAAGGGCTTGCATAGGCACCAGTATGTTGGGCTCCTTCTGTGCTGTAAATGGTATGATCGCATGATAATCTGACTAAAAGTATCATAGATTCATACAGCACAGCCCATCGTGCCTGTGCCGGCTCTTTGAAAGAGCTGTCCAATTAGTCCCACTCCCCCGCTCTTTCCCCATAGCCCTGCAAATTTTTCCTTTTCAAATATATATTCAATTCCCTTTTGAAAGTTACCATTGAATCGGCTTCCACCGCCCTTTCAGGCAGTGCGTTACAGATTATTATAGCTCAACAACATCTTGCATTTATCTAGCACCTTAAATGTAGAAAAAAGTCTCGAGGTGCTTCACAGCAGCGTAATTTTAAAAAAATGGACTCAGCCTCAGGTTGAATGAGAAACCCAGAGAGCGAAAGTCACCTGAACTCTATGTCTGGAATATAGTTCGTGACTCACTCCCAGAGACCTGGCCATTTCCATATAACAATGGATTGGTGAGACTTTCCTTTATTATAATTATGGTGCAATTGTCCCAAAATGTATGAAATATGTTCTTAATGGCTTATTAATAATTTATAATGGTTTATCTTCCCCACAATGCATTTTTTAATCATGAATTTGTATACAACACGAACCTGGCAATCTGAACGCCAACACAACTAATGTGCATTGCTCTCTGGCCCGTTTAATAATCTTTCCTTAATGAGGATGTCGATTCTTGCTGTTTACATCTTTAATCTCAGTTACAGTTACAGTGCAGATTAATGTCCTCCGTGTACATTCAGCAGAAAAATATTCTGAATTCACCCATTACCCAATCTGTGACTGAGTGACACCAAGTGCAGACATTTGACGGGGAAAGAAAATGGAAGATTTTTTCCCCACAAGACTAACTGGTACGGAGATCCCTAAGCCTGGCCCACAAAATTCTGGAGCTTTTCTTTGTGCTTCCAAACTCTTACGTGGGCACAGCAACATCACCGTCCTTTAGTAGCGTATTCTCATCGATCTGAAACGTTAACTCGGTTTCTCACTCCACAGATACCGCCCGACCTGCTGAGCATTTTCCAGCATTTTCCATTTTTATTTTAGCAGCATATTGTTTGCATTGAATTTTTTTTTTTGAAATCGTGTCGATGCTTTTTTCACTGCGGAGTTACACCACTGATTATTTCTTCACAGCAGCAAGAGCTTTGTAGCATTCTCGAAGTGCAGCCATACTGCACCAAGGGGAAGAGAGTGATTTGCTCTCGATGTTTTTTTAAAAAATTCGTTCATGGGATGTGGGCATCGCTGGCAAGGCCAGCATTTATTGCCCATCCCTAACTGCCCTTGAGAAGGTGGTGGTGAGCCGCCTTCTTGAACCGCTGCAGTCCGTGTGGTGAAGGTACTCCCACAGTGCTGTTAGGGAGGGAGTTCCAGGATTTTGACCCAGCGACGATGAAGGAACGGCCGATATATTTCCAAGTCAGGATGGTGTGTGACTTGGAGAGGAACTTGGAGGTGATAGTGTTCCCATGCTCCTGTTGCCTTTGTCCTTCCAGGTGGTAGAGGTCGCGGGTTTGGGAGGTGCTGCCGAAGAAGCCTTGGCGAGTTGCTGCAGTGCATCTTGTAGATGGTACACACTACAGCCACGGTACGTCGGTGGTGGAGGGAGTGAATATTTAAGGTGGTGGATGGGGAGCCAATCAAGCGGGCTGCTTTGTCCTGGATGGTGTGGTTTATACTGTACTCGCGCTATGCCCTCGATTCCACAGTTCCCACTGCAGCCTCCCCACTCCCCAACTCCAAAGGTGGCTCGCTATTCAGGTGACACCATCACATCGCGGCTGTTGTCGCTGTCAGTCATCCTTCAATAATCGAAGAAGATAGCCAGAATATCAGCTCATTTTTTGCAGAGAGTTCTGTGATGACTGATGAGATCTACTTTTGCTCAGAATGAGCGGCTGCGGATTGAACAGTGGACCTCGGATACACCAGGTTGGAAATCTTGATTTTTCCGAGTGAGACTTCCTCAGCTGGGGTTTACATTTAGCAATGTGACGGGCCTCATTAGTAGGAGGTGCCTTCATGGATGTTTTTTTTTGCCATGCTTTCGTATCTTGAGCACTGCATGGCACTGAATGTTGCAGCAACATCCTATTGGGAATCCAACCTCTGAGAAACTGCAGTTATACCGCACAACGACATTTCCATTTCTGGGGTGAAACTCCCCTCAAGTGCCAGAGATTTTAATTTGCCATTTCGAGTGCACTACCGTCAGAAGTTAAAGTTCCAGTGTAAACACACCTTCACAAAAGGACTAGGGCAGGTTCAGTCGAGTTTTTGGATCGACTTATGAGATTTCAAGTGAGTACTGTGGTAAAACCATTGCCTCAGGATACGGGGTAGGACATTTAGGACTGAGATGAGGAGAAATTTCTTCACTCAGAGGGTGGTGAACCTGTGGAATTCTCTACCACAGAAGGCTGTGGAGGCCAAGTCACTGAATATATTTAAGAAGGAGATAGATAGATTTCTAGACATCAAGGGGTATGGGGAGAGAGCGGGAATATGGTATTGATATAGAGAATCAGCCATGATCATATTGAATGGCGGAGCAGGCTCGAAGGGCTGAATGGCCTACTCCTGCTCCTATTTTTCTATGCTTCTATTGCCAAAAGCCCTGTTATTTTATAACAGTCAGTAGATCATTTTTAAAAGATGCTATAAATCTATTTATTGTTTCAAAAAACAACTTTTGTGCTCAAAGTGAGAGACGTTAATGCTGGGAAATGGAACACTTTCCATTCTGGCCATTTCACATCAGCATCAACCACACCCAAGTATAGCAATGGTTAGACGCAGAGTAAAGCTCCCTCTAGTGTGCCCCATCAAGATGCCTCAGAACATCCCCTACTGTCCTAGTGTGATATTTTCCCATTTACCATGTCAGCTCTCGAGTGCAATGGATGAACCACATCGTTCGCATGCCCGATACGAGACTCCCAAAACAAGTGTTCTACTCAGAGCTCCGACACAGCAAGAGAGCCCCAGGTGGGCAGAGGAAACACTTCAAGGACACCCTCAAAGCCTCCTTGAAAAAGTGCAACGTCCCCACCGACACCTGGGAACCCCTGGCCCAAGACCGCACAAAGTGGAGGAGAAGCATCCGGAAAGGCGCCGAACACCTCGAGTCTCTTCGCCGGGAGCAAGCGGAAGCCAAGCGCAAACAGCGGAAGGAGCGCACGTCAACCCAAGCACCCCACCCACCCGTCCCTTCAACCACCGTCTGCCCCACCTGTGACAGAGACTGTAGATCCCGCATTGGACTCATCAGTCACCTGAGAACTCATTTTTAGTGTGGAAGCAAGTCATCCTTGGTTCCGAGGGACTGACTAAGAAGGAAGAAGAAGAATTAGGGACAGTTTTGATGTTGTGGTACCGTGCCTATTAGGAACTGAGTTAAAGCATATTTTACATCGGCCCCTTACAGCCAGCCATCAGTGGAGACTTTCATCCCATCAGCATAGACTCAAATTATGGTTGACTGTAAGTGCTATAATATTGCGCAGGTGTACTGGGCATAGATTTAATAAGGCTTACTTTCTATAGCATGGTTTTGGTACATTTAGGCTACTGCAGGTCTCAAAAGGGTTAAAGACAGAAAATCTAGCAGGCTTGGACGATGCTGTAGGCAATACACTGTTGCATTCATTCTGGGATTGAAGTTCAAATCTAACCCACAGTAATGGCATGCAAGTTCTAAGGGCACAATGTGAAATAATTTTAATCAGTCTCATGCCAATTTCTGGTGGGCATGGATCTACAACATTTTTATTTATTCATTCACGGGATGTGTGTCTCGCTGGCAAGGCCAGCATTTATTGCCCATCCCTAACTACCCTTGAGATGGTGGCGGTGAGCCACCTTCTTGAACCACTGCAGTCCGTGTGGTGAATTATTTTGTAGCGGTTTGATACAACTGAGTGGCTTGCTAGGCCATTTCAGAGGGCAGTTAAGAGTCAACCACATTGCTGTGGGTCTGGAGTCACATATAGGCCAGACCGGGTAAGGTACTGCAGGTTTCCTTCCCTAAAGGACATTAGTGAACACGGGGGGAAAAATTCAGTTGCGCCCCGTTTGGGGCGCAAATATCGTCCGGGCGCAAAGATTAGCGCCTGGCGCTAATTATCGCCACTGACTGGAAACTTCACTTTTAACGCCCCGGGAGGTGATTGGAGCGCTAAATCAGGCGCTGCACACCTGTCTTAAGGCGCAAAGGCCGAGGAATGAGGCGCTAACTCAGAGCGCTGGCGAAGCTCATGTAATGTCAGTCAGCAATGGAACACATACACAATGGCACGGGCCAGTTCTTAAAGGGGATGGTTGATCTTGCTTTCCATCCACATCCTGCTCATTGCAGCCTTGAATCTCGGCCTGGAGAGACCTGCACATCAAATCTGCTGGAAAGAACAATGGAGAGTACCAGGCAAAGAGCTCAGAGTGCAGCCCCCACAGTCTCTTCTAAATCGATACAAGGAATGGCAAATCAAAATGAACCTGCAAAGTGCTGCTCAGTACCCAAAACTCCTTCACACAACGTTGAATCTCTCCAGAAGTCTCCCTCACTCTCTCTCAGAATGCGTAGTTCAAAAATGGCACCAACAATAAAAGGCAGGAAGCGGTAACCTTTAAATAGCGCTCCCCCTTTTCCTTCATGACAGAAGAACGCTCCTATCAACCTGTCGTTGCTAGCGTCAGGCGGTAAGGCATGGGGCGCCACTCAATATCCGCTCCGGAGCGATACCGGGGCGTTGCACACTCGTCTGACGTCATGATCTGCCGGCGCAGGAGATCGTGGCGGTAGTGTTTAGCGCCGCCGCAAAATGTCTAGTTAATTTCGCGAGCGGCGCAAACTTCGCCGCGCCCGGGCGCTAGATGCTTTGCGCCCCATTAGCGCCCTCTTAAGGCGCTAACGGGAGGCGCAACCAACTGAATTTTTCCCCCCTTGAAAATGTTTTTTTTTTGACAATCCAACAGCTTCATGGTTACAATTACTGGTACTAGCTTTTTATTCTGGATTTATTTAACTGAATTCAAATTCACAAGCTGCTGTGGTGGGACTTGAACTCGCATCTCCACATAATTTGACACAAACTAGCATTCATACGGAGATGCCACAAAAACAGCTGTCATGGGAACTAAAAATGTCACACTGGTACAGTAGGGCATGCTCTCTGGTCAAAAGCAAACCATTCAGCGTGGTACAGAGAGGTTTACCCTGCCTCTAGCACCTGCTAGATCTGGTTTGGGAGTCCTTGATGACAGCTGGGGTACAAAGAGTGCTTCATTCCCCAGCACTGACTTTCCTCATTGATCAGGACCAAAGGAACATAGAAATAGGAGTAGATCATTCAGCCTTCGAGCCTGTTCTGCCATTCAGTTAGATCATGGCTGATCTGTACAGGTTGAGTGTCCAAAATCCGGAGTTCCGGAATCCAGAATGTTCCGAAATCCAGACTCCGGGACGATTGGTGGCAGGGTCGTCCGGAATCCGGAACTCCGGATTTTGGACGCTCAACCTGTACTTCAAAAAGCCATTAACTTTTGTTGTCTTTTTTTGAAAAATCCTATGAAAAATGCGAGTGATGCAATAAAACTTTAGTGTTGTGTTTTATCCTCCTTAATCTGCACAGCTCCACTAAGTGTTTCCGCCAGGCTGCGGCCACGGCACTGTCGTAAGAATGAGCCTTACGCGTGGTGAACTTAAAGTAAGCTTTAATCAACTAAAAAGGTGCTACATACAAAAGAGGTCTTACTCTATGCCTCTCTAGGATCCAACTGCTCAGTCCAGTATTTATCCTGGACTAATCACAGGAAGTGATGCAATAAAGTTCGAGTCACAGGAAGCTGTATTGTGTTACCACATTCTCCCCCCCCAAAAGATTAGGAGGCCGGGATGCTCCCTCCATTTCGTAGCCGCCGGACGAGGGAGAGCCGCACCCGTTTGGGTTCTCGTAGCGGTAGAGGGCCCCTAGCCCGTTTACCCGCCGCGGGCCGTGGACCAGAGTCCGAGTGATCCAGCCCGCTCTGTGAGGGGTCAGGACGATCCTGACTGTGTACTGGTGCCCGAACGGGTGTCGGGCAGGGCTGTGGCAGATCCGTTTCCGAGCGTATGGTACGGGGTGGATCGTGGCTGCGCGTGCGAGCCCCGACGGGCTCATAGTCAGTCTGCCCCAGGTCGGCACGCTGGAGTGAGGTACCAGCCGGCGTCAGATCCAGATCGTGATGTGAGGCACCTGGCGAGCCCAGAGATGTGCCTGGTACAATATCATCCCCTGGTGTCCCTCTATGCTTCGGCGGGCAGGGAGCCAGATCCCGCAATGACACGGTAGATTCCCGACCGTCAGGATACCGAATATAGGCGTAGGTAGGGTTGACGTCAGTGAGCTCAACCTCATCTACCAGGGGGTCATTCTTAGACGCCCGGATATATCTTCGGAGTAGCACTGGTCCCGGTGCAGTCAGCCACGACGGGAGAGATATCCCATAGGATGAGCGACGCTGAAATCGGAAGAACCGTTCATGAGGCGTCGTATTTGTGGCGGTCGAAAGGAGGGACCGTGTGGAGTGTAATGCGTCTGGAAGTACTGCTTCCCATTGCTGGTTGGGTAGGCCCCGAGATCTCAAAGCCAGACGTACCGCATTCCAGATGATAGCGTTAAAACGCTCGACTTGCCCATTCCCGACCGGATGATAAGGCGTCGTTCTGCTGGCAGCAATACCCCGTTCCGAGAGATAGGCCTTGAGTTCTCCTGACATAAAAGAAGGGCCCCGATCCGAATGAACATAGGATGCCATGCCACAGAAAGCAAATACCTGCTCAAGGCAGCTGATAACCGTGGTCGTCAGCATATTGGGGCAGGGAAAGGCAAACGGAAAACGGGAATACTCATCGACCATGGTCAATAGATAAGTGTTGCGAGTTGAAGAGGGCAACGGCCCCTTAAAATCGATGCTAAGCCGTTGCATTGGCTGGGTCGCATGTATGAGTATACCACCCGAGGGGCGGAAAAACTGAGGTTTCAATTCCGCACAGACTCTGCAGTCCGAGCACATCTTCTTTACATCCCCGGTAGAGAATGGGAGATTTCGGGACCGCACGAAGAGTAGCATGCGAGTAACGCCCGGATGACACAACCCATCATGGATGTCTACGAGCGTAGAGGGTGCCATGGCGGAGCAGAATGCTCGTGTGAGGGTATCCGGAGCCACATTCTCCTTGCCAGGTCGATAGTGGATGGTGTAACCAAAAGAGGCCAATTCCAGCCGCCAAAGCTGGATTTTATTATTTTTAATTTTGGTCCGTTTTCGATTATCGAGCATGAAGGCGACCGATCGCTGGTCCGTGATTAAGGTAAAGTGCTGGCGAGCTAGGAGATGAGTCCACTTCCGTACTGCCTCTATGATGGCTGTAGCTTCTTTCTCGACTGGAGGATAATGTAGCTCAGCCCCTTGAAAAGTCCTGGACAAAAATGCCACCGGACGACCTTCCTGATTCAGAGTGGCCGAGATCGCCACCTCCGAGGCATCACACTCAACAACAAAAGGAAGACTCTCATCGATGGAGTGAAGAGCCGCTTTCTCCAACTGTTTTTTCAGGAGGTTAAAGGCTGCAACAGCCGCTGTGTCTAGTGGGAATGTGCTGGCCTTCAGTAGAGGTTGGATTCGGTCCGAGAAGTTAGGAATCCATTTAGCATAGTATGCAAACAGGCCGAGGGCCCGGCGCAAGGAGGCCGGATTCTTAGGTGGCGGGAGCTCTTGGAGTGGGCGAAGCCTTTCAGGGTCAGGTTTAATGATGCCATTGCCCACACAATAGCCAAGGATGTTGATGGTTGGTTGTGACTCAATGGATTTAGCCGCATTTAATGTCAAATTACGGTGCTGGAGTGCATCCCAAAATCGTTGGAGATTGGCGTCATGTTCCCGCTGATTGCGACCTGCGACAGTAATATTGTCCAGATAAGGAAACGTATCCTTCAAGTCTTCCTGTTTGACTAGGTCATCCATTGCTCGCTGGAAGACAGCCACTCCATTAGTGACCCCAAAGGGGAGGCGACGAAATTGATACAGCCGTCCATTGGCTTCAAAGGCCGTATACTGCTTGTCTGAGACCTTCAAGGGTACCTGATGATAGGCACTTTTCAGATCATATGTTGAGAACACCGTGTACTCAGCCAGTTTATTAACCATATCATCGATGCGCGGCAATGGGTATGCGTCCAAGTCCGTATATTGATTGATGGTCTGTGAATAGTCAATGCACAGCCGTTTCTTGTGAGGTTGTAGAGGGTTCTTAACAATAACGACCTGGGCGCGCCATGGCGACGAACAAGGCTCGATGATATCCTCTGCTAAAAGCCGAGAAATCTCAGCCGCAATAAAAGACTGGTCTTCCTGACTGAAACGTCGTGACTTTGTTATAATCGGTTTGCATCGAGGAGGGATACTGGTAAACAGTGAGGGTTCATCCAGTGAAGCTGCTGACAATGCACAGAACGGTAATCGAGGTCGTATATTAGAAATAGTGAGTTCAGGTTTGGATCCGCCGAACTCAATGGTGAGCTTCTTATGCTGCTTTTGAAAATCCAGCCCTAAGATAAGATCACTACATAAGTCCTTGAGCACCGAAAGCCGGGTGGAGGGATACCTGCGACCATTAAGTGTTATTTCAACCATACAAAAGCCAGAAATTCTGGTATTAAGTGATGACTGAGCCATCGCAATTGCCTGGTCCGATGGGAAAACATGTAGCTTTAACTCTGCAACAATCTGTTCCCTAATGAAACTATCAGTGCTACCTGAGTCAATTAAGGCATCTAAAGTATGTCCATTAATTGATGCTTTTGTAGCTGCATGGAATAGGTTCTGAGGACAAGCAGCTGTAATTGGTGTTGTTGCACAAAGAGTGGCTGAAACTCTAGGTGTGTTTCTTCGAGAGAAAACCCGAGAGGAAGCACGATAGATTTTAGCCGGAACATCTTGATAGGCCCTTACCGGGGCAGTTCGGTAGGACTTAGCTTGATAAGCCCTCGTAGAGGCTCTTGATAGGCAAACCTTTGCAAAATGACCCTTTTTGTTGCAATGACTGCAAAACGCATTGCGAGCAGGGCAGAATTTCCGAGGGTGAAACTCATCACCACAAAAGAAGCATTTCTTAGATTGCCAAGAGGCTGCCACAGTGGGGTCATCATCCTCTTCATCAGTGAAGTCATCAGATTGATCGTCAGGGATAAAGTCCTCCCTAATAGAGTTCACCTGTGGCCTCTTAAATTGCCTGACTGTAGTTAAGGCAGCAGACCGAGGTCTGGGCACTGTATAAAGGTCTGCATTTCTTTTTGCCAGATCTAGAGAGCAAGCCATGTCATAAGCTCTCTGAAGCTCAAGTGTCTTACTTTCCAGTAGACGCTGGCGTATAAATGGGGAGGCAAGCCCGCAGATGAAAGCATCACGGATCATTTCTTCACGGTACAGCTCAGCTGAGGCCGCCTGAAAGTTACAGTCCATACTAAGTCTGCGAATCTCTTGGAGGAATTTATCAATGGATTCCTCCGGCCCTTGTTGGGCTGTAGCTAGTAGATGTCTGGCATAGACCTCATTCGGTGTCTTAGTATATAGTCTTTTAAGCGTCCGAATTGCCTCCTCGTAACTGCCCCATTCCTCAACATACTGAAATACATTCGGAGTGACACAGTTGATGAGTATCCGCAACTTTGTGTCATCATCAGCCTTGCAATATTCGAGAAAATTGTCAAACGTGCGATACCAGTGTTTCCACACCTTACCGGCTGCTGGGGTGTTTGGGTCCAAGTCAAGACGCGATGGTTTAAGGATGTTTTCCATGATGGGTGATTCCCTGGATCCTTAGTTCCGAGTTCGTCCAAAAAGTTTGAGTGCGAAGTTTTTCAAAGTTGATTAAATTGTCGTAAGAATGAGCCTTACGCGTGGTGAACTTAAAGTAAGCTTTAATCAACTAAAAAGGTGCTACATACAAAAGAGGTCTTACTCTATGCCTCTCCAGGATCCAACTGCTCAGTCCAGTATTTATCCTGGACTAATCACAGGAAGTGATGCAATAAAGTTCGAGTCACAGGAAGCTGTATTGTGTTACCACAGGCACCACGCCGCCCTGGTGGCCTAGTGTGGGCCATCGGATGCTCTGCAGAGCTCGCAGCGTCCCTCCCCTTTAACAGAAGGAGAGGGGCGGAGAAACGCGTCAGCGCTACGCGGAGCGGCCCAGGCATTTCCGGACTCGGAACGTGTTTCTGATGTCCGAAGTCCAGAAACGCCCGAGCCCAGGTTGCAATATTTCCGGACATCAAAAACACGTTCCGAAGTCCGGAAAAACACGAAAACCGGCTCGGCCTCGGTCCCAGGGTTGCCGGATTCAGGACACTCAACCTGTATTTTAACCCCATTTGCCCGCCTTTGCTCCATATCCCTCGATACCCTTACCCAACAAACATCTATCGATCTCAGTCTTGAAAGTTTCAATTGACCCAATTGGGAGAGACCAAATTAATTCAACCAAAAATGTTCACAACGTTATGAACAGTGAAACATTGTATAAGTTTCTATAATTCCACCTGATGACAATGGGCGTTAGATGCTTAGACAACATCATTTTTGTGGACCATTATTTGATGAGAAACCTGTATTTTCAGAGCTTTAGAAGCTCTGGTTTTGTATTTAGAGACAGTGAAAACAAAAGCAAGGATGTGTTGTTGAACTTATACGAGACTTTAGACCAGGCATGAAGTATTGCGTATAGTTTTGGGCAGCCCTTTATAGATGAATAAAAGGTGCGGTGTAGATTCAGCAGAGTGTTCCCAGGGAGAGAATTAAGAACTGTTATTCTTTAACCTGCTGGTACATTCTTCCTTCTGCAAAAGACAATAGCCCTGAATTAGTTGTTCAGCCTGAGCTACATGGCCCGTCATTGGGATGTTTTTCGCCGATTAGAAAGACCAGGAAAACACAAGGGCATCTTATACGGTTTGTGTGCGTAGCCCAGCAGTGGCAGTGTCGATTGTCTGCTCTGCAGCACACGATCTCAGATATTTGACACACAAGATAAACTCTCAGTTCTTGCCAATCTTGAGCTTGACTTTCATGGCAAGCCTGAATTGACCGCACTTGAAAGGAGCCTGAATTGTAAGACAAGGTTCCCAAGGTTTACTGCACAGCAAAGGATAGAGATAGAGACAGAGATAGATATGTGTGTGTATCTATATATCTATATACGCACACACGCATGCATATATGCTATCCAAATATTCAGACCTAGACAATTTCTATTAATGTGTCTGTAAGTACAGTACTGTGCAATTTCTAATGCGGTACAAGGTGACCCGAGAACTATGTAAACTTTTTACAACTCTAAAGAAAAATGAAGTAAAGTAACCCCAAGTTGCTTTTTGCACAGCTTCTCGTGATTAGCTGTATGTGATCTGGTTTGAGCTCTAAGCGTCCCAGAGGAAGCAAGTTGAGGCAGGCTCAATCCAGGTTCAATGGGTAAGGAGCAGCACTGGGCTATTTTTTTTGTGAAGCTTTTCACACATCTACAGCTGGATGAGTGAAACATTCTCCACTCATTCTGGTTAAGTGACAATTTAATTTCTTAACGAGTCTGCTACGTGCATTATTACAGATGCATCCCGATTGGCCGGGTTTCTCAATACCGCAAAATAGATTAGCATTGCATAAAAGCTTTTCAGGGCAAAAATCACACATACTCGATAGCATTCGTTTTGGGTTCATTCTTTTCTAGAATCATAGAACACTAGTTAGGCCTCAGCTAGTGTACTGCGTGCAGTTCTGGTCACCACATTACAGGAAAGATGTGATTGCACTAGAGAGGGTACAGAGGAGATTTACGAGGATGTTGCCAGGAGTAGAGAATCTTAGCTATGAGGAAAGACTGGATAGGCTGGGTCTGTTTTCCTTGGAACAGAGGAGGCTGAGGGGAGACCTTATTGAGGTGTATAAAATTATGAGGGCCGAGATAGAATGGATAGAAAGGACCTATTTCCCTTAGCAGAGAGGTCAAAAACCAGGGGGCACAGATTTAAAGTAATTGGGGGAAGGTTTAGAGGGGATTTGAGGGGAAATTTCTTCACCCAGAGGGTTTTGGGGGTCTGAACTCACTGCCTGAAAGGGTGGTAGAGGCAGGAACCCTAACCACATTTAAAAAGTACTTGGATGTGCACTTGGGATGCTCTAACCTGCAGGGCTACGGACCAAGAGCTGGGAAGTGGGATTAGGCTGGATAGCTCTTTGTTGGCCGGCGCGGACACGATGGGCCGAATGGCCTCCTTCTGTGCTGTAACTTTCTATGATTTTATGATTCTATGGTTACAGCACAGAAGGAGGCCATTTGGCCCGTCAAGCCCGTGCCAGCTCTCTGCAAGAGCACTTCAGCGAGTTCCACTCCCCCGCCCTTTCCCCATAGCCCTGCAAAAAAAATTTCCTTCAGGTACAGGAAACTCTTTATTAACCGGCACCCAAATATCCGGAAATCTCTCTTAACCGGCAAAATTCTTGAGTAGGTAACCGGGGTTTTCCTTCATCTTTCGTTTAAAATTAACTTTAAAAAAAACCCCGAGGCGTTTGCCTTGTATCGGAGCATGTAGATTGGGAGGGGAATGTGCAGCCCGGGTAGGCAGCGGACACGACAGATGGTCAGCTGGCGGTCCCCGGGGAGACGGAGCTCCGAATGCAGGCGCATGTCAATGTGTACGGGGCTCTCGTACGTTGGGAGATATAACTCTCCGTTATCCGGACTTTTTGATTAACCGGCACCACGCCGGTCCCGTTGGTGCCGGTTAATAAAGAGTTTCCTGTACTTATCCAATTCCCTTTTGAAAGCCACGATTGAATCTGCCTCCACCACCCTCTCAGGCAGTGCATTCCAGATCCTAACCACTCGCTGAGTAAAAAAGTTTTCCCTCATGTTGCCTTTGGTTCTTCTGTCAATCACCTTAAATCTCTGTCTTCTGGTTCTCGACCCTTCTGCCAATCAGAACAGTTTCTCTCTATCTACTCTGTCTAGACCCCTCATGATTTTGAACACCTCTATCAAATCTCCTCTCAACCTTCTCTGCTCTAAGGAGAACAACCCCAGCTTCTCCAGTCTTTCCATGTAACTAAAGTCCCTCATCCCTGGAACCATTCTCGTAAATCTTTTCTGCACCCTCTCTAAGACCTTCACATCCTTCCTAAAGTGCAGTGCCCAGAATTGGTCACAATACTCCAGTTGAGAACGAACCAGTGTTTTATAAAGGTTCATCATAACATCCTTGCTTTTGTACTCTCTGCCTCTATTTATGAAAATGAGAAGTCGCACAACACCAGGTTATAGTCCAACAGATTTATTTAAAATTACAAGCTTTCGGAGCTGTCGCCCCTTCCTCAGGTAGAGTAACTGTGAGAGAATCTCCCAGAATTCACAATATAAACACAGAAAAAATGCATTCAAATCTTTCCCTACATCAAAGACACACTAAGAGCACAGCCAAGACAATGAGATGTGTCCCAGGGGGTCCAACGTGTCTATTTATGAAGCCCAGGATCCCGTATGCTTTTTAAACCGCTTTCTCAACCTGCACTGCCACCCTCAATGATTTGTGCACATATACCCCCAGGTCTCTCTGTTCATGCACCCCTTTAGAATTGTACCCTTTAGTTTATATTGCCTCTCCTCGTTCTTTCTACCAAAATGTATCACTTCGCACTTTTCTGCGTTAAATTTCATCTGCCACGTGTCCGCCCATTCCATCAGCCTGCCTATGTCCTCTTGAAATCGATCACTAGCCTCCTCACTTGACTCTATACTTCCAAGTTTTGTGTCATCTGCAAATTTTGAAATTGTGCCCTGTACAACCAAGTCTAAGTCATTAATATATAAAGAAAAGCAGTGGTCCTAGTACCCACCCCTGGGGAACCCCACTGTATACCTTCCTCCAGTCCAATAAACAACCGTTCACCACTGTTCTCTGTTTCCTGTTTAGCTAATTTCACATCCATGCTGACGGTCACCCATTCCCTCTCTGCCTGCACACTGTTCCACAGCAGGGTGACCACCTTCTGAAATGTGCTGTCCACGTAGCGCTCAGCCTCACAGATGCACCGCAGTGCCGCCAGCTGCTGCTCAAGCTCCGAAACAACTCACCAATCAGCTCCTTCCCTTGTGCTGACGTCACTTACCTCGCTCCCTGACGCTTGCGCTCCCTCCGGGCATCTTGGGCCTACCTTTACCTGCGGCCGCTCCTCTCGCTCTCCCGCAGGTCCGCTCTCGTGCCTATTAACTTAGAGACCTTGGGTTCTGTGGCTCCACTCCTCCTTTTCAGTTAGACGTCTCACCTGCCTTCCTCCTCGCCACCGAATTCCTGCGCTCACCAAATTCCTCCACCCTACTTGCAATTCACTCTGTTTGCGTTCTCCCAGCTCTGTCTCCAAGCTCTGTGCTTTTGCAAACCATTTATTTAGTTTGAATTTAGTTTAAATTGGACCCCTTCGGAGGGTCGCAACCCTAAGCTTGACATGTATGCTCAAGCTGTCAGGAAATGCATCAACGCCAGATTCATCAGCCGTACTCACAAGACAGTCCAGAATGTCACCCGAGCACAACGCAACGCCATCCACGCACTCAAGACCAACCGCAACATCGTCATCAAACCAGCGGACAAAGGAGGAGCCATCGTCATACAGAACAGAACGGACTATTGCAAAGAAGCATACCGACAACTGGACAACCAGGAACACTACAGACAGCTACCCGCAGATCCGACCAAAGAACACACCCGCCAACTCAATAGACTGATCAAGACCTTCGATCCAGACCTTCAAAACATCCTACGCGCTCTCATCCCACGTACTCCCCGCGTAGGAGACTTTTACTGCCTCCCAAAGATACACAAAGCCAACACACCCGGACGTCCTATCGTATCAGGCAACGGAACCCTGTGTGAGAACCTCTCTGGGTACATCGAGGGCATCCTGAAACCCATCGTACAGGGAACCCCCAGCTTCTGTCGCGACACTACAGACTTCTTGCAGAAACTCAGCACCCATGGACCAGTTGAACCAGGAACACTCCTCGTCACAATGGACGTATCGGCACTCTACACCAATATCCCCCACAATGACGGCATCGCTGCGACAGCCTCAGTACTCAACACCAACAACAGCCAATCTCCGGACGCCATCTTACAACTCATCCGCTTCATCCTTGACCACAATGTCTTCACCTTCGACAACCATTTTTTCACCCAAACACACGGAACAGCCATGGGGACCAAATTCGCACCCCAATACGCCAACATCTTCATGCACAAGTTCGAGCAAGACTTCTTCGTTGCACAGGACCTCCAACCAACGCTGTACACCAGATACATCGACGACATCTTCTTCCTTTGGACCCACGGCGAAGGATCACTGAAAGGACTACACGATAGCATCAACAGGTTCCATCCCACCATCAAACTCACCATGGACTACTCCTCAGAATCGGTTTCATTCTTGGACACACGAATCTCCATCAAAGACGGACGCCTCAGCACTTCACTCTACCGCAAGCCCATGGACAACCTCACGATGCTCCACTTCTCCAGCTTCCACCCTAACCACGTTAAAGAAGCCATCCCCTATGGACAAGCCCTGCGAATACACAGGATCTGCTCAGACGAGGAGGAACGCGATGGACACCTACGGACACTGAAAGACGCTCTCGTAAGAACGGTATATGACGCTCGACTCGTCGATCGACAGTTCCGACGGGCCACAGCGAAAAACCGCATAGACCTCCTCAGAAGACGAACACGGGACACAACCAACAGAGTACCCTACGTCGTCCAGTACTTCCCCGGAGCGGAAAAACTACGCCATGTTCTTCGCAGCCTTCAACATGTCATCGATGACGACGAACACCTTGCTAAGGCCATCCCCACGCCTCCACTACTCGCCTTCAAGCAGCCGCCTAACCTCAAAAGTACCATCGTTCGCAGCAGATTACCCATCTTTCAGGAGAACAGCAACCAAGACATCACACAACCCTGCCACGGCAACCTCTGCAAGACATGCCAAATCATGGACACAGATACCATCATTACACGTGAGGACACTACCCACCAGGTACACGGTACATACTCATGTGACTCGGCCAACGTTGTCTACCTGATACGTTGCAGTTAAGGATGCTCCAGAGCATGGTACATCGGCGAGACCATGCAGACACTGAGACAACGTATGAACGGACACCGCGCAACAATCGCCAGGCAGGAGGGTTGCCTCCCAGTCGGGGAACACTTCAGCAGCCAGGGGCATTCAGCCTCGGATCTGCGGGTAAGCGTTCTCCAAGGCGGCCTTCGAGATACACGACAGCGCAAAATCATAGAGCAGAAACTGATAGCCAAGTTCCGCACTCATGAGGATGGCCTCAATCGCGATATCGGGTTCATGTCACGATACAGAACGTGACTTGACATCATGGCCGGTCTTCCCAGGTGTTTTTTTTTAAAAAGGCTAACACAAGAACACAAATTGACAGGATATGCAGCCAGCAGGTGGTTTGACACGTTGGACCCCCTGGGACACATCTCATTGTCTTGGCTTTGCTCTTTGTTGTAGGGAATAATGTGAATAGATTTTGTCTGGGTTTAAATTGTGAATTCTGGGAGATTCTCTCATTGCTAACTTACCTGACGAAGGAGCGAACTGCTTCGAAAGCTTGTAAAATAAATAAATCTGGTGGACTATAACCTGGTGTTGTGCGACTTCTCATTTTTGTCCACCCCAGTCCAACGCCGGCATCTCCACATCATTTATTTAGTGAAAGACAAAAGACGGCCCCCCACTGTTTTGATTTCCAGCACACTCTGTTTCTCTTCCTATGCACTGAGGGCCAGCTGTGAGATATTGATTCTATTTGCTGATTGCCATCGGCATTGATCACAGACAATTTGGTGTCTGGATCACAATTGTGATATTTAGCTGCTATGATAGAGCTGTGCCTATCCTGGGCTGTCCCGATAAGGACCTGCTCAGGAAATCCCTGTGTCGACACAGTCTAAATTGGTTCATTAAGACCAATTAGAGGCTTAGTGCTGAGGGAAGTTTCTGTAGATTGGCAGTTGCTTGTAAATCTCTGATTTATTGTCTTGGAGAGAGGCCAAATTATCAAGGTTAAAAAAAACAGTATGACATCATTGGCTTTCTTTCTCTTTTTAATACATCAGACTCTGAAATCTGATGGATGCAGATATGGAGAGACAGAGATCATAGGGGGAGAAATTCAGTATCGCCCCATTTGGGGCGCAATTATCGGCCGGGTGCAAAGATTAGCGCCTGGCGCTAATTATCGCCACCGACTGCAAACTTGACTTTTATCGCCCCTGGAGGTGATTGGAGCGCTAAATCAGGCGCTTCACACCTGTATTAAGGCGCAAAGGCCGAGGAGCGAGGCGCTACCTCAGAGCGCTGGCGAAGCTCATGTGATGTCAGTCAGCAATGGAACACACACACAATGGCACGGGCCAGTTCTTAAAGGGAATGGTTGATCTTGCTTTCCATCCACATCCTGCTCATTGCAGCCTTGAATCTCTGCCTGGAGAGACCTGCACATCAAATCTGCTGGAAAGAACAATGGAGAGTACCAGGGAAAGAGCTCAGAGTGCAGCCCCCACAGCCTCTTCTAAATCGATACAAGGAAGGGCAAATCAAAATGAACCTGCAAAGTGCTGCTCAGTACCCAAAACTCCTTCACACAGCATTGAATCTCTCCAGAAGTCTCTCTCCCTCTCTCTCAGAATGCGTGGTTCAAAAATGGCATCAACAATAAAAGGCAGGCAGCGGTCACCTTTAAATAGCGCTCCCTCAGACCCTTCATGACTGCAAAACGCTCCCCTCAACCTGTCGTTGCTAGCGTCAGGCGGTAAGGCAGGGGGCGCCACTCAATATCCGCTCCGGGGCGATACCGGGGCGTTGCGCACTTGACTGACGTCACGATCTGCCGGCGCAGGAGATCGTGGCGGTAGTGTTTAGCGTCACCGCAAAATGTCTAGTTAATTTCGCGAGCGGCGCAAACATCGCCGCGCCTGGGCGCTAGATGATTTGCGCCCCATTAGCGCCCTTCTTAAGGCGCTAACGGGAGGCGCAACCAACTGAATTTTTCCCCCATAGAATCTTACAGCACAGAAGGAGGCCATTCGGCCCATCGTGCCTGTGCTGGCTCTTTGAAAGAGCAGTCGTGCTCAGTCCCACATCCCCGTTTTTTGTCTGTAACCCTGCAAGTTCCTCATCCCCAAGTACCTGTCCAACTCTCCTAAAATTATTTATAGAATCAGCTTCCACCACTTTTTCAGGTAGAGCGTTCCAGATTCCAACAACTCTCAGTGAAAAAACTTTCTCCTCATCTACCCTCTCGATCTTTTGCCAATGATTTTAAATCTATGGCCTTTAGTTATTGACCCACTCACCAGAGGGAACAGTCTTTCTCCATCTACTCTATCAAAACCTCGCATTATCTTGAAAACCTCTATTAGGTCACCTCTTAACCTTCTCTGTTCCAAGGAGAACAGTCCTAACTTTTCCAACCTCCAAGCCCCTCATCTCTGGTCACAGACTAGTAAACCTCCTCTGTACCCTTTCTAAGGATTTTAAGGCCTGAATTTTCATAGGAAAAAACAGGTGAGTTGGAGACGGCGGCGGGGGAAGTGAAAGTTGTAAAAATCTAAATCCCAACCCCCAACCCGCCCACTTTCACCTTTCACTCAGGCGGGACGGGGGGCGGGCAGCCAACCCGCTGCCAGGAGGCGGGTTGGTATTTCAAATATTATAATGAGGCCTGAAGCCTCTACTTTAACCTGCTTTGCAGGTTTTACTGTAGGCGGCCGGCGATCCCAGGCCATGGGATTCCCGATAGCTGCAACGAGGTGGCCATAGCTTCGGGGAGCAATCCTTGTGGGCCAGAAGGAGCAGAAGTGCTTCCTCCTGGCAGCCCCACCCCCACCCCCCCCAAGCTCCCCCACCAGCAGCCTGCACCTTCTGGGATCGGGATTCGGGGTTCGGACCACACCCCCCGCCCCATCATCCTGGGCCCAGCACCTACCTGGTCCTACGGCCTCCTGGTCCACGTTCCCCGCCCGACTGGAAGCCAGGCTGGCTTCTGGGCGGGAAACCTGCTCTTTACGTCGCACGCACACTGTGGAGTTAAAACTCCACAGCGTGCCGGGAAACCCGAAACAGGAAAATCCCGGCCTACATATTTCCTGAAGTGTGGTGCTCAGAATTGTCCATAATACTCCAGCTGAGGCCTAACCAGTGATTTATAAAGTTCCAGCACAGATCGATTAGGATAGCTAGAGAGAGATAGAGAGAAATAGATGGAGAGCGAGATAGAGAGAGATAAATAGAGATAAATAGAGAGAGATAGAGAAAGATAGATAGATAGCGATAAAGATAGATAGAGATAGATCGATTAGACCAGACATTCTTTGTAACTATTCCTTACCATTGCGTTACAGCGTTTTATCACTGTTTGAATATGCAATGTGAAGTCAGACCTGAAGAAGTATTGAAGTCATAAGATTGGACCTTGATGTGGGTCCCACGATATGTGCCAGATTAATTTCTAAGAAAATCTATATATTTTCAGAGCAGTTTACTTCCCAGAATAGCCTGGTAGACACAAGATATAATGGGCCGGATTTTCCGATCGGAGGCTTCCTGCGGGCGGATGCCTCCGATCAGGAAAAAATCTACGCACTTACCCTCTGACTCCATAGGTCCCGAGACTTGCGATCCTGGGCCTCTCCTCTTCGAAATGCGCAGCGGCCCAGGTATCCCAGGGGCGCAGGCGGTTCGCAAGCGAACCAATCAAAGAAGGGAATCCCCCTTCACACTTTTGACAGGTCTCTACGCACAGATCTGTCAAAAGTATGAATGGGGATCGCATTTAAAAACACAGTTAAACCTTAAATCATTTTTTTTTAAATCACGTATTTAAAATTAGTTAAAATTACGTTTAATTAAATATTTTAAACAAAAAATTAATTTTTTGAAAAAATAATAAAGTTTTTTACAGGGCTAAAGATAAACTTACCTTTTTTAAAAATATTTTAAAATTATAAATGAGTGAAAAAAGGAAAAATGTTTTTTTATTTTGTTAAACTCTTAGAGGGAAAAATTCAGTATCGCTCCATTTGGGGCGCAATTATCGGCCGGGCACAAAGTTTAGTGCCTGGCGCTAATTATCACCTCCGACTGCAAACTTGACTTTTATCGCCCCTGGAGGTGATTGGAGCGCTAAATCAGGCGCTACACATCTGTCTTAAGGCGCAAAGGCCGAGGAGCGAGGCGCTAACTCAGAGCGCTGGCGAAGATCATGTGATGTCAGTCAGCAATGGAACACACACACAATGGCCCCGGCCAGTTCTTAAAGGGAAGGGTTGATCTTGCTTTCCATCCACATCCTGCTCATTGCAGCCTTGAATCTCGGCCTGGAGAGACCTGTACATCAAATCTGCTGGAAAGAACAATGGAGAGGCCCAGGGAAAGAGCTGAGAGTGCAGCCCCCACAGTCTCTTCTAAATCGATACAAGGAAGGGCAAATCAAAATGAACCTGGAAAGTGCTGCTCAGTACACAAAACTCCATCACACAGCGTTGAATCTCTCCAGAAGTCTCTCTCTCTCTCTCTCTCTCTCAGAATGCGTGGTTCAAAAATGTCACCAACAAAAAAAGGCAGGAAGCGGTCGCCTTTAAATAGCGCTCCCTCAGTCCCTTCCTGAATGCAAAACGCTCCACTCAACCTGTCGTTGCTAGCGGCAGGCGGTAAGGCAGGGGGCGCCACTCAATATCCGCTCCAGGGCGCTACCGGGGCGTTGCGCACTCGACTGACGTCACGATCTGCCGGCGCAGGAGATCGTGGCGGTACTGTTTAGCGCCGCCGCAAAATGTCTAGTTAATTTCGCGAGCGGCGCAAGTTGCTTTGCACCCCATTATCGCCCTCTTAAGGCGCTAACGGGAGGCGCAACCAACTGAATTTTTCCCCCTTATGCTTTTACCAGGCATAAGATTTTTAAAGGTTTTCAGCGGGCGGCAGTTGTGCAGCAAGCGGAACTCTCCACCCACAGAGGCCCTTTTCCCGGGCAGGTGGATGATCTGTCAAGAGGATTCTTAACAGATCGGAAGTGCCGTGTTTTAGCGCATGCGCTTCACATGCCTGAAACCAGCACTTGCGAGGCCCCTACGGGTGCGTGCACACCTCGTACGCACCCGTGGGGGTCGGAAAATCCGGCCCAATAACTAATTTATTGAGTGCCCACTTCACATGAACTGTAAAAAGGATCAGCAAACCATAATCACATGACTGAAAAAATTGGCCATGTATTACTAATGATCGCGGTGTCCAAGATCATCCAATCATGTGTTTCAGATAAACAAACTGTTCAATCTTTGCTGCCCTTGATTGGGGTTATTTGAATCCCTGAATTCGATGATATTCTTGTGATCATTCCTGAGTACACGTTACCTTGTCTAATTCTGAGTGGTCTTTTAAAACAATTTAACAGACCATCTCTCCTGAACCTGGTTTCAATTTTAAAGAAACTAAGAAGTGAAAAGGCATCACTAAAGGCTTCTGGAGCAAAATCATTGCACTTGCAGCAGTGTCTCAGAGTTAGATAAACACCTGGCTGCATGAATACCATTCATTAGTTATATGAAGGAAACGGCACTGCATGTAGTCAATCCAAGAGCTGCAATAAGTCCTGCTCTGAAGACTTACTCTGGGCCAATTATGCCAAGACCTTAGCACTTAACATCCATCACTTCGCGCTTCTCAGGATAATAGTAATTTATGACTTGATCAAGTCACAACTTTGTTCATTCCAGTGCTCTGGGGGCTGTGGTGGTGCCCCTTATTTATCTCTTAATAAGGTCTCAGACCCTGCATCATCCATTCTCTGCTGCCTATCGGGAACAGCTCTGCAGGGTTAGGCACAATTCATCGACAATAAACCTAAGCTACAGCTTGCTCTCACATTCTATAAAAAGAACGGCTCAGAAAACTGACATTTCCCCCATGTCCATAAAAGCAGATGGCTGGATGGCAGTTTCTCTAAAGCAGATCAAGTCCCTTATGGTACACAATGTGGTTCTTTATTCCTTGTCCAGGATAGCATGCCCAGGATAGCACGCCCAGGCTAACAATCAATTCAATTGCAGTAAACCACTTACTGGAGAACAGGGGCTGATTTTAATTTTTGGCGCCATTGGATCGGCCGCTCATTATACACCCCTCCCGATTTTCATATCGCCCCGTTTACACTCTCGGCAGAAGTTAAAATTACCCCGTGTGTGTGATGTCCGCCATGTTCCCCAGTCACCGTTGAAGGATGAAGCAACACATTGCCAGACTAATATGCACGGACTACAATATTGGGCCAAAAATTCTGCCCTTCCCGGGTGAGTACGCACTGTGTACACACCCGTAAGGCGTCCTGAAGTGCCGGTTTCCTGCATGCACTGCGCATGCGCGGGAAACCGGAACTTCCGGTCTGGTGAAGGGGGCGGTTCCTAGGTGAACCGCGTGCGCGGTAGAGGCTGCGCGCACGCAGCAAACTTAGGTTTTTTTTCAGGTTTCTCTGGGAGGGTAAGTATTGAAGAAGCTGCGTTTTTAAAAAGGAGGCGCAGGACCCGTTTTCAACAAGGTAAGTGGTTAATTAATTATAATTTTAAAAAAATTTCAACAGGTTTATCTTTTTTAGATACTTTAAAGAAAGGTAAGTTTATTTTTAGCACTGTTAAAAAGTATTTTAATTTTTTCAAAAATTCAAATTTTTGTTTAAAGTAGTTAATTTATTTAACTTATAGTTATTTTATAAATGTGATGGTTTTTTTAAATTTATTTTAAGTTTAGCTGTTCTTTTGGGGCCGATTTCAATTCATAGATTTGACAGGTCTTCCTGTCAAATCTATGAATGAAAGATGGTCTGCTGCCATTGGCTCTCCATGGCCCACGTGATCCCAGGGGACGCATCGCACTAACTACGCCCCTGGGACACGCAAGCACTGCGCACCGGCACTTGGAGCAGGCCCAGGAGCTGAAGTTCCCGTGGGCCCAGAGGTCAACGGCAGGCGCGGTGGGTAAGTGCGCGCTGCGATCCTTACCCCCGCGGCAAGCCGGAGAGGCGAATTTCAGGGCCATTGGGACAGATTATTTATCAACACACAGAAGCAAAAACACCATGGCAAGTTACTCATGGTGCATTTACACTGCAATTTTAGTGTCAGTGTAAATCCAGAGTCAGTGCCAGATCCAACTCCAGAGCAGAGTGGACAGAGAATCCCTGGAGGAGGTTATCACAAGACTTTGGTTTGACACAGTCTAGAGTGTAAATCCAATGCAGTGTCAAACTTGGTTTACAAATCCTCAGGAAGTCCATTTGACCCCTGAGCAATCTTTAAACGTACTGGACCTTCATTTAAATGTTTATTGAACAGGGAAATTCTCCTCCTCACTCTCAACATTTAAGTTGGGAGACAACTTTGCCTATTCATGTATCCAGGCATGTACGAAGCTCTGGGGGGGGGTGGTTTATGTACACAAATATTTGAAGGTGCCAGAGAAAGTTGAGAAGGCTGTGGAAAAAAAGCATATGGGATCCTCGGCTTTATCAATAAAGGCATAGGCCTAGAAATTCCCTACCTTACTGCCACGAATTACCGCCGCAATCCTGGAAGAAAATGGCGGCCACCACTCTAACGCCTTTCTGTGCCGATAGCAGTGCTGACCCTGGAGATGCAAATATGGAGAGTATGAACGCCGACTTAACGTCACACTCTGCGAACTTTGTCCTTAGCGCTGTGTTCAGCGCTGGGTCCCAAGCTCGCTCTGAAAAGCGAGCATGCAGCAGACTGACAGAGAAACTTCTTAAAGGGGCTCACACATCTTTCAGGTAAGTTTGCATTTAAGCTATTGGACTGGATTTTTAATATTTTATTGAAGTATTGGCTTGGTGCAATACATGTTAAAAGTTCTTTAAAGTGTGCAGGGAGTGCTGCAGGATGCTTGCAAGGCCTCAGATGGTAAAGGAAGGCCAGAAAATGCTGGAAATACTCAGCAGGTCAGGCAGCGTCCGTGGAGAGAGAAACAGAGTTAATGTCTCAGGTCAAGATGCTGCCTGACCTGCTGAGTAGTTTCAGCATTTTGTGCTTTTATTTCATATTTACAACATCCGCTCACACAGGAAAGAGGAAGATGCAGAAGAGGAAGAGGAGGAAGCGGAAGGAAGGATGCAACCCAGACAGCTCCTTTCTGGCCAGGATATCCGGAATGGAATAATTCGCCTGCGGTACCAGTGACCACAACCCCAATTCCCCTTTCAACAGTTGTCCCACACCTTACCTTCCCTCTGTTACTGACCATCACAGTGTCCTCTTGGCCACAATGCTGAAATAAAAGTCACCACAAAGCAAACTTTCCAGTCCAACTTTATACATCTATCCATCCAATATGACATCAAGAAATCAACTCATTACCCTTATGCATTCCCGTAGTGACTGTCTTGTGTGTGCCTTTGCCTATCCTACTGATGTCATGCAGTGCTACCCCAGTGGTTGCAGCATGGCTGGTGGAAGGCTGCTGACTTTCAGTGGGGGACACTGCAAATGGCCTTGCTGGTCGACCTTGAGGTGCTGGTGTCTGGGAGTGTGAAATCGAGTGACGGTGTTTCTTCTTCTTTTTCTTCACTCTCCTCTTCCACTTCTTGGTCAACCACTAGCTGGGCAGGCTGCATTTCTTGGGTGTGTGAAATCAGGATGGCACAAGGGTGGGTTTGTGGTGAGGGGAGGGCGGGAAAGCGAGAGGTGCATGTGAGAAGGAGGATAACGCATGAGGATACCAGCACCTTGTATCCTTTCAGCCCCGCCGCTGGCCAAGGGCTCAGCCATGCCCCTGCCAAGAATGGCCAGCACCGTCTCCTCCAAGGGGGTGAGGTGAAGCTAGGAATGGGAGGTGTGCCTCGTGTTTGGTACAGATTGTTGGTAGGTGAGTGATTGGAGGTCGTGCATTGAGCAGTGTGTGAGGCTAGTTGGTAGGAGACGGATTTTGAAGATGCATTCACTGACCTTGACCACTGGTCTGAGGTCATGAAGCTTCTTTGGGCACTGGAGCCAGGTGGTGGGGGTGACATTGCTGGCAGTGACGGCTTCGGTGATGTGGTTCCACATCCTTCTTTCTGGAGGGCCTCCTGGCCCCTGTGGGTATAGAATCTCTCTTGCAGTGTTGACCCCCTGCACAAAGCTGGAGTGCTATGTGCAAGACCCTGGGTGCCCCTTCCCTGGCTTGCTGAGCTATTTGTGTTAGTGCTGAAGCACTTTTTCCATTTTTTTAGATGCGGAAAGCAATTCAGCTTTAAGAGGTGAAGACTCCCATTTGGGAATTCTTTTTAAATGTTAATTTTTTTTTATCAGCAGGCAGTTGAGCTGTAAGGGCTAAAAACTGCCTATTTTTATTTTTTTCGTTTTAGCAGGCAGTTCCTCTTTAAGGGACCGCACTGCTCTCTAAAATGACATCCTTGCTTTAAGAGAAGGCTGTTCTTGCTGCAATGATGCTACGGCCACGCTACATTGGGCCTCCTGCGGGGACTACCACCAGGAGAATGGCCTTAC
Source organism: Squalus acanthias (assembly GCA_030390025.1). Taxonomy (NCBI): domain Eukaryota; kingdom Metazoa; phylum Chordata; class Chondrichthyes; order Squaliformes; family Squalidae; genus Squalus; species Squalus acanthias. The sequence continues at coordinate 55,316,110 of CM059444.1, read as the reverse complement.
ACGGTAAGTTTAGTGCTGGGCTAATGTTAATTAGCAACCAGCGCCAATTTACCGGTCCTGCCAGCGCCATCAATTTCGGCAGCCGTTAACTCCAGCCCGTGGTGGCACCGGCAGGCTTTTAGTGATCTCGAATTTCTAGGCCATAGAGTACAAAAGTTACGCTAAACCTTTATAAAACACTGGTTAGGCCTCAGCTGGAGTATTGTGTGCAATTTTTGGCACCGCACTTTAGGAAGGATGTCAAGGCCTTAGAGAGGGTGCAGAGGAGATTGACTGGAATGGTACCTGGGATGAGGGACTTCAGTTATACATGGAGACTGGAGAAGCTGGGATTGTTGTCCTTAGAGCAGAGAAGATTAGGAGGTGTTTTGATATTGGTGTTCAAAATCATGAATGGTTTTGATAGAGTAAATAGATAAACTGTTTCCAGTGGCAGAAGGGTCGGTAGCCAGAGGACACAGATTTAAGGTGATTGGCAGAAGAACCAGAGGTGACATGAGGAAACATTTTTTTATGCAGCGAGTTGTTGTGATCAGGAATGCACTGCCTGAAAGGGTGGTGGGGGCAGATTCAATAGTAACTTTCAAAAGAGAATTGGATAAATACTTGAAGGGAAAAAAATTACAGGAATACGGGGAAAGGGCAGGGGAGTGGGATTAGTTGGATAGCACTACTAAAGAGCCAGCACAGGCACAATGAGCCAAATGGCCTCCTTCTGTGCTGTATCATTCTATAATCTCCTAAACAGGACAGGAGCCAAGCAATATAAACATGGTTCTGCTTGACTGGGACCTGATTTGCAGCTATTGGTTTGAGACCCGTAGCTGTAATTTCAGTGCTTCCTAAAAACAGCACAATACTTGAAAACAATACCCCAGAGTGTCCCAAGGAAGCCTCCTGGGAGCGGAGAGAAGCATCCTTGACCCAGTCCAAAATCCAGAGGTCAGGGTCATTAGCATATTTGGGAGCCATTTTCAGCATAACAGATATATCGGGTCTACAGCACAGATACAGGCCATTTGGCCCAACTGGTCTATGCTTGTGTTTATGCTGCACATGAGCCTCCTCCCACCCCTCTTCAAAAGATCTCCATCACCTCAGTCGAAGAACGTAGGAACAGGAAGAGGCCATTCAGCCCCTCGAGCCTGTTCCGCCATTCAATGAGATCATGGCTGATCTGCCACCTAACTCCATCTGCCTGCCTTTGCCCCATATCCCCCAATACCTCTGGCCTTCTCTTTTCTAGAGAAAAGAGCCCCAGCCTGTTCAATCTTTCCTGATAATGAAAGCCACTCAGTTGCAGTATCATCCTTGTGAATCTTGTTTTCACCTGCTACATGCCTCTATATCCTTTTTATACTAACTGAGACCAGAACCGCGATTCCATCACTCCGCCTAATCGGCCTCTTCCGGTGAAATACGCACAATGGGCAGGGAAGGGTTTGGACAGAAGCATGGTACACCCTTGCCCACTTCTGGGAGGATCTTAGAAAGCACACAAAGGGACGGAGACCCAGTGTAACCCGGACCCGCCCTATATCCCGCTCACCTGCCAAGAGCAATTTTGGGGTTCACGTAACTAGAATGAGTTCACAAGAGGTTAATATTCCCTTTTCACAATAGTGCTTCTTACAGGCTTTGACAAGCAATCTCTGCTCCATTTAAGATGTACTTCCTTTCTCACTTCAAAAATGTATTACTTCACACTTTTTTTTTCCCATTGAACTGCATCTGCCACCTATATGCCCATGTTGCCAGACGACTGTCCTCTTGCAGTTTTGTCACATTTTGCAAAATCCCCCAATTTTATTTCATCAAAAAAAAAATTAGATTTTATTCCCTCAGGTCCAGATCATTTGAGCACTTATTAAATAGGAGGGGCCCTAATACATACCTGGCTTGGCCCTAACGGGTGGCCCCTGCATTCAAAGAGTGCAAATGGTAACTACATGCGATGGCGGCCATGTTTCCCTCATTTGCACAAAGTTACCATTCCCCACCCCCCACCCCTGCCGCCCCCCCCCGCCCCGCCCCCCCCACCACCCCCCCCCCCACCAACAAGCCTGGGCCCCAAAAAGCAGCTCAGAGACGGAGTCCCAACGGACCACGTCCCGAAGCTTTCCACCTCTGTCAGTCCAGATTCACTGAAAATAGGTGGTGGGGTGGGGGGGGGGAAGAGACGGAAGGCCCGGGGCCTTCTGCGTGCACTTTCTGTCTGTTATTTAAGCCTGACTGACCTGCGCCTGTTCTGCCACGCTACAAACATACGCAAGGTAACCACAGAGTAGGCCAATTGGGAATGATCAAAAGTAAGAGTTCTGAAATGGCACTGTCCTTGTGCTTCCTATATAAAATGATAGTCTTCTGATTAGTATTTATGCAGCCTTCAACGCTCCCCTCCCCTCCCCAAAATAAGCCCTGCAGATGGGAGTGACATACAAGCTATACAAGCTGTAATGTAAACAAGCTGTTATTTTATTTAATTAAAACGGCTCGAGTGTCACTGCCGAGGGATGATTATTGGTTCAATTGTGCAGCATAGATATATAATTTTTGAAGTCATAAGATCGAACTTTTGTTCAGAGGGGCAGAACATTCAGTGAAACTGAAAAGGCAGCGTTAAATACAATTTATTTATTTATTTCTGACTCACTGGCCCACTAACGACCCTGCAATTCTACAGAGACAGCTTACATGTAAAATTACTATTTTTTCTCCAGCGCACCAAGTGTTCTGGCACATTGAAGAGGCTGATTTGTCACTTGAATGTCACACATAGGGCACGGAACAATGCAAATGACAAGATTCTGGTACACCATATGCGTCTAATTCCAAATGACTCAACAGAAGCCCAAAAAAAAACCACACATGCCTCCAGGAAACATTTTACACAGATAGAATGAATCAGTCTCTACTTCAGGCTACAGGCAGTGGTTGGAACTTGGCGATACAGGCCGAAAATACTGGCTTCAAGATGTGCTCGGTTATTGGTCCACAAGGATTTAGGACAATCCCATCTGAACGAAGAATAGTTCCAGTGAAACTTAACCCATAAATGATCAACATTTTTTTTTCTTTTGCTAATGCAGACCCACTATCAGAACCCCTTTGTGTTACAATCAGGATGCTTTAATAGAATCATCCAATCATAGAATGGTTACAGCACAGAAGGAGGCCATTCGGCCCATCGAGCCCGTGCCGGCTCTCTGCAAGAGCACTTCAGCCAGTCCCACTCCCCCCGCCCTTTCCCCGTAGCCCTGCAAATTTTTTCCTTCAGGTACTTATTCAAATCCCTGTTGAAAGCCACGATTGAATCTGCCTCCACCACCCTCTCAGGCAGTGCATTCCAGATCCTAACCACTCGCTGCGTAAAAAAGTTTTTCCTCATGTCGCCTTTGGTTCTTCTGCCAATCTGTGTCCTCTGTGTTCTCGACCCTTCCCCACTCAAAAAGTGCAGATTTATCCTCAGGTACAGATCAGATACATCACCCAAGTCTCCATTCTCAAGGCTTCCGAGCTGAAGAATGTTTTTTTTTTGATGGTAAAGGCTCAAACAAATGTCAATTGAGGGATAGGCAAAAATGGGGCAGCAATTCAGGGCTTGCTTTAGGATCCAAAAGCTTCGGGTGTCAAAAAACCTTACTTTATTATTTTTGACACTATACATACCAGTACACTAAGTAATGAGAGAGATAGAGTGATAGAGAGTGGGAGAGCTAGATAAAAAATATAATGTTGGAATATTAAAAAATTACAATTATTTTTTCAAAATAAGGAAAGTTAGAAAGTAAGAAGGAAAAGAAAGACTTGCATTCATATAGCGCCTTTCACGACCACCGGACGTCCCAAAGCGCTTTACAGCGAATGAAGTACTTTTTGAAGCGTAGTCACTGTTGTAATGTAGGAAACACAGCAGCCAATTTGCGCACAGCAAGCTCCCACAAACAGAAATGGGATAATGACCAGATAATCTGTTTTTAGTGATGTTGATTGAGAGATAAATATTGGCCAGGACACCGGAGATAACGACCCTGCTCAAAAAATGAATTTTCATTTATATAGCACCTTTCACATCCTCAGGATGTCTTGTAGCCAATGAAGTATTTTTGAAGTGTAATCACTGTTGTTGTGCAGGCAAATATGGCAGCCAATTCAGGCACAGCAAGGTCCCACAAACAGCAATGAGATGAATGACTAGATAATCTGTTTTGGTAGTGTTGGCTGAGGGATAGCTTTTGGCCAGGACATTGGTAAGGATCTCCTGCTCTTCTTCCAATAGTGCTATGGTGTCTTTCATGTCCACCTCAGTTTAATGTCCCATCTAAAAGATGGCGCCTCTTGTCAATGTAGTACTGCACTGAAATGTCAGCCTCGATTATGTGCTCAAGTCCTAGAGAGTGACCTTGAACCCATGACCTTCTGACTCGGAGGCGAGTGCTACCACTGAGCCATGGAAAATCTGCATTCTTGACGTGCGAGTCTAGACAATGTTGACAGCCTATTCAACCATAAGGGAATCACAACCGAGCCCAATTCTGGCCACACTCAACATCGACACTTTCAAGCAGATATCACTGGACAGTGATCAGGAGCAGGAATCCTGTCTGAATTTTTACCCTTCTCTGGCCCAAGGGCAGAGGTCAATTGTAGCACGCCTAGCAACCAACACCACCCCCCACCCCACCCACCCCCCAGCTGAGATCAAGTAATAGAGCACAGGCCAAGAATCAAACCGGAAACCTTTGTAGTCTGTCTGGCTCACTTCCTCAATAAATGAACGAAGGATTCTATTTAAAAATATATACAGTTTTTGCTATTTTACTTTTAATGGTACCCCATCGCCAGCCAATGGGGTGGACAGGCATTCTGCTCTCATTATGTCACTCAATAAGCAGCTACCAGAAAGTGTACAAAACAAGCTGGGGTAACCATCCTTCAGAGTCTTCTTCCTCCATAGAGGCAACCAGCCGTCGCTTACCCTAGCTTCTAATGACATGATTGAGAGCAGCCACTCTCTGCTTGATGTACTGCCACTGTTGCGCCGTGCAGGGGCAAAGCTAGCGTTTAAGTGTCCAGTCGACCCTTATGGGCCTCTCTGACCTCACGTCCTTGAACTAGAGTGCAAATACCCACTTTGTAGACAGCACTGTACATGTCTCCTCCTATCCTGTACAGTGCTGTCTACAAAGTGGGTATTTGCATTAAAAAAAATGGAATCAGGAGAACTTGTGATGTTCCATCCCTTACCAATGGATTTCCCCACTACTGCTGAGATGATGTAGAAATCAATTTGCGCATAATTGAATGCATTACAGAGAGATGCAAGAACTATAGAGTAATGATAATGGGGGACTTCAACTATGCTAATATAGACTGGGATAGTAATAGTGTAAAGGGCAGAGAGGGGGAAGAATTTCTGAAGTGTGTTCAGGAGAACTTTCTTGATCAGTAGGCTTCTGGCCCAACGAGGAAGGAGGCATTGCTGGATCTGGTTCTGGGGAATGAGGTAGGTCAAGTGGAGCAAGTGTCAGTATGTGAACATTTAGGGAACAGTGATCATAGTATCATAAGGTTTAGATTAACTATGGAAAAGGACAGGGAGCAATCTAGAGTAAAAATACTTAATTGGAGGAAGGCCAATTTCAGTGGGATGAGAACGGATCTGGCCTGGTTAAATTGGAATCAAAGATTGGCAGGCAAAACTGTAATGGAACAATGGGCTGCCTTTAAAGAGGAAATAGTTCAGGTACAGTTGAGGTACATTCCCACGAGGGGGAAAGGCAGGGCAACTAAAGTCAGAGCTCCCTGAATAACGAAAGAGATAGAGAGGAAGATGACGCAGAAAAAGAGCGTGTATGACAGATTTCAGGTCGAGAATACATCTGAGAATCAGGCTAAATATAGGAAATTCAGAGGAGAAGTGAAAAAGAAAATAAGAGGGGCAAAGAGAGGGTATGAGAATAGAATGGCAGCTAACATAAGAGGTAATCCAATTCTATAGACATATAAATAGTAAACGGGTAGTAAGAGGAGGGATGGGGCCGATTAGGAACCAAAAAGGAGACCTACGCATGGAGGCAGAGGGTATGGCTGAGGTGCTAAATGAGTACTTTGCATCTGTCTTCATCAAGAAAGAAGATGCTGCCATAGACATAGTGAAGTAGGAGGTAGAGGAGATACTGGATGGGATAAAAATTGATAAAGACCAGGTACTAGAAAGGCTGGCTACACTTAAAGTAGATAAGTCACCAGGACCAGATGGGATACATCCTAGGATGCTGAGGGAAGTAAAGGATGAAATCGCGGAGGTACTGGCCATAATCTTCCAATCCTCCTTAGAAACGGGGGTGGTGCCAGAGGACTAGAGAATTGTAAATGATTCATCCTTGTTCAAAAAAGGATGTTAAGATAAACCCAACAACTGCAGGCCAGTCAGTTTAACCTCAGTAGTGGGGAAGCTTTTAGAAACCATAATCAGGGACAAAATGAACAGTCACTTGGACAAGTGTGGATTAATTAAGGAAAGCCAGCACGGATTTGTTAAATGCAAATCGTGTTTAGCCAACTTGATCGAGTTTTTTGATGAGGTAACGGAGAGGGTTGATGAGGGCAATGCGGTTGATGTGGTGTACAAAATACGTTCAACAAAGTGCCACATAATAGCAAAGTTGAAGCCCATGGAATAAAAGGGACAGTGGCAGCATGGATACGAAAATTGGCTAAGTGACAGGAAACAGAGAGTAGTGGTGAACGGTTGTTTTTCGGACTGGAGGAAGGTGTACAGTGGTGTTCCCCAGGGGTCGGTTCTAGAACCACTGCTTTTCTTGATATATATTAATGACTTGGATGTGGGTGTACAGGGCACAATTGCAAAGTTTGCAGATGACACAAAACTTGGAGATATAGTGAACAGTGAGGAGGATAGTGATAGACTTCAAGAGGACATAGACAGGCTGGTGGAAAGGGTGAACATGTGGCAGATGAAATTTAACGCAGAGAAGTGCAAGTGATACATTTTGGTAGAAAGAATGAATAGGGGAAATATAAACTAAAGGGTATAATCCTAAAGGGGGTTGAGAAAGCAGTTAAAAAAGCTTACGGGATCCTGGGCTTCATGATTAGAGGTATAGAGTATCAAAGCGTGGAAATTATGATGCACCTGCGTAAAACACTGGTTCCGCCTCAACTGGAGTATTGTGTCCAATTCTGGGCACTGCACTTTAGGAAGGATGTGAAGGCCTTAGAGAGGGTGCAGAAAAGATTTACGAGAATGATTCCAGGGATGAGGGACTTCAGTTACGTGGACAGACTGGAGAAGCTGGGGTTGTTCTCCTTAGAGCAGAGAAGATTGAGAGGAGATTTGATAGAGGCGTTCAAAATCATGAGGGGTCTGGACAGAGTAGATAGAGAGAAACTGTTCCCATTGGCGGTAGGGTCGAGAACCAGAGGACACAGATTTAAGGTGATTGGCAGAAGAACCAAAGGCGACATGAGGAAAAACTTTTTTACTCAGCGAGTGCCTTGGAATGCACTGCCTGAAAGGGTGGAGGAGGCAGATTGGATCGTGGCTTTCAGAAGGGAATTGGATAAGTACCTGAGGAAAAAAATTTTGCAGGGCTACGGGGAAAGGACGGGGGAGTGGGACTTGCAGAGAGCCGGCACGGGCTTGACAGGGCCGAATGGCCTTTTTCCGTGCTGTAACCATTCTATGATTCTATGATAGTGTCCAACCCCCGCTCCCAGAGGGACCTCTTCATAATTTAAGCTGATGATCTTTGTTCCTACGATTTACAACTGATCTCTCAACGAGAGCTCTCCGCGCTCCTCCAATTCGGGCCTCTCAAGCATCCCCGATTTCCGTCGTTCCATCATTGTCGGCCGTGCCTTCAGCTGCCAAGGCCTAAGCTCTGGAATTCTCTCCCTAAACCTCTCCACCTCTCCGCCTCTCTCTCTTCCTTTAAGACGCTCCTTAAAACCTACCTCTTTGACCAAGCTTTTGGTCACCTGTCCTAATATCTCTTTATGTGGCTCGGTGTCCAATGTTGTTTGATAATCGCTCCTGTGAGGCGCCCTGGGACGTTTTACTACGTTAAAGGCGCTATATAAATGCATGTTGTCGTTGTTGAGATTGCAGCCTTATTATCTTTAGGTTTTCTCCCTTTAATTCTCTATCTCTTTGTACATTCAGGGCCACAAAGAATTATGTTTAACTTCCGAATTTCTTTTCCTGTCAATTTTTTTCCTTGATATTCTTGTGGAATCAGTTGAGTGACTGAGCCTGACATTGCGTGGGACCCGAGCACACCCAGCTGAAATGCTATACTGATGCACGCTGGGTTAATGAGGGTACGTCTACTGTTGCTTCTGCCGCTACATGTACAGATTGGCACTCGGGGTGGGGGGGGGGGGGAAATAGACACAAAAGAATGTTAACGACAAATCATTTTTTTTTTCCTGCAGCTGTTGCTTAAAAAAAAAGAGGCCCTGATAATAAGGCTCCCTGCAGAGGTTTTATTTGACGTGTGCATCAGGAATGGCAAAGGGAGGCATTTGGGGGAGAGAAGAGAAAAAGGAGTGGGTGGAACTAAAAGAAAAGAAAGAAAGAGAAAAATACTTTGAGTCATAATAAAGTAGAGTGTAAACTCCTTATAAACAAAGTGGTTGTAGCTGACATTACTTTGTACATATTTATTAAAGCAATTTTGCCTGATTTGATTGCTGGCTCTAACCCATCAGCCCACCCCCTCACCCTCCCCTACCCCGCCCCTGCCCCGCCCCAGTGGTTCGATGGCACTGTGTCCAGATGTTCAGGAGGAAGTAGCCAGCTGATGTATATTAAAGACATGCTGCACTCACTAGTACTTCAAATGGACACTCCTATGTCTAAGTATCTGAGAACAACCAAAAGTTCATGAAAAATTGGGCATGAAAGTGTTCTTGGACCATGTAAGTTGATATTTAATCTTAACCAATATTACTTCCCTCCCACCCCACCCCCCCCCTTCACCCCCCCCCCCCCAGTAAAATACAAAAATGTCACACGTGGCAACAACTTGTTTAAAAAGGATTTTCTGCTACAAGCAACAGCAACAACGTGCATTTATATAGCACCACGTAGATAAACATTCCAAGGCACTTCACAGAAGTGTAACCAAAATGAAATGGACACAGAGCCAAAGAAGGAGATGTTAGGGGGAGTGACTAAAAGCTTGGTTAAAGAGGTAGGTTTTAAAGGAGCATGTTAAAAGGAGTTCAGCTTAGGTTATATTCAGTTTAAGTCTAGGAAAATATATTTTTAGCATAAACTGGTCATTTTGTCAGCTGAACTCTTTATAATCCTGTTCTCGTGTCATATCCTTCCCGTCACATGACACCCATACTTGGTGCCCATGAGCCGGGCTAATGGCAGATACTTGGGCTGATTTTCCCATACTTTGCACTAGGGGAACACTTACTCCCCAGGAGCAAAGGAACAGAGACCCATAACACTGGTTTTCTATTCTGTAAGTAAGACGTTTAAATTCACCCTTGTCCTTTAACCCATCCAACAGTTTCCAAAGTTCAGACCCGTCGAACAGACAACACAAAACACAAGGATTCGAGAAAAACTTTCTTTTTACTTAAATTCAGCAAGAGGTTACAAGTAAGCTCACACAAAACTGTTGCATGTAATACTCCTGATTATATCTAAGCACACACGGGTTTATTCCCTTACTTCCAGATCAAGCGATAATAATCCAACACTACATACGTACGAACACCAGCGAGTGGTCAGTTTGGCGATGGCTAGACACACGACTCTAACTGGCAACTGACCAGTTCGCCCCCGACTGCAGCAGCCCCGAGTGTCTTAAAACAGCATCTCTTATACCCTAAAAACCTGGGCAGGCTCCTCAATGCGTATGGGTCCCAAACTGTGTGACAGATGGTCGGCAGTTGTTTTCCTCTTCTTATCAGTGGGCCCCAAAGCCCTTCACGCCACTTGCCTGAAGATGTTCCTGTCTTGTAACGCCCAGCCGTTTGTTCCTGCTCAGGGTCTGTCGCTTCCATATCTGATTAACAGCTTTCGTACAAAGTTCCCACAGGAACCAACCTCTCAGCCTCCCGAAGCATGCTGGTATATTAAATTTGGTCAACTTTTTAAGTTTGGTCAAGTTATAGCAAATTCTTACAGCAAATGGCTTATACAAATTTCACAACTTCACGCAGAGACCACAAGAATATCATACTGGTTCAGTAGGGAGTCTCTTTTGGAGGGTGGGTTAAAACTATAGGGCTGGATTTTACCGGCGCTCAGAGGGCGGGTTCGGAGATGGGTCCGCTGTCAAAATGGCAGTGAATAACAGCGGGGCGGAAGTCCGCTCTGAACCCGCCTCCTTGTTAATTTCCCAAGTGCCGGCTCTGCCTGCGGTTTGCAGACCCGGCACTAAGCAGCGGGTCAGGCAATTGAGATACTTAAGAAGCTACTTAAAGGTATTTAAGCAGCATTTTACCAGGTCCTCGCGATTTTTCCATGTTTTTTTATGAGGTTCCCGGCACTCGGGGATCACGTCAGGTAAGTGTGTCGGGTTCTCAATGACTCTGCATTGCTGTGAATAGTTGACAGCTGCAAAAGTGGTATAAAAGCTACCATTTCACAGCTATTCAATTTCCAATCTTAGAGCCTTCAGGATTTGGAATACACTTTTCAGCTTTATGGAGGTTTGAAGTGTTTGGAGCAAACTCTCTATCCAGTGTCACCTCCTTGGAGCAACCTCTCTCACCATTGACAGATCGCTTCGGTCATCTCAACTTCAGCTGCCATCTATTCCAGCAGCATCGGTGACCTTGAAAAAATCTCACCTTGGTCCTCAGAATCCCACCATGATCAGCCCCAACACCAGCATCACCGAGCACACCAGCATCACCAGGCACACCAGCAGCACCAAAAACAACACCAACCTTCTCCGCAAGCACCTGATGCTGCACAGGACACAGGGCATCAGCACCCAACCACATTGCTGCCCGGGAGGCCAGGGATGGCCTCACCATGGCCAGATTTACTTCACTTGAAGCTGCACACCCTGGATGCTACATGATGTGCCAGGTTGGCACCACCTCACACCAACACCATAAAGCATCCCAACAATGCCCAAGCCATTCCTTTCACACTCATCACTATTTGGGGGGGGGGGGGGGGGGGGGGTACTGTTATGTCTCAACATTCATTACAACTCACTAAGCCACTTCCAAAGGTGCACACAGATCTGTCCAAGAAGGCAAAGTGTTGAAAATAAAGATTTCAATGTTTGACAACACATTAACAGAACTTTACATGAACATTGGCGATAACACCCAACTGCCTACCCTTGTGTGTTGTTAGTTGGTATGATTGGACTAGGATGCGGGTGAGCGTGAGGGATGGCTAGTGAGATGGGGAAGTGATAATGTAGATAGAGAGGGATGGGTGGAGGTGCAAGGTAAGTTGGTGTGAGTAAGGATGTGCAGGAATAAGATAGAGAAGGCAGAGTGATGGGGATGTGATGAGAGGCACAGCAGGATGAGGTTGAGTGCGGCTTTGCAGTAACGTTTTGTGATCTACTGAGATCATTGAAAGGTTTGTGCCACTGCAGCCTGGTCCTCCTGACCACATCCCTGCTTGTGTCCTCCTGTGCAATGTGCAACCAGGCTGCGTTGGTCTCCTGGGGAGGTCTCTTCCACCCATTGGAAGGGAAGAGAACCTCCTTGCGTGCTGTGACTCCCTCCATAAGCATATGGAGGGAGTAATGGGAGAGCCTGGGTGCAGCCGTGCACCTTTGTGCAGTGCTTGTCAGTGTTTGCAGCACCTCAATGCTGCAGAACACTGACAGCACAACTGTCAAAATGATTGTGGGCATGGTTCCTTTCAGGAAACCGGCTGATGACGCGTCATCAAATGACGTCATCAGACCCGCTTCCTATTAATTGGCCGGGAACCTCGCAGGGCAGGTTAACAAGCCCAATGAATGTAAAATCTTATTAGAGGCCGGGATCGAGACAGATGCGGGGTCCCCACACGCCACGGACGTCGCCCATCCCGGACCTGCCGAGGTTGGAAAAATCCAGCCCATAAAATGGGAGCTTTCCTCTGCACCCACTCTGTGTCAATGTTTGACCTGGGTATTACAAAACTGGGTAGTTCAGTGGGATTAAATCATACTTCATTGGCTGTAAAGTGCTGTGGGACATCCTGAGGTTGTGAAAGGTGCTATATAAATGCAAATCTTTTCTATTTTTGTTTCCTTCAAGAGTCTGGATTTGAATATGACCAAAAATGATAGTATGACAAGTGTAATATATGTGGGTAGAACAAATGAAGGACAGAGACACGAGTTGCTAGTTCATGTGCTTGCTTTACTAAGCCAGAGCGATCTGAGCATGCTCGTACTAAACCATGTGATAATACATTGCAACAAGTGCTTCATTCTGTACTGTTGACAGCCTTTACCAAAAAGCACCGCCCCACCAAAGGCAACGTGAATAATTTCTTCCTAAATATTATGCGAGTGTCAGTCCCGAGGTTCTTGTCATTAAAAAAACAGTAGTCACAACATAGCAGTGTTAGCAATCATGCCCTTCACAGATTTGCTTCCTGGAATTTAGATCATGGGCCAGTATTACTGGACGAGGCAGGGCTAGCATTGCTAACAAAAGTAAACTCATACAAGGTTACTGCAATTATCTATTGGCAACCGACAAGAACTGAACAATGCTGGCAAAAAGCTTTTACTGAACATGTGCAGTCATTGCCCATCATTCCCATTAAAAAAATAAACTATCTCTTTACCCATTGCACTCCCAACTAAAATTGCATTTACCTCTTTTTGTATTTTGCTGAATTTAAAAAGAGAAAGCATGACATTTTGCTTGTCGACTTTTCACTCTTTATACGAGAAACATTTAATCGGCTGGATTTGCAAACAGCAGCTGTTCTGATTCAGCATGGCCTTGGTCATATTGTGCAGTTGAAATGGGCTCCGTTCAATGCATTCTGCTTTGATTGAGTCAGACAGGTTTTATGCTGCGATATCTTTCAATGCCAGAGAACACAGGTTATAAACCCACTCACGAACATCGCTGGGTCGAATGTGGGAGGGCTCTCCTTTTAAAAATGGTAACAACACTTCAGGTGGAGATGGCATTTAAAGTCGGTAAAAAGTGGTCTTGGAAATGTACGGTAGCATAGTGGTATTGTTACTAGACTAGTCAATCCATTACAGTATTGCTACTGGACTAGTAATCCAGACTAATGATCTGGAGCCATGAGTTCAAATCCCACCCCAGCAGCTGGGAAATTTGAATTCAGTTAATTAAATAAATCTGGAATAAAAAGCTACCATTAGTAATGGTGACCGGATTGTCGTAAAAACCCATCTGGTTCACTAATATCCTGTAGGGAAGGAAATCTGCTGTCCTTACCTGGTCTGGCTTATATGTGACTCCATACCCACAGCCCTATAAAATGGCCTAGCAAGCCACTCAGTTGTCACCACCACCTTCCCAAGGGAAATTAGGGATGGGCAATAAATGCTGGCCACTGATGCCCATGAATGAATACAAAAAAGCCCACAGTTGACCTCCTCTTTCAGGAAAGCCCTTGTATCTGCTGTACATGCCATAGCCAAGATCAGAATCTAACATGGCTTTTACAAAGAATTCAGGCAATATATTCAACAGTGGAAGTGAGGGAGTGCTGCTCTGTCGGAGGTGCCGTCTTTTGGATGAGGCCCCGTCTGCTCTCTCAGGTGGATGTAAAAGATCCCATGGCACTATTTCGAAGAAGTGCAGGCGAGTTCTCCCCGGTGTCCTGGCCAATATGTATCCCTCAATCAACAACACAAAAAAAACAGATAATCTGGTCATTGTCACATTGCTGTTTGTGGGAGCTTGCTGTGCGCAAATTGGCTGCTGAGTTTCCTACATCACAACAGTGACTGCACTTCAAAAGTACTTCATTGTCCTGAGGTAGTGAAAGGCACTATGTAAATGCAAGTCTTTCTTTTCTTTTTTAATCTCATATGCTGACTATATAGTTCTTCAAATCTTTTCCATTTTTACAGTTTATTAAAAAAAAGTGATGCAAAAGACATGCTTTGAATGGGACGAGTTTCAACGAACATTGCACCAAAACTCGCTTGACTGAAAAGACACCATGGGCACAATAAACAATGGCTCGAAACATAGTATCTGAACACCTCAGTTTGAAGCTCATGGGATCACAGCTTCGAACTTGACCAAAACTATGCTTTTTTGGGGAGGGTAAGAGATTAGTTCCCAGACATTACTTAGGTGCTATTTCTGATCCCACAATTAATTTGTTCATCAATGTCACACGAGAAGAGCTGGGAGTCACTAAATAGCATAGTCCAGGCAGGCCGAAATAATAATTTAGTATTGTGCCGATGGCACTGACACAACGTTATGTGACGCAAAAGTCGGTTTAAGGGTGTATTTACACTACAGATTGAATGTCGGTGTGCAGCCTTCATGTATTTGGACTGCAACCATCTGGCCTGATTAAATTCGAGTTTCACTGAATTCGAGGCTGGGGAAGAAAGGGGAATATCTCCAAAACTAGACAGATTTACTTTTCCCGAAACACCTCAACTATATGCCCCATATCAATGATGATTAGACAATCTTACTAACAGAAGATCATAGAACTGGATTTGTGTAGAAACTACAGATCAGGTTTGTTGTGGAGCAGGGGCCAGAGGTTGACCTTTGTCTTTTTGCTTCAGGCATTGTTACCCAACGATCTGATCCCAGTCCTCAGATCAATGCAGGAGTCGCCCAAGAAACCAGGATGCATTCCATAACTGTAGAGAATAAGGCCCGATGTGCATCTACATCATATACAGACACAGCACAGTGCGCAGGATGCAGCCACGGGGCCGCAAAGAATTCAGTGATTTAAATCAGGAGGGACGAGGCAGGCAAACACGTAGACATGTCTTATTTCTGATCTGCACCATGTAGCGGAGGCATGTTGCAGCACCTCGTCCTCAATAGGCACTTGCAAGTGTCTCCACTTTCCCATTGCTGACCATCCTCTCATCTGTGCGCTATCCACCTTGTCCCTTGCCCCACACCCTTTCATAGAATCAAAGAAATTTACAGCACAGAAGGAGGCAATTCGGCCCATCTTGTCCGTGCCGGCCGACAAAGAGCTATCCAGCCTAATCCCACTTTCCAGCACTTGGTCTGTAGCCTTGCAGGTTACGGCACTTCAAGTGCATATCCAAGTACTTTTTAAATATGATGAGGGTTTTTGACTCTACCACCCTTTCAGGCAGCAAGTTCCAGACCCCCACCACCCTCTGGGTGAAAACATTTCTCCTCAAATCCCCTCTAAAACTCCGACCAATTACTTTAAATCTATGCCCCCTGGTTATTGACCCCCTCTGCTAAGGGAAATAGGTCCTTCCTATCCACTCTATGCTGCAGAGAAGTAATAAAAAATAGAAAATGCTGCAAATACTCAGCAGGTCAGGCAGCGTCTGTAGAGAGAGAAACAGAGTTCAGGTCGGTGACCCTTCGTCAGAACTGGAAAAAGTTGGAGAAGTAACAGGTTTTTAAGCAAGTGTAGGGGCAGGGAGGTGGGGGGGAAGGGGAGGAAAGAACAAAAGGGAAGGTCTGTGATAGGATGGAAGGCAGGAGAGATTATGGGCTGGATTTTCATTGACCCGTGGAGGTGGGTTTGGAGGCGTGTGGGGGGTTAAAATTGCGAAAACTGGCGGGCGGGCACAAGCCCGCCTCCACGCAATTTTCATTAAATCATGTCTGCTGGTCCCGACTCCGTCCCGCCTCTAAGAGGTGGGATAGGCTGTTAAGGCCCTTAACAAGCACTAAATTGCTTCTATAATGCCATTTTGAAAGGTCTTTGTGATTTTAACCCCTTTTCTACGTGAAGCACGCCTGCTGTGAACCACAAATGTGAAACCTGGCGGTAACACATTTGGCTGGCTGGGAGTGGTGGAAGAGACATATCTGGGAGTGGTGGTGCAAAAATATCTGGGAGCAGACTTAGGGCTGCTGCTGCTCATTTTGCATCCAGGTCCTCTCACAGCAAAGGCCAGGCAGTCTTTGCAGACCTTCAATGCAGCAGCAATGATGACATCATCAAAGGCAACTTTCAGACTGAAAACACTAATTGGTTCATGGGTTCCCACATGCTGGAACTCAATTGCCCAATTAGGTGAAAATCGCATCAATCTCCAACATCCAATTGCAGTCGGGTGGATAACACGAAAAGTGGATGACACGACCCCAACCCGCCCCAGTATCAAAATCCAGCCCTAAGAGACAAAAGGGATGATGGTGGGAGGCAAAAGGAGATGGTAATGGGACAAGTTAAGAAACAAAAGATGACTCTAGATGATGTGTAAATGGTAATGGCAGAATGATTGACACCTGTCATGTGAGAGAGAGAAAAAAAAATAATGGAAAAAAAAAATGATAGGGGCAGAGGTTATCGTCTGAGAATTAAGGTGATTCTGGGAGAGCAATAGGGACTTGGAAGTGATACATGGATTTGCATATTTATTTCTGGGTTTCCTGAAGGTGGTTTGGGGAGGGGAATCAATAGTATTGTGTATGGCTCAGGTAAAGGTTTCTATAATCAGGAGCTCAATGGAAATGTATTTTTTTTAAAAATTGGTCCATAAACAAGGCCAGTTACTCTCCAGCTTAGAGAGTGTTCTTAAAATAAACAAAATCAATGTTTCACTTACCATCTTCCATCCATCACAATTTCTATTTTTGCTTTCCCACTGCTCCGGATAACTTTTGCCCTACCACAATAATTCTTAACCCATTCAGTGCTGGCTGGAAGGGTCTTCAATGAGTTTGGGGCAGACTTAACTAATTTCCCCTCCCCTCTCAGCATTCCAAAGGGACCGTTCCCTCCTCAATGCCCTGGTCCACTCTTCAATCAACCCCAACATCCCCTCCCCATCCTACGGCACCTTCCCGTGCAAGCGCAGGAGATGAAACACCAGCCCTTTTACCTCCTCCCTTCCCATCGTCCAGGGCCCCAAACACTCCTTCCAGGTGAAATAGCGATTTACTTGTACTTCATTCAATTTAATATACTGTATTCGCTGTTGATGATGCATTCCCCTCTACATTGGGGAGACCAAACGCAGATTGGGTGACCCCTTTGCGGAACACCTCTGTTCAGTCCTCAAACTTGAATGTGAGCTTCCGGTCACTTTCTCTGCCCCACTCTGTCCTCGGCCTCCTACACAGTTCCAATGAAGCTCAATGGAAGCTCGAGGAACAGCACTTCAACTTTTGATTAGGCACCTTACAGCCTTCCAGACTCAATACTGAGTTCACCATCATCCTGGGGATCACCATTGACCAGAAACTTAACTGGACCAGCCACATAAATACTGCGGCAACAAGAGCAGGTCAGAGGCTAGGTATTCTGCGGCGAGTGTCTCAGCTCCTGACTCCCCAAAGCCTTTCCACCATCTACAAGGCACAAGTCAGGAGTGTGATGGAATACTCTCCACTTGCCTGGATGAGTGCAGCTCCAACAACACTCAACAAGCTCGACATCATCCAGGACAAAGCAGCCCGCTTGATTGGCACCCCATCCACAACCTTAAACATTGACTCCCTTCACCACTGGTGTACCGTGGCTGCAGTGTGTACCAAATACAAGATGCACTGCAGCAACTCGCCAAGGCTTCTTCGGCAGCACCTCCCAAACCCGCGACCTCTTCCACCTAGAAGGACAAGGGCAGCAGGCGCATGGGAAAACCACCACCTCCAAGTTCCCCTCCAAGTCACACACCATCCTGACTTAGAAGTACATTGCCGATCCTTCATTGTCACTGGGTCAAAATCCTGGAACTCCCTACCTAACGGCACTGTGGGAGTACCTTCACCACACGGACTGCAGCGGCTCAAGAAGATGACTCAATACCACATTCTCAAGGGCAACTAGGGATGGGCAATAAATGCTGGCCTTGCCAGCGACGCCCACATCCCATAAACGGATTTTAAAAAAACATACTGCTCCCATTTTTTCCGGATAGCAGTTGTTGGTAATGAATCTGCTTTTGTCATTTTCAGCTCCTCTAGACTCATCTTTTGTTTCTTTACTTGTCCCGTTACCATCTCCTTTCCCCTTGCACCATCATCCCTTTTGTCATTTAATCACTCCTGCTTTCCACCCTATCACAGACCTTCCCTTTTATTCTTTCCTCCCTCCCCGCTTTCCCTGCCTCTTAACGTGCTTAAAACCAGTTATATCTCGAACTTTTTCCAGTTCTGATGCAAGGTCATCGACCTGAAACGTCAACTCTGTTTCTCGCTCCACAGGTGCTACCTGACCTGCTGAGTATTTCCAGCAATTAACTCATTTCCCATTGAGCAGACTTCACAGCCCTAATTTTCCTGTCTCATCCATGAAAAGGACACAAAAATTGCTGTGTTGGAAATGGAAGTGAGATAGTGGTGCCGTGGGAGCTGTGCGTGACGGTTGGGTTTAAGATGACGGTTCCAGTCTAGAGACCTTTGCCTCACATACAACCCATGGAATGTCCATGATCTGGGAATATTGTCTGGCTGTTATTTTCATGTCCGAACCAGCAAAAACAAAATTCCTTTTCTAGGACCGGTAAACTTTTCATCGAGGGAGCGCATCATTCACAAAAATATAAAAGCAAAATACTGCGGATGCTGGAAATCTGAATTAAAAACAGAAAATGTTGGAAAATACTCAGCTGGTCAGGCAGCATCTGTGGAGAGAGAAACAGAGTCAACGTCTCATAGAATCATAGAATGGTTACAGCACAGGAGGAGGCCATTCGGCCCGTCGAGCCCGTGCCGGCTCCCTGCAAGAGCACTTCAGCTAGTCCCACTCCCCCGCCCTTTCTTCGAAGTCCTGCAAAATGTTTTCCTTCAGGTATTTTTTTTCCTCCAGTAAGCTTTTATTAACCACTTTCTCAACCTGCCCTGCCACCTTCAACGATTTGTGCACATATACCCCCAGGTCTCTCTGTTCATGCACCCACTTTAGGATTGTACCCTTTATTTTATATTGCCTCTCCTCGTGCTTCCTACCAAAATGTATCACTTTGCACTTTTCTGCGTTATATTTCATCTGCCACGTGTCCGCCCATTCCACCAGCCTGTCTATGTCCTCTTGAAGTCTATCACTCTCCTCCTCACTGTTCACTATATCTCCAAGTTTTGCGTCAGCTGCAAATTTTGAAATTGTGCCCTGTACACCCACATCCAAGTCATTGATATATATTAAGAAAGGCAGTGGTCCTAGTACTGACCCCTGGGGAACCCCACTGTATACCTTCCTCCAGTACACCACATCAACCGCATTGCCCTCATCAGCCCTCTGTTACCTCATCAAAAAACTCAATCAAGTTAGTTAAACACGATTTGCCTTGAACAAATCCATGCTGACTTTCCTTAATTAATCCACACTTGTCCAAGTGACTGTTAATTTTGTCCCGGATTATCGTTTCTAAAAACTTCCCCACTACCGAGGTTAAACTGACTGGACTGTAGTTGCTGGGTTTATCCTTTTTGAACAAGGGTGTAACATTTGCAGTTCTCCAGTCCTCTGGACCACCCTTGTATCCAAGGAGGATTGGAAGATTATGGCCAGTACCTCCACAATTTCCACCTTTACTTCTCTCAGCATCCTAGGATGCATCCCATCCGGTCCTGGTGACTTATCTACTCTAAGTACAGCCAGCCTTTCTAGTACCTCCTCTTTATCAATTTTTATCCCATCCAGTATCTCAACTACTTCCTCCTTCACTATGACTTTGGCAGCATCTTCTTCTTGCCCTCTGCCTCCATGTGTAGGCCTCCTTTTTGGTCCCTAATCGCCCCCACCTCTCCTCTTACTACCCGTTTCATATTTATATGCCTATAGAAGACTTTTGGATTCCCTTTTGTTAGCTGCCAATCTATTCTCATACTCTCTCTTTGCCCCTCTTACTTCCTTTTTCACTTCCCCTCTGAACTTTCTATATTCAGTCTGGTTCTCACTTGTATTCTCAATCTGACATCTGTCATACGCCCCCTTTTTCTGCTTCATCTTACTCTCTATCTCTTTCGTCATCCAAGGAGCTCTGGCTTTGGTTGCCCTACCTTTCCCCCTCGTGGGAATGTACCTCAACTGTACCCGAACCAGCTCCTCTTTAAAGGCAGCCCATTGTTCGATTATAGTTTTGCCTGCCAATCTTTGATTCCAATTTACCTGGGCCAGATCCGTTCTCAATCCACTGAAATTGGCCTTCCTCCAATTAAGCATTTTTACTCTAGATTGCTCCCTGTCCTTTTCCATAGCTAATCTAAACCTTATGATACTGTGATCACTATTCCCTAAATGTTTCCCTACTGACACTTGCTCTACTTCATCCACCTCATTCCCCAGAACCAGATTCAGCAATGCCTCCTTCCTCATTGGGCTGGAAACGTATTGATCAAGAAAGTTCTCCTGAACACACTTCGGAAATTCTTCCCCCTCTCTGCCCTTTCACTATTACGATCCCAGTCTATATTAGGATAATTGAAGTCCCCCATTATGACTATTCTATAGTTCTTGCACCTCTCTGTAATTTCCCTGCAAATTTGCACCTCCATATTTTCCCCCACTGGTTGGCAGCCTATAGAATACACCTAGTAGCGTAATCGCACCTCTATTGTTCCTCAACTCTAACCAAATAGATTCTGTCCTTAGCCCCTCCTGGATATCCTCTCTATCCAGCACTGTAATATTCTCCTTAATCAACACCTCCTTTCTTTCCTTCCATTCCTTCCCTATCTTTCCTGAACACCTTTTATCCAGGAATACTTAGTACCCAATCCTGCCCTTTTTTAAGCCAGATCTCAGTTATTGCCACGACATCATATTCCCACATGTCTATTTGCGCCTGCAGCTCACCACCCTTACTTACCACACTTCGTGCATTCACACACATGCACTGTAAATCTATCTTAGACCTTCTTGTATTCTCTCTTAGTCTGACCCCAGCTAATACCGTACTATTTCTTACTCTAGTGCTATCTGTCTCTCCCAATCCTTTGTGCACCTTGTTTCTCCTTTCTAATGCTACATCCTGCCAAATTAGTTTACACCCTCCCCAACAGCACTGGCTACCACCCCCCCCCCCTCCCCCCCTCGAGGGCATTGGTCCCAGCTCTGTTGAGGTGCAACCCATCCGGCCTGTACAGGTCGCACCTTCCTCAGAACTGGAGAACTGGTCCCAATGTCCCAGGAATCTAAAGCCCTCCCTCCTACACCATCTCTCCAGCCATGCATTCATCTGCTGTATCCTCCTATTTCTATAGTCACTAGTGTGTGGCACCGGGAGTAATCAGAGATTACTGACTTTGAGGTCCTGCTTTTTAATCTCTTTCCTAGCTCCCTAAAATCTGCCTGCAGGACCTCATCCCTCTTTCTACCTATGTCGTTGGTACCGATATGGACCACGACCTCTGGCTGTTCACCCTCCCCCCTCAGAATGTCCTGCAGCCGCTCAGTGACATCCTTGAACCTGGCACCAGGGAGACAACATAGCATCCTGGAATCACGTCTGCGGCCAATGACCTTCCATCAGAACGGGAAAATGTTACAGATGTAACAGGTTTTTAAGCAAGTACAGAGGCAGGGAAAGGGGGGGATGGGAGGAAAGAACAAAAGGGAAGGTCTGTGATAGGGTGGAAGGCAGGATTGAATGACAAAAGGGATGATGGTGCAAGGCAAAAAGGGGGTGGTAATGGGACAAGTAAAGAAACAAAAGATGGGTCTAGAGGAGGTCTAAATGGGAATAGCAGAATCATCCACAGCTGCCGTCTGAAAAAATGGCAGCTGTTGATGATTCAGCAAAATATGTTAATTTAGAGCAAGTCTTACAAAAATCATGAACAATTTCTAAAATGCTTTTCCAGTGTCTTTATCACGACTGACTGAAAATCCTGAATCACTGCATGCACGACAAGCCTTGCGACCGATCACCACAGTGCAATAAGCTAATCAACCCGTTCTTTGGGTCATTAAGAGTTCAGTGGAGGCATTAATTAATTTGCAATCGGGGCTGCCGATTCTGCACACTACTAAGTGCTGACAAGATTAGCGTTCTGCTATCCCGAGGAGGTAGCTGGGCGTGCTGCGAGCAGTTGCCAACCAGATCCGAATGCAATGGGACCTCTAATCTTGACATTAATGTAATATATCCCTTAACTAGCTCAGGGAACAAACACCCACTCGAGCTCAATGCTGTGCTGAGAATCAGCAGTGACACAATTTTTAAAAATCATTGTCATGCTACAGCAACACCTACAAAGGAATATATTCGTGCTCAAGATCTCAAATCCACGTGATTTCAAATACCTGGGTAGCTTTAGAAAAGACAAGAAATATTGTACCGGTAGTGACAGTGATTAATTGAGGAAGGGGTGGGGAGAGTGGAGGAAATTAAAGGACATTGTGCAGTGGCCCAGATAGAATAACCTAATTGCTGATTCAGGGTTGATTTACCAGTTATGACGAGGTCAAGAAAGCAAGCAGAACAAAAAAAAGGGAGAATCACACATTCTTCCGTTTTGCATTCATCTTTATCAATCATCCACCTCTATCCTAACCTGATCATAGGATAACTACATATGAGGAAGGCGATAGATTTTTGGATACTAAGGATACCAAGGGATATGGGGATAGTGCGGGAAGGTGGAGTTGAGGTAGAAGATCAGCCATGATCTTACTGAATGGCGGAGCAGGGCTCGAGGGGCCGAATGGCCCACTCCTGCTCCTATATCTTATGTTCTTATTTGGCCCATCTTAATTCATCCATCCACAAATACCCTAAAGTCCCTCCCACTGCGACATCCAATCACTGCTAAAATGGTTTGAGGGTTAGTGCCTTCACCACTCTATCTGGGAGTCCATTGCATGCATTCATCACGCTTTGTAAAGGCGAACTTCCTGATCCGTCGTAAATTAGTTTGAACTTATGTCCCTTTGCAATTTAATTTGAAGTAATTTTCGGGGTTTACCGTTTGCGTGCCATTTACAATGGTGCAGCAGAGAGAAAATTGATGCCAGACCAGAACCATTTGGGATTAATCTATGAGGTAGGAAAGCTGGTAATAATTTCATTCCCTCGTTAAATTGACTTTCCTCCTCTTCCAATCAGTTCCTTTGGAGAATTGTACAAAAACAGGCAACCTGAAAGACCCAGACATCTGTTTCTTCACTGGCAAGAGCCGAACATCCTGCTTTTCTTATTCCCCTGTAAACAGGCAGCAAGCATCTGGTTGCATCTCAATACATAATGCATGCGGCAGGGATGGAGTTAGAAAAAAAAAAGCGTTATTGAAGAAGTAAAAATGCCCTCACAGCCAAACTTTTGGATTTCAGTAGTTTTCAGGTGGTGAAAACTGCAGCTGTATGAACAGTCTGCCCGAGCAGGTAATTAGTTCTCTTCCCAAAGAGACGTACATGGGTTTTATGCAAATTTCAAAAAGTAAAACCAACATTGGAACAAATTGTACTGTACACATACGGCGGACTACTCATCAACCACCAGCCATTTGTTTGGTAAAATATGCGTGATTACTTAACTCTCCTACAAAAGGCACTTTTCACTAACAACTGATGATCACACAAAACCAGAATCTGAATAATAAATTAAAAAATGACAAGATCCACATCCATCACACTTCAAAAGTATTTTTGAAAGAAAGATAGTCATTTCATGCTGGCTTCTTCTGACCTGGAGCTGGGAATTTACAGGCCCAGTTGGCAATCTGAAAAAACAGCCGAAATTAACGCCTGACAGTGTCAGCCGTGGCTCAGTGGGTAGCACTCTCGCCTCTGAGTCAGAAGGTTGTGGGTGCGAGTCCCACCCCAGAGACTTGAGCACAAAAATCTCGGCGGACGATCCTGTGCGGCACTGAGGGAGTGCTGCACTGTTGGAGGTGCCATCTTTCACTGTCCGAGGCCCCGACTGCCCTCTCAGGTGGACGTAAAAGATCCCATGGCACTATTTCAAAGAAGAGCAGATAACGCTATCTCCGGTGTCCTGGACCAATATTTATCCCTCAATCAACATAACAAAAGGAGATTATCTGGTCATTATCACATTGCTGTTTGTGGGAGCTTGCTGTGCGCAAATTGGCTGCCACGTTTCCTACATCACAACAGTGACTCCACTTCAAAAGTACTTAATTGGCTGTAAAGCGCTTTGGGACGTCCTGAGGTCGTGAAAGGCGCTATATAAATGCAAGTCTTTCTTTCTTCCTGACCTCAAGATGTACCTTTTACATTCATTGAACTTCGTGACCTTAAAGGAACAGGCAGGCCACCTCCATCTCAGCAATAGATCAATACATTGTATGCTACATGGTATAAAGTAGCTGCCGTTACAAAACAGCCCATCATCCGACTTACTGTGAGCAACTTCACAGGAGATCCAGTAATATTTTAAAAAGTTTGGTGTATATAGTATAATATAACTGGAGTGATTTCAGTGCAATAACTTACCTCGGGATTCAGGCGAGAGTTAGATATCACTCCAAGATTTGCTCTTAAATAATCCGAACCCTGTCAAATAAACGCACACCAGCCAGATTGGTGCAACATCTGCCCTGGTGACAGCTGCTACCTGTTCCACTTTAAAGCCTCCAATATATAATTATTGCAGTCATCCATCTTCCCATTTAATTAAAGACAGGACAGACATGCGAGACAGAGATTTGGACAAATCTCTGACGATCACTGAACTAATGATCAAACATATAAACACAACTAAGAAACCAGGATGTAGAAGCGGTTTGGGTAGAGATGAGAAATAATAAAGGCAAGAAGTCACTTGTGGGAGTGGTGTACAGGCCCCTTAACAGTAACCACATGGTAGGATGGAGTATAAAGGAAGAAATAATGGGAGCTTGTCAGAAGGTTACGGCAATAATCATGGGGGATTTTAATCTGCATATAGACTGGAAAAATCAGATGGGCAAAGGTAGCTTAGATGAGGAGTTCATGGAATGTTTTCGGGATAGTTTCTTACAACAGCATGTTCTGGAGCCAACCAGAGAGCAGGCTATACTAGACCTGGTATTGTGCAACGAGATAGGATTAATTAATGACCTCATAGTGAAGGCGCCCCTAGGTAGCAGCGATCATAATATGATTGAATTTTACATTCAGTTTGAGAGAGAGAAGAGTGGGTCCAAGACTAGTATTTTAAACTTAAATAAGGGCAATTATGAGGGCATGAAAGCAGAGCTAGCTAAAGTGAACTGGCAAATTAGGTCAATAGAGTTGCAGTGGCAGACATTTAAGGGGCTATTTCAAAATACACAGAATATATACATTCCAACAAGAAAGAAAAATTCCAAGGGGAGGACCCACCATCCGTGGATAACTAAAAAAGTTAAAGATAGTATTAAACTTAAAGAAAAAGCATATAATTGCACAAAGATGGGTGGCAGGTCAGAAGATTGGACAGAATATAAAAAACAGCAAGGAATGACTAAAAAATTAATAAGGAGAGAAAAATTTGAGTATGAGAGAAAGCTAGCTAGAAATATAAAAACAGAAGAGTTTCGATAGATATTTAAAAAAGAAAAGAGTTAACAAAGTGAGCGTTGGTCCTATAAAAAGTGAGTCTGGGGAATTAATAATGGAAAATAAGGAGATGGCAGTTGAATTGAACAGGTATTTTGCATCGGTCTTCACTATAGAGGATACAAGTAACATCCCAGAAATAGCTGTAAATCAGGAAATGGAAGAGAGGGAGGAACTCAAGAAAATTATAATCACTAGGGAAGTGGTACTGAGCAAATTGTTGGAGCTGCGGGCTGACAAGTCCCCGGGTCCTGATGGACTTCATCCTAGGGTCTTAAAAGAAGTGGCTAGTGAGATAGTTGATGCGTTGGTTTTAATTTTCCAAAATTCCCTAAATTCGGGGAAGGTTCCATTAGACTGGAAAATAGCGATTGTAACTCCTTTATTCAAAAAGGGAGGGAGACGGAAAGCAAGAAACTACAGGCCAGTTAGCTTAACATCTGTCATAGGGAAGATGTTAGAAGCTATTATTAAAGATGTTATAGCAGAGCACTTAGAAAAGTTCAAAGTAATCAGGCAGAGTCAACATGGTTTTGTGCAAGGGAAATCATGTTTAACCAATTTATTGGAGTTCTTTGAGGAAGTAACATGTGCTGTGGATAAAGGGGAACCGGTGGATGTACTGTACTTAGATTTCCAGAAGGCATTTGATAAGGTGCCACATCAAAGGTTATTGCGGAAAATAAAAGCTCATGGTGTAGGGGGTTACATATTGGCATGGATAGAAGATTAGCTAGCTAACAGGAAACAGAGAGTAGGCATAAATGGGTCATTTTCTGATTGGCAGGATGTAATGAGTGGTGTGCCGCAGGGATCAGTGCTGGGGCCTCAACTTTTTACAACTTATATAAATGACTTGGATGAAGGGACCGAAGGTATGGTTGCTACATTTGCTGATGACACAAAGATAGGTAGGAAAGTAAATTGTGAAGAGGACATAAAGAGGCTTCAAAGGGATATGGATAGGTTAAGTGAGTGGGCAAAGATCTGGCAAATGGAGTATAATGTGGGAAAATGTGAAGTTGTCCATTTTGGCAGGAAGAATAAAAAAGAAGCATATTATCTAAATGGTGAGAGATTGCAGAGCTCTGAGATGCAGAGGGATCTGAGTGTCCTAGTGCATGAATCGCAAAAGGTTACTATACAGGTACAGCAAGTAATTAGGAAAGCTGATAGAATGTTATCATTTATTGCGAGGGGAATTAAATACAAAAGTAGGGAGGTTATGCTTCAGCTATACAGGGCATTGGTGAGACCACATCTGGAGTACTGTGTACAGTATTGGTCTCCTTATTTAAGGAAGGATGTAAATGCGTTGGAAGCAGTTCAGAGAAGGTTTACTAGACTAATACCTGGAATGGGCGGGTTGTCTTATGAGGAAAGGTTGGACAGGCTCAGCTTGTATCCGCTGGAGTTTGAAAGAGTAAGAGGTGACTTGATTGAAACATATAAGATCCTGAGGGGTCTGGACAGGGTGGATGTAGAGAGGATGTTTCCTCTTGTGGGAGAATCTAGAACTAGGGGTCACTGTTTAAAAATAAGGTGTCGCCCATTTAAGACAGAGATGAGGAGAAATTTTTTCTCACAGAGGGTCGTGAGTCTTTGGAACTCTCTTCCTCAGAGGGCGGTGGAAGCAGAGCCTTTGAATATTTTTAAGGCAGAGGTCGATAGATTCTTGGTGAGCAAGGGGGTGAAAGGTTATCGGGGGTAGGCGGGAATGTGGAGTAATCAGATCAGCCATGATCTTATTGAATGGCGGAGCAGGCTCGAAGGGCCGAGTGGCCTATTCCTGCTCCTAATTCGTATGTTCGTATGTAACTAATTGGAGGCAGTATCAGTGGTGGCGGAACCTTCGACAATTTCCAAAAAAACAAGGAGTGACGTCACAGGACAGCAGGTAGGTGATTGGTTGGTGAGTATTAAGATATTTTTTTCTTTCTTTTGTCTCTAACTAGGACAGTGATTTAAACTAGGTGCGGGAAACTACAAAGTACTGTATTAAATTTATAGCTTAAGAACATAAGAACATAAGAACATAAGAAATAGGAGCAGGAGTAGGCCAATCGGCCCCTCGAGCCTGCTCCGCCATTCAATAAGATCATGGCTGATCTGATCCTAACCGCCAATCTACTATCTATCACAGAACCATCTCCTGCATCTAACAGAATTGCACACACGAAATAGGAGCAGAATCAGGCTACACAGTCCCTGGGCCCGCTCCACTACCCACAGGGCCATGACCGATCCGAACCTAGACTCATGTCCAAATTCCTGCCCGCTCCCCGTAACCCTTAATGCCCTTTACTTCTAGGAAACTGTCTATTTCTGTTTTAAATTTAATTAATGTTGTAGCTTCTACAGCTTTTTGTGGCAGCATATTCCATGGACCTACCACCCTCTGAGTGAAGTAGTTCCTCCTCATCTCAGTTTTGAAAGAGCAGCCCCTTATTCTAAGACTATGTCCCCTAGTTCTCGTCTCACCCGTCATCGGGAACATCCTCCCCGCATCCACCCGATCCAACCCCTTCACAATCTTATATGTTTCAATAAGATCGCCTCTCATTCTTCTGAACTCCAATGAGTAGAGTCCCAATCTACCCAACCTCTCCTCATATGACCACCCCCTCATCCCCGGGATTAACCGAATGAACCTTTTTTGCACTGCCTCGAGAGCAAGGATGTCTTTCCTTAAGTAAGGACACCAAAACTGTATGCAGTATTCCAGGTGCGGTCTCACCAATACCTTGTACAACTGAAGCAATACCTCCCTATTTTTATATTCTATCCCCCTAGCAATGAAAGCCAACATTCCATTTGCCTTCTTAATCACTTGCTGCACCTGCATACTAACCTTTTGAGTTTCGTGCACCAGGACCCCCAGATCCCTTTGCACTTCAGTACTCTCCAGTTTCTTGCCATTAAGATAATAAATTGCTCTAGGATTTTTCCTGCCAAAGTGCATCACCTCACACTTTCCAGTGTTGTATTCCATCTGCCAAATCTCTGCCCACTTACTTAGCCTGTCTATGTCCCCTTGCAGGTTTTTTATGTCCTCCTCATTCACTACTTTCCCTCCCATCTTTGTATCATCTGCAAATTTTGATATGTTACACTTGGTCCCTTCCTCCAAATCGTTAATATAGATTGTGAAGAGTTGGGGACCCAGCACTGACCCCTGTGGAACACCACTAGTTACTGATTGCCAGTCTGAGAATGAACCATTTATCCCAACTCTTTGCTTTCTGTTAGATAGCCAATCCTCTATCCATGCCAGAATATTACCCCCAATTCCGTGATTTTTTACCTTAAGCAATAATCTTTTGTGTGGCACCTTGTCAAATGCCTTTTGGAAGTCTAAATACACTACGTCCACTGGTTCCCCTTTATCCACTCTATATGTTACTTCCTCAAAGAACTCCAGCAAATTTGTCAAACATGACTTCCCCTTCGTAAAACCATGCTGACTTTGTCCTATTAAATTATGATTATCCAAATGTCCTGTTACTGTTTCCTTAATAATGGACTCCAAAATTTTACCTACCACAGATGTTAGGCTAACCGGTCTATAGTTACCAGCCTTCTGTCTACTGCCCTTTTTAAATAAGGGTGTTACATTAGCAGTTTTCCAGTCTGCCGGGACCTCAGCAGAATCCAGGGAGTTTTGAAAAATTATTACCAATGCATCTACAATCCCTACCGCCACTTCCTTCAAGACTCTAGGATGTAAGCCATCAGGTCCAGGTGATTTATCCGCCTTGAGTCCCATTATTTTACCGAGTACCACTTCCTTAGTGATTTTGATCGTGTTTAGCTCCTCTCCCCCTATAGCCCCCTGTTTGTCCAGTGTTGGGATATTCTTAGTGTCCTCTACTGTAAAGACTGATACAAAATATTCATTCAGTGTTTTTGCCATCTCCATATTTCCCACCATTAATTTCCCGGTCTCATCCTCTAAGGGACCAACATTTACTTTAGCCACCCTTTTTCTTTTTATATAACTATAAAAACTCTTACTATCTGTTTTTATATTTTTTGCTAATTTACTTTCATAATCTATCTTCCCTTTCTTAATCAATATAACTATAAATAATCGTTGAATAAAAACTTTAACTAATTAAATAAATAAAATAAGGCTAGACTAAGATATGGCAGGGCAGGTTGTGTGCCTGGACTGCAGTATGTGGGAGTTTATGGACAGCGAGACTGTCCCGAGCGAACACGTCTGCTGGAGATGTCTCCATCTCGAATCTCTCCGGCTCAGAGTCATTGAGCTGGAGTGCGAGTTGGAGACACTCTGACACATAAGGGAGGGGGAGGAATTTCTGGACAGTTTTATCCAGAATGCAGTCACACCCCAGAGGAAAGCACAGGTTCAGGAAGGGGAGGGTGTGAATGCTAGGGAGCCGGGTAGCGGGGATTTAGGAGAGGTTGAGAAAGAGGTCCCGCAGACACTGGTCCTGTCCGACAGGTACGATGTACTCGCTACCTGTGAGGACAAGGAGAAAGACTGCAGGGAGGACAACCACAATGCAGACCAAGGCATCCTGGTTCAGAAGGCTGTCCAAGGGAGGTGGGGGGGAAGAGCAGAATAGAAATATGGTAGTGATGGGGGACTCTATAATTAGGGGGATAGATAGCGTCCTCTGCAGCCAAGAACGAGAATCCCAAAGGGTGTGTTGCCTACCCGATGCCAGGGTAAGGGATATCTCACAGCGGCTGAAGAGGAACTTGGAAAGGGAGGGGGTAAATCCAGTTGTCGTGGTCCATGTTGGAACAAACGACATAGGTAGGAACAGGGAGGAGGTCCTGCTGAAAGAGTATCAGGAGTTAGGATCTAAATATAAATCTAAATATAAATCTAAGCAGGACCTTGAGGGTAATAATTTCTGGATTATTGCCCGAGCCACGTGCAAATTGCCATAGAAGCAGACAGATCAGGAGAATTAACATGTGGTGTGGGAAAGAGGGGTTCCTTTTCATGGAATACTGGCACCAGTTAGAGTAGAGTTATACAGCACGGATAGAGGCCCTTCGGCCCATCGTGTCCGCGCCGGCCATCAAGCCCTGTCTAATCTAATCCCATATTCCAGCATTTGGTCCGTAGCCTTGTATGCTATGGCATTTCAAGTGCTCATCCAAATGCTTCTTGAATGTTGTGAGGGTTCCTGCCTCCACAACCCTTTCAGGCAGTGAGTTCCAGACTCCAACCACCCTCTGGGTGAAAAAGTTCTTTCTCAAATCCCTTCTAAACCTCCTGCCCTTTACCTTGAATCTATGCCCCCAGTTCTGGAACAGGAAGGCGCTGTACCAATGGGACAGGCTCCACCTGAACTGGGATGGGACCCGTGTCCAAGCGGAAAGGTAAATAGGGAGGTGGCAAAGGCTTTAAACTAGTAAGATGGGGGGGAGGGCTCTACAAGAAACATAACCAGCCTAAATATAAATAAAACAGGAAAAGAGAGCATAGGAAAGAATAAAGTAAGGGAGGACATTGATGGCAAGGGAATAAATAGAGTTATGGAACGGGAGTCTAAAAAGTTGGTTAAGCATAAAGTCAGAGGAAATCCTATTAAAATGAGTTGAACTGTCTGTACAGCAATGCACACAGGGATGGATTTTGTCAGCCCCGAGGAGGCGGGTATGGAGGCGGGACTGCCGGTAAAGTAGCAGAATGTGGGGGCGGCTGGCAAACCCGCCCCCAACCCGCCTCCGTGCCCTTTTGCCAGGAGGCGGGAAGCCGTCCTGTCCCGGGTCCCGTCTCCTCGAGGCGGGAAAGGGATTAAATCCTATTAACTGCCTGTTAACAGGTAGTTAACAGGCAGAAAATAGGATTAGTCCCATTTTACCTTTCCAAGTGTAGGCTTCCTGACCCCGGAGAACCCTGCCAGGGTGTAGGAGGCGAAGAGGAGGTCTGCGGGGGTCTGCGGGGTCTGAAAGCGAGATGTAGAGGTGAGTGATTGGTGCAAGTGTGGAGTGGTAAGTATGTAAGGTGAGTGTTAAGTGTTATAAAATGTTCACTTACCTTTGTTTTTACCTACATCCTTCAGCCGCTGTGGATCCGGAGTGCCGACATCTTCATTGTAGATTTCACAGACTGGCTGTTGGATCCTCCGAACCAACAGCCAGGTGATTTCTGCAAAGTTGAAAGGTTTGATGAGTCCTGAACACAAGGACTCATCAAACTACACAGAATGTCAGTGTTTGACAGCTTCACAGAGCTGTCAAACGCTGACATTTCTTCTTTCAAGAAATCTTGACAGATGGCACGTCAGACATTGACGTGCTCTGTCAGTGACTTCCCCCTAATTGGCCTGCTGAGCCTGCTGAGCGGGCTTAACAAGGTCAATCAGGGGAAAATCCCGCTGATTGGCCAAAAGCTGATGGAGGCGGGATTGAGAGCTGGCAAGCAGCAGTCCCGCCTCCAAAAGCTTCTCATTGAGAAATTCCAGCCCACAGTGTCAGTAATAAAACAGGGGAGCTGGAGGCAATCATGCGTTGCGAGGAACCAGACATAGTAGGGATTACTGAGACATGGCTACAGAAAAATCAGGACTGGGAATTAAACATTGCAGGGTATAACATATTTAGAAAAGATAAAGAGGGAAAAAGGGGAGGTGGAGTAGCTGTACTTATTCGGGATAACATAATGGCAGTAGAAAAAAGTGACGCAGCTATCAGCAAGACAAAAACAGAATCCATATGGATAGAGATAAAAGATAATAAAGGATCAATCATGCTAATAGGTGTAGACTACAAACCACCTAATAGTGGAAGGGAGGTGGAGGAAGAAATATGCAGACAAATTAGGGAAATTAGTAAAAAGCATAGAATAATAATCATGGGGGATTTCAACTACCCAGATATTAATTGGACAGAAGAGGTAGGTAAAGGGAATGGAGTTCCTACAATGTGTACTGGATTCCTTTCTAACCCAATATGTAAAAAGCCCAACAAGGGAGGATTCGCTATTGGATCTAGTAATGGGGAATGAACCAGAGCAGATAAGAGAGGTAAAAGTAGGGGAACATCTGGGCATTCATGACCATAATATAATACGCTTTAAGATAATAATTGAGAAGGACATAAGTATGATGAAAACCAGGGTAATAGATTGGAGAAAAGCTGATTTTGAGGGGCTGAGAATAGAACTTAGGAAAATAAATTGTGCAACAATATTGGTAAACAACGATTTAGAACAGCAATGGGAAACATTTAAAAAGGTGTTCAACAAAGTGCAGGAACAATACATTCTGCTAAAAAGAACAAACTAAACACTAATGAGACTCCATGGATGAATAAAGCCATAAGGGAACAATTGAGGGTAAGGAAAGAGGCATGCATTAAGTACATAGACAGCAGGGGAGAGCATGATAAGGGAGAATATGAAGAGATTAGGAGAGAAGTCAAAAAATAATTAGGAAGGCAAAGAGGAGCTATGAAATTAAATTATCAAGGAACATAAAACAAAATAGTAAAATATTTTACAGGCACATCAATAAAAAAAGGAAGGTTGGGATGGGAATAGGGCCATTAAGGGATAGACAGGATAATACCACAGGTAATGATAGAGAGATGGCAGAAATATTAAATAATTATTTTGCTTCAGTATTTACCAGGGAGATAGAACAGGTGGACATGACATTGGATGATGAGATTAGTAATGAGATAAGTGCATTTAAAATAAAATGTATTAAATAAACTAATCAAACTCAAACAGGATAAAACTCCTGGTCCGGATGGATTGCATCCACACATTTTAAAAGAATCTAGGGAAGAGATAGCAGAAGCATTGCTACACATATTTAATAATTCATTAGAAAAAGGTGTAGTGCCAGAGGACTGGCGGATAGCTAATGCAATACCCATATTTAAGAAGGGGGGTAGAACATGTCCAGGGAATTATAGACCAGTCAGCTTACCATCGGTGATAGGAAAAATAATGGAATCCCTACTAAAGGAGGAAATAGAAGAACATCTAGAAACCAAAAACATAGTAATGAATAGTCAGCATGGATTTCAAAAGGGAAATTCTTGCTTGATCAACCTCATTGAATTTTTTGAAGAGGTAACAGAGAGAGTAGACAATGGTAATGCAGTAGATGTAATTTATCTAGATTTTCAAAAGGCTTTCGATTAGTTACCCCATGATAGACTGATGAACAAGGTCAGAGAATGTGGAGTCAGGGGACAAGTAGCAGAATGGATAGCTCGCTGGCTTCAAGACAGACAGCAGAAAGTAGGGGTAAAAGGTAGCTATTCACAGTGGCAGAAGGTGGGTAGTGGTGTTCCACAAGGATCAGTGCTGGGACCACTGTTGTTCACAATTTATATTAACGATTTAGACTTTGGAATCAAAAACAAAATTTCTAAATTTGCGGATGACACCAAATTGGGGGGATAGTCAATGCTGAGAAGGACTGCAACAAATTACAGGAGGACATTAATAAACTTGCAGAATAGGCATATAATTGGCAAATGAAGTTCAACACAGATAAATGTGAGGTATTACATTTTGGTAGGAAGAATAGGGAAGTCACTTAGTACGTGGAGGGTGCGAGTCTAGGTGGGGTAGAAGAACAAAGGGATCTCGGAGTACAAATACACAAATCACTAAAAGTTGCGACACAGGTTAGCAAAGCCATAACAAAAGCTTCGACGCGAGTGTCCTCAACTCCATCCCACAGCATGCTACCCGCCATCACCTCAGCACAACCCCAGCCCGGCATGAGGTTGAAAAGGCCATCCGACAACTGAAGAACAACAAGGCCTCAGGAGCAGATGGAATCCCCGCCGAGGTGATAAAACATGGCAGAGAAGCACTATTGGCGCGAATACATTAACTCATTTCTCTTATTTGGAAGGAGGAGAGGATCTCAGAGACGCCGTAATCGTGACCATCTTCAACAAAGGTGACAAGTCCGATTGCGGTAATTACAGAGGAGTCTCCCTGCTGTCTGCCACAGGGAAAGTCATCGCAAGAATCCTCCTCAATCGCCTTCTCCCAGTGGCTGAAGAGCTCCTCCCAGAGTCACAATGCGGATTCCGCCCACTAAGGGGCACAATGGACATGATCTTCACCGCACATCAACTACAACTGAAATGCAGGGAACAGCACCAACTGCTGTACATGGCCTTCTTTGACCTCACAAAGGCCTTCGCCACCGTCAACCGTGATGGATTATGGAATATCCTCCTCAAATTCGGCTGCTCGCAAAAGTTTGTCACCATCCTCTGCCTGCTTCACGATGACATGCAAGCCGTGATACTGACCAATGGATCCACCACAGACCCAATTCACGTATGGACCAGGGTCAAGCAAGGCTGTGTCATCGCACCAACGCTCTTCTCGATCTTCCTGGCTGCAATGCTCCATCTCACCCTCAGTAAGCTCCCCGCTGGAGTGGAGCTAATCTACAGAACAAACGAGAAACTGTTCAACCTCCGTCGCCTCCAGTCCAGATCCAAGGTTGTCCCATCCTCTGTCATCGAATTACAGTATGCAGACAACGCTTGCGTCTGCGCACACTCTGAGGTCGAACTCCAAACCATCATCAACACCTTCACCGAAGCATACGAGAGCATGGGCCTTACACTAAACATCCGTAAGACAAAGGTCCTCTACCAACCTGTCCCCGCCACACAGTACTGCTCCCCGATTATCAAAATCCATGACGAGGCCTTGGACAACGTGGACCACTTTCCATACCTCGGGAGCCTACTGTCAACAAGGGCAGACGTCAATGACGAAGTCCAACACCGCTTTCAGTGTGCCAGTGCAGCCTTCGGTCGCCTGAGGAAGAGAGTGTTTGAAGACCAGGATCTCAAACCCAGCACCAAGCTCATGGTCTACAGAGCAGTAGTGATACCCGCCCTCCTGTATGCTTCAGAGGCATGGACCATGTACAGCAGGCACCTCAAAGCACTGGAGAGGTACCACCAACGCTGCCTCCACAAGATCCTGCAAATCCATTGGCAGGATAGGCGCACCAACGTCAGTGTTCTCGCTTAGGCCAACATCCCCAGCATCGAAGCTTTGACCACAGTCAATCAGCTCCGATGGACGGACAACATCGTCCACATGCCTGATACGAGACTCCCAAAACAAGCGCTCTACTCAGAGTTCCGACACGGCAAGAGAGCCCCAGGTGGGCAGAGGAAACGCTTCAAGGACACCCTCAAAGCCTCCTTGAAAAAGTGCAACATCCCCACCGACACCTGGGAATCCCTGGCTCAAGACCACACAAAGTGGAGGAGAAGCGTCCGGGAAGGCGCTGAACACCTCAAGTCTCTTCGCCGGGAGCACGCGGAAGCCAAGCGCAAACAACGGAAAGAGCGCACGTCAACCCAAGCACCCCACCCACCCGCCCCTTCAACCACCGTCTGCCCCACCTGTGACAGAGACTGTAGGTCCCGCATTGGACTCATCAGTCACCTGAGAATTCATTTTTAGTGTGGAAGCAAGTCATCCTCGGTTCCGAGGGACTGCCTAAGAAGAAGAACAACAAAAGCAAAGCAAGCACCAGGGTTTATTTCTAGAAGTATAGAATTGTAAAGTAGGGAAGTTATGCTAAACCTGTATCGAACCTTGGTTAGACCACACTTGCAGTACTGCATACAGTTCTGGTCGCCATATTATAAAAAGAATATAGAGGCATGGAGAGGGTGCAGAGAAGATTTATAAGGATGATACCAGAAATGCGAGGGTATACATATCAGGAAAGGATGAACAGGCTGGGTCTCTTTTCTCTTGAAAAAAGAAGGCTGAGGGGTGACCTAATAGAGGTCTTTAAAATTATGAAAGGTTTTGATAGAGTAGATACAGAGAGAATGTTTCCACTTGTGGGGAAGAGCATAACTAGAGGCCATCAATATAAGATAGTCACCAAGAAATCTAATAGGGAATTCTGAAGAAACTTCTTTACCCAAAAAGAGTGGTGAGAATGTGGAACTCGCTACCACAGGGAGTGGTTGAAGCGAATAGTATAGATGCATTTAAGGGGAGGCTAGACAAGCATATGAGGGAGAAGGGAACAGAGGGTTATGCTGATAGATTTAGATGAGGAAAGACGGGAGGAGGCTCCAGTGGAGCATAAACGCCGGCATGGACTGGTTGGGCCGAATGGCCTGTTTCTGTGCCGTATATCCGATGTAATCCTATGTAACTCTAGCCTTGTGCCAGTGGAGACATGAAACACAGTATGATGTGAAAAATGAAATCTGTTATGGTGATAACTTTAAGAGAAGGTTTTCTCAATGAGAGCCTGACATATGATTCTACCAGATAGCAAAAGTGTTTCAGGCAGCATCGAAGAGAGGAGAAACTGAGTCAACGTTTCGGGTCGAACCCTTCGTCAGAACTGGAAAAGGTTAGGGAGGAGAGATTTTTAAGCAGGGGCAGGGAGGAGGGGTGGAAAGAACAAAGGGAAGGTCTGTGATGGGATGGAAGGCAGCAGAGACCGAATGACAAAAGGGATGATAGTGTAAGGCAAAAGGTAATGAGACAAGTTAGGAAACAAAAGATGGCTCTAGACGATGTGTGGATGATGATGGCAGCAACATTAACAGCTACCATGTGAGGAACCAAGAGAAAAATAAAAGAAAGAACTACAGGGGCCAATTTATGGTCTGAAATTGTTGAACTTGATGTTAAGTCCAGAAGGCTGTAAAGTGCCCAATAGAAAGATGAGGTGCTGTTCCTCGAGCTTACGTTGAGCTTCGTTGGAACAGCGTAAGAGGCCGAGGATGGAGAGATCAGAGTGGGAGTGGAGCGGAGAATTAAAGTGACAGGCGACCGGAAGCTCGGGGGTCACACTTACGGACTGAACGGAGGTGTTCCGCAAAGCGGTCACCCAATCTGCGTTTGGTCTCCCCAATGTAGAGGAGACCGCATCGTGAGCAGCGAATACAGTATACTAAATTGTAAGAAGTACAAGTAAATCACTGTTTCACCTGGAAGGGGTGTTTGGGGCCCTGCTCTCTCCAGCAGCTTCCACATACTTATTTTAGATCTACCAGCATGAATTAAATAACCTATTTGGAGCCCTTAAGATACTGAATAAAAATAACCTTAGAAATAGTCAAGATATGTGGATTATTCTGCGCTAGTCTCCCCCCACCCCCCGAACAGCACTGCAGGACACAACGTGCTGACCACAAAAAGTTATTATAATTGGGTACAAACTGCTGTTTATTCATTTACTGAGTGCAATGACACAGTTCACCAATCGCCTCCTCCCTGTGGGGAGAATGAAGGGAGCACAGGTCACGGAATCGGGCGACAGTGCTGTAGTGCTAGCTCCCTTTGTATATAGCTCCCCGCTGGGAGCACAGGATCAGTTAATTTATCCTATGGTATATCAACAAACGAAACCGCAGGCGTTGTTAATCATAGGTGCTGTCTGACGGCGAGGTAAGAATTGAGCAGCTCACAATAAGAGAAGGAACAGTTGTTATTAATATCAACGTGAAACTCCTCTGAAATAAAGCTTTGAGAATTCAGTCTTAGGAATGAGCCTTGGCTCAGCGGTAGAAGATTAAGGGTTCAAGTGCCGCTCCAGACAGTCCTGGCAAGTGGAGACGAGAGATCCGGTCTCCGAACACTGGGTTGACATCCAGTGGGCTACTTGGGTCGGATGGTAGTGGAATGGCAAATCAACCCCACCTCGCCGCATTGGATCTAGTCGGCTATCCTGGCTGGGAGTCGAAGGTCAGGCCAAGTAACAAAGGGACGTTACAGAAACGACCCAGAGCACAATCTGCTGGATGTAAAGCACTGGAAGAAATGGATTGTTTCATGTGTCCTGGCCAATATTTATCCCTCAAATCAACATAACAAAAACAGATTATCTGGTCATTATCACATTGCTGTTTGTGGGAGCTTGCTGTGCGCAAATTGGCTGCCGCGTTTCCTACATCACAACAGTGACTACACTTCAAAAAGTACTTCATTGGCTGTAAAGCGCTTTGGGACGTCCGGTGGTCGTGAAAGGTGCTATATAAATGCAAGTCTTTCTTTTCTTTCATTAGGCATCAAGGAGGAGGAGAATTCAATACAAACAATGATTTGTTAAGAAAATTGGTCAGAGTATTTTTTTCTAAATGGCATTTTGATAAATTCATTCGATCACTTCTTTTCCTTTATTTGCAGTTTCTTCTGATTATTAGAAGTTTCTCATTGGCTATTTCCTAGCTTTTGATTTATATCTTCCCTACCTTTCTAGTTTTGAGTTGCTGGTCAGTACTTAAGTACTTTTTGAAGTGTAGTCGCTGTTGTAATGTAGGAAACGTGGCAGCCAATTTGCGCACAGCAAGCTCCCACAAACAGCAATGCGAGAATGACCAGATAATCTGTTTTAGTGATGTTGATTGAGGGATAAATATTGGCCAGGACAGCGGGAGAGAACTCCATTGGTTTCTTCAAAATAGTGCCGTGGGATCATTTCCATCCACCCGAGAGGGCAGACGGGGCCTCAGTTCAACGACTCATTCGAAAGACGGCACCTCCGACAGTGCAGCACTCCCTCAGCACTGCACTGGGAGTGTCAGCCTAGATTTTGTGCTCAAGTCTCTGGAGTGGGACTCGAACCCACGACCTTCTGACTCAGAGTGCTACTGGCTGAGCCATAGCTGACACTGATGTGCCAATTAACAAAGTGTGCTGACAAAAGTGTGACGTTACAGGTGAGTAAATGCAACAAAAAAGGAAGGTTGCAGCAGATGGAAGACATTGAACATATTGTGAATGGATACGGCAAACAGTTCTCCAACCTTAAAGGTCACTACTTGCTTCGATTTAATAGTCTTCATGCTCCTGAGTGCATCTATATTTAAGCTGCTGAAAGTAACCGCCACAATCCTATTTTAATACAAAAATGACCTCCAGTTTCCTGGGCTGTCAAATTGTTACACGACTGCATCGAATCAGGATATTCACCACTGATATTGTGCCACCTCCAAATGAGATTTTCTTTTGTGCCAATATATGCCAAGTGCTTTTGTGCTACCAACCCACACGCACTAGAATCAGAGCTGCTACCCTCTGTCTGTTTGTTATGGGCTAGTCAGTCCATACAGGACTGCCCCTTTTTTTTACATTATTTGCTCATGTGACATGGGCATCACTGGCAAGGCCTGCATTTATTGCCCATCCCTAATTGCCCTTGAGAAGGTGGTGGTGAGCCATCTTCTTGGCCCACTGCAGTCTGTGTGGTGATACTTCTTTGCAGCAGTTTGGTACAACTGAGTGTTTTGCTAGGCCATTTCAGAGGGCAGTTAAGAGTCAACCATATTGCTGTGGGTCTGGAGTCACATATCGGCCAAGGATGGTAGATTTCCTTCCCCAAAGGACATTAGGGAACCAGATGAGTTTTTTGGTCACCATTACTGATACTAGCTTTTTATTCCAAATTTATTTAATTAACTGAATTTAAATTCCCCAGCTGCCGTGGTGGGATTTGAAGTCATGTCACTCACATCATTAGTCCAGACCTTCTGGATTACTAGTCCAGTAACATAACCACTATGCTACCATACCGCTTTTATTGGACCATATCCCCACTTGATGA
This sequence comes from Squalus acanthias, assembly GCA_030390025.1. NCBI lineage: Eukaryota > Metazoa > Chordata > Chondrichthyes > Squaliformes > Squalidae > Squalus > Squalus acanthias. Next base: position 55,275,916 of record CM059444.1, on the reverse strand, counting down.
CAAGAGGGAAATTGCTGTAATGCCCTTTGACAGCCAAAGAACACTTTGCACAACATGGACATGACAGAACTATCTATTTATTAAAAAATGAAGTGAGTAACCATAGGATACCACACCACTCGAAATGATTAGTAACTCCGGCAGTGGATGAACACAAGGGTTCTGTTCCGTTGTTGGATTTGATATTGTAAAAAGGTCGAGACCAGAAATAACACATTAGGAAAACAAAGTTTGGAGCGAAGAGGAAAAACTCCAGGGAGGATTAAGTGGTAAATGGAACAAGGAAAATATAATGCAGCAACAATCTTTTTTCAAAAAAGGACGTGGAAAGGATGTAGAGAGTCAATCTTTCAACTACTTGCTCTCGGGAGAACACATTATGAAATTACATGTGTGTAAGCTCGTGCTTTTTCATCCAATTGTCAACATGTCATGAAAACATTTCAAACTACTTCACACAACAATATAGTGACTGTTATGTAAGCAAGTGTGACAATTACTCATTCTCCAGTATTAATGTGCAAACACATTGAATGGTGATTTAATTCATTTTTGGTGTTGTTCGCCGGGGGAAGAATGTAGGTCAGGATACGGGGGAATGCCCTAGTTCCTCCTAGGACAATGCTAATAGGATCTTTAACGTCCACTTGAACGGATAATGGGAAAGAAAGGAAAGGAAGGGCATTTCTATAGCGCCTTTCATGACCTCACAACGTCATAAAGCACTTCACAGCCAATGAAGTACTTCTGAAGTGTAGTCACTGTTGTAATGTGGGAAACGCGGCAGCCAATTTGCGCACAGCAAGCTCCCACAAACAGCAATGTGATAATGATCAGATAATCTGTTTTAGTGATGTTGATTGAGGGATAAATATTGGCCCCAGGACAGCGGGGATAACTCCCCTGCTCTTCTTCGAAATAGTGCCAGGGGACCGTTGGCGCCCACCTGCGAGGTTTAACGTCTCATTTCGAAAGACGGCACCTCCGACAGTGCAGCACTCCCTCAGTGCCGCACTGGGAGAGCCAGCCTAGATTTTGTGCTCAAATCTCTGGAGTGGGATTTCAGCACAAAATCAAGGTTGACGCTCCAGCTGAAGGATGACACCTTCACAATGCAGCGCCTCCTCAGTGCCATACAGAGGTGTCAACCCATGTTTTGCCCCCAAGTTTTGATGTGAAACTTGAACCCAGAACTTGCTGATCTGGAGACAAGAGAACTTCGCCGAGTGGACACACAGACAACAGAACAGCAAGAGAGATCCAAAGAATATGTTTGTTTTGTTGCTATGCAAGTTGTACATAGTGTTACAAGTCAAGTGGTCCTTAAAAGGATAAAGGTGGGTAAAAATAGATTGGGAGTGAAGTTGAGAAACGGCAGATGCCAAGTGCATTCTTCGCAAATGAACACTGTGGACAAATTCAAAAGGATCTATAACAGATGCAGAGCTCAGTAAAACATGTGTTGTGAATGAACTTGCAGCATTAGATGCCTGTAAGACACCTGGACCAGATGGGATACACTGCAAAAATCCTCAGGGAAGAAGCAGGGAAATATTGAGGAACTGGTTAATACTTTAAGCAGCTCCGTATATACAGCAGCTACATGCAAGAACTGGAGACTAACAAATGTCCCACTATTCGGAATAGCAGCGAGGCAAAGGTACACAAGAAAAATAATCTCTCTGGGATTACTGACCAGTGAGTCATTGCGTCCATTGAATCAATATGAAACTGTTGTAGCCAGAAGTAATTATGTACTGGAATGCATGCCGGAGGCACTTGACTGTAAATCAAAACAAGGTGGGGGTAGAAATTAGTCATCGTTGCATCCATTTTTTGGGCAGAAAGCGGGGGCAAAAATTTCTTGGGGCTATGTCCCACATCCCAACAATGCCTGAAATGCGTCCAACTTCATATTGGGTAAGGTGATTCTTCATGCGTCCCAGGCAGCTGCTAAAACAGGTCTCAAGTCCTTTGCATATGTTACAACAACAACATCTTGCATTTATATAGCGCCTTTAATGTAGTAAAACGTCCCAAGGCGCTTCACAGGAGCGTTATAAAACAAAATTTGACACCGAACTACACAAGGAGAAATTAGGGCAGATTGGTCAAAGAGGTAGGTTTTAAGGAGCGTCTTAAAAGGAGGAAAGAGAGGTAGAGGTGCGGAGAGGTTTAGGGAGGGAATTCCAGAGTTTAGGGCCTCGGCAGCTGAAGGCACGGCCACCAATGGTTGAGCGATTAAAATCAGGGATGCTCAAGAGGCCGGAATTAGAGGAGCGCAGATATCTGGGGGGGGTTGTGGGGCTGGAGGAGATTACAGAGATAGGGAGGGGCGAGGCCATGGAGGGATTTGAAAACAAGGATGAGAATTTTAAAATCGAGACGTTGCTTAACCGGGAGCCAATGTAGGTCAGCGAGCACAGGGGGTGATGGGTGAACGGGACTTGGTGCGAGTTAGGACACGGGCAGCCGAGTTTTGGATGACCTCAAGTTTATGTAGAGTAAAACGTGGGAGGCCAGCCAGGAGTGCTTTGGAATAGTCAAGTCTAGAGGTAACAAAGGCATGGATGAAGGTTTCAGCAGCAGATGACCTGAGGCAAGGGCGGAGACGGGCGATATTACAGAGGTGGAAATAGGCGGTCTTAGTTATGGCTCGGATGTGTGGTCGGAAGCTCATTTCAGGGGTAATGAGGGGCCCAGCATTTGTTTTGGGAACCCTCTGCCCAATTGGGCTGCCATGAGCAGGGTAGGTGCCAAGCCTGCTCTCCTCGGGTTTTCCCGTCGTAGATGCGGCCTAGTAAGCGGCTGCCACCAAAAACGGCTGGCGAAAATTTGTAAATTACAGCATGATGTGGAGGCAGGAGGAACAGGACCGCTCTTCCCAGCGTTAGCAACGCTCCTGAAGTGCTGCTGCCAGCCCACGATCGGCCTCCCTGCCGTTCTTCTCCCGCCTGCCCTTCCCGGGACTTAGCCAAGAGCCGTTGCCGACGAGCTGCCTCGGGAGGCGGAGCGGGTCGGCCAAAGTTTTCAAATGAGGCCCAATTGAGGGTGAGCCCGGTTCAGCCGCGCGCTATTTGCGTGCCGTTGGTTATGCGCCCGAAAAAAAATTCTACCCCCAATATTCCAAACTTGTGTAACTCATTAATAAAGTGCCGTTTAAATTGTGTGTAATTTTGGACATTCTATCTGCAAATTGACAATCGGAAGTTTTTAAGAAAACAGTGGCATGGGCGGGTACTGAACTTGTGAGGAGACTCTCCCCAAGCTGAACTGGATGGTGTTATTTCAGGCTAAATCCACGATCAATTATTAATTCTATTCTGACACACAGTCAGAGTCGGAAACCGGTCAAAGTAAGGGAGAGCAAGTCATCAGAAACCCAATAGAAGAAGTGAAGGAGGCCCAGTAAATCTGGGTTAGTGTCAGCTGTGGCTCAGTGGGTAGCACACTTGCCTCTGAGTTAGAAGGTTGTGGGTTCACATCCCACTCCAGAGACTTAAGCACATAAATCTAGGCTGACGCTCCAGTGCAGTGCTGAGGGAGTGCCGCACTGTCAGAGGTGCCGTCTTTCAGATGAGATGTTAAACCGAGGCCCCGTCTGCTCTCTCAAGTGCACGTTAAAAGATCCCATGGCACTATTTCGAAGAAGAGCAGGGGAGTTATCCCTGGTGTCTTGGCCAATATTTAGCACTCAATCAACATCTAAAACAGATTATCTGGTCATTATCACATTGCTGTTTGTGGGAGCTTGCTGTGCGCAAAGTGGCTGCCGCGTTTCCCACATTACAACAGTGACTGTACTTCATTGGCTGTAAAGCGCTTTGAGACGTCCGGTGGTCGTGAAAGGCGCTATATAAATGCAAGTCTTTCTTTCTTAAATTCAATCTTTTCATATCGAGGGGTTTTCTAAAGGAATATCGACATGGGAAAATGTACACACAAAATAAGATCTGAATAAGTTAGAACTGCATTGTGGGTTTTATTGATTTTAATTATTTCCTTATTGAAGAAGTTTAATTTTTCAATGGAGTCATAAAAAAAATAGTTCCTTAAGAAGTCCCCATATAACTGATTGACCCTAGAAGGAATCCATCAATATAAATCACTCTTGAATCAAGCAATTTAAAAAAAAAATAAGAGGAAAAAACCTACCGGTCCCAACACAATTACAGCAAAATCTAGCAGATAGTTAGTAGCTACACATCTGACTGGGACACATTCCTCATTGTTAGCAGTATGTGCTTTACAACTTAAGAGAAAGTAGTTAAAAAGAGGAATAGCTCACTCTGATCAGGGATTTGGTCATTAAAGCAGGAATGGAAAATCTGGGTATGGATCAAACTCTCTCTCAAAAAAGGCACAAATCTTATTTTCCCATAAAATATACAATTTTAAACGTGAACAACCCTAGCAAATCTTTAACCTGACTCTCTCTTTCTCCACATCAACTGGCTGTGATCAGAATAGGGCTCAAACTACAAACAGCAGGTAACCAGAGCATGCAGGTATAAGAACATAAGAAATAGGAGCAGGAGTAGGCCAGTCGGTCCCTCGAGCCTGCTCCGCCATTCAATAAGATCATGGCTGATCTGATCTTGGCCTCAACTCCACTTTCCTGCCCGCTCCCCATAACCCTCGACTCCCCTGTAGCTCAAATATCTGTCTATCTCCGCCTTGAATATATTCACTGACTCCGCCTCCACAGCTCTCTGGGGTAGAGAATTCCAAAGATTCACGACCCTCTGAGAGAAGAAATTCTCCTCATCTCCGTCTTAAATGAGCGACCCCTTATTCTGAAACTATGCCCCCTAGTTCTAGATTCCCCCACGAGGGGAAACATCCTCTCGGTATCTACCCTGTCAAGCCCCCTCAGAATCTTATGTTTCAATAACAATAGCATTTTAGATTTGTAAAAGTTAATTTTGGTGAAACGGTGAAAACAGGTGCTAAATGGGTGCTGTGCTAATAACATTCGCCTGTTTGAAAGTCTGATTTTAGCACGTACTTTTGGGCCCCAGTTGCAGATTACCATAATTTGAACTTGCTGGGTATGGAAGGTGTTAAAACAGACACCTGTAGGCTTGGCGCTCGAGCGCTGATTAGAAACAATTTTCGTGGAGCAGTATATGTGGGCTCCTCGCACCCACTTCCACTGACACACAGCGGCAGGTTTCAGGATGGCTCAGGGACCGAGGGGGAGGGCGCGCAGGTTCTCGGACGCGGCGCTGGAGGTCCTGGTGGAGGAGGTCCCGAGGAGGAGGAGGAGGGATGTCCTGCACCCGCAGGGGGGGGGGAGGGGTTAGAAGTCGACCTCGCCCTCCTGTCCCTCTCCCCTGCAGCAGCTGGTGCTGCTCTGCCTGGCCTCATCTCCTCCTCCCATTCCTCCTGCAGACCAAGGGGGACCCCTAGCAAGATACCCGTGACCGAGCACTCCCTTTCCTCCTGGTAACTCCTATCAGGTGTCCAATAAGGCGGAGTAACACAGCCCGCACTCTTTCTAGGTGAAGTCCTCAGAGAATTTCCAGAATAAATGTTGATAGAGTGTTGGTGAAGTCTTCACAAAGTGTCCCAGAAAGTCTCCCGATGTGTTTCAAAAGCCCTCTCAAACCTCCAGCAGCAAGTGAACAGTAAAAGGCGAGTATGCCTTTAAGCAGCGCTCGAAATCCTCAGCAACGCTGTGTTTACTCCCAATCAGCTGGTCGCTGTTAGGAGAGGGCATTAGGTCAAGCACTATCCACCAAAATGGCGTGCAGCCTCGTTAATGAGCGCTAGGAGGAAATTTAATTGTCAATCAGACCCTTAACGATTCTCCGGGTAGCTGTTCCTAGCACAGGCTTCAACTCCTTTACCAAGATGGCATCTTGCGCTAAACGCAGGCTAAATCTTGGCCACCTCAGAGGCTCTTTAGCGCCTAAAAGGGGACGGCGAAAAATCGCTCCCCTAATTTTAAATTCACCAGTTTGTCTCTTCAATCTTTGCTTTGGTTCTATATTCTGACAAAAGGTCATCGACCCGAGATGTTGGCCCTGTTTCTCTCTCCACAGATGCTGCCTAACCTGCTGAGTGTTTCCAACATTTTCTGTTTTTATTTCAGATTTCTAGCGTCCGCAGTATTTTGCTTTTGTGTTCTATATTCTCTCTTTAATTTCATTCTTTATTATTGTGAGAATATCTATGATTCACTGCTCTGGGGAGCAGGGCAGTAAGTAAAGGTAAAGGATATCAATCCTGATGAACTGGACATTTCTCTACTTATTATATCCATGATGCGGAGATGCCGGTGTTGGACTGGGGTGGACAAATGTGAGAAGTCGCACAACACCAGGTTATAGTCCAACAGTTTTATTTGAAATCACAAGCTTTCGGAGCGCTGCTCCTTCGTCACCTGACGAAGGAGCAGTAACTCCGAAAGCTTGTGATTTCAAATAAAACTGTTGGACTATAACCTGGTGTTGTGCGACTTCTCACATTATATCCTGGGCAGCATCAAAGACAGACTTCCGATTCAAATGAAATTTAACAGGACAGTGCGAGGCTCTGCAGCCTAGTGCACCCAAGGGACAGGGGAAAAGCTCAGGCTCCAAGTAACAGGTCTACCTCTCTAGGTTTCCATTATTGAGCCAAGCTGGCTAGTTGATCATCAATCGTTCCTGTTAGGCTCTGGTATCAGTTTACCACTTCTGCCATGGAGGTTTGACTTCGACTAAACCAAAGCTCCATCGCCAGACATGGCACCTTGGAGCCACTTTGGCAGTGAAGTGATCCTATCTACCTTGCACCCACCCCCTGGAGGATAATCACTAGTTAGTCAGATAACTCAAGTGTAGACTGGAGCCCTCGCTGGGTAGGTACTAAGTCAATCAGTCCACTTGATTGGCAGCCCATCCACCACCTTAAACATCCACTCCCTCCACCATTGGCGCACCGTGGCTGCAGTGTGTACCATCTACAAGATGCATCGCAGCAACTCGCCAAGGCTTCTTCGACAGCACCTCCCAAACCCGCCACCTTCACCACCTAGAAGGACAAGGGCAGCAGGCGCATGGAAACACCACCAAGTTCCACTCCAAATTACACACCATCCTGACTTGGAAATATATCGCCATTCCTTCATCGTCGCTGGGTCGAAATCATGGAACTCCCTCCCTAACAGCACTGTGAGGGAGTACCTTCACCATGCGGACTGCAGCGATTCAAGGAGACGGCTCACCACCACCTTCCCAAGGGCAACTAAAGATGGGGTATAAATGCTGGCCTTGCCAGCGACACCCATATCCCCAGAATAATTTGTTTTGAAAGTATTAAGAACTCCTCATGAACAGCATGGCGATGGTTCCGTCAGTTAGAGGTGTGCAGCTGCAACAACAGTAGCTGCTTGCCTCTCTGCAACCTAAATCATAGATATACAAACTAATGTTCTCAATCCCAGCCTCAGTAACACTGTCCAGCAGCTGCCAACTCTAGTCTCAAGAGTTGATTCAACGACTTGATAACAGACAACTGCCTGAGAACAGCAGAAGAATCTACATCGGGTAGCGTACATCAAGCCAGCCACCTCGACATTCTAGGGATCCAAGTCCAATGCTTCATACCAGGCTTACTCAACACACATATAGGTCCTCATAGGAGGGGCATAAAGAACATGCCCACCGTGAGGCTAACTTCCACTGCAGGGTACATAGCGGCAGCTGGTGTCGGCCAAACTGACCCCCCCCCCCTTCCTGCAACCATTTACCTCACTGTTTGGTCCTGAATCTCTCACACGGGTCAGAGGAAGCCTTCCCATTGTAGGCCGAGGAGTTTTGAATTTATGAAGGAGAACTGGTGGGACACCTGATTGGCTACAACTCATATGCCACAAGTTCAACCTGCAATTGGGACTTAGCTATCACTGAAGGAAAACAAAAAGATGAAAACCGATAGAGGAAGGATATCAAGGAGTGGGAGAAAAGACCTTTAGGGGAATTCAGTTTTCAGCCGGTGATTGTACTTCAGAATAGAAACAAACAACGTTAGTTGGATTGAGGAAGAAATTTTACAAAATGGAATTGGAAGAGTTAGGAATAAAGCTAAAAGGCAAGTCTGTAGGGCTTGTTTTCTCAGAAGTACTACCTGAACCACACCGCTAAGCCAGATAGGCAGAGGACGACAAGGCAACTGAACACATGGTTAGACGGTGGCGTAGGAGGGAGGGTTTCAAGTTTGAGAGAGTGTTTCAAGTTTGAGAGAGTTTGGGACCATTTTTGCAACAAAAGATGGCTGTACAACGCTGATAAATAAATCAACAGATACTGAAAAAATGTGGCAAAAACAATCACACCACAGCAACAACCAGCACACAGAGCTCTAGCCAGGGTCACACTGAAGGTGCTGGTGGATAGAGATAGAGAAATGTGCAAAATCAACAGATCATAGGGTCAGATTTTCAATCCATTGATTTAGACCTGCAGATTATAAATCGAGACAATAATGCTTATGGTCACCTTTTGGCCTGCGTGATGCTCCCCCCAAGTTCCTCTTGCTTCATGTGAGAAGGTCCTTGGCTTCTGCTGGCTGCTTCCTTGCAGGACATCTGATATCTGGAGCTCACCATGTAGAGGAAACCTGCACCCTACCACTAGGTGGCACACCACAACCAGAGCTCCAAAATCCTCTGCCAGTGCATTCACCATTCTCTACATTTTCTTTTGATGAAGGAGAGAGACACATGGGACATTGTTTGCGACCAAAGTTTGTGTTCTTGTCACATTTCGATCTAGAACTCCGAAGGTTCCAAATGGCCCTTAGACAAGCACTCTTCCACCCCAAAAGCACTACTTTTGCTTAAGACCTCAGATGAAGCATCTATATTACTTTTTCCAAGTCCTGTAATCAAGATGCATCACAACTACCATCTAGTTACTACATGCAGCATTGTACAGTGACTTGTGCCCAGCAGAAACCAGGTTAGGAATGCTCAAATTGATTTAAGACGATAAGCCTTAGCGAGAAAGTTGGCATTACTCATAACTGAAAGGATCATCCATTCTAACTCAATGTGGCATCTTGTTCCCAGAGAGAATTATTCTCCTCGATCCATGCTGGATTAATGAATAGGCTTCAGAGGGGGAGAAAACCAGACCTACAACACCTAATCACCCATCAAACGAGACTTATCCTTGCTGTCAATTCAACACTTAATTCAAACTTAAATTAAACTTTAAAAGGACACCTTTTAACATTCTAAATTTCAGCTGACAGGGAAGAGATTTTCTTTCCGTGTCCGAACTGGATTTAAACTCAGATCAAAGCCAAAAGAACAATGCTCCAATGCACCATGACATCTAATTGGTCCCACTGGAGGAAAGACAATCTGAACCCTCTACGAGAAATGTTCTAAGAATGGCCTTAAATGAGTCTTCAAAATAGAACCTCGAGTCAGACTGAATGCTTGGAAAGGAAAGGGCTAAAGCTAATTAAACTACAAAGGCTTATACAAAACAAAACATTCCACACCAGGGAGCGAAGACAAGCTATCAACATAGCCCAGGTGATGGCTCATTAAGGGGAAACATAAAGATGTCCTACCTTATCTAGACTGGTGTGCAAACCCTTTTAGCAAAGACCTGAGAAGCTAAGGAGTAAATGAGTGATGCTGCATGTTCATGTTTATTGATTTGGAGGTCATCAGGAGTACCAACAGGGCTGGGTGAGACGATTGACACCACAAGGGCTGAACTCTTCTAACACACGTGTAACTCTGATTGGCATACAGAACTGAGGAGGTTGCTTTGAAAATTAAGGATCTGTGTTTTGACACCAAAGCTCAGCCTTCAGTTCTCAGTACTTAGTACAGTTCTAGGTCTAGTAGTTGTGCTTATAGCAGAAAGTGTAGGGTTCTTTGCTCAGTATATGTAGAAGGGTGTCTCGTAAAATCAGAAAGGCTACAGAAGCGAAGATCGTATGGCTATACCAGTCCGATAGAAGTGTGTCACTTAGATGTACAAGTGCCCCTGAGATCAAGCGAGGTGGGATTTAAGACAGCTAGTTCAGGCACAGCTATCAGCGTGGAAGGTGAAGTTAACCAGGAGCAGAGGATCCCGGCAGAAAGATTCTACAGACTGAGGTTCATCACTGTGATGTCTCAAAAGACCCAACACCGTCATCCCAGAGGATGGCGAGTCAACCAGTTCCTGCACACCAGCTCATAAAGGACAAGCTTGTATATTCCAGTAGACTGGCTGTTAACATGCCAGCTATCTGAGGAGTCTTATCCTAAATTAATCTCACCAATTTATACCATTAACAGACACTGATCTCAACTGCAAATTTATAATCAGCCAACACTTAATGCTGAATTACTGTGACATAACTGAACTGCCTTTATTACTTATTTTGTCAATTAACCCTATCTACTCAATTTGTAAATGCTGCAATGATTCGGAGGTTGATAAACAATTCATGCCTGACTTCTTTGATAATTAACAAGAAAGGGTCAATTCATTCATTCGTTCATTCATTCAGAAGCTTGGGCCGATCCTGATGAGAGGTTGGCAGTGTAAATGCGAATGTAATCCAAACTGGTTGAGATACGACAGTTCGGCAAGCCAAATTTCGATGTGATCAATGTGATTTCCTGGACTGGTTTTGATCACCTGAGGGGGTTGGAGAGGAATTTTCCAGAGTTCTTTTGACTCTCCCGGAAGATTCCATGCGGGGGTGGAGAAAGTGCCTAGCCATCATTAGCTGTGGGGCAGGCTTAATGGACAAACTGGGCTTTTTCCCGCCCATCATTTTTGTCTGTTCGTAACTCCTAGGCATAGGTTGGGTGGTAAACCGCAGATGGTTCTTTGATAAAGAGTTAAGGTGAAGGGGGTAAGGATTCATTTGGTGCCTTGATGAATATTCTCATCAGGGTATTGATGCCAGTGTTCTTGCAACCCAACTCAGAAGAGTGCGCTAGTACAATCTGATACAAAGTTTATTTTTATCTTTTTCATTAATATCTTGGGTTTATACTCCAGTGTTGTCACGAGACTATTAATGCCCAAAATTTTATGGGTGGGGGAAGGTGCAACTCAGGTAGATTGCCCGCAGGAGAATCGCAATTAGGGACAGAACCCTGAACTGCCAGGTTTCACCCCAGTTAAGTGTGTGAAATCATGACTGTACCCAGTCTTCTGAAATTTACCATCTATCACTCCTCCCCACCTTCTCCAAGCTCACCTCATCCAGAAGGCCCATGTCTTGCTCTCTTGGCCCTCCCCCCCTCCCCACTGAACTCCCCTTCCTGGCCCTCGCACTAGCTGACATCATAAGAACATAAGAAATAAGAGCAGGAGTAGGCCAAACGGCCCCTCGAGCCTGCTCCGCCATTCAATAAGATCATGGCTGATCATCGACCTCAACTCCACTTTCCCGCCCCATCTCCATATCCCTTGATTCCCCGAGAGTCCAAAAATCTATCTATCTCAGCCTTTAATATACTCAAAGACTCAGCATTCACAGCCCTCTGGGGCAGAGAATTCCAAAGATTCACAACCCTCTGAGTGAAGAAATTCCTCCTCATCTCAGTCTTAAATGGCCGACCCCTTATCCTGAGACTATGCCCCCTAGTTCTAGACACTCCAGCCAGGGGAAACAACCTCTCAGCATCTAACCTGTCAATCCCCTTCAGAATCCTGTATGTTTCAATGAGATCACCTCTCATTCTTCTAAACTCCAGGAAGTATAGGCCCATTCTACACAATCTCCCATCATAGGACAGCCCTCTCATCCCAGGAATCAATCTAGTGAACCTTCGTTGCACCGCCTCCAAGGCAAGTATATCCTTCCTTAGATAAGGAGACCAAAACTGTGCACAGTACTCCAGGTGTGGTCTCACCAAGGCCCTGTACAATTGTAGCAAGACTTCCTTACTCTTATACTCCAACCCCCTTGCAATAAAGGCCAACATGCCATTTGCCTTCCTTATTGCTTGCTGTACCTGCATGCCAGCTTTCTGTGTTTCTTGCACGAGGACACCCAAATCTCTCTGAACACCAACATTTGAAAGTTTCGCACCATTTAAAAAATATTCTGTTTTTCTATTCTTCCTACCAAAGTGAATAACCTCACATTTCCCGACATTATACTCCATCTGCCACCTTACTGCCCACTCACTTAATCTATCTATATCCCTTTGCAGACTCTGTGGGCTGGATTTTGAAACTGGGGACGGGATGGAGGCGGGACTCCCACTTTTTGGGTTGTAGTCCCGCCTCCATCGACTTGTGGCCAACCCACGGTATTTTCACTTGATTGACCTTGTTAAGCCCGCCCAGCGGGCTCAGCAGGCCAATTAAGGGCCACCCGGCAACAGGTGACGTCACAGATTGACATTTAATCTGTCAAGAGCTTTTGACAGGTGAAATGTCAGCGTTTGACAGCTCTTTGAAACTGTCAAACACTGACAATCTGTACTCTAAGTTAATTCCTTCCTCTCAGGCTGATTTAGAGATCTCTGCAGAACAAAAAGCAGAGGCTGCAGCTTTTGACAGCTCAACGGCCATTCTGCTTTCTGTGCCGGTGAGATTTCTGACTCCCGCGACCTGAAGGGCTGACACCTGCAGGAGGAAGTTAAGGTAAGTAAAACTTTTTTCCACACTTTACACTTACCTTACACACTTACCTCTGCACACATGCACCCATCACTCACCTGCCCACCGGACATATCGACCCCTCCAACCCCTGCAGACCCACGGTCCGCCTCGCTGAAACGGCGTGGTTGGGACCTGTTGGAGAGCCCACATTTCAGGCATAAAAATAGGGATTAGGCAAAAAACTGCCTGTTAACAGGTAGTTAACAGGCATTTTATTGCCACTAATCCCCTTCCCGCCTCAGGGAGGTGGGTCCCAGCACAGGTCGGGTACCCGCCTCCAGCGAAACTGGCATGGAGGCGGGTTGGGGCGGGATGGGGTCGGGACCCCCGATTCAACTATTTTCAATCCAGTCCCGCCTCCAAACCCGCCTCCACGGCTCAATGAAAATTCTGCCCTTTGTGTTCTCCTCACAGCTTACTGTTCCACCTAGCTTTGTATCATCAGCAAACTTGGATACATTACACTCGGTCCCTTCATCTAGGTCATTAATATAGATTGTAAATAGCTAAGGCCCCAACACTGATCCTTGCGGCACCCCACTAGTTACAGCCTGCCAACCTGAAAAAGATCCGATTATCCCGACTCTCTGTTTTCTGTCCGTTAACCAATCCTCTATCCATGCTACTATATTACCCCCAACCCCATGAGCCCTAATCTGTGTAATAACCTTTTATGTGGCACCCTATCGAATGCCTTTTGGAAATCCAAATATATTACATCCACTGGTTCCCCTTTATCTACCCTGCTAGTTACATCCTCAATAAAACTCTAATAAATTTGTCAAACATGATTCCCCATCATCAGTGGTTCACTTTCCTCAGGTGCATTTCCCTTCATCATCCACAAATCAAGAAACCACCCTTACCCAATCTGTCCTGTCCAAGTGCTGCCCCTCTCCAACTTCTCCTTTCCTCCGAAAAGATCCTTAACGATGTCATCACCTTCCAGTTCCATGTACATCTACACCAAGTCCCACTCACTGACATATAATGGCTTCCTGACCCCCAACGCATTCAATTCACAATCCTTTTCTCATCTATTTCCCTCCATGGTCTTGCCCCACCCTGTTGCTGCCCCAAATCCCCTCAAATTCTCCAGTCCTCTCACTGTGGCCTTCCTCCACTTCCTTTACCCTACTATTGGTGGCAGACACTTCAGCCACCTTGGTCCTTCTCTTTGGGACTCCCGACTTAAACTTCTTCACCTCTTTCTCCACCTTCAAACACCCTCCCAAAACCCACCTCATCAATCCAACCTTCAGTCACCCCTTCTAATTTCTACCTCCTGGCATTTTCATGAGACCTATTTATGAACCTTGGGATTTTTTAATGTTAGAAGCACCATATCCAGAATTGTTATTGTTCTTGTTGTAGCCATCTTTAAGTCAGCCTGTACTGTAGCTCAAAATGCTCACTATTACACAAACCAAGTTTGGAAGAATAAATCTATAACTGGATTAGTGGGCGTTTTCCCCAGAGTCAAACTGGACAAAGTACAAAGACTTTATTCACTCACTGGAATGTTAAATATACTTCTATTGGCATATCAATCTTGACACAGGAATCTGAAATATTACACACAGGCATTTTGTCCTCTGCAGTGACTGGCTGAAAGAGCAGGCTATCAGACTGTAATTTATCAACAGAGGAATGAGAGATTATATTTATCATTTGATTGAGGAGAAAGAATCAATTAAAAAAGTGAGGCGTGTTCTGGAGTGATTTATATCACCCTTTAGCTGCTAAAACACTGTGATAAATCATGACGGCAGTGATTATAAAGTTAACACTCTGCAGTTGCTGCTCTCCTAGTGCTTACTTAGATTAATGGTGAAAGGACACTCTCCACTTTGAGTTGGAGTGCTTTAATTGAAATTGAATTGGCACTAAATTAACAGTTTTACTTCAGGGCTCTCCCAATGGCTCAGCTGGTGAAGATAATAAGTAACTGAACTATGCCAACCAGGAAGATCTAATGTCCCATCCCCAGTGTGTGCTGAGTTAGCCCGAATCACCCAAGACAACAACAACAGCAACTTGCAATTATACAGCGCTTTTAATGTAGTAAAACATCCCAAGGCTTCACATGAGCGTTAAGGAGACAAAATTTGGCACCGACCCACACAAGGAGATATCAGGACAGATGACCGAAAGCTTGGTCAAAGAGGTAGGCTTTAAGGAGCGTCTTAAAGAAGCTGAGAAAGGCAGAGAGGTTTATGAAGGGAATTCCAGAGCTTAGGGCCGAGGCAGCTGAAAGCACGGCCGCCAATGGTGGAGCGATTAGAATCTGGGATGAGCAAGAGGCCAGAATTGGAGGAGCACAGAGATTTCAGAGAGTTGCAGGGCTGGAGGAAGTTATAAAGATAGGGAGAGGCGAGGCCATGGGGCGATTTTTGGATGTCAATTTAAAATGGAGACAGAAGTAGGAGTGCCAAAATTACACCCATAGATTAGGGAGCGGGAAAAAGTAGTCAGGGCGCTCTCTCCTGATTACTATCCATTAACCCCTACTGGAAATGCATATGTGGACGATAGGCGAGAGGAAAAATCAACTTAGCCATGATGTTCCTTCATGCTCAAATAGCCTAACAATGCTCATCATAGAACAGCACAGAAGACCACCATTCGGCCCATCAAGTCTGATGCCTGCTCTTTCGAAGAGCAATCCAGTTAGTCCCAGTCCCTCGCTCTTTCCCCAGATCCCTGCAATTATTTTCTCCTTCAAATATTTATCCAATTTCCTTTTGAAGGCTGCTATTGAATCTCAGGCAGTGTATTCCAAATCCTAACCACTCATTGCGTAAAAAAGTTTTTCCACATGTCGCCTCTGGTTCTTTTGCCAATCACCTTAAATCGGTGCCCTCTGGTTATCGACCCTTCAGCCGTCGGAAACAGTTTCTCTTTATTTACTCTATCTAAACCCTTCATGATTCTGAACATCTCTATCAAATCTCCTCTTAGCCTTCTCTACTCCAAGTAGAACGAGCCCAGCTTCTCTAATCTAGCCATCTAGGCTCACATATGAGGTACTGAATGGCAGGCAGCATCAATGGAACCATACCCCAGCACAGAGTCAGCATCTTCAGGCAAGAAGCAGGGGTAGAAAGAAGACAGGTAGGAAAGGAAAGAAGAGGGGAAGGACAACAAACAGGCTCACACGAGAAATCACTCCTTGGGCGACGTACACTAGGTAACTGGCATCAGCAAGGAGTGGTCTCCAGGAAATGAGGGAGGTGAGGCCGGCAGAAAACAAAAGCATTGCTTGGATAGCATGTAAATGGTACTGGTGCAATAAATAGAAATATCACAGTGATAGAGTAAGAGGTGTTCTCCGAGGTTGGGGGTCAAGGCTGGGGTTAAGGTAATGTAGTAATAGTTGTACCCTACAACGAGCCAATGCTATACCTCATCTAACAGTGCTTGATAATAATAGTTTGAGAGGGGGTGGGGCTAAGGAAGAGGGAAAGGAAAGTATTTCATTTCCCCAGCACCAATATCCCACATCTTGATTGGCGCAAAAATTCAGAATGAAGGCATGCAAAGAAGTATTTCAAACTACTTACGAGGCAAGGCCGACTGGGACTTGAAAGATAAAGAAGAACACAGACTTTGCAGATCTCCAACTGTAATGAATACCAGCAAATTTAACTGCATAAAGTCTCTGCTGCCTGAGGCATGGCTCGCGAACACACTTCACCATTTAGTACCAGAACTCCACGAACATAGCCACTTAACACAAGAGATATCACGCTGTAGGCTCTGGGTTTGTTTCCCCAAGGTAACCCCCCCCCCCCTCAGGGCAAGGAGGTCGGTTCCTTGGAGTGTTTGCTGGATCATATTTCAACATTAATTACTGAAATAAACTGAAGGATTTCTTGTTTGAGGAGGAGGCGGGAGGGCGTAGATATTTCTATCAGCAACTTTTCAGGTCTTCAGGGAAATGCTGGAGTTCTTGCGCATTCAATCATTGGGTTTAAAATTACAAGTGTTCAGAGGACGGTCAGGTGGGATTGCAGAGTACCTTCGTGAGACATTGTGAAATGTCGCCTCTGGTGCTTTTGCCAATCACCTTAAATCCGTGCCCTCTCGTTATCGACCCGTCAGCCATTGCAACAGTTTCTCTTTACTGGGGGAAGGGTGCAATCAATTAACCTCTTCAGTCTATCGGTGGTTAAGAGAGAGAGAGAGAGAGTCCTCTGCCGGTGCTTCAGCCTGGCAAGTGACTTTAAAAGCTGCAAAAAGCCATGAAAACAAAGTAGCACCTGAAAAAGTAGGAGAGTTCATAATAAAAACCAGCAAAGAGGGACTTCCCCTTGTACTGAACTGGAGTACGCAGACAGCAGCCGAACTGAAGCTCTCAACCTGGAGATAATTAATTATAAACATGCATATGTTCCTTGCTTTACGAAGACACTTGGCCCCTGATTTTGGTCCCCCTACTGCCTCTTTTTATGCCAGTGGGAATTGGGCAACAGTGATCGAGACCAAAATGTTTTTTAAATTACAACTGAGTTCCTACCCGCTGCCATTTTTCGAGGGAGCCTCGATTTAGGAGGCCAGCTCTCCCGCTGGAAATAGGCAGAAGCCTCGTAATTCAGTGCGAATCAAGGTTCTATCACACAGTTAGGATGCCGTTTTTGGTGCAGTGTAGCACAACACTCGCTGAATGCTGGACCTGCCCAGTAGGCAGAGCAGGAAATGGTCAGAACCAGCAGGCTTTAAAGGGATCCCTGGCAGCAGGACTGGAAAGCATAAAATTAATTTTCCTGGCATTTATTTGGGCATCAGGGAGAGCATCTCCCTGCGTTTCGCAGCTAAACTCTCCCCCCACCCCGCCCCCAACTCAATAGTTCTCTCCGTCAACTATCCCCATAGGCCCAGCCCTGCCTTTTACTCTAGTCCTGCAGGCCCACATCTGTGGCTGGCCAGACGAATTTGCTTCCCCCAGAAGGGAAACGCTACCCTAGGACAGATTAAACATCAAATCATCTCTGACCCAACTTGAAGGAGCATTTCTCCACAAACAACAGCTCGTAATCACTCCACTTTGAGCACATTACTCTTATGCACTTAGTCCTGGTGTCTGGATTCACAAAGGCAAAATGTTGTACATTTATACTGTCCTGAAATGCACACACACAAATGTATTTAATACGGCTTTCAAAGTGAATCCATGTTGTTAAGGTTGATAATCACCACTGTTGCAGGTTGAAAGCAGGTGAAAGTATAAACATACCGATAGCTTGCATTTATATCGCGCCTTTAATGTAGTAAAACATCCCAAGGCACTTCACAGGAGCGTTATCAAACAAAATTTGACACCGAGGCACATATTAGATCAGGTGACCAAAAACTAGGCCAAAGAAGCAAATTTTAAGAAGCGTCTTAACAGGAGGAGAGAGGTAGAGAGGCGGAGAGGTTTAGGGAGTCAATTGCAGAGCTTAGGGCCCAGGCAGCTGAAGGCATGGCTGCCGATGGTGGAGGAGGTTACAGAGACAGGGAGGGGCGAGGCCATGGAGGGATTTGAAAGGATGAGGATTTTAAAATTGAGGTGTTGTTGGATCGGGAGCCAATGTAGGACAGCAAGCAAGGGGTGATGTGTGAACGAGACCTGGAACGAGTTAAGATACGGGCAGCAGAGTTTTGGATGAGCACAAGTTCATCTCGGGTGGAAGATGGGTGGCCAGCCAAGAGAGCATTGGAATAGTCAGGTCCAGAGGTAACAACGGCGTGGATGAGGGTTTCAGCAGCAGATGAGCTGAGGCAGGGTTGGAGTCGGGCGATGTTATGGAGGTGGCAGTAGGCAGTCTTGGTGATGGAGCAGATATGTGGTCGGAAGCTCATCTCTGGGTCAAACACAACACCAAGGTTGCGAAGGGTCTGGCTCAGCTTCAGTTTCCAGAAAAGAAAGACTTGCATTTATATAGCGCCTTTCACGACCACCGGACATCTCAAAGCACTTTACAGCCAATGAAGTACTTTTTAAAGTGTAGTCACTGTTGTAATGTGGGAAACGTGGCAGCCAATTTGCGCACAGCAAGCTCCCACAAACAACAATGTGATAATGATCAGATAATCTGTTTTTGTTATGTTGATTGAGGGATAAATATTGGCCAGAACACTGGGGATAACTCCCCTGCTCTTCTTCGAAATAGTGCCATGGGATCTTTTACCTCCACCTGAGAGAGCAGATAGGGCCTCGGTTTAACATCTCATCTGAGATGAGAACACCTCCGACAGTGCAGCTCTCCCTCAGCACTGCACTGGAGTGTCAGCCTAGATTTATGTGCTCAAGTCCTGGAGTGGGACTTAGAACCCACAACCTTCTGACCCAGAGACGAGTGTGCTAGCCACTGAGCCACAGCTGACACTGTTCCAGGGATGGAAAAGGTGGCCGGGGAACAGAATTTGTGGCGGGAACCAAAGACAATGGCTTCAGTCTTCCCAATATTTAGTTGGAGAAAATTTCTCCTCATCCAATCTTGGACGTCGGACAAGCAGTGTGACAAATCAGAGACAGTGGAGTGGTCGAGAGAGGTGGCGGTGAGATAGAGCGGAGTGTCATCAGTGTACATGTGCAACCTGATGTTGTGTTTTCAGATGATATCGCCGAGGGGCAGCATCTAGATGAGAAATAGGAGGAGGCCAAGGATAGATCCTTGGGGGACTCCAGAGGTAACGGTGCGGGAGTGGGAAGAGAAGCCATTGCAGGTGATTCTCTGGCTACGATTCGATAGATAGGAATGGAACTAAGCAAGGGCAGTTCCACCCAACTGGACGACGGAGGAGAGGCGTTGGAGAAGGATGGTGTGGTCAGCTGTGTCGAAGGCTGCAGGTAGGTCGAGAAGGATGAAGAGGAATAGTTTATCACAGTCACATTCACAAAGAAAGTAATTTGTGACTTTGATAAGGGCCATTTCGGTACTGTGGCCAGAAAATGCATTCACAATGGACTCTTCCTATGAATATTCACATGCTTAGCCTGGTATGTAACTGCAACTCTATTCCCAAATCACTGAACTGGTCATCATCCTGCAACACACCTACTTTCATCTCCAAACATTTACTTGTCAAACTATGATACTCTTCTGTCACCAAGCAATGCGTCCGAGAAGCCTACAGAAAAAAAATCCCCAGAATTGTCGATCACTAGGCAGTAAGTAACAAGCCTCATCCATTACGAATTCTTAATATGCAACAGGCAACATTAATTACATAAAAAATAATAGTTAAACTTACATTCAAGGCCAGAACTCACTGACGGCTTTCAGATTATATAAATCACAAGGACAAAAGCATTGTATGTAAGAACATAAGAAATAGGAGCAGGAGTCGGCCACTTGGCCCCTCGAGCCTGCTCCGCCATTCAATAAGATCATGGCTGATCTGATCTTAGGCTCAAAGCCACTTCCCTGCCCGCTCCCCATAACTTTTCACTCCCTTATCTTGCAAAAATCTGTCTATCTCCACCTTAAATGTATTTAATGACCCAGCTTCCATGGCTCTCTGGGGCAGAGAATTCCACAGATTTACGACCCTCTGAGAGAAGAAATTCCTCCTCATCTCAGTTCTAAAAGGGCGACCCTTTATTCTGAAACTATGCCCCCCGAGTTCTAGATTTCCCCACGAGGGGAAACATCCTCTCTGCATCCACCCTGTTGAGCCCCCTCAGTATCTTATATGTTTCAATAAGATCATCGCGCATTCTTCTAAACTCCAATGAGTATAGGCTCAAACTTTCTTCATAAGTCAACCCCCTCATCTCTGGAATTAACCTAGTGAATCGTCTCTGAACTGCCTCCAATGCAAGTATATCTTTCCTTAAATAAGGAGACCAAAACTGTATGCAGTACTCAAGGTGTGGTCTCACCAATACCCTGTACAGTTGTAGCAGGACTTCCCTGCTTTTATACTCCAACCCCCTTGCAATAAAGGCCAACATTCCATTTGCCTTTTTGATTACTTGCTGTACCTGCATGCTAACTTTTTGTGTTTCATGCACAAGGACCCCCAGGTCCCTCTGAACTGTAGCATTTGCTAATCTCTCTCCATTTAAATAATAATTTGCTTTTTTATTTTCTTGACAAAGTGTATAACCTCACACTTTCCCACATTATACTCCATCTGCCAAATGTTTGCCCACTCACTTAGCCTGTCTATATCCCCTTGCAGATTCTTTGTGTCCTCTGCACATCTTGCTTTCCCACCCATCTTTGTATCATCTGCAAACTTGGCTACATTACACTCGGTCCCTTCATCCAAGTCATTAATGTAGATTGTAAATAGTTGAGGCCCCAGCACAGATCCCTGTGGCACCCCACTAGTTACCGTTTTCCAACCGGAAAATTACCTATTTATCCCGACTCTCTGCTTTCTGTTAGTTATCCAATCCTCTATCCATGCTAATATATTACCCCCAACTCCGTGAGCTCTTACCTTATGCAGTAACCTTTTATGTGGCACCTTATCGAATGCCTTCTGGAAATCCAAATACACCACATCCACTGGCTCACCTTTGTCCACCTTGCTCGTTACATCCTCAAAGAACTCCGGCAAATTTGTTAAACATGATTTCCCTTTCATAAAACCATGCTGACTCTGCTTGACTGCATTATGATTTTCCAAATGCCCTGCTACTGCTTCCTTAATGAAGGACTCCAGCATTTTCCCAATGACAGATGTTAGGCTAACTGGTCTATAGTTTTGTGCTTTCTGTCTCCCTCCTTTCTTAAATAGGGGTGTTACATTTGCGGTTTTCCAATCCGCTGGGACCTCTCCAGAGTCCAGGGAATTTTGGTATATTGCAACCAATGCATCCACTATCTCTGCAGCCACTTCTTTTAAGACCCTGGGATGCAGGCCATCTGGTCATGGGGACTTGTCATCTTTTAGTCCTATTATTTTACCGAGTGCTATTTCCTTAGTGATAGTGATTGTCTTTAGTTCCCCCCTCCCTGTGGCCCCTTGATTATCCATTATTGGGATGTTGTTAGTGTCTTCTACCGTGAAGACAGATACAAAATATTTGTTCAGAGTCTCTGCCATTTCCCCGTTCCCCATTATTAATTCCCCAGTCTCATCCTCTAAGGGGCCAACGTTTACTTTAGCTACTCTCTTCCTTTTTATATACCTGTAGAAGCTCTTACTATCTGTTTTAATATTTCTTGCCAGTTTACTCTCATAATTCATCTTCTCTCTCTTATTATTTTTTTAGTCATCCTTTGCTGCTTTTTAAAAATTTCCCAATCCTCTGGTCTCCCACCAATCTTGGCAACATTGTATGCATTCGTTTTCAATTTGATACCAGTCTTCAACACAATCCAACATAATTATTTTTTTAAAGTACATGCCATTTTGTGCACTTTACATTTTCATAGCATTTTTGTTATAGATTCACTCGAGCTCATATCATCCATTAGCATTGTACATCACAGGGCAATTGGAGGAGGTATTTGACAACACTTGATCATCAATGTATTGATGTATGGTTAACAGGAAGAGGGGCTTTTACCAAAAACAAATGTGTTCTTTTACAATAATTAATAGGCTATCTTAATTTCAAGTATTTAATTGTCATTCCTTATCAATTATAAATACATTATAATACACAACAGATCATCCTTGACAAGAACAAGCTTCATCAATTTCAAACCTGCCTTCTCATTTTAAGTGCATAATATATAACAAGCCTAGTCAATTAAATACAAATAGTGGCAGTCTGTAAATGATTACAAAGGGACTAATCTAATTAAAGGGGTCATCATATGTGAGAGATTACAAGACAACCATGAATCATTACAATAATGTCTCATTTATTAAACTAAAAAAGTTTAAGTGTGATAATGTTTGCACTGAAGAGTTAATGATTGCAAAATAACGTGCAGTTGATTAATAGACAACATTATGCCTCATATATTTAAAAATCCACAATATGTAATCGGTCTCATGTCAATCCAACTGAACGACGATAATAATGAAGGATTTTACATGTTATTTCAAGGTGACTTTCACCTTTTTAACATCATTAGTCCACCTGCAGAACTGTGGTGCGTTATCTGTTAGCTCAGCACAAACTGGGATTGTGGAGCACTGTGTTCCTGAAAGACAACACCAACCACCAGTAGCCTTGTGTACGGTGCCTCTGCATTGACTTGAAATCGTGCAAGCTTGGTGGACATTTGCTGCAGTTTGTCTTGCCGAGTACAGGCTTGATTGAAAATGGCTCCAGGCTTTCTTACCAGCTGCAATCCGGCCATTAAACAGCGGGGGCCTTTTCCGAGCTTTTAGGTGGACTGCAATTAACTGAACCACTGAATGCAGCAGCGGGGCTGTACAGTCTTCTGTAACTTTGCTTTCGATTTTTGTACCCCTCTCTGGAGATGCACTTGGCCTCTGCTCTACACCATAGTACAGCCTAAATCAACTCCCGTACCGACCATCATTAAGTCCTGACGACACTTACACGTTATTTCACGGTGATTACCACCTTCTCCTGTTCTTTATTTAAGCAATTGACTGGTATTCTAACACCCTCCGCACCTCCCCTCCTCCCTCTCTCCTCCCCTCCTCCCCTCCTCCCTCTCCCCCTCTCTCCTCCATACCTCCCTCTCCCACTCCCCCTCTCTCCTCCACACCTCCCTCTCCCCCTCTCCCCTCTGCCTCTCTCCTCCCATCCCCCTCCCCCTCTCTCCTCCCCCTCTCTCCCTCTCCTCTCCCTACCCCTCCCTCCCTCTCCTCCCTCTCCCCTCCCTCTCCTCCCCCTCCCCTCCCTCTCCTCCCTCTCCCCTCCCTCTCCTCCCCCTCCCCTGCCTCTCCTTGTAATGGAATAAGCCATATTCCAAGAAATACATCATCCTATGAACAGATTTTGATATTATTAATACAAGACATACTGGGCTGGATTTTCAATGACCCGCGGAGTTGGGTTTGGAGGCGGGGGGGGGGGGGTTAAAGTTGCAGATTCGGGAGTCCGCCTCCAACCCGCCTCCATGCCAGTTTCTCTGGCGGCGGGTACCCGACCTGTTCTGAGACCCGACTCCTCGACGCGGGAAGGGGTTACTGACAATTAACAGGCAGTTTTTTGCATAATCCCTATTTTAAAAAGAAAAGTGTGGGCTTCCCGACAGGTGGCAACCATTCCAAGTTATCGGGGCGGACCGTGGGTCTGCAGGGGTTGGAGGGGTCAATATGTCCGGTGGGCAGGTGAGTGATGGGTGCATGTGAGCAGAGGTAAGTGTGTAAGGTAAGTGCTAAGTGTTGGAAAAAGTTTTACTTACCTTAACTTCCTCCTGCAGGTGTCAGCCCTTCAGTTCTCAGGAGTCAGAAATCTCACCAGCACAGAAAGCAGGAAAGCCGTGGTTCTGTCAAAACCTGCAGCCTTCTGTTTTCTGTGCTGGAATGATTTCTAACTCAGCCTGAAAGGAAGGACTGAAGTTAGAAATCATATTGTGAGTGTTTGACAGCTTCACAGAGCTGTCAAACGCTGATATTTCATCTGTCAAAAGCTCTTGACAGATGAAATGTCAGTCTGTGATGTCACCTGTTGCCGGGTGGCCCTTAATTGGCCTGCTGAGCCCACTGGGCGGGCTCAACAAGGTCAATCAAGGGAAATACAGTGGGTTGGCCACATCTCGATGGAGGCGGGTTTACAAGCCAGATTGTGTGATTCCCGACCCCAACACGACTCCAACTTCAAAATCCAGCCCACTGAGTTTAAGGGCAGAATTTTCATTGACCCGTGGAGGCGGGTTTGGAGGCGTGTGGGGTGGGAAAATAGCAGATTCGGGGGTCCCGAACCCATCCCGCCCCCAACCCACCTCCATGCCAGTTTCACAGGAGGTGGGTACCCGACCTGTGCTGGGACCCGCCTCCCCGAGGTGGGAAGGGGATTAGTGCCAATAAGCTGCCTGTTAACAGGTAGTTAACAGGCAGTTTTTTGCCTAATCCCTATTTTTGGCCCTGAAGTGTGGGCTTCCCGACAGGTCCGAACCACGCCGATTTAGCGAGGCGGACCGTCGGTCTGGAGGGCTTGGAGGGGTCGAGATGTCCGATGTGCAGGTGAGTGATGGGTGCATGAGTGCAGAGGTAAGTGTGTTTGGTGTGTGTAAAGTGTTTTAAGAACTTGTACTTATCTTAACCTTGTCCTGCAGGCTAAGGTGTCAGGAGTCCCTCACATCCACGGCACAGAAAGCAGAATGGCTGTCAAAAGCTGCAGTCTCTGCTTTCTGTGCTGGATTGATTTCTAACTGAGTCTAAGTACAGGGACTCACGTTAGAAATCATATTGTCAGTGTTTGACAGCTTCACAGAGCTGTCAAACGCTGAGATTTCATCTGTCAAAAGCTCTTGACAGATGAAATTTCAATGACTGACGTCACCTGTATCCAAGGGACCCTTGATTGGCCTGCTAAGCCCGCTGGGCGGACTTAACAAGGTCAATCAAGGGAAAATACAGTGGGTTGGCCATAAGTCGATGGAGGCGGGACTACAATCCAAAAAGTGGGAGTCCCGCCTCCATCACGTCCCCATTGACAAAATCCAGCCCTAAAAGTCTGGAAAGCCTTGGCGACACAGGCTGCAAACACAATACAGGCTTCTGAGATAAGATGAAGTGTTAACACAAAAGCTGTAAAACACCACAAGCTTTGAAATGGGAGATGGTTGTAAACACAAAAACAATGCCCCTATTGAAGCAAACCATTGGCGCTTCCAGAAGGTCTGGAGTTTGGGAGAAACACAATGGAATGACCCAAGTAAAGTGTTAAAATCTAACACTTCGAACAAGAAACACAGAACATTAAAACAACCATATGCCTTCATAAAGTAACATCAAATAAGACAGGAAACATGATTAAATATGCAACCAATTGAAATAGCTAAGAAAACAAGCAAACACCATAGATGAAGCGTTTTTAATTTACAAGTTGTAAAATATACCTACAGAAGGCTTTGAAGATATAATATCAATAGATGACACCAAGCAATCACATTATGTGTTAAACTTGGAACACCACGGAGTCACGACGTCTGGCTTACAAGCAGTTAAGTGATATTAAGAATTCAATAGAAAGACTTCCTAAGAATAGCATCAAATAGATAAATTGACAATAACCATTTCATGATAGTTTTTGAAACACCTATAGGTAGAGACAGAATTCTAAAAGTTGGCAGCTGAAATGACAGTAAGAATAGAAAAGAATTCAATAAAGAATCACTAGAGATAATTAGCTTACATCAGCAGGAAACTTCAAAGGAAATACCACTAAAAAAAGGTATAAAAATAGAGCTTTTCAGATAGAGAGTCAGAAGTCGCTGGAAGGGCAAGCGTTTCTCAACTTCACAGGCACGCTCTGTAAGCTTTCAACTCTGAGTCTCGGGTAATCAAGGTATTTGATTTTGGTGGATATTCTGGATTAAGAAATAAGTAGAAGTGTGGAAATGTAATGAAGTTAAGATTTGAGAATAAGGATCTCTGATAAGAAATGTAAGCTATTTGTATTTTGAACGGTTAAAGTTGCGATTGCCATACCAGCTGTTAACTAAATGTCGGTTCTTAAATAAATCTATATATTTTTAGAATTGTCTCAAGTAATATTTCTGTATCAACCTCGCAAACTCAATTTCTGTACACTCTTCAGAGAGGAGTTGCAGAATTCTGGGGGGTTTCCGGACCCTCATAATATCCGGAAGGTTACAGTCTAGTTAACCTTGTTAAAAGTGCTATCCAGAGGACGGTAACATCTTCAGGCCGTTCCTTTCCTTTAGGGAGAGATAGTCTGAACCTTTAGACCCAATCAAGCGTCTCTAGGATTCGGCTACCGCTAACTTTAGTTGAAGGTGAACGTCTGGGGAATACGCCTGATCTGGGGTAGTCCGAAAGGGCTAGGACTTGTAATTATCCCTTCATCCTCCCCCTCCCCTCCCTCTCCTCCCCTCCCCCTCCCTCTCCCCCTCCCCCTTCCCCCCTCTCCTCCCCCTCCCTCTCCCTCTCCTCCCTCTCCCTCTCCTCCCTCTCCCTCTCTCCTCCCCCTCCCTCCCCCTCCCACTCCCCCTCCCTCCCTCTCCCTCCCTCTCCCTCCCTCTCCCCCTCCCTCTCCTCCCCTCCCCCTCCCTCTCCCCCTACCCCTTCGCCCCTCTCCTCCCCCTCCCTCTCCCTCTCCTCCCTCTCCCTCTCCTTCCTCTCCCCCTCCCTCCCCCTCTCTCCTCCCCATCCTCCTCCCCTATCCTCCTCCCCTCCCCCTCTCTCCTCCCCCTCTCCTCCCCCTCTCTCCTCCCCCTCCCCCCTCTCTCCTCCCCTCCCCCCTCTCTCCTCCCCCTCCCCCTCCCCCTCCCTCTCTCCTCCCCCTCCCCCTCTGTAATATCTTGCCCTTCTGAAACCTTCATACCTGAAACGTCAACTTGCCTGTTCTCTCCACAGATGCTGCCTGGCCTGTTGAGTGTTTCTAGCATTTTCTGTTTCTATTTCAGGTGTCCAACATCTGCAATATTTTTCTTTAGGCCTGTCTGAGCAAAATTGCCAAATTGCGCCAAATTGGGGATAATTTAATGCTGTGGGTCCATGCCATCTAGGAACTGGATTGAGACTGCCCAAATCTTTTCACATAAGACCCTAATAGCCAGCAGAACATTGAGATTTTCATCCCATCGATTTGGGCTGAAAGGCCACTGCCTGGGTAATTTTTACTTCTAATTGGAAAATATTAAATGCATATTGGTTTGAGGAAACAGTATTACAGGAAACTCTTTATTAACCGGGACCGGCGTGGTGCCGGTTAATCAAGAAGTCCGGATAACGGAGAGTAATATCTCCCAACGTGCGAGAGCCCCGTACACATTGACATGCGCCTGCATTCGGAGCTCCGTCTCCCCGGGGACCGCCAGCTGACCATCTGTCGTGTCCGCTGCCTACCCGGGCTGCACATTCCCCTCCCAATCTACACACTCCGATACAAGGCAAACGCCTCGGGGTTTTTTTTAAGTTAATTTTAAACGAGAGATGAAGGAAAACCCTGGTTACCTACTCAAGAATTTTGCCGGTTAAGAGAGATTTCCGGATATTTGGGTGCCGGTTAATAAAGAGTTTCCTGTACATAGAATGTACAGCACAGAAACAGGCCATTCGGCCCAACTGGTCTGTGCTGCTGTTTATGCTCCACACGAGCCTCCTCCCTCTCTACTTCATCTCACCCTATTCCTTTCTCCTTCATGTGCTTCCCCTTAAAGGCATCTACGCTATCTGCCTCAACTACTCCTTGTGGTATCAAGTTCCACATTCTAACCACTCTCTGGGTAAAGAAGTTTCTCCTGAATTCTGTACTGGATTTATTAGTGACTATCTTATATTTATGGCCCCCAGTTTTTAAACATTTTCTCTACGTCTACCCTATCAAACCCTTTCATAATTTTAAAGACCTCTATCAGGTCACCCCTTAGCCTTCTCTTTTCTGGAGGAAAGAGTCTCAGCCTGTTCAATCTTTCCTGATAGTTATAACTTCTCAGGTTTGTTACTTACTCTTAATATGAAAAAACAAACCCTGCCTCAGCTCTTATCCTGAATGCACACAGCAGTATTGCCCAATTGAGCAATACCATTGTTACTCAGTGCTGCATTGTGAGTGGGAGATTTGGATCAAACAGCAGTAGCTGTGCCCAACCGGTTTGAGTTATGGCGTTGGCATAGTAAGTTGGAGCACCGACATCTCCCATGCTCCTGATCTTTGGTCACCCGGTGTGGGGGGGGGGGAGCGGGCAGGTTGGGGGACCTCCTCGTAGGACTGCTCCTGGGCCTGGCCAAGGTGGCCATTAACAGGTCCAGGCAGTGGGCGGTCATTCGGCCCGACCGCCTGCCTCTCCTCCGTGGCTACGTTCGTGCCCAGGTGTCCCTGGAGATGGAGCACGCGGTGTCCACCGGCACGCTCGAGGTCTTCTGCAACCGGTGGTCACCGCAGGGACTGGAGTGCATCATTACCCCCGGGGAATAGTATTCTAATTTAATTTGTTAAGTTTCCTTTTAATTTTGGTTAAGTTACAGTCTATATTGGTTGTGCCCCTTTAAGAAGGGGGCCCATGCTTACCTCTAACTTGGTGATGGTAATTGCCATCCACCAGTGCAATAAGATGAGTGAGCACCAATGTCCAACCTGCAATTCCCCACACCGTGATTCCCATCCTTGTTGTCTGCGTTGGGGTCTGTGCCAAGTGAAAGAGCCAAGGATTTCCTCACAGAGAGACAAACGATCTTGCAAAGCTTCTAGTTGGCACAGGCTTGTACTCCCAATCAGCCAGGCATTGGCAAAACTGTAAAAATGGGGCCAGGTGGGGTGGAGGGGAGACAAATATAAACTAAAAGTAGTAATATTCAGCATTAAAATTTAGTAAAGACAATTGCTAAAGATAGTTTTTAATAAGTTAGTTAATTAAAAACTGAAAAAGGAAATGAAAGAAGAAAAAATGCTTTTCACGACCACCAGACATCCCAAAGCGCTTTACAGCCAATGAAGTACTTTTATAAGTGTAGTCACTGTTGTAATGTAGCAGCCAATTTGCACACAGCAAGCTCCCACAAACAGTAACGTGATAATGACCAGATAATCAATTTTTAGTGATGTTGATTGAGGGATAAATATTGGCCCAGGACATCGGGGAGAACTCCCCTGCTCTTCTTCGAACTAGAGCGAAAGGATCTTTTACGCCCACCTGAGAGAGCAGGCAGGGCCTTGGTTTAACGTCTCATCCGAAAGACGGCACCTTCAACAATGCAGCACCCCCTCGGTACTGCACTGGAGTGTCAGCTTAGATTTTTGTGCTCAAATCTCTGGAGTGGGACTATGAACCCACAACCTTCTGCCCCAGAGCGAGGGTGCTGCCCACTGAGCCACAGATGACACTTTAAATGGGCCACTCCAAGTCTTAAGAGTTAAAACCGCTTAGCTTTTATTTGCAACTCATTTTCGGGCAGCGAGTTGCCAGAGTAAGCACAACAGTTCTTAGAGGTCTGTACTGCAAGGAGCCAGCACATGAATTATTTAGTCTTAACATGAGGAGAGAAAGTGTCTGACAGAAAAGCATCTATTATACATGAGCCTATCTGACACTAAAACCAACTCGCCTGAGAAGAGGCTTGAATCCTCCGACTGCGCACCGCTGAGACTCGACCACATGTTGATCCTTTGCTTAACAAAAGAAAAGTGATTCCTTCAGTCTGGTTATAAAAATATTATTTATTGACATAGTCAGATTGAATTAGAGAAGTCTATAAAGCTTTTTTCCCCAGTGGCCACTGTAAACACAGAGACATGTATCTTCCACACTGTGAGGCATTAATAATACCAGCCCTGAAAACCCACGGACCATGATCTAATGCCTACACTTGGATCGCAGGGGCTGGGGCTCTCCAGTGCGGGCCCTGACGGTGTTTGCAGGGTCACGTGGAGGACAGTACATTTTTTTTAATTCATTTATGGGATGTGGGCGTCGCTGAGAAGGCCAGCATTTATTGCCCTTCCCCAATTACCCTCGAGAAGGTGGTGGTGAGCCGCCTTCTTGAACCGCTGCAGTCAGTGTGGTGAAGGTACTCCCACAGTGCTGTTAGGGAGGGAGTTCCAGGATTTTGACCCAGCGACAATGAAGGATCGGCGATATACTTCTAAGTCAGGATGGTGTGTGACTTGGAGGGGAACTTGGAGGTGGTGGTGTTCCCATTGCACCTGCTGCCCTTGTCCTTCTAGGTGGAAGAGGTCACGGGTTTGGGAGGTGCTGCCGAAGAAGCCTTGGCGAGTTGCTACAGTGCATCTTGTAGATGGTACGCGCTGCAGCCATGGTACGCCAGTGGTGGAGAGAGTGAATGTTTAAGGTGGTGGATGGGGTGCCAATCAAGCGGGCTGCTTTGTCCTGGATGGTGTCGAGCTTCTTGAGTGTTGCTGGAGCTGCACTCATCCAGGCAAGTGGAGAGTATTCTATCACACTCCTTACTTGTGCCTTGTAGATGGTGGAAAGGCTTTGGGGAGTCAGGAGGTGAGACACTCGCCGCAGAATACCCAGCCTCTGACCTGCTCTTGTTGCCATGGAATTTATGTGGCTGGTCCAGTTAAGTTTCTTGTCAATGGTGACCCCCCAGGATGTTGATGGTGGGGATTTGCTAATAGTAATACTGTCAAGGGGCGGTGGTTAGACTCTCGCTTGTTGGAGATAGTCATTGCCTGGCACTTCTGTGGCGCAAATGTTACCTGCCACTTATCAGCCCAAGTCTGAATGTCGTCCAGGTCTTGTTGCATGCGGGCATGGACTGCTTCATTACCTGAGGAGTTGTGAATGGCACTGAACACTGTGCAGTCATCAGTGAACATCCCCATTTCTGACCTTATGTTGGAGGAAAGGTCATTGATGAAGCAGCTGAAGATGGTTGGGCCTAGGACACTGCCCTGAGGAACTCCTGCAGCAATGTCCTGGGGCTGTGATGATTGACCTTCAACCACCACAACCATCTTCCTTTGTGCTAGGTATGACTCCAGCCAGTGGAGCGTTTGCCCCCCCGATTCCCATTGACTTCAGTTTTACCAAGGCTCCTTGATGCCACACTCGCTCAAATGCTGGCTTGATGTCAAGGGCAGTCGCTCTCACATCACCTCTGGAATTCAGCTCCTTTGTCCATGTTTGGACCAAGGCTGTAATGAGGTCAGGAGCCAAGTGGTCTTGGTGGAACCCAAACTGGGCATCAGTGAGCAGGTAATTGGTCAGTAAGTGCCGCTTGACAGCACTGTCGATGACACGTTCTATCACTTTTCTGATGATTTAGAGTAGACTGATGGGGCGGTAATTGGCCGGATTGTACTTGTCCTGCTTTTTGTGGACAGGACATACCTGGGCAGTTTTCCACATTGTCGGCTAGATACCAGTGTTGTAGCTGTACTGGAACAGCTTGGCTAGAGACGCGTCTAGTTCTGGAGCACAAATCTTTAGCACGACAGCCGGGATGTTGTTGGGGCCCACAGCCTTTGCTGTATCCAGTGTGTTCAGCCGTTTCTTGATATCACGTGGAGTGAATCGAATTGGCTGAAGATTTTCTTCTGTGATGGTGGGGACCTCAGGAGGAGGCCAAGATGGATCATTAACTTGGCACTTCTGGCTGAAGATGGTTGCAAATGCTTCAGCCTTGTCTTTTGCACTCACGTGCTGGGCTCCACCATCATTGAGGATGGGGATATTCATAGAGCCTCCTCCTCCCCCTGTTAGTTGTTTAATGGTCCACCACCATTCACGACTGGATGTGGCAGGACTGCAGAGCTTTGATCTGATCCATTGATTGTGGGATCGCTTAGCCCTGTCTATAGCATGCTGCTTCCGCTTTTTAGCCTGCATGTAGTCCTGTGTTGCAGCTTCCCAGGTTGGCACCTCATTTTTAGGTACGCCTGGTACTGCTCCTGGCATGCTCTTCTACACTCCTTATTGAACCAGGGTTGGTGTCCCCTGGCTTGACGGTAATGGTAGAGTGAGGGATATGCCGGGCCATGAGGTTTACAGGCGTCTCATGTCTCCCACTGTAACGGCCTCCAGCCTCTCAACTGAGCTGGGGTAGTGGGAACTCCTGGCATAGCGACTCCCCACCAATGGATCCTGACTCCCACAGGGCCACTCCCCTGATGTCATTGGTCTTGTAAGGGATGGGCAGAGATTCGGCCCCAATGAGGCCAACCTGAAAATCCTAGAAGGGACACGGTTCCTACCATTTCGAAGTGGGTTGGGCCAAACTCCCACCGGAGTTAAAGGAGGACCCGAGAGGAAATTTACAGCCACCAAATGCTTTATGAAGAATCCTAAATAGTTTCAGGGAAAGTCTTAAAAACACATACATTCATAGGAACATTAGAATGTCCTACATTACAACAGTGACTGCACTTCAAAAGTACTTCATTGATTGTAAAGCGTTGGGAACACTCTGAGGTCATGAAAGGCACGACATTTCTTTTTCTTTTTTTAGGAACATAGGAATTGATCGAAAAAAGACTAAGGTTCCTCTAGTTCACCTTCTACCATCCTGGTAGTCGCAGGATGTAATGATAATATTGTCGTTGTCTATCAATCCTTCTACAACATTTTAATATTTTTCCTCTCATGAGCTTATAGTGCCTGTAACAGCATCCGGTATAATGCAAGGTGCACCAGGTTTTATGCGGAAAAGGAATGCATTATACATTACGGCACAGGTACGAAGGGCCAAGCGGCCTCCTTCTGTGCTGTAAGATTCTATGATTCTATACCAATGCAATAATCAGAACACTGCAAGATCCAAATTTGAGGTTAGGGAGAGATATTTGTTTGGAGTTAAGGAGTTACAAATCTGTTCCTTAACTTCAAAAAATATATAATTAAAATTCAAAAGAGAAAGATTTGATTTTTTTAAGTTTTCTTCACTCTGGGGAGGAAGCAAGAAACTTGAATTTAACATGGCTCCTTCATCACATTGAAATGTCTCAAAGCAAATTACTTTAAAAGTGTAGCAACTGATATATAGGCCAACATTTTATGTTTAATCAGCAGCAAGAACAGTTAAACTCCTTAGAGCAGAGAAGGTTAAGGGGAGATCTGATAGAGGTGTTCAAAATGATGAGGGGCTTTGATAGGGTAAATAAGAAGAAACTGTTTCCACCGGCAGAAGGGTCGGTAATCAGAGGACCCAGATTTAACTTAATTGGCAAAAGAACCGGGGGAGAGGAGGAGAATTTCTTTTACGTAGCGAGTTGTGATCTGGAATGCGCTGCCAGAAAGGGCGGTGGAAGCAGATTCATTCATAATGGGCCAAAAATTCGGCCCTTGCCGGGTGAGTACGCGCTGTGTACACACCCGTAAGGCGTCCTGAAGTGCCGGTTTCCTGCATGCACTGCGCATGCGCGGGAAACTGGAACTTCCAGTCTGGTGAAGGGGGTGGTTCAGAGGTGAACCGCGTGCGCGGTAGAGGCTGCACGCACGCAACAAACTTAGGTTTTTTTTCAGGTTTCTACGGGAGGGTAAGTATTGAAGAACCTGCGCTTTTAAAAAGGAGGCGCAGGACCCGTTTTCAACAAGGTAAGTGGTTAATTAATTATAATTAAAAAAAAAATTTCAACAGATTTATCTTTTTTTAGATACTTTAAAGAAAGGTAAGTTTATTTTTAGCACTGTTAAAAAGTATTTTAATTTTTTCAAAAATTTAAATTTTTGTTTAAAGTAGTTAATTTATTTAACTTATAGTTATTTTATAAATGTGATGGTTTTTTAAAAATTTATTTTAAGTTTAGCTGTTCTTTTGGGGCCGATTTCAATTCATAGATTTGACAGGTCCTGTCAAATCTATGAATGAAAGATGGTCTGCTGCCATTGGCTCTCCATGGCCCACGTGATCCCAGGGGACGCATCGCACTAACTGCGCCCCTGGGACACGCAAGCACTGCGCGCCGGCACTTGGAGCAGGCCCAGGAGCTGAAGTTCCTGTGGGCCCAGAGGTCAACGGCAGGCGCGGTAGGTAAGTGCGCGCGCGATCCTTACCCCCGCGGCAAGCCGGAGAGGCGAATTTCAGAGCCAATATTCAAAAGGAGATTGGATAAATACTTGAAAAAGAAAAAAAATTGCATGGCAATGGGAAAAGAGCAGGGGGGAGTGGGACTAATTGGACAGATCTTTTAAAGAGCCGCACAGGCACCATGGGCCGAATGGCCTCCTTCTGTGCTGTATGATTCTATAAATTCAGGATGCAAAATTGGTGAATGGGAAAAGGTTAAATGGAAGATTTTATTTAATCTGAGGGATGAAATATATTTACTGTTCAATTCATTCAAGCAAAATGCCATGCACAATGGAAATGACATGAAGATAGCCCTCGGCCATTCGAAGTGACCTCCGTCAATTTTGATTCCAGATGAATTTGTTTTTGAATCATTTCCTATTGCATCCCACTCCCCCATTGCATCCCACTCCCCAATTGCATCCCACTCCCCCATTGCATCCCACTCCCCAATTGCATCCCACTCCCCCATTGCATCCCACTCCCCCATTGCATCCCACTCCCCCATTGCATCCCACTCCCCCATTGCATCCCACTCCCCCATTGCATCCCACTCCCCAATTGCATCCCACTCCCCCATTGCATCCCACTCCCCCATTGCATCCCACTCCTGAGAACCGTCTGGCTCACCTGCCAGAGACTTGGGGGTGCGGGCGCACAGTTAAAGCCTTCACCCGCATTGTTTCCCAATCACATTGTTACCATTTCATTTCCTATCCTTAATCTTCTTCAGTATTTCTCTTTTCTGTTCCTTCTCCCGTGTTTCCATCTGCTCCCTCAAGTAAGTCTCAACATCACGAAGCGTGACTGGTAAAGGCGCGGTGTCGCAATTTCAGAGTCGCACAAGGCACATCCCCATGTTTGTAAAACAGAAGGAGGAGCAGCGACACCGTCAGATTTCTCTTTTGCGTCAATGCTAGGGTTTGCCAACCCTGCAGGATTGTCCTGGAGTCTCCAGGAATTGAAGGTTAATCTCCAGGAGCAAAAACCCGGGAGAAAAATCATTGGGGCATTAAGAAAAAATTGTGGATTTTTTTCATTTTCTTTTAACACTTTGGCTTATTAGCAATGAAGAGCCTGATTTGGCGAGGGAAGGCGGGTCGCCGTGAGGATGGAGGTTTCGGGCGACCAATGGCGGGAGTGTGGGGGTGGGGCGGCTGGAGGCAGTAAGTCATGTGATGAAGCCTCCAGGAATACGTCCAACCAGATTTGGCAATGGAAACCAGTCAGAGTTTCATTTTTCGTTTTCCCAGTCCCCTCCACCCTGGACTCGGAGACACTGGGGGTGATTTTAACCCCCAAAAACAGGTGGGTTTGGGTCAGGTGGGAAGTTAAAATGTTAAAAATCTCAGGCACGAACCCCTACCCGCCTCGAACCCGCCCACTTCCGTTTTTAATGGAGGCTGGACGGGGGATGGGGGGCGCGGGGGCGGCCGACCAATCTGCTCCCAGGAGGCAGGTCGGTCGTTGAAATCTTTTAAGGAGGCTGTGTGCATTCGTTTTAACAGTGATTTTATTTTGAAGCACTGTTGGCTGGGTTGCCCAGGCCTCGGGAAACCAGGCAGGTAAAAGGAGGTGAGAAGGGCCGGATCCATCAGGTAAGCACCTTTGCAGAACTGCTTGTGGACCAGGAGGAGCAGGAGCATTTCCCCCAGGCCCAACAAGCTAACCTGTAAACTCCCCGCCCTCGCCTCCCCACCTCCACAATCTCCCCCGACACACCCCCTGATCACTGACCCCTCTGACCTCCGACCCCTCGATCTCCGAACTCCCCAAATTCTGACCCCCCCGATCTCCAACCCTGCCGATCTCTGACCCCCCCGATCACCAACCCCCATGATCTCTGACTCTGCCTCCAATTCCCCCCCCAATCTCTCCCTCCGATCACCGACTCTGCCTCTGATCTCTCCCCGACCCCCCCCCCATTTCTGCCTCCGATGTCTCCCCAACCACCTCCCTGCAATCACCTGCGAAGCTCCAAGCCACGCTGTACACATCCCCCCCGCCCCCGCCCCCCAACCACTGCCCCTGCGATCTCCACCCCCAACAGCACTAAACTTACCTGCCCGCCTGACAGGGAGCCAACCCTGTCAATCAGGCCGGCTTCTGGGAGGGGGGGTGGGAGGGGGGAACCTGTTAAGAAAAAAAGCACTCATGCTGTCGATGCATTGTAGGGTTCTTGGAAAAATCTCACTGCCCCATTTCAGGACTCGGGACCCTTATAGAATATAAGGATCTATATAACAATGCTTTAAAAGGAAATAAGATAGATGCAGGGAGGATGTTTCCCCTGGCTGGGGAGTCGAGAACCAGGGGTGACAGTCTCAGAATAAGGGGTCGGCCATTTAGGACTGAGATGAGGAGAAATTTCTTCACTCAGAGGGTGGTGAATCTTTGGAATTCTCTACCCCAGAGGGCTGTGGAGGCTCAGTCGTTGAGTATATGCAAGACAGAGATCGATAGATTTTTGAATATTAAGGGAATCAAGGGATATGGGGATAGTGCAGGAAAGTAAAAATGAGGTAGCCATGATCTTATTGAATGGCTGAGCAGGCTCAAGGGGCCAAATGGCCTACTGCTGCTCTTATTTCTTATGTTCTTAATGCACAGGGCACACATCAGTCTAAATACATATCGTCAATCGAACACAGGCGGTACAAGTTACGATAGAAGTCAATGAAACGAGAACTGCACAGGTCATTCGAAACCCACACATTATAAGCTACTCTAAACACAGAGTACGGGTCACTACAAACACACACAATGTGGTTATCACGCTACAAATAGGATGTTGGCTGTGCATGTGCACGCATGGGTGAAGATAAAACTGGCATTAGAACAAGTTATTTGACACAGTCTGATGCCCCACGACACATCCTGTGAATTTGTGCATTAAAGGACTGCATCAAGACACTGGTATCTGAGCAATCCCGAACCACTCATTGCAACAAATCACTTGCCAAGATTAGCATCTCAGTCACCGAAAAGCCTGCGGCTAAAAAGAAGCTCCCGTAAGCAGACGAATAAAGCAGGGAAAGACAGTGAGGAGGAAGAACGAAAAAAGCAAATCAGTTGAAAAAGAAAAATCAAAGGATTCGTTTGGCCTTTGCCTCATTGGCTCTGCAGTGAACAGTAGAGAAGCCAGCCTCTTTGACTTAGCCATGTTTTACTTATTGGCCCGGAATTTGCGGTTAGCGGCGAAGCAAAGGCGTTCGCCACTGGCCCCGAAGTAAGCTTCGCACAAAGATCTCGCAATCTCTCAGGCGAGAATTTCTGCTTTTCCGACACGTAATTGAAATCAACGCAAGTTGAAGGGGATTCCCAGCGAAGAGCTGCTGTGACGTCAACAAGCTGTCTAAGCAGCCAATCAAAACACAGAATTCTCACAGACAGCAAACCAGGAAGTGGGTAAGCTTTTAAAATGCTAACTTTTTTTAAAATGGTAGAGCAAAACAAAGATTGGGGCTCTCACATGGGGAAATGGCAAACATGAAATAAAGATGAACAAACTTTTAAAAAATATATATTTTTAAAAAGTTTCTTAAAAGTGTTGGGCCGTATTTTGCGACCCCTACGGGTGCGTACGAGGTGTGTACGCTCCCATAGGGGCCGCGCAAGTTCCAGGTTTAGGCACGCGAAGTGCATGCGCTAAAACCTGGAACTTGCGATCTGTCAAGAATCTTCTTGACAGATCTTCCGCATCCCCGGGAAAAGGGCCTCTGCAGGTGGAGAGTTGCGCTACTTGCCCAACTTCTGCCTGCTGAATGCCTGTGAAATTCTTACGCCTGGTAAAAGCAGGCATAAGGCCTGCTTTTACCAACATAATAGTTTTAAAATATAGAAAATAAAATGTTACCACTCATTTATACATTAAAAACCCTGTCCAATAAGGTAAGTTTATGTTCAGTCCCGTTAAAACATATAGGGGGAGAAATTCAGTATCGCCCCATTTGGGGCGCAATTATCGGCCGGGCGCAAAGATTAGCGCCTGGCGCTAATTATCGCCACCGACTGCAAACTTGACTTTTATCGCCCCTGGAGGTGATTGAAGCGCTAAATCAGGCGCTTCACACCTGTCTTAAGGCGCAAAGGCCAAGGAGCGAGGCGCTACCTCAGAGCGCTGGCAAAGCTCATGTGATGTCAGTCAGCAATGGAACACACACACAATGGCACGGGCCAGTTCTTAAAGGGGATGGTTGATCTTGCTTTCCATCCACATCCTGCTCATTGCAGCCTTGAATCTCGGCATGGAGAGACCTGCACATCAAATCTGCTGTAAAGAAAAATGGAGAGTACCAGGGAAAGAGCTCAGAGTGCAGCCCCCACAGTCTCTTCTAAATCGATACAAGGAATGGCAGATCAAAATGAACCTGCATAGTGCTGCTCAGTACCCAAAACTCCTTCACACAGCGTTGAATCTCTCCAGAAGTCTCTCTCCCTCTCTCTCAGAATGCGTGTTTCAAAAATGGCACCAACAATAAAAGGCAGGAAGGTCTCGCCTTTAAATAGCGCTCCCCCAGTCCCTTCATGACTGCAAAACGCTCCCCTCAACCTGTCGTTGCTAGCGTCAGGCGGTAAGGCAGGGGGCGCCACTCAATATCGCTCCAGGGCGATACCGGGGCGTTGCGCACTCGACTGACGTCACGATCTGCCGGCGCAGGAGATCGTGGCGGTAGTGTTTAGCGCCGCCGCAAAATGTCTAGTTAATTTCACGAGCGGCGCAAACATCGCCGCGCCTGGGCGCTAGATGCTTTGCGCCCCATTAGCGCCCTCTTAAGGCGCTAACAGGAGGCGCAATCAACTGAATTTTTCCCCATACATTTTTTTTCCAAAAATTAAATTTTCGTTTAAAATATTTAATTAAATGATATTTAATTAATTTTAAATATGTAATTTAAAAAAAATTATTTCATGTGTTTGTGTATTTTTTAAGCGATTCCCATTCATACTTATGACAGTTCCGTACATATGGAATCCCCATAAGTATGAATGAGGATTCCCTTCTTTGATTGGTTGGGCCGGCCCACGTGATCCCAGAGACACTTGCGAACCACATGCGCCCCTGGGATACGTGGGGCTCTGCCCGCGCGGACCCGGAGAGGCCCAGGGATCGCGAGTCTCCGTACCTCCCGGGCCACCGGGTAAATGCATAGATTTTTTACAGGTCGGAGGCCTCCGCCCGTGGGAAGCCTCCGATCGCAAATTTTGGGCTGTTAATTTTTATTAAAATGGATAAATTTGACACTGCACAAAGTTAAAATGAGTTTTTCAGGGCCGTAACCTTCGTTTAGCAGTCAATACGCTGTTAAAACCCCAGTTACACCTAATCCCTTTGGGTCTAACTTTTCGTGGGGAATTTAACAGCGCACTTACTGAGGAAGAGCTGAAGTTTTCGTCAGTTTCAATGATTTGAGAGATTTCACTGATTGCCGGCTCTGTGGGGGGGGGGGGGAGGGGTGGGGGTGGGGTGGAGGGGTGGGGGTGGGGTGGAGGGCACAGTGCAGCCTGTGAGGGAGCAATGAATGACTGACCACAACTTCAGGATTCCTGCATTAGGCTGCGCATGTGCTAAATAAATCCCGAAGTTGCGGTCAGTTTCAAAGGCGAAATGACGGTGAACGTTGCCAGTTCACAGTCAACAGGACCACAAGTTCTGGGCCAATGTATTTAATTAAGCCAGTCTGTTCTATGTTAAAATTGAGGTGTTTAAAATGTTTGAAAAGGATTTGATAGGGTAGATACAGAGAAACTATTTCCTCTAGTGGGGAAATCAAGGGGACATAATCTTAAAATTAGAGCTAGGTCATTTCGGAGCAAAATCAGGAAGCACTTTTATACACAAAGGGTGGTAGAAATTTGGAATTCTCTCGACCAAAAGGCGGTGGATGCTGGGACAATTGGAGCTTTCAAGACTGAGATCGCTAGAATTTTGTTCGGTAAGGGTATCAAGGGATATGGAGCAAAGCCAAGTAAATGGAGTTGAGGTGCAAATCAGCCATGATCTTATTGAATGGCAGAGCAGGCCCGAGGGGCTGAATGGCCTCCTCTTGTTCCAATGTTTCTAGATGCGCCTCTGCCTGCAATTGCGGGGGGGGGGGGGCATGACGATTTCACCTGTTGGGCAGAGTCTGGCTCTGGCGCAATTGGATCTCTCGAGCAACCTCCTCCTCTTCCTCCAAAAGACATAAGTAAAGGGTGAATCCCATGAAGCAGCCAATTTCAGCAATCATCAAAAACAGAATTTGAGTGTTGCCCCAATCCATTTTTTGACCAAAGATTCATTTTCTTGCCTGGAACATTTATTGTGTCAGCCACTGAGTTTTATAATCCACTTTTGTTACCAAATAGGCTGAAATATCTACTAAGAATATGAAAAGCTTTGTAAAGGCTTTCATCATCTTTGCCCCCGTAAGTACCCACTTACCTTTAATTGGGTACATCCCTTTAATTTTATCCATCAGCCCTTGTAAGCAGCCCTTTAAGAGCAGTTTTCACCCGATTTCCCACATCCTCCCCTGGCCCATGGTGAGCTCCCGGCACCCAGCTCAATATGTGTCAAGAGCTCACCGGCGTTACGTGATTAAAGCTGACCTCGGAGAATCGGAAACCTGATTGGAATATCTACGCTGTGGGTCTTGGAGCAGTCGGCCTGGTTCACCCAACCATTCTGCCAACATTTTCTGTGACTGTGGAATTGGAACTGAACGAGGAGATAGAACAGACTCAGGAGATAGAACAGTCGGGGAGATAGAACAGTGGAGGAGACAGAACAGTGGGGGAGATAGAACAGTGGAGGAGACAGAACAGTGGTGGAGGAGATAGAACAGTGAAGGAGATAGAACAGTGGTGGAGATAGAACAGTGGTGGAGATAGAACAGTGGTGGAGATAGAACAGTGGTGGAGATAGAACAGTGGTGGAGATAGAACAGTGGGGGAGATAGAACAGTGGAGGAGACAGAACAGTAGTGGAGGAGATAGAACAGTGGTGGAGATAGAACAGTGGAGGAGACAGAACAGTAGTGGGGGAGATAGAACAGTGAAGGAGATAGAACAGTGGAGGAGATAGAACAGTGGAGGAGACAGAACAGTAGTGGGGGAGATAGAACAGTGAAGGAGATAGAACAGTGGAGGAGATAGAACAGTGGTGGAGATAGAACAGTGGAGGAGATAGAACAGTGGTGGAGATAGAACAGTGGTGGAGATAGAACAGTGGTGGAGATAGAACAGTGGGGGAGATAGAACAGTGGAGGAGACAGAACAGTAGTGGAGGAGATAGAACAGTGGGGGAGATAGAACAGTGGAGGAGACAGAACAGTAGTGGGGGAGATAGAACAGTGAAGGAGATAGAACAGTGGAGGAGATAGAACAGTGGTGGAGATAGAACAGTGGAGGAGATAGAACAGTGGTGGAGATAGAACAGTGGTGGAGATAGAACAGTGGTGGAGATAGAACAGTGGGGGAGATAGAACAGTGGAGGAGACAGAACAGTGGTGGAGGAGATAGAACAGTGAAGGAGATAGAACAGTGGAGGAGATAGAACAGTGGTGGAGATAGAACAGTGGAGGAGATAGAACAGTGGTGGAGATAGAACAGTGGTGGAGATAGAACAGTGGTGGAGATAGAACAGTGGGGGAGATAGAACAGTGGTGGAGGTGATAGAACAGTGGAGGAGATAGAACAGTGGAGGTGACAGAACAGTGGAGGAGATAGAACAGTGGAGGTGATAGAACAGCGGTGGAGATAGAACATGCAATCAGAGAGCCCTTTAGCAGGAAAGAAAATAAACTCAAAAAGAAAATAGCTTTAGAAACAAAAAAAAGTTGCAAAAGAAAATGAGCTCTTTTTTTCCCTGCTGTAAAGGTTAGAAGTTAGACATATTCAGCTTCATTGTTAAGTCAATATATGTGCCAGAGACCCTGGGACTTGAGTCTCTTTGCATTCTGGAGGCTGATGCAATGTGTGCCGCTGGACAGCCTCAGGATGTTAAAATCTGTAAAGCTGCAATAATTGTAAGGCTATATGGCAGCTCCTGTCATGTTAGCAGTGCTAACGAGGTCTAGCTTACAGCCCTATATATTTATGCAGCATTTTAGTTTTACATACTGTATTAATGTTCTATATTGAGCCAATAAATGTGTTCATGCTTTTAAATACTGTACCAGAGGAGAGTCAGAATACTAGCACTTTGAACAAACCACCACCTCTATTCCACTTGCCCAAGGTCCCAGTTAATTACTCCTTGTATCAGACTATGGTAAAGCATGTATTTAACTCATTCAAACTATTCCCACACTACATATAATCTATTCAGTGTTCCACCACTGAACTTGAATATTAAAATACACTCTACTCAGATGCTGAGAGGTTGTTTCCCCTGGCTGGAGAGTCTAGAGCTAGGGGTCACGGTCTCAGGATAAGGGGTCGGCCATTTAGGACTGAGATGAGGAGGAGCTTCTTCACTCAGAGGATTGTGAATATTTGGAATTCTCTACCCCAGAGGGCTGTGGATGCTCAGTTGAGCATATTCAAGACTGAGATCGATAGATATTTGGACACTAAAGGAATCAAGGGATATGGGGATAGGGCGAGAAAGTGGAGTTGAGGTCGATGATCAGCCATGATCTTATTGAATGGCGGAGCTGGCTTGAGGGGCCGTATGGCCGACTCCTGCTCCTATTTCTTAAGTTTTTATGTTCTAGAAGATTCTCTACAACAGTTGAGTGTTGATCCTGCAGTCCAAGGGCCACACATAGCCTCTTAGCCCAAATAACTCAAGTCTGTATTTCTGCTTACATTTCTTATTCACTGGTTTGTCCTGTTTAAATATTGTAAGCCAGGAGCT
Organism: Squalus acanthias; assembly: GCA_030390025.1. Taxonomy (NCBI): domain Eukaryota; kingdom Metazoa; phylum Chordata; class Chondrichthyes; order Squaliformes; family Squalidae; genus Squalus; species Squalus acanthias. Next base: position 55,232,917 of record CM059444.1, on the reverse strand, counting down.
TTGGAAAGGGCTATTTAAAGCGCTAGTGTCTCAGTGATGGATAAATCAGTACATCTGTTAGTCCCACTCTAGAGCCTTGAGCACAAAAATCTAGGCTGATGCTCCAGTGCAGTGCTGGGGGAGTGCAGCACTGTCAGAGGTGCCGTCTTTCGAATGAGACGTTAAACCGAGGCCCCGTCTGCCCTCTCAGGTGGACGTAAAAGATCCCATGGCACTATTTTGAAGAAGTGCAGGGGAGTTCTCCCCGGTGTCCTGGCCAATATTTATCCCTCAGTCAACATCACAAAAACAGATTATCTGGTCAAAATCACATTGCTATTTGTGGGAGCTTGCTGTGCACAAATTGGCTGCCGCGTTTCCTATTTTAGAACAGTGACTTCACTCCAAAAGTACTTCATTGGCTGTAAAACACTGGGACGTGTTTAGGTCATGAAAGGCGCTATATAAATGCAATGTCTTGTTTAAAGGATTGAGAGACAAGTTCCTTAGATTATATGCAGACGCCATATCTACAACAACAAATTATACTTTATACTGCCTTTACTGTAATAAATAACCCAAAGTGCATAACAGAGTCAGTCGTGGCTCAGCGGTAGGATTCTTGTCTCTGGGTCAGGTTCAAGTCACACAATGAGATGTGCAGAATATCTGGGCTGACATTCCAGTGCAGTGCTGAGGGAGTGTTGCGCTGTCAGAGGTGCCGTCTTTCGGATGAGACATTAAACCGAGGCCCCGTCTGCCATCTCAGGTGAACGGAAAAGATCCCATGGCACTATTTTGAAGAAGAGGGGAGTTATCCCCGGTGTCCTGGTCGATATTTATCCCTCAACCAACATCACTAAAACAGATTATTTGGTCATTATCACATTGCTGTTTGTGGGATCTTGCTGTGCGCAAATTGGCTGCCGCGTTTCCTACATTACAACAGTGACTACACTTCAAAAAGTACTTCATTGGCTGAAAATCACTTTGGGATGTCCTGAGGTCATGAAAGGCGCTATATAAATGCAAGTTTTTCTTTCTTTGCAGGCGAAAAATAGCCAGGAAACCAAGAAATGAAGTAAGTAGGGTTACATAGATACATAGATACATAGAAGATAGGAGCAGGAGTAGGCCATCCAGCCCTTCGAGCCTGCTCCGCCATTTAATGAGATCATGGCTGATCCTCCAATTCAGTATCCCGTCCCCGCCTTCTCTCCGTAACCCTTAACCCCTTTTGCCTGTAGAAATATATCTAATTCCCTCTTAAATATATTTAATGAGCTGGCGTACACTGCCCTCTGTGGCAATGAGTTCCACAGGTTCACCACCCTCTGAGTGAAGAAATTCCCCCTCATTTCTGTCCTAAATGGTTGAGGCAGTGAGTGAAGCAGGATAAAAAAAATTAGGCTTTGAAGGGACTTTTGATGGAGGGGACAGAGGTAGCAAGGTGGCGAGGGTTAGGGAGAGTGTTCCAGAGTGCGGGGCCAAAATTGGTTGAAATCTCTGCAGCCAAAAGCGGAGTGCGGAGGGGGGAAAGAATGCAAAGGATAAGTGGAGGGCATGCACAAGAACATACAGTTGAATGACGATGAAGAGTTACAGAGCAGTGAGGCCATGGAGGGATCTGTAGATAAGGACAGGATTTTGAAATCGATGTTGGATCAGAAGCAAATGAAGGTTGGCCAGGGCAGCGGCAGTAAAGGAACGGAACTTACTGTGGGATTGGATGTGGGCCAGAAGATTTTTGTGCTGAGTCGCAATTGTAAAGAGCAGGCCGGGAGGCCAGCAAAGAGAAGATTGGAGTAATCAAGTCTGGAGGCGACAAAGGCATGGATAAGTAATTCAGTGGGAGTGAAAGTGAGATAGGAGCAGAGGCAGGTGACGTTGCAGAGGAGGAAGTAGGCAAGGTTCATGGGTCAAGTAGGACACTGAGGTTGCTAAGTAAGATGGAGCTGCTAGAGACAGGGAGAGAATTAAGTGCCAAGGTGCAGAGTTTTTGGCAGGAAGTGAATACGATATCTTTGATACAAAGACAAAATACTGCGGATGCTGGAAATCTGAAATAAAAACAGAAAATGCTGGAAACACTCAGCAGGATAGGCAGCATCTGTGGAGAGAGAAACAAAGTTAACATTTCAGATCGATGACAGGCCATCGGCATGATATCTTTGGTCTTGATGATGATGAGTTAATGGAAATTCTTTCTCAGCCAAGACTTGATTTCAGCTAAGCAGTTGGACAGCGCCAGTGATGGTCAAGGAGATAAGTGTTGCGCCAGACAGGAAAAGCTGACTGTTGGCAGCATACGTGTGAATGCTGACTACCCCCTCCCCCCACCCCCATGCCTGTGAATGATGTCACCAAGGGGCAGCATGTAAAAACGAACAGGCCCCTGGTGTACACCCAATGTAACCGTACAGGGATAGGATGAAAAGGCATTACAGGTGATTTTATGGCTCTGTTGGGATGGGTAAGAGTGGAACCAAGCTAGGGCAATGGCACAAGTAAACCGCAGAGAAGAGACTGTGGAGATGGATGGAACGTCAAATGTGTCGAATGCTCCTGAAATGTCAAGGAGGACGTTGTAGATATGGCTTCTGCATGTAATCTAAGGAATAGTACACTGCAGTCTCAGTCACAAAGGATCTCATTGCTGACTTTGACAAGGGTTGTCTCAGTGCTTTGGGCAGGGTGGATATTGGATTTATTTAGAAGGCGTGATGGAAGAGATGGGTATGGAACTGGGTAGCGATGACACATTTAAGGAGAAGCTTGATGCATACACGAGGGAGAAGGGAATAGAAGGATATGGGGGCAGGGTGGAAAGGGGTCATTAGAGTGGGAGGAGGCTCGAGCAAAGTATAAACACCGGCATAGACCAGTTGGACTGAATGGTCTGTTTCTGTTCTATAGATTCTATGTACAGGAAACTCTCGTTTAAACGGCACCTAAATATCCGGAATTCTCTAATAACCGGCAGAATTCATATTCCGAAAACTACAGTATACAGTCGTTTATAAGTTTTGTTTTACTGTTAAGTAATTAAAGAGTTATGGATTACCCTCAACTGGCATTACTGTACTTAATCAAGCATCTTCCACCATCCATTTAACACAACATTCTGTAGGGGAGTACCCAATTATACTGCACATTTCTTGATTTTTTTATTTTTGTTTGTTAAAAATAGCCTCGGTAGATATACCTCTACATTATCCGGAATTTTTAATCAACCGGCACCATCCCGGTCCCGTCAGTGCCGGATACGAAAGAGTTTCCTGTAAAACATTTGCAAACTTTAGAAAGGAAGATAACTATGAAGATGCGTCTCAAAGACTTTCAAGAAGGCAGTCAAGTCAAAAACAGAAAGTTCAACAATCGAGGTATGTAGATAACATCACTGGAAATAAGAGAGAGTTGCAAGAACTGATGGCTGGACTGGCCATTATAAGTAGCCGTTAAAGGGCTGAACTGTCAACCGTTGGTGGGTTAGCAAAGGAGCAGGTACATGGTGGCCTTCTGGTCCGTGTGGCTTAAGCATTTACTATGCGGCACCTCACAAGGTCTCCTCAGATTGAGTCAGAAAGTATAGCATGAAAGAAAGAAAGACTTGCATTTATAGAGCGCCTTTCACAACCTCAGGCCGTCCCAAAGCACGTTACAGACAATGAAGTACTATAGAAGTGTAGTCACTGTGGTAATGTAGGAAGGCATGTGGGTCAATCAGAGCGATGATGTTTCTTTTCGTTGCAAAGTTTAATCAAATTATTGTTAAATTTCTCTGACAATGTATTATTTTTTATTTCACCGGCAGCTGTTTGACTGGCGTAATTTAAAGTAATTAAAGTTGACTGCGTTTGTGTCTTTGGCCCCTCTGAAATAAATCATTCAACAACAGGCTGCTGACCGTGCAGGGCTGTAGTTAGAGCGTAAGCAACAGTGTGTGTAGCGTTTAGGGATTACAGCATAGCATCTGCTTTAAATAGCCATTCATTCTGAGTGATAGCTCCTAATCTGGCAGGAAAATTGATGGTCTTCAATCAAGAATTTTACAACAGCAGCATTATCGAGACAAGAGAAAATATATATTTTTTAAGTCTGCTAGCCATTAAGTTCCTAAACCTGTTTAAGTGTTATAATTTTATTTTATTAGCTCCCAACCCCATTTTATACGGTTATTTTCCGATGATCCATAGGAGCACTGCCTCTTCAAGGCCCTCTGTGAGGAGGTTGGTCAGTTATCCATTCACAGACTAAACAAGCTTCAAGATGACCAACAAAATGGTACACAAGAGCAGGACAGGTTGATTTCAACCATTGGTTTTTTCTTTCTTGGTTAGGAGGAGATCCAATAGAGCTGTTCAAAATGATCGGAGGTTTTGATAAAGTAAACCAGCAATAACTATTCTTACTAGTTGGTGAGTTGGTAACTAAAGGGCGTAAATTTAAGATCCTCACTAAAAGAACGAAGGGGCGGGGCAAGATTTTTTTTCATACAGAGTCCAATCAATTCATTTATTGCGCTCATTTATTATCTTCAGTATCCTCTTCTGCATTATTCGCTTGGTCCCTCTTCCATTTCTGGCGTAGGAGAGCTTCCTTGCACTCTTCACCATCTTCGCTACCAATGTCTTCATCGTCATCGCTCTATTCTCCAGCAGGTTCATCTCCCTCATCTGGATATGGCTTGCCCTACCAGACACAGTGGTGGAAGCAGAATCCATATCAGCTTTTCAAAGGGTATTGAAAAAACATTTGAAAAATAAAAAATTTTAAAGTGTAAAAGGGACTAAGTGAGTAACTCTTCCAAAGAGAGTCAGCACAGGCATGATGGGCTGAACGGCTTCCTTCCAACCTTAGAAAACTCACTAAGGTCACTTTGACAGCACCCGCCTCCCCTACCACCAAGAAGGACGAGAGCATTAATGTCGTGGGAGCACCATCACTTCCACGATCCGCTCCAAGTAACACACCATCCTGCCTTGGGCATATATTGCCGTTCCTCCATTATAACTTGGTCAATAGCCTGGAATTCCCTACCGAACACAATTGTGGGAGCAGCATCACCACAAGGCCTGCAGTGGTTCAAGGAGCAGGCCAACCACCACCTTCACGGGGAAACTAAATGTGGTCGTGCCAGCGCTGCCCACTTCTCGAGAACAAATAAAAACATTTACTCACTGCTTTTTACACCACATTAAGTTAAGCGGAATTACGTAGAAATTACGATATGCAAACAGGCCTTCCAGCCCAACCAGACCATGCTGGCTGACCCTTTCTCCTTTCTCCCACTTTCAGAATTTCCGTTCTACCTGGACCCCTCCCTCTGGCCTCTTACCCTCTCTCGATCTTTTCATTGCAAACTACTGGCGTGACATCGGCCGTCTCCATTTCTCTGCTCCCCTCACTCACTCCAACCTACCTCCCTCTGAACTTGCAGCACTCCATTCTCTCAGATCCAACCCCGACATTGTCATTAAACCTGCTGACAAGGGTGCTGCTGTTGTTTGGCGAACCGACATCCGCGACTCTTCCGACGCCCTCCGCCACTTTAACAGTTTCCAGTTTCCTGGCCCCAACCGCCTCCTTTTCACTATGGACGTACAATCCCTCTACACCTCCATCCCCCACCAGGATGGCCTGAGGGCGCTCTGCTTCTTCCTTGAGCAGAGGCCCAACCAGTTCCCATCCACCACCACCCTCCTCCGCCTGGCTAAACTTGTTCTCATATTGAACAACTTCTCCTTTGACTCCACTCACTTCCTCCAAATCAAAGGTGTTGCTATGGGAGCCCGCATGGGTCCTAGCTATGCCTGCCTTTTCGTGGGATATGTGGAACACTCATTGTTCCAGTTCTACTCAGGTCCCCTCCCTCACCTCTTTTTCCAGTACATTGATGACTGTATCGGTGCTGTTTCCTGCTCTCGCCCTGAACTAGATAATTTCATTCACTTTGCTTCCAATTTCCACCCTTCCCTCACCTTCACATGGTCCATCTCCGACTCTTCCCTTCCCTTCCTCGACTTCTCCATCTCCATCTCTGGGGATAGGTTATTGACAAACATTCACTACAAGCCCACTGACTCCCACAGCTACCTGGACAACACTTCCTCCCACCTCACCCCTGTAAGGACTCTATTCCATTCTCCCAGTTTCTCCGTCTCCGCCGCATCTGCTCTGACGATGCCACCTTCCATACCAGTGCTTCTGACATGTCTTCCTTTTTCCTCAACCGAGGATTCCCCTCTACAGTGGTTGACATGGCCCTTAACCGTGTCCGTTCTATCTCCCACACTTCTGCCCTCACCCCTGCCCCTCCCTCCTGGAACCACGATAGAGTTCCCCTTGTCCTCACCTTTCACCCCACCAGCCTCCACATTCAACGGATCATCCTCCGCCATTTCCGCCACCTCCAGCGTAATCCCACCACCAAACGCATCTTCCCCTCACCTCCCCTTTCAGCATTCCGTCGGGACCGCTCCCTCCGCGACACCCTAGTCCACTCCTCTATCGCCCCCAACACCCCTTCCCCTTCGCCCGGCACCTTCCCGTGCAAGCGCAGAAGATACAACACATGCCCTTATACTTCCCCACTTCCCACTGTGCAGGGCCCCAAACACCCCTTCCAGGTGAAACAGCGATTTACTTGTACTTCTTGCAATTTAGTATACTGTATTCGCTGCTCACGATGTGGTCTCCTCTACATTGGGGAGACCAAAAGCAGATTGGGTGACCGCTTTGCAGAACACCTCCATTCAGTCCGTAAGGGGGACACCCAGCTTCCCGTCGCCTGTCACTTTAATTCACCGCTCCATTCCCACTCAGACCTCACCGTCCTTGGCCTCTTGCATTGTTCCACGGAAGCTCAGCGTAAGCTCGAGGAACAGCACCTCATCTTTCGATTAGGCACTTTACAGCCTTCTGGACTCAACATTGAGTTCAACAATTTCAGATCATAACCTCGGCCCCTATCATATATATTTTTTTTATCCACACTTTTTGTTTGGCCTTCTGTTCTTCTCTCCCACATGGCAGCTGTCCTTCATTCTGCCAGCACAATTTACACTTCATCTAGAGCCATCCTTTGTTTCTTAACCTGTCCCATTACCATCCCCTTTTGCCTTGAATATCTCTTAATGTCTCTCAATGTCTCTTAATCTCTCCTGCCTGCTATCCTATCCGAGACCTTCCCTTTTGTTCTTTCATCCCCTCCCCCATTTCCGAGCCACTACACTTGCTTAAAAATATGTTCCATTTCCTGCTTTTTTCCAGTTCTGACGAAAGGTCATTGACCTGAAACGTTAACTCTGTTTCTCTGTTCACAGATGCTGCCTGACCTGCTGAGTGTCTCCAGCATTTTCTGTTTTTATTTCAGACCATGCTGGTGTTTATCTTCCACATGAGCAGTAGACCTGATCAACATTCCCACTAATTTTCCTTTTGGGTGCGCGGCCCCTTTAATGGGCTGTGCGGCCCATTCAATTTTTTGCATGTGTGCGGTTATTTACATTGAAAAGTCTGTGAGTGGCCTGCACGGGACCTCCAGAGCACCGCGCGGCGTAACGGGAACATTTGTGCTGTTCCCATGTACCTGTCATGTTGCTATATCCCTTTAGTCCCCTTACTTTCAATCAGCTAACCTATTTTTAAATGCCGACAGGGTCTCTGCTTCAGTCACTAACTCTGGTCGTGCATTCCACAGCCTTGTACCCCTCTGTGTAGTTTCTCCTGCTCTCTGTCCCAAATCGCTTACATTTAATATTGTATCTATCTCCCCTCGTTCTAGACCCCCCTCAACCACGGAAACAATCGATTTTTATCTACCCTGTCTCATGCATTCATAATTTTAAACACCACTATCAAATCGCCCCTTAATCTCCCCCCTTCTAATTGAAACAGTGGCTGTTTCTAACGGAAACAGTTTATGTGGCTGCAATGCTGCTGTGGTTGTTAACCTCCAGGGTTCTGTGCGTTCAGATATACCCCATCCCCTCATCATTATCCTGACAGCTGTTCCTGAATTCACAATTGACTTCCAGCCTGCAGATATGACTTTTGGTAAATAAATGTGTGTCAAAGTCACCTCTCAGGGCCTTATCTGCATCAGTCAGACAGTAAGTCATAGTCTATTCACATCAAACATGCCTCAAACTTGTTACTTTTAGCTCAAGAAGATCAACTTTTTAAATCCTTGTCAGGTGTGCTTTTATCTATGTTTCTATAAAAGGCGTCAAGGGGTATGGGGAGAGAGCGGGAATATGGTATTGAGATAGAGGATCAGCCATGATCATATTGAATGGTGAAGCAGGCTCGAAGGGCCGAATGGCTTACTCCTGCTCCTATTTTTCTATGTTTCTTTTCTATGTTTTCTATCGGAAGTGATGTTGAGTTTGATAAATTAGCATTTGATCATTTTTGATTGCAGGACGGAAGAGGCACACAGTGGGCTGGATTTTGCGGGGGGTCAGCGGGCTCAGAGGCAGGTCGCGTCTTTACCAAATGGTTAAGGGAACATTTCTCAATCAGCTGATGAGTTGACAGCTTCAAATGTCAAGTCAAAGTTCCCAGCTGTTTGAGAAATGTTCCCTTAACCACGAGCTTCTCTAAACTGCATTTCCATTACAGATTCAGGATGCTGCAAGTCTTTACACAAGTCTCCATCCAGTCTGACCTCATTATCTCTCCCACCATTGACAGATCACTTCTGCCATCTATTCCATCATGGTACATACTCATGTGACTCGGCCAACGTTGTCTACCTCATACGTTGCAGAAAGGATGCACCGGAGCATGGTACATCGGCGAGACCATGCAGACACTGACACAACGTATGACGGACACCGCGCAACAATCGCCAGGCAGGATTGTTACCTCCCAGTTGGGGAACACTTCAGCAGTCAAGGACATTCAGCCTCGGATCTGCGGGTAAGCGTTCTCCAAGGCGGCCTTCGAGACACATGACAACGCAAAATCATCAAGCAGAAACTGATAGCCAAGTTCCGCACCCATGAGGACGGCCTCAACTGGGATCTTGGGTTCATGTCATGCTACATGACGTAGAGTCATCCAGACTCGAGTCATTGTTGGCTTGTTCACAGATGTGATTTCCAGTAAAAAAAAGTAAAAAGTTTAAAGTTTATGGTTTTCCATACAGACTGCATTTGACACATTAGACCCCCTGTGACCCCACCTCATTGTCTTAGTTGTATCTTGCTATGTCTTTGATATAATGCCTTCCTGACTGACCTGATTGTTTCTCTGCCGAGGTGTGATAAAAGGCAGTCAGAAAGATTATAGTCGTCTGACATGGTACGCTACACAGGCATTGTTCTCTGTCTATATATGCTTTGCCGATTCGTATTCCTTCACTTCACCTGACGAAGGAGCAGCAGCTCCGAAAGCTTGTGATTTCAAATAAAACTGTTGGACTATAACCTGGTGTTGTGTGACTTCTCACTTTTGTCCACCCCAGTCCAACACCGGCATCTCCGCATCACATCTATTCCATCAGCATGGGTGCCCTTGAAACTCTCTCACCTTGGTCCTCAGAATCCCACCACGATCAGCCCCAACACCAGCATCACCAGGCACACCAGCAGCACCAACAACAACACCAACCTTCTCCACAATCAACTGATGCTGCAAAGGACACAGGGCATCAGCACCCAACCACATTGCTGCCCGGGAGGCCAGGGATGGCCTCAACATGGCCAGATTTACTTCACTTGACACTGTACACCCTGGCTGCCACATGATGCACCAGGTTGTCACCACCCCACACCAACACCATAAAGCATCCCTACAATGCCCAAGCCATTCCTTTCACACTCATCACCATTGCGGGGGTACCATTATGTCTCACCATTCACTGCAACTCACTAAGCCACTTCCAAAGGTGCACACAAATCTGTCCAAGAACGCACAAAGTGTTGAAAAATAAAGGTTTCAATGTTTGACACGACATTAACAGAAACTTCACATAAACATTGGCTAAAACACACAAGTGCCTACCCTTGTGTTGTTAGTTGGTATGACTGCACTAGATGAGGGTGAGTGTGAGGGGTGGCTAGTGAGATGGGGATGTGATAATATAGATAGAGAGGGATGGGTGGAGGTGCAAGGTAAGTTGGTGTAAGGATGTGCAGGAGTAGGGTTGGGAAGGCAGAGTGAGGCACAGCAGGATGAGGTTGAGTGCGGCTCTGCAGTAACGTTTCGTGATCTACTGAGATCATTGAAAGGTTTGGCCCACTGCACCCAGGTCCTCCTGACCATATCCCTGCTTGTGCCCTCCTGTGCAATGTGCAACCAGGCTGCGTTGGTCTCCTGGGGAGGTCTCTTCCACCCATGGGAAGGGAAGAGAACCTCCCTGTGTGCTGTGACTCACTCCATAAGCATATGGAGGGAGTCGTGGGAGAGCCTGGGTGCAGCCCTGTGCCTTTGTGCAGTCATTGTCCGTGTTTGCAGCACCTCAATGCTGTAGAACACTGACCGCACAAATGTCAAAATAAAGTTGGTCATGATCCTTTGACGTCACCAGACCCGCTTCCTCTAACTGGCCGGCAAACGCGCTGGGCGGGGTTAACAAGCCCAATCAAGGGAAATCCATTTCACAGAGCGGGATGGAGCCAGCAGTGGCATCAGGACCCGCCGAGGTCAGCAAAATCACGGCCACAGCCTGTTCACATCAAACATGGCTCAAACTTGTTACTTTTAGCTCAAGAAGATCAACTTTTTAAATCCTTGTCAGGTGTGCTTTTATAGGAAGTGATGCTGAGTCTGATAAATTAGCATTTGACCATTTTAAATTGCAGGACGGAAGGGGCACACAGTGTTAATGGCTTTGGCTTTTTGTATTGTCCATCTTTAGTGCCGTATTCGTTATGTTTGCATGTTTTTTTCCCCTTTGTATTTCTCTCCTCTTCCTCTGGAGGCATTTTGGCCAATTTCCCTGGACCACCACTGCCCTGGTATTGGGCAGGCGCAGCCCGCGTGTAGCGCACTGCGTTTATCCAGGCAAATCTGCAGGCCTGGCTGCCGGCCTTGGGGCCTTCTGGGCGCTGCTGGAGGGCAGCGGTTAGAAGTGCCTAAGGGCCAACGATCTGGAGGATCAGGTCAAAATATGCTCACATTCTCCTTCAGGCTTGGCTTCAGCCGGCTGCTGAGGAATTTTCCAAATGCGCCCCTCCATCGGGACACCACCTTATCGCAGTTTCAAGAAATTGAGGTAAGAGGCCGGGATCGCTCCTTCCTGCTTTACTTGCATTGCCATGCTGGCTCTGCGCTTATTGCAGGCACAGGCCCTGCTCTGCCCCTCAGGGGAAACCTGGGGCGATATAAAAGGGGGGAGACGCGGAGTTACAGGTCTCTGCCCTCTTTTTCCCAACCTTTGCACCCGTATAATGGATGTTCCTTGGGTACAAAGGTCAAGAAAACTCACCCCATTGACTGGTTCTAGGGGCTGGGGCCACAGATGCCAGCAGTCCTCTGGCATCTTGCCAAAGTGCCCAGCCTTTCTTCATGTACGAGCCGGGACGGTGGCTGTTGATAGGGGACATCACAACCAAACCTAACCCTGCCCTCACCCAAAGCCTATATGCAAGCACTTTCCAGCAGGGATCGTTTGATAACAATCAGAAGTGGTAAGGCTGGTAAAAAAAAAAATTCTTCTGCTCTCCAGCCGAGGAGCGCAGAGGGCAAATGCGATTTCCCTGTTGACATCCCGGCTGAATTAAGCAAACTGAGCAGAGACTAGGGATTGTAGTTAGAACCTACATGATCTGCGTGGCTGAGAAACAGGCCAGGCTGTGCATCACACCACTGAGCCATCAGAAAAGGTTGTGCTCACAAGTTTAAAACAATGAGGAAAGAAAACACGTTAAAACACTTTGGGGGCTAAATTCGGTTGATTTGTGCCTCCCGTTAGATTCCTAAGAGGGCGCTAACGGGGCACAAATCAACTAGCGCCTGGGCGCGGCACCGCTAATGCCTCCCGCGAAATTCAGCGGGAGGTTAGCGACGGTGCTAACTGTTAGTGGCGCACGGCACTTCATCGCCGTGCGCAGCGCCCCGCTCGCGCCCCGGCTGTAATATTGGGTGGCGCCCCCCCAACTTACCGCCGGACGCTATGTCTGCATTGGCGCTACCTGGGAAAATCGGCCACGGGGGCGCTAACTTTTACCCAATTTTTACCCCTTTAAACTTATCGAAAATAATGTCAAATTGTCACAGCGGTCAAAGGACAGCATTGCACAAGAGCTTTCATACTGGGCTTTCTAAGAGCTGACTCTGCACAAAACCTCCATGTTGAGTTGATAGAACCCCTTCAAACTCTTTGGGGTAAAAATTGAGTCGCGCCCCATTTGGGGCGCTAACCTCGCCGGGGCGCGACTTTTAGCGCCCCGAAAAAATTAGCGGCCCCGCGCCGGAACTTCAGTGGTTGCGCCCCAAGAGGGAAGCGGGGCGCAACTGGAAGCAGCCCACATCCCTCTTGGGGCGCTGCGAGTGAATATCCTGGCGCTATGGCGCTGCGGCACGTCGCGCCGCGGTATTGCAGGCCTTCCTCCCCTTCTTAAAGGGGAGGGACCCTGCGCAGCGCGAACCGGGGCCCAGCTGGGCCCCCAGGGATCGGGAGTGCCGGCAAAAGAGCCCGGCACTCAAGAGAAGTGCTGGGCTCTTGGAGCGCAGCCGGCACTTCACGGTGGGGGGGCTTCACGGGGGCCGGGGGCAGGTGCTGGCAGGCGGCCAGCAACAAAAATGGCCGCCTGCCACCTCCGCTTTAAATATCGCCGCCCCGGCCGCACGTACGCCTCCCTGAACCCGTCGGACATAGCGTCTGGCGGTAAATCAGGGGGCGCGACTGAAGATCACGGCCGGGGCGCGAGCGGGGTGCTGCGCACGGCGATGACGTTATCGCCGGCGGCGCAGCGCCACAGGGCGCTACCGGCTGCCGCCGCCGCTAACCTCCCACTAAATTTTTCGGGAGGCGTGGGCGGCGCTGCGCCCGGGCGTTAGCTGCTTTACGCCCCATTAGCGCCCTCTTAAGGCGCTAACGGGAGGCGCAAGCAGCTGAATTTTTCCCCCTTTGTCATTTAAAGCTGGCTTTACTTATTCACTACTTTTAAAATGAAGAAAAAAAATCTCCTCACGAATGATCTTTTATATCATTAAGCAGTTTTCTATAAAGCAGTTTGCAGGTCATTCAACACATTAGCGCCCTCTCAATACAATAGCAAAATACTGCGGATGCTGGAAATCTGAAATAACAACAGAAAATGCTGGAAATACTCGGCAGGTCAGGCAGCATCTGTGGAAAGAGAAACAGAGTTAACGTTTCGGGTCGATGACCCTTCGTCAGAACTGGAAAAGGTTAGAGATTTAACGGATTTTTAAGTAAGTGTGGGGCGGGGAAAGGGGAGGTGGGGAGGAAAGAACAAAAGGGAAGGTCTGTGATAGGATGGAAGGCAGGAGAGATTAAAAGACAAAAGGGATGATGGTGCGAGGCAAAAGCTCCCTCTCAATGTTAACAGTTTCTGTGGATTCCTGCCTCCCCTCCCCCTCCCTTTTCTCTCTATTTCTTCCACCTTACTGAAATATTTACTCATCCTTCGGTCTTCAGTTTTTATGAAGGATGTGCACCCAAAATTAATTGAACTATCTTTTCTCTTCACGGATGCTGGCTGAGCATCTGTGTATTTCCATTATTTACTTTTCTTATTTTAGGTCATCTAAGGTGAGTTTTGACAATATTATAGATGCATCTTACATCAGTGTTATTAGTGCTGCAGTACATTCTGTTCAAGGGTCATTTTGAATTTGCAAACATGTTGCTTTCTTGCTACAACTCAAAGCGAGTTAATTGGGCAATGACAAAGTGGTGTGCTTCAGAAGACAACTTTTAATAGGTAGGTTAGACTACTCCAGAGCAATTCTAAATTTAACTGTGCTCTCCGTTACTGCAAGGCCGCAGGTACAAGCCCCAGTCCACAGACCTGAAAGCATAATCTAGGTGGATGCTTAAATGCAGTACTGAGGGAGTGCTGTACTTCGGAACACAGGAACAGGAGTAGGCCATTGAGCCCCTCGAGCCTGCTCTGCCATTCAATGAGATCATGGCTGATCTGCGACCTAACTCCACATGCCTTTGGCCCACATCCTTTAATACCTCGGGTTAACAAAAAGCTATCAATCTCCCGATTTAAAATTAACAATTGATCTAGCATCAATTGCCTTTTGCGGAAGAGAGTTCCAAACTTCCAGCACCCTTTGTGTGTAGAAGTGTTTCCTAATTTCACTCCTGAAAGGTCTGGCTCTTATTTTTAGACTACGCCCCCTAGTCCAAGGGAGAGAAATTTGTTTGGGCCACATGTTAGCGCCACAAGATGGCGCAAAAACGGCGTTGCTAGCTGTAATGACAGCTGATGCCGGTTCCAGCACTGCACGCCAAATCGGTCTTACCGGTAGCGCTGCCGGTAAACTCGCTCGCCAGGGACCTCGCCATCATGGAGATCGTGACATCAGTGAGTGTGCAACACTCACAGGACGCCCGATCTCCCAACTTCCTTATAGCCAATGGACTTACCAGCTGGAGTTAACACCGACAGATTGAGGTGGCGTGCAGCAGCAGGAAGCCGGCTCCAGTGACGCTATTTAACGGGATCCTCACCAATCACTCGCACCTGACAGGTTTGTGACGTTTGAGTGGCTGTGTGTTAGTTCCTGCTAGTGCAACAGTTTTCTTTAGTAATTTCAAGGTTCTTTGGTATTAGGAGTGTTCTGGCAAGTACAAAACTGCATAATTATTTCTGGAAAGATTCAATCTACAACACTTGCCAAGATTAATGGGCATGATGTGGAGATGCCGGTGTTGGACTGGGGTGGACAAATGTGAGAAGTCGCACAACACCAGGTTATAGTCCAACAGCTTTATTTGAAATCACAAGCTTTCGGAGCGCTGCTCCTTCGTCAGGTGACGAAGGAGCAGCGCTCCGAAAGCTTGTGATTTCAAATAAAGCTGTTGGACTATAACCTGGTGTTGTGCGACTTCTCAAGATTAATGGGGGTTGTACTGGCAGTCGACCTCGCCCTCCAGGATCTACGGTGGAGGGAGCAGAGGCAGCGAGAAAGACGGGAACATGTGCACAGAGGGAGGAGGAGGGCCATCAGGGCTCTCAACAGGAGGCCTTACCCTCCGAGGGTATTCCGAGAGCGCTTCTCCTACCTTCAATTAAGCGAGGAGCAGTGTATTAGCAGGCTCCGCTTCACCAAGGAGGTGGTCACAGAACTCTGTCACCTGAGATTGGATGCCACCAAGGAGAGACTGCATGAGAGCTTCCGCTGCAGCACTAAGACATTGGGGTCGCTTCCGCCTGTGCTGCAATGGAAGCTGTGACATCGCCCATCATGCACACCATCACGTCTGTGTCGCCACGGTCTCTCTGGGAGTCTACCAACATTTGCAGACTGGAAATGATGGGCTCTATGCTCTGTGCAGAGCCTTGTGCAATGTTGGAGGAGGACACCGCCACACTCCTTGCCATTGCCGAGAGGCTCTCTGGCAGCCTTGCCATTGCACCTGTCATTTCCGTGTGCATGCCCATCACCCTTCTGCTAAAGGCCTCCCCATCGAGGTCCTCATCTGAGTCCTGTGCAGCAGAACTCCCATGCGAACTCGCCCTCCGGGGAGCTGGCCCCCGAGCTACCCTTTCCCCCCGGCCTTGCTGCAGCCCACCCGTGCCCGGTGCCTCACCCTGTGCAGATCCCGCTACTGCACTAGCCTCTAAAGAACACGTAGTGCCAGTATCTGAGCTGGTGTCTGCGGGTGACAGATGCAGTGACGCGGTGTCTTCTTCCTGTTCCTCTTCTCCTGCCTTGCTCTCTACGGTGCCCTCAGGAACAGGCTGCTCAGGTGCTTGCTGATTATCTGAAAGCAGAAAGGCACAAGAGTCGGGTTATGGTGAGGGGAAGGGGGCAGGAAGGCAGAAATGCATGCGAACAACATGAGTAGCTGGAAAATGCAAAGCGATTGTGGCTGAGGGGGAAGTAGGATGTGAGAAGAAGGAGTAGGCATGAACAAACCGTTGTTGCCCTCAAGGGGGGTTGTAAGATCTTAACGATCTCTGAGTTCTTGGACAAGACACCAATAGGCAGCAGCCAGTATGTTTGAGCAATAGATCAAGATTTATTAAGCATACAGCGTAATATACTTAATATTAGGCGATCATTTTAACGAGTAGCTCACAGCCCTAGGTCTCTGGAACCCCTCGGACACAGATGATGTTGTCTTAAGTCTATCCCTTTGTCCTCGCAGTACATCTGTGTAAAGTTATTCTTTGAGTATCGAGGTTTTAACCCTTTTCTTATCAAAAGTTCGTTTGGCCACTGTCCATATATGGTCTTCAACAAAATCACCCTTTTTAATTGGTTCTAATGGCCAAAATACCATTGTCACTCAGACTAAGGCAGCATCCCGCCTTTCCAGTATTTTTCCACCAACTTTGCCATGTTCAGTGTTATCTTGTTTATAGTTTTTCACCCCATTGGAATTTACTATATCTCTTTCATTTCTAGCTTCCCTGGTACAAGGCCTTTACACCAAGGGCCCATATCAGCGCTGTTTCACTAGTCTTGAGGTATCCAAACTATCTCACTTTAATCTACCAGATAAATACTTTATCTCCATGATCTCTCTCATTTTATGTCCTTATATTAATTATTTTTTAAATATTGTTGCAATTAGTTTTGTTAAGCGAATTCTAAGTTCTATACAGCATCATAATATGTTATTAAATGATTTAACCTTCACTCGCAGCCTGTGGCTGTTTGTTATCAAAACTTAGTCAAAACTGCTTTTGACTGTGCAGCTACATTATGGGTAATATTATTTGGTCAATGGCTACACTTGAAGTTATACATATATGATTCTCATCTACTAAATATCTTTAAATATCAGCCTTTCGTACAAGTTAACCAGGGAATTGGTACCCTTCAGATGGGACAAGACAAAGCGGCTAGTATTGTGTAATAGATCCGACCTCGAAAGTAGCTTCCTGATCAGCTGCTGCTCTTGAGGAGGGATAAACCCCGTGGGGAGTGGGGAGTGCCCGTGAATTGCGCGCCGATAGTTATTGATGTTAGAGGTCTGTTAAGAAAATCACCAAATGGCTAGTAAAAGTTGTGTTAATGCATATAAGTGTAAGTTAGACAGAGGCGCCTGTGCGGAGGAAGTGCAGGTATTATTGACGGAATGTATAATCAAAGGAGACCGAGTTACCTTTGAAAAAGTGATAAACTTTATTCCGGAAAGTCTGTCTCAGAAAAAACACAACGGGTTAAGAGAGAAACATAGCCAGGTGGTTAAGCATAAAGTGCAGGAGAGAGAGGGAGAGATAAAGAAGGGAAAAGATCTAATTTGCAGGCTAACCAATCTGAAAACTCAGCAAAGGAAGGGAAAAAACAGCGATTTGGAAAGCCAGGAAAAGCTGCTGAGACGCCGGTGTAAAAAGAGAAAAAAAAATAGAAACTTAAAGCTTTACCGACATGGAAGTCTGTGCCGAGACAAATAAAACACAAGATTTGCTGAGTGAAAGGAACCTTAAAAAATGCTGGAATTTCAGTTTGTGTGAAACTGTATGTTAAAGAGTGAAAGTTTACCTGACTATGAATGTTTAAGAAGTTACAGTATTTCTTTTGTCTGAAAGTTTGTCTTTAAAAGAAAGATTCTGTTATGTTTGTTTTAGCTCCATCCACTTCTCTGTGTTAAAAGCGTTTAAAACTTTTGTCTTGTCTTGGATATTGGAAGTTTAAAAGAATGTGCGAATAAGATTGTGCCCCAAGAATTGGAAAAAAAAACCTCTGAACTACAATTTAAGTTAAGCTGGTGTGTAAAAACTGAGAAGAACAACAAAAAGTTTGTTTAACAAAAGATTAAGTTTCAGTCTAAGATTTAACCTTGGAGTCGCGGTTGCTATGGTGAAATCTTCAAAAGCAGTTTGATTTGATTTGTTTAAATGTGAGAAACTAATTTTTCTCCAGTTATATTCAATGTTTTTACAGTATTTTGGAAAGGCATCTGAAGAAAGGACTATAAGAAATATGACGTAATTTACGGTTTTCTGCAAAACGTGCTATTTTGTTTTGTTTTATCTGTTCTGTTCGTGTTTAGTTAAAGTGTGAAAACACAACTGTCTTTTTCGATCGGGAATTTTTTTTTTAAATTTACGTGAAGTGACGCAATTGCGTGCGCCTGATAATGTTTCGCTCCACCTTCTTAAAAACCTGCAAAGGTCTTAACCCTTTCCACTGACAGCTGTTTAAGTTCACCAAGCAACAACTTTAGTATGAAATTTAAAGATATTGGACATTATTAAATTTAAGTTTCTTAATTTTAAGTTAATATTTCCCCACAGTGACAGAAGGAAAGTTATGATTTGATAAATTAACCCCCTGGGCTCTAAGCAGAGTCACAATGGATTATCTTCTTTCTTTTGTTATATGAAAGTTACTTTGTAAACTAATTGCAACACTTCTGTCTCTAATGTTAAAACACTGTGTAAGCCACCTAGCCTGAGAATCACTCGTTTCTGAAATTGGAAATGGAAGATAAATTGATAGAAATTAAATTGAACATTGACAAAACCTGGCAGTTCAACAATACTGCTGTTTGGATTTTGGGATAATTTTGAAATAACAAAATGGACTCAGGCACTATATATTGGGTTACTTTTGGGAAAATAAAAGATCCTCTAAAATAATGATAAATAAAAAAGTGTTAATAACTTGGACCAAGTGGGAATGTTTGATCTATGTTTTCTACCTTTAATATTGTACTAGACAGTAAAGTTCCTCCAGGGCTCATGAATGAGATATGAATGGTAATTAATGGGATGTGTAAAATGGAGAGAGGAAGTGACTGAGGGTGTGAGATAGAAACAGGAGAATTACACCACCAAATGGGAATTTTCCAAACTTTCTCGTGAAAGTCAGGAAAGTGTAGTTAAGAATAGTAAATTGATAGCTTTCTCTTGGAGACATTTGTGTTCCTGCCTATAATGAACTTTTTAAGAAAACTGAATTTGATAGTCTGGCCACTATCCAAGACATCGGGACCATGCGGTGGAAGATGAACAAAGACCTCCAGACAATCTTTTGATAAGATCACCTGAAAGCCCAAGAAAGGCTTGTATCGGATGGCACATGTGGCATAATATGGAGATACCGATATGAGTGTGTAAATGTGATTTGTTACGTATGAGGCAATTACCATCTGCAAATGTATGTTGAATCTGCACTGAAGAACGGGTCTCAGACATGCTCAGTTACTTGACAACAGCAAGACATGAAATGGTTAATGTGGCTCAGGAGAGCGAGACAACTTTTAAAGCATTGACACATACTCCATCGAGAAACTATCTAATTAATGAAACAATCAGAATAGAGTTAAACACACTGGTACCTGTTAGAGGGATTGAAATTGAAGTTGAAGTGGAGAGTTACATGGAATCTGGATTGGGACAATTGAGGGCTAAGGAGAAATCATGTTTAGTAAGAATTATCCACAAGATGGATTAGATGTTAAACTGTAATGTCGCTTGAAATGACTGTAAGACTGAATTATAATCTGTGACTGTAATAATTGTGTTTTGTAGGTAACAGAGCATGAGAAAAACCAGTACGAATCCAGTATGAGGTGATTTTGGTGGTGCCTCCTGTGTCACTACTACCGCAACTACCATGCTTTATGGGTCTAACAGGACCTGTCCCATCAACCAACATGTTTTTCTTAATATCAAAACCTATGCTCAAGTGAAACTGACAGTAAATGAGATACTTAAGTATGAGCTGCACAATTATGTGGCACAATTCGGGTACGACATTCCCCTGTTGTCTGAGGGTTTCAGTGAGCTCATGATGCGACTGAACTCCTCCCTAAAGCATTTTTATGTTTTGGAGCAAGAGAACTCGAGAATAGATATTGAAATTGACAGCATAGAGGACAATTCACACTGGTGGGATATTGGGCTTAATATATCAGCACCCCCTTAGGTTCTTATTATTTCACATGCTCTGGTAGTTCTCCAGCTTGTAATGATAGTGTATTTGATATATGTAACCTGTGTAGTAAGACTTTGATACATAAGCCAATTGGGTACTCATGCCTATGACTAACCAGCACTAACAAATTAATTGAGCACATCGAAAGAGAAGATCCGAAGCAACGTCGAGGAGACCCCAGGTGGGGTAACATCAGGAAAGATAGAAGAAACAGAGGATACCCCAGGCGGGGCAGAATTGGAACACCGGAACAGTGAATTGAATTTAAGTAAGGGATCAGATCAGGGCCATTACTGCCAGATCGTATGATGCAGCAATAGGAGCAGCAGGCGGAGGAGAAAGGATAGACTGGGACGCACTAGAAGGCAAGACATATCAGCACGGCCGACATGATGGTTGGGGAGACCCCGGGGTGTCCCCAGCTATGAGAATAGGTGGTCGGCCCCTGTGAGTGTCAAAGTTAGCACCCAGGCCTATAATGAAAAGGGGGATAAAACCTCATTTGAGAAGCGCTCCGTTCCCCTCAATTAGAGGACTCCAACTTGCAGCAACGCTAGTCAGAGAATAGATTGAAGTAGTCGAAGAATCAATGTTTAAAACATTTCATCCTCGAGGTGGGAACTTGTACGAAAGGCTGATATTTAAAGATATTTTGTAGACGAAAATCATATATGTATAACTTTAAGTGTGGCCATTGACCAAATAATATTACCCATAATTACTCCTGGGTAACTAAAAAAGCTAAGACTTGTTCAAAATGTAGCTGCACAGTCAAAAGCAGTTTTGACTAAGTTTTGATAACAAACAGCCACAGACTGCGATTGAAGGTTAAATCATTAAATAACATATTATGATGCTAAGTAGAAATTAGAATTCGCTTCACAAAACTAATTGCAATGATATTTAAAAAATAATTAGTATAAGGACATAAAATGAGAGCGATCATGGAGATAAAGTATTTATCTGGTCGATTAAAGTGAGATAGTTTGGATACCTCAAGACTAGTGAAACAGCGCTGATATGGGCCCTTGGTATAAAGGTCTTGTACCAGGGAAGCTAGAAATGAAAGAGATAAAGTAAATTCCAATGGGGTGAAAAACTATAAACAAGATAACACTGAACATGGCAAAGTTGGTGGAAAAATACTGGAAAGGCGGGATGCTACCTTAGTCTGAGTGACAATGGTATTTTGGCCATTAGAACCAATTATAAAAGGTGATTTTGTTAAAGACCATATATGGACAGTGGCTAAACGAACTTTTGATAAGAAAAGGGTTAAAACCTCGATACTCAAAGAATAACTTTACACAGACGTACTGCGAGGACAAAGGGATAGACTTAAGACGACGTCATCTGTGTCCGAGAGGTTCCAGAGACATAGGGCTGCGAGCTACTCGTTAAAACTATCGCCTAATATTAAGTATATTATGCTGTATGCTTAATAAATCTTGATCTCTTGCTCAAACATACTGGCTGCTGCCTATTGGTGTCTTGTCCAAGAACTCAGAGATCGTTAAGATCTTACAGGGTCAACGTCGCCAGTGACCACGGTGCCCACGAGCTGGCACCCTAGGATCTGCAGCACTCGACTCTCCAGGTCACTCAGTTGTTCAATGTGGGCTTGGCACTCGCCTGTCCGCTCCTGCTCCCTCCAGTTGTGAGCCACCTTGGCCTGCAAGAGAAAGGAAAGTGTGTGAGTGAGTGTGGAGCAATGTGTTTGGGTGATGTGCCTGCCATAGTTGAATAGCTGTCATTGTGTGCAAGCTGTGAGATGTGGGTGTGAGTGTGAGTGTGAGTGTTGCTAGGTAGAGATTGTTGGTGGGTGAGTGCTGGGGGTGTGGTGCATTGAGCAGTGTGTGAAGCTTGTGGTACAGATGGTGGTATGTAGCATTTGTTGAAGCATTCAATCACCCTGACCACCCGTGTGAGGTTATTAATCTTCTTCCTGCACTGTGTGGGGGTCCTGGGGACCACAGTGCTGCCGGTGATGTGCTGCACTACCTCCCTCCACATGGTGCGGAACACTTGTGGTGAGGGCATCCTACCAGTTGGCGGGTACAGGACCGCCCTCCTTCTCTCCACCGCAAAAACCAAAGCCTCCAAAGCTTCGTCAGAGAACCTCCGGGCTCTCTCCCTGGGGCAGCAATCTGCCATCACGACAACTTTTTCACTGCTCCGGATCCTTCTCCTTCTTCTTGTTAGGATTGTTGGGTCAGCTACACACCCAATAATGATGAGAATGAGGTGCTGCAGCATCAATGAACCTCCCCTTTAAGTAGTGAAAAAAGTCTGTGGCAATCATGACTTGCAATTAGACTGCCCCTGATATTGGTCCAGTTTTTCAGTGTAACGCCAATGAGCTTGGGTTTTTAGACTAGATTTATGACTGCAATCATTTTAATGAGTGAGCACGAATTTTGCGTACAGTCTAGACGATTTTCACCTGCCGCTACTTAACCATTTTTAGTCTAAACACTGCCCATTCCTTGGATATAATGAATTTCTAGCCCTTTGACTCCCCAACCAATGGAAATAGTTTCTCTCCATCTACCGTATCTGTTCAGATGAGACATTAAACCGAGGCCTCATCTGCCCTCTGAGGTGGGAGTAAACGATCCCATGGCACTATTTCGGAGAAGAACAGGGGAATTCTCCCCAGTGTCCTAGACAACATTTATGTCTCAACCAACATCACTATATTAGCTTCTCTGGACATTTCCCTCAGTGTTGTTTGCGAGACCTTGCTGTGTGCAAATTGGCTGCCGCGTTTCCCTACATTGCAACAGTGACTACACTTCAAAAGTATTTTATTAGCTTTAAAGCACTTGGGGACGTCGTGAGGTCATGAGAAGTCCAATATGAATGCAAGTTCTTTCTTTCTTGCTGGAGTTTCGAAGAATGAGAGGAGATCTCATTGAAACTTATAAAATTCTAACAGGGCTAGACAGACTAGATGCAGAAAGGATGTTCCCGATGGTCGGGGAGTCCAGAACCAGGGGTCACAGTCTAAAGATAAGGGGTAAGCCATTTAGGACAGAGATGAGGAGGAATTTCTTCACCCAGAGAGTGGTGAACCTGTGGAATTCTCTATCACAGAAGGCAGTTGAGGCCAATTCAGTAAATATATTGAAGAAGGAGTTAGATATATTTCTTAAGGCTAAAGGTATCAAGGGATATGGGGAGAAGGCAGGGACAGGGTACTGAGTTTGGATGATCAGCCATGATCTCATCAAATGGCGGAGCAGGCTCGAGGGGCCGAATGGCCTACTCCTGCTCCTATCTTCTATGTTTCTATGTTTCTGAGACATGTCTTTGTTGCATTTGCCTCTGGCTGCATCCTGTTGATATACTACCTAATTAAAAATATAATAATATACCAGCATTACAATTTCATGTATTTTAAATCAAACTATTTCCTCTTTCAACAGTTTCCATAACTGTACCTTGTACACTATGATGCTTCTGAGGCAGAGCTGCATGGCCCCAAGGATTGATAATTGCCCTACTTGTAGTAATCTGTTCATTGGATGAAATGCCATTTCACACAATGCTATACACACACTTCAGATAACTGGCTAATACACATAGGTGAGAATTTATACAGGCTAAAGGGATTTATATTTATTCACAATTCAATGGAGATATGGAGCATTAAAACATTCAACAAATACTATGCAAGGGCTATGCAAAAATATAATGAGCAAAGTCTGTAATGGGTTAATTAATCCTTTTGAGCAACGTCTTTGGATATTAACACAGTTTCTAGATTGGTAAATGTTGCCTGTCCACTTTGTGTTTTGATTGGAATTGAATTACGATGTATATAATGCGAGCCTCATGTTTTGGAGTCCTCCTGACCAAATCTCAAAATGAGTTACTGGCCTTAAAGGTCCTCCAGTTTTTTAAATGTTGGACAGCAGAGGCTTCGATTCAGGGAATTATCAGTTGTTTCCTTTCCTGGGGAAAGGCAAACAAGGACCCACGGTATCCCATTAGCAGGGAGTGCCATGCATGGAACAGTACCCCCCGGGCATGAGTCATTGCTTCAAGAGAGAGGAAGAAAAAAGAAGAATATTAACCAAAAAAAATCTAAATTTAAAACAAATATGCAGTATTACAGGATTAGAAACACTATTTTTAGTGAAATTATACCAGAAATAGGAATGATGAAAAGAGCTTTGTGAGACGTTGGAATCACAACTGTTGAAAAATAAAGCAGTTCTATTTAAAATACTTGAAACTGTGATGCTGCTATATTATTATATATTTAATTAGGTGGTGTAACAAGAAGATACAGCTAAAGGCAAGTGTAATGAAGTAATCTTTCAGAAAAATGATTTGTATGATCCAGGAACATATCGACTGCCTCAAGAGAATATGTCAAAGTGGAATTAATGGCCTGGAATTTGCGGTCGGGATGACGGTGAACTGGCAGCGTTCGCCGTCATTCCGCCTTTGAAACTGACCTCAACTTCGGGATTTGGCGCGTGCGCAGTCCTGTGCGGAATTCATGAAGTTGTGGTCTGTCATCCGCTGCTCCAACACAGGATGCGCTGTGCTCCCACACCCCCGCACCCCCCCCCTCCCCCACCCACCCCGCCACCTCCCACCACCACGGAGCCGGCAATCAGTGTAATCTCTCAAATCAGAGAAACTGCCAAAAACTTCGGCTCTTCCGCAGTAATTACGCTGTTAAATTCCCCACTGAAAGTTAGACCCAAAGGGATTAGGTGTAACTGGGGTTTTAACAGCGTATTGACTGCTAAACAAAGGTTACGGCCCTGAAAATCTCATTTTAATTTTGTGCTGTGTCAAATACTATGCAAGGGCGATGCAAAAATATAATGAGCAAAGTCTGTAATGGGTTAATTTTAATGAAAATTAAAATTTTTAAGAAACTTTTAAATTTTATCGTAAAAGTTGTTCATCTTTATTTCATGTTTGCCTTTTCCCCACGTGAGAGCCCCTATCTTTGTTTTGCTCCCTCTAACATTTTTCAAAAGTTAGAATTTTAACAGCTTACTCACTTCCTTGTTGCTGCTGAGACAGCTTGTTGACGTCACAGCAGCTCGCACTCGGGGATCCCCACGAAACTCCATTGATTTGAACTACCTGTCGGAAAATCCAAACTTCTCCACACAGAGATTGTGAGATCTTTGCGCTAAGTTTACTCCGGGCCCAGCGGCAAACGCCTTTGCTTCGCCGCTGACCGCAAATTCCGGGCCAATATGAGAGTTGGACACAATAAGAAACTCATCAGACCCAAACCACCGCAAAGGCATGCACGTACACACGCTCGCGCATAAACACGCACACATGCACACACACATACATGTGCACACACACATGCGCAGTAGAAACAATTTTTCCCTTTAGCAACTCTAGTGTAAAAGCTTGGATTTGCAAGAAGGAGATAGATATATTTCTTAAGGCTAAAGGGATCAAGGGATATGGGGAGAAAGCAGGGACAGGGTACTGAATTTGAATGATCAGCCATGATCTCATTAAATGGCAGAGCAGGCTCGAGGGGCCGAATGGCCTACTCCTGCTCCTATCTTCTATGCTTCTATCAGCAAATTGCATTGACACATGCTGAGCGATTTTAGACGTCGCCACTCCTCTTACCGCCCTCTCCAAAGCACGCCATTGCCAGCGCGTAGAGCCAGGATAAAGCGACGGCGATCTACAGACCTCCGCCAAGGTCTTCAATAACTCTGCAGTGTATGTCCAGTCCAGTGAGATGGCTCATGGGCGTTACTGCAGAAACACCTCAGCAGCCTGTTCTATGCACGTTAGATGTCAGTGAGTTCTTGCACGTAATGTGTACAGAGCAGCATCTGGTTACCAATAGTCTGGGGGATTTGTACTGCATCTAAAGGCCTGATCCATTACTGTCGGGCAGTTGTGTAATGCAGGACGTACACTTTGTTGGTGAAGTGCTAAGATGAAAAATAGAGTGTCCGAGTGTTTTTTGATTGCAGTGAGTGCTTTACTTCCTTGGTTGCTGAATGGTGGTAGATTTTGTTCAGTAAATATAGTGCATGTGGCTAAAAGGGTATCACCATAGCCATACCTGTGGCTAGTCAGCAATTTCTATGGGACAACACTGGTATAGAGATCAGATAGTGCACTCTGAGGATGATTGCCCCACTCTGTAATCCAAGCACTGTTCTCTAACAAAAAGGGAAGATTGGTGGGTAAGCTATTCCTAAGCTCAGCTAGGACTGTCCAGTAGGAAATATGTGCAATTAAAATTGATTAGTTTATACAACTAGGGGGGGAAATTCAATTGGTTAGTGCCTCCAGTTAGCGCTTGACGGGGGCTCGAACGGGTCGCTGATGCAGTAGTGCCGAGGTGAGGCGAGGCGAATCCAGTGACGCACACCAAATCTGGCCCCCCCCATAGAGCCGCCGCTTCGAGTTACCGCCTGGGACCTCAGCGCCAGGAAGATCGTGACGTCAGTGAGCGTTCAACGCTCACTGGGCACCCGATCTGCAAAATTCATCGTCACCCCCTGCCTTCGCGCCTCGCCCCGACAGCGACAGGGAGAGGAGGCATCAGGCAGGCGGATGCCGGCTCCTGGGGCGCTAATTAAAGGGATCATCAGTAATGAGTCGCAGCTGTCATGTTAGTGCTGTTTCACTGCTTCCTTGTCAATTTGACATTGAATTAAACTGTTGCACAGTCATTTAAAGGTTGTTTAGTATCAGAGTGTTATGGTCACCGACAATTCGTTACATTTATTCTCACAACATTTCAAAGTACATTAATGGGGGCTGTACTGGCAGTCAACCTCGCCCTCCAGGATCTACAGCGGAGGGAGCGGAGGCAGCGAGAAAGACTGGAACGTGTGGCCAGAGGGAGGAGGAGGGCCATCAGGGCTCTCAACAGGAGGCCTGACCCTCCGAGGGTATTCCAAGAGCACTTCTCCTACCTCCAATTAAGCGAGGAGCAGTGCATTAGAAGGCTCTGCTTCACCAAGGAGGTGGTCACAGAACTCTGCCACCTCCTGCAACCAGACCTCCAGCCTCAGATCAGGGCGACCACGACTCGCTCAGTGGCAGTCAAGGTCACCGTCGCCCTCAATTTCTTCGCCAGCGGATCCTTCTAGTCTGCAACAGGAGACATAGCTAACATCTCACAGTTCGCCGTCCATCGCTGCATCCGGGACATCACAGAGGCTCTCTACAGTAGGAGAAGGGACTACATTGGCTTCCCCATCACCAGAGAGAAGCAGAACGAGCGTGCATGTGGCTTTGCCAGGATAGCGGGCTTCCCCATGGTGCAGGGCACCTACGTGGCTTTGCGGGCACTGCATAACAATCCTGAGATCTTCGGTAACCGCAAAGGCTACCACTCACTTAATGTGCAGTTGGTGTGCGACCACAGACAGTGAATCCTCAATGTGAATGTCCGCTATCCTGGCAGCAGCCACGATGCCTTCATCCTGCGCCAGACCGGTGTGCCAGCACTCTTCCAGCCACCACGTCAAGCTAGCTGGTCGGAGACAAGGGTTATCTGCTCTCCACCTAGCTCATGACTCCCCTCCGCAACCCCAACACTCCTGCCCAGCACTCAGATAATGAGAGCCATGCCGCCACCAGGAACATCATCGAGCAGACCATCAGGCTGCTCAAGCAATGGTTCCGCTGTCTTGACCGCTCGGGAGGAGCCCTCCAGTACTCGGCTGAGCGGGTGTCCCATTTCATCGTGGTCTGCTGCATACCCCATAACTTGCCATCATGAGGGCCCAGCCCTTGCCACCAGGGATTGCAGGACCACCTCAGGAGGAGGAAGAGGGAGAGGAGGAGGACGAGGAGGAAGAGGAAGACGAGGAGGAGGAGGAGGAGGAAGAACAGGAGCGAGGGAGGAGGCCACTCCATCGGCCTTCTGGAAGGGCAGTCCTGTGACCACCTCATCAGACTGTGGTTCCAATAAATTAAACCCCAGATCCCGGTTGCTCACCACATCCCCATCATTCCATTCCTGTCACAGGCCAAATCACAGCGCAAAGCTGAAATGAGAGACACCACAAAATAATCCAAACTGACTTAATAAATTTATCAATAATCAGTTAACACATATTTACAACAATATTAGCTATTCACCCTTGTGAAATCCCTTAGTGCCCCTCGTTACTGTGCCTTTGCCTACTCTAGTGCTCCTACGAAGTGTTGGCCCAGTGGCTGTAGCGCGGCTGGTGGAAGGCTGCTGAGTGTCCGTGCGGGAGACTTCAGATGGCCTTGCAGGACACCCTCGACCAGCTCTGGGCCTGGAAGGCCCGGCTGTAGAATGCACCACCTCAGCATGGGCGACAGCAGTCTGAGCTGGCTGGATGACAGGCAGTGACAAGGGCAATGGCGGAGTGGCAGTGGTGGGAGCAGGAAAGTTGTCATCCTGAGAGGACAGCAGCTTCCTGCTCCACTGACCCACTAGCCACTCCCCCGGGACAGCACCTCAGCATCCCCAGCAATCTGTTGCAGCACAGATTGCTGGCCTGCTGCGACACCATGAAAGCCCTGGTCGACGGTGGTAGACCCAGCCACAATGGCAGCAGTCAGAGCTTGCGTTGCATCACGCTGAGACTGCATGAGACAGTCTGAGATTGGATGCCACCAAACATAGACTGCATTACAGCACTAAGATGTTGCGTCGCTTCCACCTGTGCTGCAATGGAAGCTGCCAGATCACCCATCACATGAGGCATCAGGTCTGGGTCACCACAGTCTCTCTGGGAGTCTACCATCATTTCCAGACTGGAAATGATGGGCTCCATGGTGTGTGCAGCACCTTGTGCAATGTTGGAGGCGGACTCCTTCACACTCCTTGCCATTACCGACAGGCTTTCGGGCACCTTGCCATTGCACCTATCATCTCCGTGTGCGTGTCCATCACCCTTCTTCTAAAGGCCTCCCCATCGAGGTCCTCAACTGAGTCCTGTGCTGCAGAACTCGCACGCGAACTCACCCTCCAGGGAGTTGGCTCCCAAGCTACCCTTTCCCCCTGGCCTTGCTGCAGCCCACTCATCCCCGGTGCCTCACCCTGTGCAGATCCCGCTACTATATAAGCCTCTAAAGAATGCGTGGTGCCAGTATCTGAGCTGGTGCCTGCGGGTGAGAGATGCAGTGACGCGGTGTGTTCTTCCTGCTCCTCTTCTCCCGCCTCGTTCTCAATGGTACCCTCAGGGACAGGCTGCTCAGGTGCTTGCTCATTATCTGAAGCATAAAGGCAGATGATTCAGGTTAAGGTGAAGGGAAAGGGCAGGAAGGAAGAAATGCATGCATAATGCATGATTAGCTGGAAAGTGGGAAAGACTTGTGGGGTGAGGGAGAAGTGGGATGTGAGAAGAAGGAGTAGGGATGAACATACTGTTGTTGTCCCCAAGGGGGTCAATGTCGCTGGTGGCCACGGCGCCCACCACCTGGTGCCCAAGAATCTGCAGCATTCTATTCTCCAGCACAGACAGTGGTTGGGTGTCAGTTTGTCCCCCACCTGTGCGCTCCTGATCCCTCCTGTTGTGAGCCACCTTGGTCTGTAAGTGAGAGGAAAGTGTGTGAGTGAGTGTGGAGCAATGTGTTTTTTTTAATTCATTAATGGGATGTGGGCATCACTGGCAAGGTTTGGGTGATGTGCCTACCATAGTTGAATAGCTGTCCCTGGGGCGTGGATCTGCCATCATTACAGCTGCTTGAGTCATCCGGCTCCTGCTCCTTAACCTGCTGCTGCTGGCTGAGACAGCTGCACAGCCAGAACTGATGAAAATGAGGTTCTGCAGCAACAATGAACCTCCCCTTTAAGAACTGGAACGAGCCTGTGGCAATGATGGCTTGTGATTAGGCTGCACCCGATATTGGTCAGCGCTTCGAGTTTAACGCCACTGAGCTAGGTCATTAGCGCTTGATTTAGCGCTCCAATCCTTCCTTTGTGCAATGAGACTAATTTTGTGTGCAACCTGGCGCTAATTCTCAAACTTTTTAAAAGTTACCAGCCCATTCCTGGGCTATAATGAATTTTCCCCCCCTATTCTCTTCTCCACAGTCAAAGCCCGTTCACACAAAATTACTTTCCTGGGAAAGATTCTGCTTGCATCAACATTTCTATAAGCTGCAGATAAAAATAGCAAAGTTGGAAATCTTTGTATGATGGTCCACCAAATTATTAATTTACTGATTCAATCTAAGCAGAAAATGCTGGAACCAAATTATTACCTGATAGAAAGTGATTACTTTTCAAAATGTGTTGATGTCTCCTGATGATATTTTACAATGGAGTTATATTTCGTGCATTGAGCATTAACATTCCGATAACTGGGGAACATCTCATGTTTAGGCCAGGAATTGGTATTCAAGTGTTGCAACTCTGACAGTGGGATTGAATGGAAAGTGATTTGGTCCATTAAGTTCTATACTCTGGGAGTGAATACAGTGCAGTTTGGTTCTTTGAAATGCTACACCTAGGGTGAATGGGAAATAGTTTGGTCTATTGGAATTCTATATAGTGGGAATGAATGGAAAGCGGTTTGGCGCATTGGGTCAAGGGTGTAATTATCTAGAGTCAGCTTCATTTCTGTCACGAGTGAGTTGAAATGTTGATAACATTATGAGGAGGATAGTGATAGACTTCAAGAAGACATAGACAGGCTGGTGGAATGGGCGGACACATGGCAGATGAGATTTAATGCAGAAAAGTGCAAAGTGATACATTTTGGTAGGAAGAACAAGGAGAGGCAATATAAACTAAAGGGTACAATTCTAAAGGGGGTGAAGAGAGACCTGGGGGTATATGTGCACAAATCGTTGAAGGTGGCAGGGCAGGTTGAGAAAGTGGTTGAAAAAGCATACTGGATCCTGGGCTTTATAAATAGAATTGAGAGGTCGCACAACACCAGGTTATAGTCCAACAGTTTTATTTGAAATCACAAGCTTTCGGAGCTATCGATTGCTCCTTCCTCAGGTGAAGTAAATAGAAGCATAGAGTACAAAAGCAAGGACGATATGATGAACCTTTATAAAACACTGGTTCGGCCTCAACTGGAGTATTGTGTCCAATTCTGGGCACCACACTTTAGGAAGGATGTGAAGGCCTTAGAGAGAGTGCAGAAAAGAGTTACAAGAATGGTTCCAGGGATGAGGGACTTCAGTTACGTGGATAGACTGGAGAAGCTGGGGTTGTTCTCCTTAGAGCAGAGAAGGTTGAGAGGAGATTTGATAGAGGTGTTCAAAATCATGAGGAGTCTAGACAGAGTAGATTGAGAGAAACTGTTCCCATTCAAGGTTGCTTAATTCAAAGTAGCTGTTCATTTGAATTGAAATAGTGCTCAACTCACCTCCTGTCCTGTTTTCTTTAAATTGCTTGATTCACAATAATGGATAATTTGATTTTTCAAGCAAAAAATAAAACCGACAGGAGTAGAATGTACTTTAAAAGATGAACAGAAACAAGCAGAAAAGAGGAGAAAAAAAGGATGCTAAAAATAAGCATAATCGCCACTGTTTGATTTTTAAAAGGGGTACTGATGTCGAAACTGGGAGGACAAAATTTGATTAGGCTGGAAAACGGGCGCAGGGGATCACGATGTGCGATCTGCCCACGCCCGTTGAAAGTAGTGCCGCCAGCACGTGAAATTCATGCTGCCTGCACATTACCATGATTGCAGCGCTAAACGCGCTACTGGTTGGCTCAGCGCTCAACAGGGCGGCCAATATCCTGTGCAGTCTGCTCTCCATTTAAAGGTTGCCAGCAGAGTCACAGGCTGTCCTGCACTTCTTAAATGGGAGGTGCTCTGATTCAGAAGGACCTCATTGTTGGTGGAGCTAGAGCACTAAATATGACTCAACAGGGGAGAGAGCGTGCACCTTGGTTCTCCGGTGCAGCACTGGAGGCCTTGGTGCAGGGGGTGTACAGGTGGAGATGGATCCTGTACCCACAGCAGGGGACAGGAGGCCTTCCAGGAACACTGTAAGAAGGCAGTGGGAAGAAATAGCAGAAGCCGTCAGTACCACTAGTGTGGCTGCCAGTACCTGGATCCAGGGCCAGAAAAAGTTTAATGACTTCACTCGAGTGATCAAGGTCAGTGAGTGCATCTTCAAATGCCATATCCCACCAACTGCACCACTAGCCTCACACACTGCTCAATGCACCACACCCCCATCACTCACCTACCAACAATCTCTGGTAATCATGACTCATACCTCACAATCTCCTCACTCCCACACACTTATCACTGCTGCAAGCCTTATATCACATCTCACATCTTCAACACGATTCAACCATGACAGGCATATCATCCAAACACATTGCACCACACTCACTGACACACTTTCCTTTCTCTTGCAGGCCAAGGTCGCTTATAATCAGAGAGAGCAGGAACAAACAGGTGGGGGCAAGCACGGCTGCAAAACCTAGCCCCCATGGAGGAGGCTGTGCTGGAGGTAATTGGAGGGGCCGTCACTGAGGCCGTGGCGCAGGGCAGGGCTGAAACCATTGAAGATGACATTATGCTCATACTTAATCCTTCTTCTCACATCCCACTTCCCCCTCATCCCACAATTTCTTCTCACTTACAAGCTGCTGATGTTGTATATGTCGAAGTATGCAGGGACATCTTGCTTCCCCTCCCCCCCTCCCCTCACCACAAACCGACCCTTGTGCCTTTCTCCTTTCAGATACCCAAGAACTGCTAGCAACCCAACCTCTTCAGCAAGAAGTAGAGGAGGAGAGTAATGGAGAAGAGGCACCATCACACGATCTGACATTCCCAGGCACCAGCTCAGAAAATGGAACTACGTGCACTTTAGAGGGTAGTATAGAGGTGGGATCTGCACGTGGTGAGTCACCGGGCATGAGTGGGCTGCAGCCAGGCCGGGGGGAAAGAATAGCTCTGGTGCCAGCTCCCCGGAGGGCGAAATCGCACACAAGTTCTGCTGCACAGGACTCAGATGCACACAGAAATGCTCGGTGCAATGGTAGGCTTGCCAGAGAGCCTCTTGTCACTGTCAAAGAGCATGGAGGAGTCCGGCTCCAACATTGCATGGGGCTTTGCGTGGAGCTTGGAGCCCATGATTTCCAGGATGGAAGTGATGGGCAACTCCAGTCGAAAACTTGTGGACCCAACCATGACGCTGGGTGTGATGGGCGATGTCGCAGCTTCCATTGCAGCACAAGCGGAAGCGACCCAACGTATGAGTGCTGAAGTGGAAGCTCATACTTCTGTCATGCAGGCTCAGCTTGCTGCCACACAAGCTCAGACTGCTGCCATCGTGGCTGGGTTTACAAGTGTGGAAAGGGGTTTGCAGGGTCTCACAGCAGTCCAGCAATCTGCACTCCAACAGATGACTAGAAATGCTGAGGCACCACCCCGGGGGAGTGGCAGTGGCTCTATGGAGCAAGAACAAGGATGACAGCATTCGTACTCCCACCCCTGCCACTCTGCCAGTGCCATTGCAGTTTCCTGTCAGCCACCTAGCCCAGACTGCTGCCGCCTATGCCGAGGTGGTGCAGTCTACAGCCGGGCCTTCTAGGCCCAGAGCTGCTCAAGGTCGTCCTCCAAGGCCATCTGCAGTCTCCCCCACTGAAAGTCAGCAGCTTTCCACCAGCCATGCTGCAGCCACTGGGGTAGCACTGTGTAGAAGTATTAGAATAGGCAAAGGAACACGAAAGACAGACACTAATGGAATGCACAAGGGTGATTAGTTGACTTTGTAATGTTATATTGGAATTATTAATTTATAAATCATGTTTGGAATGTTTGTTTTGTAGTGGCTTTCATTTCAGCATTGTGCCCAGGAGGATTCTGTGATGTTGTGTGACAGAGGGATGGTAAGATGGGGAAGTGTTAAGCAACGGGGATCTGGGGTTTTAGTCAAGGGAACCAGAGTCTGATGATGCGCTCATGGACAGCCCATTCAGAACGGGGATTTGCAGGCTGCCTCCTCCCTACCTCTTCTTCTTCCTCCTCCTCCTGAGGTGGTCGCGGAACCCATGTGGGCAAGGGCTGAGCTCTCATGATGGCCAAGTTGTGGGGGATGCAGCAGACCACCATGAATTGGGACACTTGCTCCGGCGAGTACTGGAGAGCACCTCCCGAATGGTCAAGGCAGCAGAACAGTTGCTTCAGCGCCCCAATGGTCTGCGCGATGGGGTTCCTCGTGGCAGCATGGCTGTCATTATGATTGCTGGCCACGAGTGGCGGGGTTGCGGAGGGGTTCATCAGCCAGGTCTAGAGCGGATATCCCTTGTCAGCGGGCAGCCACCCTCGGGTTCAACGTGGTGGCTGGAAGATTGCTGGCACAGCGGACTGGCGCATTCATCATCATGATGTGCTGGCCGTGGTCGCACACCAACTGCACATTCAGAGAGTGGTATCCTTTGCAGTTGCAGTACATCTCAGGATTGATATACGGCGCCCACAAAGCCCCGTGTGTGCAGTCAATGGTGCCCTGCAGCATGGGGAAGCCCAACATCCTGGCAAAGCCACATGTGCGCTCCTCCTGCTTCTCTCTGCTCAGCGAGAATACGATGAAGTCCCTTCTCCTGGAGGACAGAGCCTCTGTGACCTCCCGGATGCAGCGTTGGATGGCGAACTGTGAGAAGTTAGCTATGTCGCCTGCTCCAGCCTGGGAGCATCCACTAGCGGAAAAAATTCAGGGCCACGGTCACCTTGAGGGCCACTGGCGGAGCCATTGTCACCTTGTGCTGAGGCTGCAGGTCTGGTTCGAAGAGGTGGCAGAGTTCTGTGACCACCTCCTTGGTGAAGCGGTGCCTCCGAATAAACTGCTCCTGGCTTAGGTACAGGTAAAAGTGCTCCCTGAAGACTCTATGAGGGTAAGGCCTCCTGCTGAGAGCCCTCCTCCCCCTTCCTCTGCGAGCAGCTTGTCTTTACTGCCTCTGCTCCATCTCCTTGTCACGCTGCAGCGCGAGGGGGACTGCAACTAGAACCCCCATGACTGGGAGCAAGTGGTGTAGTCAGAGGCCTTCCTTTAAGAGCCAAAGCCTTCCCAATGTCCAGAAGCGTGCCCTGCACTCCCTGCACACTTTCCCAACTTTTTAAATGTCTTACACCAAGTCACTACTCAAATAAACTGTACAGGAACCAGTACAAAGCCAAAAAGCAACTTACCTCAAAGTTGCATTGTGTCCCTTGAAGTAGCACTGGTGGGGGGTCCGTCGTGCAGCTGAACGCACGTGCTTAGGAGAGGGCGTACAATGGAGCGGTGCGTCCAAAATGGCAGGTCGTGCATCAAATCAGCGTTACACGGTTGATGTCACGATATGCCTCATTTGAATTCTTCCGCCGCGCGCAGGCAATGGCCGCGCTATCGCCCTTCCCAAGATGGGAAACATGGCGAGCACCATTTTTTTCTTCAAACTAGGCACAGGAATTTTGCGGCCTGGCACTTTAATTAACTTCTGTCATCCCAGTGCTCTCTGTCCTGCATCCAAACCTTAAATTATCAGCTTGCAATTTCTTTGAAGAGGACTGTCTGACTTCAAATTTCCCACAAGTACTATGAATTCGGTAAGACGCTTCCGTCCTTGCAACACTTACTATGCTAGGCTGATGTTAAAATGACTATATCGCACTCATCGCTATTCTACCTGCACTGTCTCCTGGTCCCTAATTAGGGTGCGCCCTCAAATGGCACACTTACCGAGGCCTCAAATCAATGTGTGAATGCAACATTCAACAACCTAGCTAGTGAGCAGGGGTGATTGACACCTGCATCTCGTGGGGCCACAGCAAATCTCCTTAAATAGGCGCTGTCACATCCCATTACCGGATTGTGAGTTAACACAGCTCCACAATGCAAAGCAAGAAAGAAGAATGACTTTGTATGATATAGCACCTCATCACTTCTTCAGGACATCTCAAAGAGCTTCCTTCACAAGCAATTAATTAATCTTAAAGTACAGTCAGTTTTTGCACAGGCAAATGCTGCAGCCAAAATCCCACAAACAGCAAAGATTAATGTTTTTGGTGGTGACAATTGAGGGAGGAATGTTGACCAGGACAACCCCCTGCTCTTCTTCAAACAGGACCATGAGATCATTTGCACTCACCTGAACGATTAGACAGGACCTCAGTTGAACATCTCATCAGAAAGACGGCACCTTCGACAGTGCAGCACTTCCCTCAGTACTGCACTGAAGTGTTAGCCTAGATTGTGCTTAAAGTCCTGGGAGTGGGGTTTGAATCCATGAGCTTCTGGACTCACAGGCACGAGTGCGACCAACTGAGCCAAACTGTCAGCCACACACAAAAATAAAGTTCATACAATGAAAGGATGGACATATTTCAGGGCTTTCACCACACAGTGGGGCTAGTCCACTAATCCTGGTGTGACACCTCATTTCTGAGGCCTGTGGATCTGACTGGGTTTTACAGTCACACAACTTCAGCATTACGTGGCCATCTCATTTTATTGTATGAATGTGGTGCTGCACCAGCTCCCATGTCCTTGGACCCTGCAGAATAGACTATTTATTACCTGCTACATGCCCACACATCCTCAATTTCTGGTCTTTTCCTACCATTCTGTATAAAACCATAAGCAGGCAGTAATAAAACATGGCCAATCAA
Source organism: Squalus acanthias (assembly GCA_030390025.1). NCBI lineage: Eukaryota > Metazoa > Chordata > Chondrichthyes > Squaliformes > Squalidae > Squalus > Squalus acanthias. The sequence goes on along the minus strand of CM059444.1, from coordinate 55,196,309 downwards.
CCCACCCATCTCATTTTGTCATTAAGGTTCTAATGATGGGTCTCAAGATAAAATATTAAACTTGTCTTTTTTTTTTAGAACTCGTAGGATCTGCAATCTATTTCTAGCATTTTCAAATTTTATTTCAGATTTCCAGCATTCATTATTTAATTTTTCCTTTAGATCCCCTTTCAGACTCACTTGGGACATTGTTATGCTGCTGCTCGTATTGGCACCAAACCAGTTGGAGGAAGAATCTGTTCATTTCTGTTCAAAATACTTTAGTTAAATCAGCATTCATTGCACCTGGCATTGCCTCATTCTGCAAGTTAGTAACATCTAAAGGGGGAGAAGTTATTCATGAAGATATTTTTTAACTTGTGGTTTCCTTGGCTTACAATTATGTCCTCCTGTTCTCTTGGTTCCTTGTTTTTATTCGTTCCTGGAATGTGGGCGTCGCTGGCAAGGCCAGCATTTATTGCCCATCCCTAATTGCCCTCGAGAAGGTGGTGGTGAGCCACCTTCTTGAACCGCTGCAGTCCGTGTGGTGAAGGTACTCCCACACAGTGCTGTTAGGGAGGGAGTTCCAGGATTTTGACCCAGCAACGATGAAGGATCAGCGATATACTTCCAAGTCAGGATGGTGTGTGTCCTTCTAGGTGGAAGAGGTCGCGGGTTTGGGAGGTGCTGCAGTGCATCTTGTAGATGGTGCACACTGCAGCCACGGTACGCCGGTGGTGGAGGGAGTGAATGTGTAAGGTGGTGGATGGGGTGCCAATCAAGCGGGCTGCTTTGTCTTGGATGGTGTCGAGCTTCTTGAGTGTTCCGCATAAAGAACTCGTCCAGATTCACCACAATGATTCCCTTTGTGATTTTTTTATACTTGAATCTTGTCTCTTCCTTTTGTTTTTATTCTAATTTAGTTCCCATGGTGTCTTATCATTGATTAAAGACCTACTAGACCTTTTGGACTCTTTTCAATACCTCTATTTGTTTTCATGGGTACAGTGACCAACAATGGATTGAATACCTTGTGCTCTGACCTATGCTTTGCACCGTGTCTATGTAAGAACTCCTCCATAATGCAGAGTTTCTGTTGCCCGCCATGCTGTACCATCATTGGGACATGCTGGGCACTTCACCACACAGAGGGAGAGTCACCTTCATTACCAACTGAACTGATTGCGCATACCTCCAAACAATTGAGTGCATTGGTGAAAAAGCATGGCAGTAAGTTGTCTGCCCTCGTTCTCAGTCCATGCCTCAAGAAGGCAGAAGGAGAAATGAAAACACAGCTTCTGAATGTAATAAACCTCAAGAGTTCTTTTTTTTCCTCTCACAGTTATTAGATACTATCCGAAGTAGAAGTGGTGGGGGAACTTGAGAGGCGCAGTGGGTCAGACAGCGGCCTTTTACCTCTGGGATCCTGGTTCAAATTTAGCCAGTGTCACCTCAACCCGCTGGCTGTAAGGTCCGAACAGGAAGTGAATTTGGGCAGTCTCAATCCAATTCCTATTGGGCACACAGCATAAAGCCTAATTCATCACTAATTCTCTCAGAAAGGCAGCAGAACAGCTGGTGGGGAAATAGGAAGTTGTTACAATGGCGCAGTAGGGTTGCTCCTCCGAGATTTGGATTTAGGCGCGTTGTTGAGGGAAATTCACTCTGTATTTACCTCTGCTATACCTGACCTGACTCGGCTTGATGCTGATACTGGGTGCCCAGAATGGAAAGAATTCCCTTCAGCAGCATCCCTTACCGCGATGAGCATTACATTTACAAAAAAATAGGGAGGGGTTTTTTTTGGAAAAAAAATGGTGGATTTGCTAGTTACTGGCAGATTAATGCTCTGCAGCGTAAAGTGATGTCAATACATTTACAGTATGATGCCTGCAAAGTTAATTTGATGAGTGTTAGCTAATGGAATGAACAATACAGGCTCTAACACTAAGGGGTAGAAATTAGGTCGCGCCCCATTTGGGGCGCAAATATCGTCTGGACGCAAATATTAGCGCCTGGCGCTAATTATCGGCACTGACTGGAAACTTCACTTTTACCGCCCCGGGAGGTGAGTGGAGCGCTAAATCAGGCGCTGCACAACTGTCTTAAGGCGCAAAGGCCAAGGAGTGAGGCGCTAACTCAGAGCGCTGGCGCAGCTCATGTAATGTCAGTCAGCAATGGAACACACACACAATGGCACGGGCCAGTTCTTAAAGGGGATGGTTAATCTTGCTTTCCATCCACATCCTGTTCATTGCAGCCTTGAATCTCGGCCTGGAGAGACTTGCACATCAAATGTGCTGGAAAGAACCAGGCAAAGAGCTCAGAGTGCAGCTCCCACAGTCTCTGCTAAATCGATACAAGGAATGGCAAATCAAAATGAACCTGCAAAGTGCTGCTCAGTACCCAAAACTCCTTCACACAACGTTGAATCTCTCCAGAAGTCTCTCCCTCTCTCTCTCAGAATGCGTAGTTCAAAAATGCCACGAACAATAAAAGACAGGAAGAGGCCCCCTTTAAATAGCGCCCCCACCAGCCCCACAGCGATTGATAGCGTTCCAGTCTTCTGGTCATTGCTAGCGTCAGGCGGTAAGGCAGGGGGCGCCACTCAATTTCCGCTCCGGGGCGCCACAAGGGCGTTGCACCATGGAATGACGTCACAATCTGCGCGCGCAGGTGGTCGCAGCGGTAAGTTTTAGCGCCGCCGCACAATGTCAAGTTAAGTTCCCGAGCGGCGCAAACATCGCTGCGCCCGGGCGTTAGCGGCTTTGCGCCCCATTAGCGCCCTCTTAAGGCGCTAACGGGAGGCGCAACCAACTGAATTTTTACCCCTAAAACTCTAATCCCAGTTAGAAAGCTCCTGGCCTGTGTTACAAAGGATGGCACCCAAGCATATTCTTCTGAGCCTGGATTACAGTGAATGTTGGTAATCACTTTTGTTTTTGCTGAATTTATTCAGTTCAGTCATTAGCAGCAATCAAATTTTGCCGTGACCTTATTCTGTAAATGGCCTAACTTTTTGCCTCTTGATTGGACAATTTTCCTCTTATCATTAAGCGGTTTGATGAATAGCAATGAGGAATATAAGGCTATGACTCATCATCACAATTCCTTTGTATTATTTTAAGCTTTTAATATTTTTGTACTTTGTTTATTAAAAATGATTTTTTCTCCAACTTAGTGCAAAAGACACGGGAAAGGCCCAGAGGAAGGGGAGGAGGGAAACCCTACAGGTCCAAGAGATCTGAATTGAAAACAATTTGCCAGAAACACACAGAAGGACCTCGATATTTACGGGGCCACGCGTTCTGAGCAGTGGGGGTGCGGGGAGGAGTAATGGACGGGAAACCCGGAGCTATGACACTGATATCTACCAACAATGTGGAAGAGTACCCGAGTATGTCTTATTCACAAAAAACAGGACAATTACCGGCCCAAAAACATAGATGCATTTAAGGTGAAGCTAGTTAAACACATGAGGGAGAAAGGAATAGGAAGTTATGCTGGTAGGATGGAGAGGAGTGAGAGGAGGCTCATGTGGCGCAAAACCACCCCTTTCATAATTTTAAAAACCTCTATTAAATCTCCTCTTAACCTTCTCTGCTAAAGTTGGAAATGGTCCCAGTATCGTAAGTCTCTTCTCAGTTTTCCATCCCTGGTATCATCCAGTCCTCACCCTCAAACACGCTTCCTAGCTGAAGTGAATGCGTAGCAATCAAGAGTGGGAGCTCAGTTTGATATTTCCTTCTCCAACTTTTGCTCCAACTCTCCTTCCTTTTCCAACTGTAATGCCCCAACTATGGCCCTGGCTGGAATCAGCTGGCTTGGCGCAGATTGGGAACTGAAACTAGGGCCTTCTGGTCTGGATGACATAGTACCATGCCATTGGCTATGGTGTAAAAAAATCGTAAACCCACTCTTTACCAACGCATTTACAATGTTGTTGCACCTGGTAGACAGAGAAAACCTTCTTCTACATCCCCCATGCTGTATTTATCCACCTTTATATTCTGTTGGCAAATATTTTTAATCCAACCAAATTGAGGGATATTAATGCTGGCAAATGGAGCCTTTAGCACCCACTATTTGGATCCACTGTCAGCCTCAAGCACTTGTAGGTCGGGAATAGGGGAGGTTTGGTGCAGGATAAAGTTTCCTTAACACTGCTCGAACAATGAAACTGAGGTACAATCTCAGAAAAGCATCCTCTACTAAATCTGTTTCTGCTTTGAATTCAGCCCAGAGTGATGACATAAAAGTGTCCTGTTTGTTGGAAGGATCCTAACTTTAATAAGTTTATAGGACCTCAACAAAATTCCTGGTGGGCACAATTCAATAGCGCAATGCTGCCCTTAATGCAGCATTAATGACAGTAAGGGTAAAGTTATACCGCAACTTCTGCATAGACATGATATGGTTTTGGGTGTATGCCAACGCTAAAATGGTAGTATGACTCAGGAGATGACCGAAGGCCTTAAAGTCCTGAGATGTGAGTTCCCTCTCCAGGAGGTCACTCACACCAGTTTGAGATTGCACTGAATGTGGTATAACTGCAGCCTAAATTCGCAGTTTCAGTCAAAGACCATAAAAATGTACGTTCAGAAAATGGAAATGTCACACTGTTGGTGGGTATATTCTCAGATTAGAAATAAGGTGCATTGTGGGTAATGTAAACAGAATGTTTGACCGGTGTGGGGTATAAACACCAGCACAGACTGGTTGGGCCAAATGGCCTATTTCTGTGCTGTATTTTCTATGTAATTCTACACAATTTTACCCTGTATCTAGCTCATGTACTTTCACTGGCTGCAAAAAGTACAGAAGTTTTCCAAACTCTCTTTAGGAGTTAGCTTGGCTCACTGGTAGCACTCTTACCTATAAATCAGGAGATTGTGTGTTCAAGGCCCCACACTAGGAACTTGATCTAGGCTGTCACTTCATTGCAGTAGTGAGGGAGCACTGCACTGTCGGAGGTGATGTCTTTTGGATGAGACGTTAAAGTCGGGGTCCTGTATGCCTGTTCGGGTGGACATAAAATATCCTATGGCACTATTCAAAGAAGAGCGGTGGGGAGGGGGGGGTTCTCCCGATGTGTTGGCCATCTTTTATCCCTCACCCAATACCTCCAAACAGATCAACTAGTTATTCATCTCATTGTTGTAGGTGGGATCTTGCTGTGTGCAAATGGGCTACCACATGTGTCTACATTGCAAGGTGACTACATTTCAAACTAATTTATCAGCTGTGAAGTGCTTTGGGACATCCTCAGGAAAGATGCTATGCGAATGAAAGGCTTCTCTTTCCTTACTAACTGGAACAAGCCTCCATCCCAACATCATATCATAAACTATTTCTGTGTTACGGTCTTTTTCGTATGAACTTCCAGCTGGGCCAGTTTATGTTAAATGTAACTCCTTCAGCTGCACTGCGAAAGAATCTCCTTTGACTTTTGGCCTGGGGGGGCAGAGCAAATTTATAACACTATCTGAAGATTGTCTGCTGGCTCTGGGAGTGGCAAAGGAGCAACTGGCCTCTGTTTATGTTACGACCTATAACCAAAACCTAGTCAAGGTCAAGGTTATCCAGCTAAGACCTCTAGTTTGCGAAACGGTATCGTGGGCAAGTGCGCCACTGCAGCCACGGTGCTTGCTGTCTGTGCTTGCCACAACCACAAAGTGGGTGTCACGCCAGATGGGAGTTTCAAAAGGATTTGTTTCAGGACTGATCTAGTGACCATCACTCCAGATAGTGGACAGGGCTGCTATATACTCTACATCCAGATTTACTCAGGCGATAGCTATATTATAATGATTATAGATATCTGCCCGCTGACAAAAGAATCAGGGAACTCCTTTAAAGAGGCTGGCTTCCGCTTCAACGGGAGTGAGGGGTTTATCTGAGATGTTTGGTTCATTCAGTTTAACTGTTTACTTTCCACACCGTAGGAGGGAGAGAATTATTCCAGGGAATAGGCCTTCTCCATACAAGAGTCGTCCAAAGGTTTCGTTAAAGGGCTGCAAAAAGGTCTCTCGAAATGAAAGCATTTTGCCATCTTGTATTCAGAAGCAATTGGTGTGCATGAGGTACTGTGGGGCTGGATTTCCTCCGGTCCTGCTCTGCCAGGGGATGTGTGGCACAGCAGGACCTTCACCCACCTATTGTGTGCACCCCTGACCCCTGGCCCACTTCCCAGGGTCGGGGACATTGAGATAATTTGAGTAGGCCCAAGCACCATGTGTGGCGCAGCTGGGACTCCCACTGCAGGTGGAGGGAGGAAAATCCACGTGGCATTTTGCTGAAGATCTTTTAAAAATTCAGAAAGTTACAAGTTTTTGAATTAGGCTCTTTGCATAATGGATTTGGTTGCTCTGTGATTGATTACACTCGGTAAATGGGACTTATAAATCCCTCCCAAGCCCTCAACAATGCTGGACACCATGCCCACACAGACGTTCCGTTCTCCAAGCTTAGAGCATGAGTGATGGGAAACATGCTCTCTGACGTGTTATCCCCATTCATATTTTATTATAACATGCCTGACTGTATTCTGTGGTGCAAACATTGAGGAAATTTGGGGCTACATTTTTTTAATCTGCTGATTGATTTTCCTTCCTTGTAAATTTAATTCTGGCAATAAATCTGACCTATAGTTTTAACCTCAACTATGTAACATAACAGCCTGATATTTTTCTGCCTAATGAACAGATCAGGAGTGAATGGTGGGCCTGCATTGCTAGTGGATGTTTCCAATGGTACGAAAATATATTGGTAACCTTGAGGCACACTACTCCCGTTCATCGCATGCTTCAAGCTGCAAGCTCATATGGAATGCAGGTCCGCCTAGGGATTACTGTGAACACAAATAGAGTTGTGAGAGGGCTGAATGATAACACTAACATTGATTGCCTTGATGAGAACAACGGGTTTGAAGTGATTCTTTGTGCGCAGGCAATGCTTCAAATGGTAATTAATATTTTGCCCTTTTTTAAGCACACTCGCAAGAATGCGCATCTTTATATGCTTTCTTGGAGCGTGGATGTGCAATTAAAAAAACGCAACTGAGTTGATTGTTGGGAGGTATCTGCAAGAATGTTGCTGAACTGGCTAAATTGGCACTTAATAAATAATGCAGTGTGGGCCAAGAGAACCGTGCAGCGCACAATATCTGTAAGAAACGGAAGAAAAGCAGAGGAGGCACAAAGCAGGATCAAATTCTGCATGAGGTTACAGCGAAGCACTTTCTACCATCATCGAACCTTACAACACAGAAGGAGGCCGTTCGGCCCATCGTGCCTGTGCCGGCTCTTGAAAATGAGTCCCACTTTCGGCATAAAACTGTGCTGCTGGCCAAAGCACACCATGCAAAATATTCATCCATTCAATGTCTTCTCCTTCAACAGAAGGTGCAGAACGTGGAAGGGCTCAGCAGGCCAAATGTCTCAATCTCTTTGAAAATGCTACTTAGCAGGAAATCATCGGCTCATAAATTGTACATGCTGTGGGTGACGTGCAAGCTGCAGGGGAGAAATGCGCTCCAGGCTTCTGTATTTCTAATCACGTACCTCCTTTGCACGTGTTTCAGCAGGTGCAAAGCGGTGACTGTTGCATCGCGTAATGTGCCATGTTACTAACCACGCGTATTGATTCATCATTGGCCCATGTGTCCTTTTCATCGCTGCAGATACATCAGATCCCGACAGCAGCAAGCTAAGCCCTCTCGCCTGTAAGCTTCACTGTAACAGTCCACAGCATCGCCAGCCCAGTGACACTCTGGAGGGTTTTAGAAGATGGAGCGCAGGATGAGTCGCTTCTCATGGGCGTGAAAGTTAGTGGCTGAAGAAATGCTGGTTGCAGCTGAGTGGAGACAAAAACATTGCCACGTCTCCTGCTTTGCCCCATGAGGCCTTCACCGACTCTCCCTGCTGCTTCAACCCTACCTTTATAGTGGGCGTCATTTTTGCAATGCAGGTTGGATAGTACACATCAGTAAATTTACACACTTCTCTTAAATTGCTGCAATGCCTCTTTCCTCATTGTGCCGGAAACGTGCTGATCAAGAAAGTTCTCCTGAACACACACTTAAATTCTTCCCCCTCTCTGCCCTTTACACTATTACTATCCCAGTCTATATTAGAATAATTGAAGTCCCCCATTATCACTACTCTATAGTTCCTGCACCTCTCTGTAATTCCCTGCAAATTTGCTCCTCTATACCGTTCCCACTAGATGGTGGCCTATAGAATACACCTAGTAGCACCTCTATTATTTCTTAACTCTAACCAAATAGATTCCGTCCTTGGCCCCTCCAGGACATCCTCTCTCTCTAGCACTGTAACATTCTCCTTAACCAATACTGCTACCCCACCTGCTTTCTTTCCTTCCCTATCTTTCCTGAACACCTTATATACAGGAATATTTAGTACCCAATCCTGCCCTTTTTTGAGCCAGGTCTCTGTTATCGCCACGACATCATATTCCCGTGTGTCTATTTGCGCCTGCAGCTCACCAACCTTATTTACCACGCTTCGTACGTTTGCACACATGCACTGTAAACCTGTCTTAGACCTTCTTGTATTCTCTCCTAGTCTGACCCCACCTCATACCTTACTATTTCTTACTCTAGTGCTATCTGTCTCTCCTAATCCTTGGTGCACTTTGTTTTTCCTTTCTAATGCTACATCCTGGTGCCTACCCCCCTGCCAAATTAGTTTAAACCCTCCCCAACAGCACTAGCAACCCTCCGCCCCCCTCTCCCTACTCCCCCTCCCCCCTCTCCCCTCCCTCCACCCCCCCCACCTCCCCCACCCCACCTCCCCCCCTCCACCTCCCCCACCCCACCTCCCCCCCTCCACCTCCCCCACCCCACCTCCCCCCCTCCACCTCCCCACCCCACCTCCCCCCCTCCACCTCCCCCACCCCACCTCCCCCCCTCCACCTCCCCCCCCTCCACCTCCCCCACCCCACCTCCCCCACTCCACCTCCACCCCCTCCACCTCCCCCCCTTCCACCTCCCCCCCCCTTCAACCTCCCCCACCCTTCAACCTCCCCCACCCTCCACCTCCCCCACCCCACCACCACCCCAAGCGAGGATATTGGTTCCTGCTCTGTTGAGGTGCAACCCATCCAGTCTGTATAGGTCCTACCTCCCCCAGAAGTATCTGCAAGAATGTTACTGAACTGAGCCAGCCGGCAGCTGGTACCGATTGTGGGTTGGAGGCCATCCCGGGGAGGGGGTGGGGGGAATGGGGAAGGGGTGTGATAGGACAGGCTGGCAATGGCCCGTTTTTTTTGTGGGCCCAGGAGGAACACTCCTGCCCCATACCCGACCAGGTTAAAATCGGCCCTATTAACTCTCCAATCGTCTTCAAAGGGTTAAGTTGATAAACTGTCTCTTAATAGCTTCATTGCCAACAGTAAAATGAAAATCCCATAGATGGCATATGATTATTTGCTCTGGACCCCAGTGATCAAACCCTGGATGTTCTAGATCTGCTGCCAAGTGGGCCTCAAGATAACCATGTCAGCTATACTTTTCTCTTTTTTGTTTTGTTCCTTTGATGATTCAGGAGCACTCCCCGACAGGGCTTCAATCTGTCTGGGCAGCTGCAGGGCATCCTCCAGGCTCTGTGCAAGAAAACTAACCAATCCAGATATCAACTGGTAGATACAGGCCATGTATTCAAGGGACTTTGAGCTTCAAGCCACAGGGAAGTGAGACCAAGGCGCCACAGCATGCAGCTATAAACATCTTTACAACTTGATTCTATTTAAAAGTTTTGAAACTAGAGGGATATAGATCAACATATCATTGGGTCACTGACAAGTTCCTAATTGCAAAATATTGAATCAAAAGCCAAATAGGAAATTTCAATAGGCTCCCCAATGTTTTTCAAGAGTCAGGTATACTCATCAAACTTCTGGGAAATATTCCTCTCGTCCTTGGTGAGTGATGTCAGTGCTCGGTGAGTGACGTCAGTGCTCGGTGAGTGACGTCAGTGCTCGGTGAGTGACGTCAGTGCTCGGTGAGTGGCGTCAGTGCTCGGTGAGTGACGTCAGTGCTTGGTGAGTGACGTCAGTGCTCGGTGAGTGACGTCAGTGCTCGGTGAGTGACGTCAGTGCTCGGTGAGTGACGTCAGTGCTCGGTGAGTGACGTCAGTGCTCAGTGAGTGACGTCAGTGCTCAGTGAGTGACGTCAGTGCTCGGTGAGTGACGTCAGTGCTCGGTGAGTGACGTCAGTGCTCGGTGAGTGACGTTAGTGCTCGGTGAGTGACATCAGTGCTCGGTGAGTGATGTCAGTGCTCGGTGAGTGGCGTCAGTGCTCGGTGAGTGATGTCAGTCCTTGGTGACTGATGTAATTCCTTGGTGAGTGATGCCAGTGCTTAGTGACTGATGTAATTCCTTGGTGAGTAATGTCAGTCCTTGGACATGGAACATTTTCCCACTTTTGCACTGAATGTTAGGCTCAAGTGCTACAAGGAAAGATACGGCTTGAGTTAATAATTTGCGGCTGCAGCTCTCAATCAGTCAATATTGATCAATTATAGATTCTTATCTGGAGAGTCTTGATATAACAGTCAGTTACCACAATTACTTGATCTCTTGACCCATAGTAAGTCACTATAAGCAATTTGTTCCAACCAGTGGTGGTATTGGATTCTTATTTCTGTTGTCAAGCCAACAAGCTGCCCTACCACATATCATAGTGGTTGGTAGGGTTTCACTTTGTAGTAGGAAAATGATACACCATAGTAAAACAATGTTTTGGTGTACAATAGCATTGTCACTGTGATGTAAGGCAGCATTTCACACCCATAGCTACCCCACCTAGTTTATTTCTGATCTCAGTCAAGCCACCTGGGTTCTTAGGCTGAATTTTCAAGCTCTAAGAACATAAGAACATAAGAAATAGGAGCTGGAGCAGGCCATTTGACCCTTCGAGCCCATTCAACAAGATCATGGCTGATCTTCTACCTCAACTCCATCTTCCCGCACTATCCCCCATCCCTTAATTCCCTTAGTTCCCAAAAATTTATCGACCTCTGTCTTGAATATACTCAACGACTGAGCATCCACAGCCCTCTGGGGTAGAGAATTCCAAAGATTCGCAACCCTTTGAGTGAAGAAAGTTCTCCTCATCTCAGTCCGAAATGGCCGACCCCTTATTCGGAGACCGTGACCCCGTGTTCTAGATTCCCCAGCCAGGGGAAAATTTTTCTCAGCATTAACCCGGTCAAGTCCTTTAAGAATCTTATATGTTTCAATTAGATCACCTCTCATTCTTCTAAACTGTAGGGAATATAGGCCTAGTCTACTCAATCTCTCCTCATTGGGCAATCCCCTCATCCCAGGAACCAGTCTAGTGAACCTTCGTTGCACTCCTTCTAAGGCAAGTATGTCTTTCCTTAGATAAGGAGACCAGAACTGTACACAGTACTCCAGGTGTGGCCTCACCAATGCCCTGTATAATTGTAGTAAAACTTCTTTACTCTTTTACCCTAATCCCTTTGTAACAAAAGCTATCATACCATTTGCTTTCCTAATTGCTTGCTGTACCTGCATGTTAACTTTCTGTGATTCATGTATAAGGACACCCAGGTCCCTCTGAATGCAAACATTTCCCAGTCTCTCACCATTCAAAAAATATTCAGCTTTTTTGTTTTTCCTACCAAAGTGGATAACTTCACACTTCCCCACATTGTATTCCATTTGCCATGTTCTTGCCCACTCAGTCAACCTGTCTATATCTCTCTGCAGCCTCTTTGCATCCTCCTCACAGCTTACTTTCCCACCTAACTTTGTATCATCAGCAAACTTGGATACGTTACGCTCAGTCCCTTCACCTAAGTCATTAATATAGATTGTGAATAGCTGAGGCCCAAGCACTGATCCTTGCAGTACCCCGCTAGTTACAGCCTGCCAACCCGAAAAAGCCCCATTTATTCCTACTCTCTGTTTTCTGTCCATTAACCAATCCTCAATCCATGCTAGTATATTACCCCCAATCCCATGAGTCCTAATTTTGTGCAATAACCTCTTATGTGACGCCTTATCGAATGCTTTTTGAAAATCCAAATACACTACATCCACTGGTTCTCTCTTATCCTTCCTACTAGTTACATCTTCAAAAAACTCGAACAGATTTTTCAAACACGATTTCTCTTTCATAAAACCATGTTGACTCTGCCTAATCATATTACGATTTTATAAGTGCCCTGTTACCACGTCCCTAATAATAGATCCTAGCATTGGGGAATCACTCTGTCACACAAGCCTGGGTATTACTGCCTTATTTTGCAGCCGGTTTACCTTGAGTGCAGCACTGAGGGAGAATTGCATTGTTGGAGGTGTGGTCATTTAGATGAGACATTAATCCAAGGCTTTGTCTGCCCGTCAGGTGGATGTAAAAGATCCCATGGCATTATTCAAAGAAGAATAGGGAGTTCTCCCTCAACCAATACATCTAAACAGATGAACTGATCATTTATCTCACTGCTGTCTGTGGGGCTTTGCTGTGCACAGATGGACTGCCATGATTCCCTACATAACAACAGTGGCCACATTTCAACAGTAATCACTGACTGTGGAGAGCTTTGGGACATCCTGAGGACATGAACGGTGATATTTAAATACAAGATATTGGCTTAATCTTCGGCTCAGTCAGATAAACTCAGCTTTCATTGTGGACTCAAATTTCTGCCCATATGAGCGGATTATATTAAATCGGGGCAGGTTGAATTACTACCCATTGCAAATTTTACTGTAAAAAGAACTATAGTAGTGTGGACAATTGAAATAAAATGATGGAATCCCATCGCATAAAGCAGTTGTGTCCAAGCTTTTTTTCTCCTTTTGGGCTGCATAAGTGTGTATCTCAGGATGACATACAAGCACTCCCATTAGCTTACATGCATTTCAACTTGTTTACACTGGCATGTCTGGGTGTTTCTGATTCAAGATTTATCCGCTCGTGAGGCAGCAGCACCCAGAACAGCCTTTTCCAAACCTCCAGGCTGACAAAATTCAAACAGGGCAGAGTAGTGAACACGAAATATACAGGCATATTTAGCACTGAGTTGTCTGAGCTTCACGAACCAGATTGCCAGGGTTTGAGGGCTGCATTGGACCCATGGGTTTAACATAGCAAGATAACGTTCTCCACTGTGTCCAGCATTGTCTTCTTCTTTCGTATGGTAGTAGCAAAGCAAATCAAAGGTCAATATCTAAGTCAGATATCCAGGCCAAAGCTTCCGGTGTAACAGCGTGGATATCTTGTAGGCTGCCTGCGAATTTCCTCTGAGGGTAGCGCTCAGTGATGTGCTCCAGGGTCTGATTAGGAGCTCTGCTGTCACATGATGGGGATGCTTCAATCTTCCATCAATGGAGAAGGTGGCAGCATCTACCTGATGCTGGGGCGGTTGATGGTTGTCCACTGTTTGCGAGGGAGGTTTGATCCTTCAGGTTGTACTGTGGGGTTCTCTATAAGGAATCCATTCCGTATGTCGCAGTTCTTCCAAGCATTTCGCCGTCGGTCATCAAGGTTGAGTGGAGATCACTGAAGGGCTTCGGCGACGGTCCAAAATGGCCTTCTAGATTTGAGACGGGTTGGTGGTAGGTTGTTCAAGTCGGCCCGGATCGGCAAGTCTTTGCTGGTGTAGCGGTTGTGTTCTCTGGAGACTGCATATTCACGGGGCTTGTGATTAGTTACGTTCCACCTACAAGTTGTCCATGCTAGCTCACACCTTTAGCTAGCATGCCACTGCAGATTGAAGCATCAACACAGTTTCACTTGGCTGTAGTCATCATTTTAGCTGTTATCATGCCTGCGGAATGCCCAGGAAAGATTTGGCCCTTACCAGTGGATGAGTAAAACTTCTGGGTTGGAGCTGTGTTAATTGCTACTGACGGCGATAAGCGATGGCACACAACAAAGTCCCAGCTTGTATCTCTGCTGATATTAATTCAGTTTCCTCACACTGTTGGGCTCAATAATTTGTTGCAGCCTGGAGCGAAGGCGTCAGTAGCAGTGGCAATCGCTGCTTAAGTCATTGAAAATTTGCTGCCAATCAGCACTGCGGTGAGCTGTAATGGGCCCTTACGAGGTGGGTGTGTGGAAATCATTACAGCCTTCACCCCACTTGTAGAACATAAACAAGTAAAGACGCAAGACCTCCGGGGGGAATTGTAAGATCAGGTACGGTACCTCGCATGGTGTCTACCATCTGTCAATGCTGTTGAAGATTCCTGATGGCAATCGTGCTTCCTTTTAGAACCTCCAGAAGCTGTCATCCTCTGAGCTATTTTTGCATCTTTAAAATGCCACTTTCTCACATTCTCCTCGGCGGAACAAAGCCAGGCTTTTGAATTCGACAATGCATTGAGCGCGTGACAACCTGCTAATGGGGATTAGATGCTATCGTGAAAGTCCTGTCACTTGAATGTTAATTGGGAGAGAGGGCTGGCACTGAAAGAAGATATTTTCTGTGGCATAACTCCAATTGCATTGTTCATCAGTCCATTTACATGCAGCGCTGAATGCACACACAAGTTGGATGACATCCTGAAAGGATCATGATTGAATTTTTAGACTATGCTTAAACATTGCATTTTGACTGGATTGTTCACCTTGGGGCAGGGACAGAGCTATTGTGCCAACATAACGGGAGCCCAATTGGTGGAACTCATCAATGTTGCAAACATTTTGCGACAACTTGCTTTTATGTGGCACCTTTTAACGTGGATAAATGTCCCAAGAGGAGGAGAAGGAGCAGACGCTGAGCCTTTGTGGATGAGATAGGAGAAGTGACCAAAAGCTTGACGCAAGAGACTGGATTTTGATACTGGGGCGGGTTGGGGTCGTGTCATCCACTTTTCGTGTTATCCACCCGACTGCAATTGGATGTGGGAGATTGATGCAATTTTCACCTAATTGGGCAATTGAGTTCCAGCATGTGGGAACCCATGAACCAATTAGTGTTTTCAGTCTGAAAGTCGCCTCTGATGATGTCATCATTGCTGCTGCATTGAAGGTCTTCAGAGACTGCCTGGCCTTTGCTGTGAGAGGACCTGGATGCAAAATGCCAGAGAGAGAGAGAGAGAGAGAGAGAGAGGAGAGAGAGAGAGAGAGAGAGAGAGAGAGGCAGCAGCCCTAGGTGTGCTCCCAGATATTTTTCCTACTACTACTTCTCCATTGTAATAGTGGACCTGCAGCTGATAGTCAGCTTTCAAAATGTGCTCCCGCCAGGTTTCGCAATTTTAACCCCCCGCACGCCTCCAAACCCGCCTCCACAGGTCAATGAAAATCCAGCCCAATGTCTTTTGACAGGCTATAAAGGCGGGTAGAGGCAGTGGTTTTGATTGCACTGTGGACAGTGCTCTGACTCGGCCTTAAACTGGAAGCATTCCACGACAACAAATTAGGTACGGGGCTAAAATGCCTAGATTGTGCACTACAAGTGTCAGCTTGGCTCAGTGGTAGCACTCGTACTTCTAAGTCAGAAGGTCACGGGTTTGTGCCTCACTCCAGGACATGACCACATGATATTTCACTGCAGTAATGAAGGAGTGCTGCACTGTTGGAGGTACTACCTTTTGGATGAGATGTTAAACTGAGGTCCTGTGCAAGTGAATGCAAAAGATCCTGTGGCACTATTTTGAAGAAGAGCAGGGGAGTTATCCCCAGTGTCCTGGGCCAACTTTTATCCCTCAACCAACATCACTTAAACAGATTAACTGGTGATCTATCTCATTGCTATTTCTGGGACCTTTCTGCGCACAGATTGGCTCCTGTTGTTGCTACAAAGCAACAGTGACTACAGTTGAAAAGTAGTTAATTGGCTGTGTAGCGCTTTGACGCCATATAAATACAAGTCATTTTTTCATACATTGTTTAAGAGCACAGGAGTACCTTGAGATTTGTAAAATGCACACGCATAGAAACATAGAAGATAGGAGCAGGAGTAGGCCATTCGGCCCCTCGAGCTGCTCCGCCATTCGATGAGATCATGGCTGATCATCCAAACTCAGTACCCTGTACCTGCCTTCTCCCCATATCCCTTGATACCTTTAGCTTTAAGAAATATATCTAACTCATTCTTGAATATATTTAATGACTTAGCCTCAACTACCTTCTGTGGTAGAGAATTCCACAGGTTCACCACTCTCTGGGTGAAGAAATTCTTCCTCATTTCTGTCCTAAATGGCTTACCCCTTATTCTTAGATTATGACCCCTGGTTCTGGACTCTCCGACCATCGGGAACATTCTTCCTACATCTAGTTTGTCCAGACCTGTCAGAATTTTATATGTTTCGATGAGATCCCCTCTCATTCTTCTATACTCCAACGAGTATAAGCCCAATCGACCCAATCTCTCCTCATATGTCATTCCTGCCATCCCAGGTATCAGCCTTGTGAATCTTCGCTGAACTCCTTCCATGGCAAGAACATCCTTCCTCAGATAAGGCGACCAAAACTGCACACAGTACTCAAGGTGTGGTCTCACCAAGGCCCTGTACAACTGCAGCAGGACATCCCTGTTCCTATACTCAAACCCTTTCGCTATGAAGGCCAACATACCATTTGCCTTCTTCACCGCCTGCTGCACCTGCATGCTTACTTTCAGCGACTGGTGCACAAGGACACCCAGGTCTTGTTGCACTTCCCTTTCTCCCAATCTATTGCCATTCAGATAATAGTCTGCCTTTCTGTTTTTGACACCAAAGTGGATAACCTCGCATTTATCCACGTTATATTGCATCTGCCACGCTTCTGCCCACTCACCTAACCTGTCCAAATCATCCTGGAGTTTCTCGGTATCCTCCTCGCAGCACACACTCCCACACAGCTTTGTGTCATCTGCAAACTTGGAGATATTACATTTAGTTCCCTTATCTAGATCATTAATGTATATTGTGAATAGCTGGGGTCCAAGGACCGATCCCTGCAGTACCTCACTAGTCACTGCCTGCCACTCGGAAAAAGATCCATTAATTCCTACTCTCTGCTTTCTGTCCGCCAACCAGTTCTCTATCCAAGTCAATACCTTGCCCCCAATCCCATGTGCCTTAACTTTACACGCCAACCTCTTATGCGGGACCTCATTGAAAGCCTTTTGACGCATCACGTCAACTCATACAAGTGAATTGTGGACAAATATTTCTGAAAATGTAAATCCAACTGCGTAAATTGTAGGTGAACCTGAGCACAATGCCAAGCTGAGTAGAAACCATCACCGTGGCACATTGACTTTGGGGCGCTGCCATCTTATTTTCAATTTTTTTGCAATGTTAATAGTTTTTTTATTAAATGCCTCACAAAGTCTGATGGAGCTATAGTATGAATCATGTGTACTGCGACATATTTTAGTCAAGAACTTTTACTTCTGTGAGTTTGAATTTTGTGGGGGGGGGGGGCACAGTGAGGGAGTGAATGTTGTAGTTATCATGATGTGGGATCGAACAATATCTTCCTTTTAGAGCCTAATGCTAGTATCAAGCTAGGCTACGTGCGACATAGGTTAGATGCAAAGTAGAATCTTACTACTCTACCTCCAGCAACAGAGAGATTTCCTGTTGTCCACTATCCGTCGTCAAATAATGATCGCAAGTATAAAGAATGCTTCGCAATTTGGTTACAAACAGACAGAAGAAGAAACCTTGTCCCAATGTGCCATCACCCCGCCCTCAGACAAGAACCCACGACTGCATCCACTCTCGTAACCTTTCTCAGCCGGACTAACAATTTAGAATCACTTTGTGCCAAATATTGGCAGTTTGGAGAAAGGCTAAGTGGAGACTTTTATTCCCATCATTGAAAACTCAACTGCAACCCGGCTCTGAGGTGAAAGGTTTGTTGTTCTTATCCTCTGCCCCACCCAATTCCTTTTCACAAGACAGGTTTGGACGAGGAAGGCTTTTAAGCCTAGTTGATCTCGACCTTTGAGAATACCAACCCAACGTTTTCCCTACTGCAGCTTCCAACATGCACTTGAATGTGCAAATAGGACCTTTAATGCCTGATCACAAAGTGTACCTTCAACAATACAGCAATCCCACCGTATTACGTTAGTGACAGTTCAGATTATGTGCTCAAATTGGGTGTACAACCTTCTGACTCAGAGGAGGGAGTGCAACCAACTGAGCCAAGCTGACACATGGACCATCAACTGAACCAAAGGGCAGATAAAGTAAATACATTGAGATTTATTGTAGAAAATGCTGGAAATGCTCAGCAGGTCAGGCAGCATATGTGGAGAAAGAAACAGAGTTAACGTTTCAGGTCGGTGACCTTTCGTCCAGTTCTTACCAAAGGACTTCGACCTGAAAGGTTAACCCTGTTTCTCTCTCTCCACAGATGCTGCCTGACCTGCTGAGTATTTCCAGCAATTCTGTTTTTATTTCAGATTTCCAGCATCCGCATTATTTCGCTTCTGAGATTTATTGTAGGATGTACGAAATCTGAGTTGAGTTCATGCCCTGCTTTCCACATTCAACAAGTTTTCAATCTCAGCCGAGGTATTGGGAGGAAGCGCTCGGAGGAGGCTTTCAACAACAACAACAGCAACAACTTGCATTTATATAGTGTCTTTAACATAGCAAAATATCCCAAGGCGCTTCGAAAGAGCATGATTAATCAAAACTTGACACCGAGCCACAGGAGGAGATATCTGGAGAGATGACCAAAAGCTTGGTCAAAGAGGTAGGTTTTAAGGAGTGTCTTAAAGGAGGAGAGAGAGGTGGCGAGGCGGAGAGGTTTAGGGAGGGAATTCAAGAGTTTGGGGCCCAGGCAGCTAAAGGCACGGCCGCCGATGGCGGAGCAATTAAAACCAGGGATGCGCAAGATGCCAGAATTGGGAGACTGCATAGATCTCGAAGGCTTTTCGGGCTGGAGGAGTTTTACAGAACTAGGGTGGGGCGAGGTCATGGAGGGATTTGGAAAAAAAGGTCGTGAATTTTAAAACTGAGGCGTTGCCAGACCGGGAGCCAATGTAGGCCAGCGAGCACAGGGCTGATGGGTGAACGGGACTTGGCGCGACTGGGAGTGGACAGAACAAAAAAAAAGCACATCAATCTTAACTCATTCCCGCATGCCTGCCAGCAGCGAGCTCCAGAACAGCACTGATTTGGGAAACAGCTCTGCAGTTCACCCTTGCAGATTAATGTGTGGCTTGACTGGGCCTAAAGAGAGTCTATTAGCAAAAGTGTGAGCGAGAAACCCATTAGAAGCAAAGCATAAATGAAATTGTCTTTCAAAAAGAAAAGAACAAGAGGCAAAACATGCAACTAAATTTTGAGAGGTAACCAAGGTAACCATGAGAACGAGGGACTGAAAAGCTGTGAATGGTTAACTGAGGCAATAAAAATCCTGAAAGCGTGTGAATAAGAAAACCAAAATAACATTATGTGCAATATAACTCAATTGAGAAGTGTAAAAA
The DNA here is from genome assembly GCA_030390025.1 of Squalus acanthias. Classification (NCBI taxonomy): domain Eukaryota; kingdom Metazoa; phylum Chordata; class Chondrichthyes; order Squaliformes; family Squalidae; genus Squalus; species Squalus acanthias. The sequence continues at coordinate 55,176,900 of CM059444.1, read as the reverse complement.
GACAGTTTTAAAAAAGACCCTGTATGGAGACCTCAAAAACAATAAAATGGTGATAAACGAGGATTGAGAGACAATAAAAAAACATGCGAGCAACAGAGCATGAAATAGGCACCGAGGGACACCAGCAAATTAGCACTGAACAGAATGTGAAAGAAGAAGGAAGAGTTTAGTATTAGCAGGGTTCCTGTTTAAGGGCGATTGGAGAGCTGGAGAGCTGGAGTGCATGCTTGTAACTTGTGAATTTTGTTGATTGCCAGGATCCTACGAGAAGTCTAGTGAGAACACTTGCTGATTCACAGTAACCCAAGTGACGGGGTTATGTGGCAATATGCAGTAGAGACCGGGTGGCCTAGTTGATTTGAGCATTATTGTTTCCCTTCAGGGACCTTGGTAGAAATCCGAGTCGCACATGAGGATGAGCGTCTTCTCTTTCTGATGACTGTAAGGGACTGTGATGTATTCCTGATGGAATTTCAACCCGCTCCCGAGCAGGGCCGCCCCACCAGGTAGAGCTATCGGGAAGCCAGCGAGGCCACGAAAGCCAAATTAAAACCACTTTCATTAGCGGGGCCAGGAGGACCAGTAATGCTCCGCTGGGCCCCACAAGGAAAGTCCGGGCCTCTGCTGCCTTGTGCTCCCACTCTTCCCCCCAGCAATGGCACCTTCACAACACCACCTGCAAGGGGAAGCTAGATAAACACATGAGGGAGAAAGGAATAGAAGGATATGCTGATGGGTTTGGATGAAGTAGGGTGGGCTCGTGTGGCGCATAAATACCGGCGTGGATCAGTTGGGCCAAAAAGTCTGTTTTGCGCCGTACATTCTATGCAGAACGAAAGAAAAAGCTCACCAGCGGAAAGGAATGCCTCAGGGCCAGTGGCCTGTGGTTTGCTTGCGGTGCGCTCCATTGTTGAAGACCAGAAGAGACCCATGGCAGCCTGAACAAGTCTTTCAATTTCATAAAGTTTTTTTTTTGAAATGTAAAGTTTTTTTTTAAGTTTCGTTCATTTTTTTTTAAGTCTGTTAAAAGTTTATTTAAGAAGCAGCCTGGACCCTCAATTAGCAATTTAATTCTTTTAAATTTTGATGCACCCCCCCCCTCCCCCCACACCCCCGTGCACAGGGTTGCTATAGAGGACGTGGTTAGTGTCTGGGAGGGAGGGTGCCTGAACCTCCGGATTTCCAGCTGCATTGGGACAGGCGGGCGCCAGAGATGCACCCACTGTGGCGCATCTGCCTGCCCCCATGCAAACTAGGTGCCCCCCCCACTGCACTGGAGGGCAGCGGTGGGCATGATCCCAGTGTAACCACCTGGGTAGCATCCTGAGAATATTCGGGGCACAAGTCTCTTTAACTACCTGTTAATAGTCACCTACAAAAGTGAGAAGTCGCACAACACCAGGTTATAGTCCAACAGCTTTATTTGAAATCACAAGCTTTCGGAGCGGCTGCTCCTTCGTCAGGTGACGAAAGCTTGTGATTTCAAATAAAGCTGTTGGACTATAACCTGGTGTTGTGCGACTTCTCACATTTGTCCACCCCAGTCCAACACCGGCATCTCCGCATCACAGTCACCTACAGGTGGCGATCCACCCGCCCCTTGTACAGTTACTGTCGTTGTCAATGTCACAGACAGCATTTCAACGACAAAAGGTTTAATGTGCTGCCAGTTGGATGGCCGAGGCTGTGGGTGGGTGGCTGGGTATCTGTGAGCTTGCAGCAAACACTCAGAAGATGCGCTGCTGCAACGCAAGCTAGTGTGCCAGCGGAATTGGTAATGGTGAGCTCACACATGGCAGCCAACATGCGCACAGCAAGGTCCCACAAATAGCAATGTGATAACAACGGATCATCTGCTTTTGTTATGTTGTTTGAGGGAGAAATATTGGTCAGGACACTGGGGATAACTCCCTTATGCTTCTTCGAAATAGTGCCATGGGATCTTTTACATTCACCTGAGAGAGCAGAATGGGACCTCAGTTTAACGTCTCATCTGAAAGACGGCACCTCTGACAGTGCAGCACTCCCTGCCTAGATTTTTGTGCTCAAGTCTCTGGAGTGGGATGTGGGCACACAACCTTCTGACTCAGAAGCTAAGAGCGTCACCCACTGAGCCACTGGCTGACACACATGCAAACGCAGGACTGGGATTTGGTTTAATCTCATATGATTATAGTTTTTGCTTCCTTTTTACTTATAAATAGCTTATAAATTTGTACGGAAGCTAGAAATAATGAAATGGTTAAAAGTTGTTTGCTGGGTCAGTGGGGGGGCACCTAGTTTGCATGGGGGCAGGCAGATGCGCCACAGTGGGAGCATCTCTGGCGCCCACCTGCCCCAATGCAGCTGGAAATCCAGATGCTCAGGCACCCTCCCTCCCAGACCCTAACCACGTCCCCTACAGCAACCCTGTGCTGTATAACAACCTACGCAACCAGTTTGCCCTTCTTATCAAGTGGGATTACACAGCGCCGGCAGAAAACAACCGCAAATATATTGCAACTTCATTTTTTCGGCTCCTGGACCTTCTCTGCTATCTGGGAAAGCTTTGTGCGGGCCAAGAATGGTAAAACTGAATTCCTGGGACGTATGAGCTGGCAGAGCACTCGGCCCATCCGAGACCAGAAATAAAGATGTCCTGCACTAATGGAGGCAAGACTAACAATGGCGCTCGCTGTGGAGACACCAGTAAAACCATCTTTTCCTGTGACTCGAGAGAAGCAGTAGCACCATCTCAGGTATCTCACTGCGCTCCAGAAAAATTTGGTACAGCCGCCAGATGCTACTCTGAACTAAAGCAAATGCCCCAAAAGAGTTTCCTTTGCATTAGCCTTCTTGTCTGAGGTGCAACCTCATTGACATCTAGGGGGCGATTTTGCCAGCCCATGGAGGCGGGTATGGAGGCGGGACTGCCGGGAAAATGGCAGAATCTGGGAGCGGGTACCCATCCCGCCCCCAACCCGCCTCCGTGCCATCTTCCCAGGAGGCGGGTACCCGACCCGCGCCGGGTCCCGTCTCCTCGAGGCGGGAAGGGGATTAGTGCCAATTAACTGCCTGTTAACAGGTAGTTAACAGGCAGTTTTTTTGGCTAATCCCTATTCTGCGACCTAAAGTGTGGGATTCCCGACGGCTCCGAACCTCGCCAGGGTCAGCGAGGCGAGCCGTGGGTCTGCGGGGGTCGGCGGGGCTGAAAAGTGTGCTGTGCAGGTGAGTGATGAGTGCAAGTGTGGAGAGGTAAGTGTGTGAGGAGAGTGTAGAGTGTTTTAATAAGATTACTTACCTTTGCTTCTTCCTCCAGGCTTCATCCCTCTAGGCTGCGGAGCTGCCTCATCTCACCGGCAGAGAAAGCAGAATGACCGCTGCATTCTTAAATGCAGCAGCCTTCTGCTTAGGAAAGCTTTCTCAAGTGAGTCTTCAGTAAAGGACTCAACTTAGAAGACAGATTGTCAGTATTTGACAGCTTCACAGAGCTGTCAAACGATGACAATTCATCTGTCAAAAAATCTTGACAGATGAAACATCATTCTGACATTCTCTGTCATCAGCTTTCCCTTAATTGGCCTGCTAAGCCCGCTGGGCGGGCTTAACAAGGTCAATCAAGGGAAAATAGCGTAGGTTGGCCAGACGTTGATGGAGGCGGAACTAAAACTCAACAAGCAGCAGTCCCGCCTCCATCACGTCCCCATTGATAAAATCACCCTATGTTTCACTATACATGTGTTCCAGGTTGCTAACGCATAAATAATGTGATTCCATAAATAATTTTAAAAGTTGAGTTGGACAGGTACTTGAGGATGAGGAACTTACAGGGTTACGGACAAAAAACGGGGATGTGGGACTGAGCACGACTGCTCTTTCAAAGAGCCGGCACAGGCACAACGGGCCGAATGGCCTCCTTCTGTGCTGTATGTAGATTTCTATGATTCTAACCGCTGAGATTTCTTTAGGACTGGCCACTGCGGTTCAACACGAGGACTACCAGCAGGGGGTTGCTGGCCAGCAATCAGCAATGGGAACCCCAGCCAGTTTACTTCTCCTGCCTCCAACCCTAGACATGGAGCCATTTGTAACCACTCTACCGCCAACCTGGCTGAGATCATCCAACTCAGCACAGATCAGGGATCAATCCGAGGGCGTGCGTGATCTGTACGGCTTAGCTACACACGGAACAAACTCTCTGACCATCAGAGATGCTAAGAATTCTACATAATGGTCATGAGTGGGAAGTGGTTTGGTAAATTGGATTAGCAAATGCCATTAACATGAGTGTAGTACAAGACCACATGCCCTTGACCAATTGCCTTTACATTAGAAGAAAAAAACTAGAAATACTGGAAATCTGATATAAAATCCGCCCCCCCCCAAAATGCTGGAGATACACAGCATCTGTACAGAGAAAAGATGGGTTAATGACCCATTGCGGAACTGAAAACTGGAAGATAAGCAAGCTTATTAGGACGGAACAAATTTACAGTACTGTGTCCTTGAGATGCAGGTACTATAATTTCAGAGAATCATAGAAATTTACGGCACAGAAGGAGGCCATTCGGCCCATCCTGTCTGTGCCGGACGAAAAAGAGCTATCCAGCCTAATCCCACTTTCCAGCTCTTGGTCCGTAGCCCTGTAGGTTACAGCGCTTCAAGTGCATATCCAAGTGCCTTTTAAATGCGATGAGGGTTTCTGCCTCTACCACCCTTTCAGACAGCGAGTTCCAGACCCCCACCACCCACTGGGTGAAAAAAGTTCTCTTAAACTCCCCTCTAATCCTTCTACCAACTACTTTAAATCTATGCGCCCTAGTTATTGACCTCTCTGCTAGGGGAAATAGGTGCTTCCTATCCACTCTATCTAGGCCCCACATAATTATACATCTCAATTAAGTCTCCCCTCAGCCTCCTCTGTTCCAAAGAAAACAACCCCAGCCTGTCCAATCTTTCCTCATAGCTAAAATTCTCCAGTCCTGGCAACATCCTCGTAAATCTCCTCTGTACCCTCTCTCGTGCAATCACATATTTCCTGTAATGCGGTGACCAGAACTGTATGCAGTACTCTAGCTGCGGCCTAACTAGTGTTTTATACAGTTCGAGCATAACCTCCCAGCTCTTATATTCTATGCCTCGGCTAATAAAGGAAAGTATCTCGTATGCCTTCTTAACCACCTTATCTACCTGTCCTGCTACCTTCAGGGATCTATGGACATGCACTCCAAGGTCCCTTTGTTCCTCTACACTTCTCAGTATCCTACCATTTATTGTGTATTCCCTTGCCTTGTTAGCCCTCCCCAAATGCATTACCTCACACCTGCCCAGTCAATTGATATCTTCATGCAGTCTACAGCTTTCTTCCTCACTGTCAACCACATGGCCAATTTTTGTATCATCTGCAAACTTCTTAATCATGCCCCCTACATTGAAGTCTATCTAAATCATTGATAAATACCACAAAAAGCAAGGGACCCAGTACTGAGCCCTGCAGAACCCCACTGGAAACAGCCTTCCAGGCACTAAAACAACCGTCGACCATTACCCTTTGCTTCCTGCCACTGAGCCAATTTTGGAACCAACTTGCCACTTTCCCTTGGATCCCATGAGCTTTTACTTTCGTGACCAGTCTGCCATGTGGGACCTTGTCAAAAGCCTTGCTAAAATCCATGTAGATTACATCAAACATGTTACCCTCATCGACCCTCCTCGTTACCTCCTCAAAAAATTCAATCAAGTTAGTCAGACACGACCTTCCCTTAACAAATCTACGCTGACTGTCCTTGATTAATCAGTGCCTTTCTAAATGATGATTAATCCTGTCCCTCAGAATTTTTTCCAATAATTTTCCCACCACCGAGGTTAGGCTGACTGGCCTGTAATTACTCGGTCTATCCCTTTCTCCCTTTTTAAACAAGTTGGTTTGAATGCCATACAGCACAGAAGGAGGCCATTCGGCCCATCGTGCCTGTGCCAGCTCTTTGAAAGAGCGATCCAATTAGTCCCACTCCCCTGCTCTTTCCCCATAGCCCTGCAAATTTTTCCCTTCAGGTATTTAGCCAATTCCCTTTTGAAAGTTACTATTGAATCTGCTTCCACCGCCCTTTCAGGCCGTGCATTCCCGGTCACAACAACTCGCTGCGTAAATGAAATTCCCCTCAACTCCCCCTTGGTTCTCTGGATGTATGTTGTATTGCTTCTTTGGAATATGAGCCGCAATGCACATAGGCTAAATCTTATACTGCCCGCATCCTCAGGCTAGATTATAATGGTCGCATAAGACAGGCTTTTAAAATAAATGTCTTCCAAAACCCGTTACTTGAGGGCCTTTGGATCAAATGGCAACAAAACGAAATGCCAAGAGGGCCAATTTTGCTCACAGTATATGTGCGTTTTAATTTAATTAATTGATTTTTGGAATGTTGGAAATCTGATTTATTCCAAAAGTAGAAATGCCTGTAGATACAGCTCACTATTCAGATAATCACTCACTGTACCATAGTTTACTAAGCAGAGATTAGTGTTAATTGTCAGGCCTGAAAAGTACTCTTACATCCGATACTGCCTTCCTTCAAGCACTCTAAAGGCTTTTAGTCAACCAAATTGCAGTTACTACTCAACACCTACACATGTAGTGCTTCAGAGAGACTCACAGTGTGTTTTAATCAGTAAATCCTTTGGGTGTTGGGAAGAGGCATGATACTGTTTAAATACTCAAATTGCTGGTGAGGTGCAATATAATGGAAACAGATACAGTGAAGAGACAAGAGCCCCGTCCTAATAGGAATGAACAGATATCCACAGGTGGCATTTAGAAAGGAAGAAAGAAGCCTCCAACAAACCCACAGACAAATGTAACGAGATCCAAAGGAAACGGGGAAAAAAATGGACTTGAAGACTACGAGGTGAGGGGTGGGAGTGAAGACAAAAATGAAAGACAGCAGTAAAAGATCCAAATTTAGAAAAAAACAGTGCGCTCCATTGACTAACATGGTGCTAGCCATCAATATTAATCAGGTGAGATCCTGCACAACCAAAGATAAGGACTTGCATTTCTATAGCGCCTTTCACAACTTCAGGACGTCCCAAAGCGCTTTACAGCCAATGAAGCACTTTTGAAGTGTAATCACTGTTGTAATGTAGGAAACGCGGCAACTAATTTGCGCACAGCAAGCTCCCACAAGCAGCAATGTGATAATGACCAAATAATCTGGTTTTCTTTTAGTGATGTTGGTTGAGGGATAAATATTGGTCACGATACCAGGGATAACTCCCCTGCTCGTACTCGAATAGTGTCACGAGATCTTTTACGTCCACCTTTGAGGGCAGACGGGGCCTCGGTTTAACGTCTCACCCGAAAGACGGCACCTCCGACAGTGCAGCACTCCCTCAGCACTGCACGGGAGTGTCAGCCTAGATTATAACCACAAACAAACAAAGCTAGACATTTTCTAACTCCAATTCAAATTGGACCTCTTCCTAGATAGTGACTTCCCAATTATGCCTCAGGCATCAAATTGAGCACCAAGAGCAGGCATTACGAGTCAACCACTTGATGTTGGACTGAAGTCACATGTATTCCAGACCGGATAGAGGGACCAGGTTCCTTTCCACTCAGGGCATTAATGAATCCAGCAAAGTTTACAACTATTCATGGTGAGGATTTGAACTCGCAGCCTGGGTTGCTAGTTCAGACCAAAACTACTACACTATGCCCTTCAATCCCTTTCATAAGCTGATATTCATCGGGTTTGTAGCATTAACCAACTTAATGCGCAGACCAAGATACAGTCGCTACTTCTACCTTTTTCCAAAAGTCAGACCTGAAATGTTCATCTATCTTTTCCCTTTCCAGGGCTGCTGTTTATTTCCGTAACATTCACGACAGAAAGGTGAACGAATTGACTGGAGACCGCTCGCAGCTCAAACACACTCAATCAGCAATGTGCCCGAGCCAAACACTGAGAGACGCAACAAACAGCAAATTCTTGATTTATACAACACATGGGCTGCCAGTGCCAACTGGTGCACACGGTGGAGATTAAACAACAGCTGCAGACCTCTGACACGGCAGGGGGGAAAAACAAGAGAGCAAAGCTTCAGGGGATTACAAGACATCATTTGAACCGTGGCTTTTTGTTACAGCCGGGAACATGTTGTGATACCAAACATCGTTTGTTTTATACAATGCAGTGCAGATTGTTTACCTTTTCACAGCCTTGCTTATCAAATTCACTCGTGTTCTCTCCCTTGACTGACATTTGTTGAAGTGGAGGGGCAATAACCGTTACTTCAGTGCATGCAGGAACATCACTATGTGCCATATTGTCAGCCAATTCTTATGCATGGTCACGCACGGTTGTATCTGACGCCATTTTCCACCACACGTAGGACTATTCCTACCTGGTTATAACATGACAAGTCACTATGTTCACAGTGACTTGTCATTATAATTGATGCAACTTTTCAAATCCCCCCCCCCCATGGCTTCGCCCCTCCCTATCTCTGTAATCTCCTCCAGCCCCACAACCCTCCGAGAAATCTGCACTCCTCTAATTCTGGCCTCTTGAGCATCCCCGATTATAATCGCTCAACCATCGGTGGCCGTGCTTTCAACTGCCAAGGCCTTAAGCTCTGGAATTCCATCCCTAAATCTCTCCGCCTCTCTACCTCCCTTTCCTCCTTAAAACCTACCTCTGCCCTAATATCTCCTCGGTGTTAAATTTTGTTTTATAACGCTCCTGTGAAGCGCCTTGGGAAGCTTTACTATGTTACAAGTTGTTTTTGTTGTTACAAACTGTAACACATTGTCAGAATCATTCCAATATACATTATGCAAGCTTAAGATTATTTTTGCCCATTTTCCCAAGTCCTTGACTCAGGCCTTGTCCCTCAGAAAGCTGGAGAACTCCATGACCCTCCTTCCGGCGACTAATATGAGAGAGATTTTGAAAATATTTTCTCCACAGTTTCTCTCAGAACAGCTTCCCTGAAAATGGAGACGGTCTCCCCTCTGTAGATTGTGCCGATCAAACTTCGGCACAGCAGCCTCGTCAAAGGTCGGCATTTCCCCCCTCCATCCGCCCCCCCGGTGTTACCTTTTCCAAAGTTCCACCATCGTGGGTAGCCGAGAAGTTCGGGCGCGCTCGGAACGGTTCCTTGCACCTGAATGGGTGAGGCCCGGGGTGCAGCCGACAGTGGGGCCTCGGGCCTCATCGCCATCGAGCCGTGGTCGGTAAGAGGCAGCTCGACCGACGAAGCGGGATTGAAGATCCTCACTCGCAGCGGCCTTCAGGTAAGTGATTGGGCGGGAGACCGGGGATCGGGTCGGGAATGAAGCGAGGGCCGGGGTGAGGAGTTAGAGGTAGCAGTGGCTGAGGGTGGGGACAGTGGTGACGATCGTAGGGTGGTAGTGGCGGCCAGCAGCGACCCGCGTACTCTTTGAATGCTCCACATTCAGGTCAGCACATATCTTTTTTAAAACTTACCTCAGTGATTGCGGCCTGCAGTGGTTACCTTTAAGGACCTTCTTCTTCTTCTTCTTAGGCAGTCCCTCGGAACCGAGGATGACTTGCTTCCACATTAAAAATGAGTTCTCAGGTGACTGATGAGTCCAATGCGGGACCTACAGTCTCTGTCACAGGTGGGGCAGACGGTGGTTGAAGGGGCGGGTGGGTGGGGTGCTTGGGTTGACATGCGCTCCTTGCGCTGCCTGCGCTTGGCTTCCGCTTGCTCCCAGCGAAGAGACTCGAGGTGTTCGGCACCTTCCCGGATGCTTCTCCTCCACTTTGTGCAGTCTTCGGCCAGGGATTCCCAGGTGTCGGTGGGGATGTTACACTTTTTCAAGGAGGCTTTGAGGGTGTCCTTGAAGCGTTTCCTCTGCCCACCTGGGGCTCTCTTGCCGTGTCAGAGCTCCGATTAGAACGCTTGTTTTGGGAGTCTCGTATCGGGCATGCAGACAATGTGACCCGTCCATCGGAGCTGATCGAGCGTGGTCAAAGCTTCGATGCTGGGGATGTTGGCCTGAGCAAGAACACTGACATTGGTGTGCCTATCCTGCCAGTGGATTTGCAGGATCTTGTGGAGGCAGCGTTGGTGGTACCTCTCCAGTGCTTTGAGGTGCCTGCTGTACATGGTCCATGTCTCTGAGGCATACAGCAGGGCGGGTATCACTGCTGCTCTGTAGACCATGAGCTTAGTGCCGGGTTTGAGGTCCTGGTCTTCAAACACTCTCTTCCTCAGGTGACCGAAGGCTGTACTGGCACACTGAAGGCGGTGTTGGACTTCATCATCGACGTCTGCCCTTGTTGACAGTAGGCTCCCGAGGAATGGAAAGTGGTCCACGTTGTCCAAGGCCTTGTCGTGGATTTTGATAATCGGGGGGCAGTACTGTGTGGCGGGGGCAGGTTGGTAGAGGACCTTTGTCTTACAGATGTTTAGTGTAAGGCCCATGCTCTCGTACGCTTCGGTGAAGGTGTTGACGATGGTTTGGAGTTCGACCTCCGAGTGTGCGCAGACGCAAGCGTCGTCTACATACTGTAATTCGATGACAGAGGATGGGACGACATTGGATCTGGACTGGAGGCGACGGAGGTTGAACAGTTTCCCGTTTGTTCTGTAAATTAGCTCCACTCCAGCGGGGAGCTTACTGAGGGTGAGATGGAGCATTGCAGCAAGGAAGATCGAGAAGAGCATTGCTGCGATGACACAGCCTTGCTTGAGCCCGGTTCGTACGTGAATTGGGTCTGTGGTGGAACCGTTGGTCAGGATCATGGCTTGCATGTCGTTGTGAAGCAGGCGGAGGATGGTGACAAACTTTTGAGGGCAGCCGAATTTGAGGAGGACACTCCATAATCTCTCACAGTTGACAGTGTCGAAGGCCTTTGTGAGATCAAAGGCAGCCATGTACAGCGGTTGGTGCTGTTCCCTGCATTTCTCTTGTAATTGACGTGCGGTGAAGATCATGTCCATTGTGCCCCTTAGTGGGCGGAATCCGCATTGCGACTCTGGGAGGAGCTCTTTGGCCACTGGGAGAAGGCGATTGAGGAGGATTCTTGCGATGACTTTCCCTGTGGCAGCCAGCAGGGAAACTCCTCTGTAGTTACCGCAATCGGACTGGTCACCTTTCTTGAAGATGGTCACAATTATGGCATCTCTGAGATCCCCTGGCGTGCTCTCCTCCTTCCAGATAAGAGAAATTAGTTCATGAATTCGCGCCAGTAGTGCTTCTCCGCCATGCTTTAGTGCCTCGGCGGGGATTCCATCTGCTCCTGAGACCTTGTTGTTCTTCAGTTGTCGGATGGCCTTTTCAACCTCATGCCGGGCTGGGGTTGTGATGAGATGGTGGCGGGTAGCATGCTGCAAGATGGAGTTGAGGACACTCGCGTCGAAGACAGAGTCGCGGTTAAGGAGATCTTCGAAGTGCTCCTTCCAGCAGGCACTGACTGCCTCGCTGTCCTTGATGAGTACCTCTCCGTTCTTGGCCCGCAGTGGGGTAGGGCCTTGGGTGCTTGGGCCGTAGATGGTCTTGACTGCGCTAAAGAATCCACGCACGTCGTGACTGTCGGCTAGCTGCTGGATTTCCTGCGCTTTCTCCACCCACTATCCACCATCACCGCTTAGGCCGCATGTAGACCTGATTTTTTCTGAATTCAGCTGCCTCAGGGCAAACCAATTTTTGCAGTGGGGGGCCTCAAACAGGCACGGGCACTGCAGGCCGATTTTTTTGGGCCTTTACCAATATGGCGGGCGGTGCACTTCCAGCTCATACTGCATGCTTAGGAGGCCGTTTAGCGCCCGAAAAATGGGCGCTGCGCAGCTAAATTTCTAGGCCATCAGACATCTCTACCGGTTTGGCAGCAAATCTCTTTCCTTTGATTTTTTTTTTACATTTCCCCTGCTCACCGGGCCACAACAGTATCTTAATAATCTCTCTCCAGGGACAGAATGTGAGAATTCTAAAATATTAAATCTCTCCTTCTCTTCTGTTATTTGTATCACAAACTTTGTTCAAAACCGCTTGCTAACTTGACAGTTAAGGTAATGATGAGCATTAAGTTGGTTTGTGCAACTTAAAGGCCTGGTCTGGATTACAGACTGCAAAGATCCCATTATAACTGCACTCCGCTACAGAGGTATAACATTTCTTTATGAATTTTACATGATGCTCTCTGTTACAGAGCTTATAAAGCTCCTTCATATAAAATACACTGTATAAAAACAGACTGCATATTTGCATATAAATGAAGGTATTAGGCCACAAAGTCATTTACTTAAATAATAATTTGCAGCAAGTTATATAAATGTCTAATTTCCCTATTTTTCCTCTCTGAAACAGACCTGAGTGACTCTAATGAATGCACGACGCCACAAGTTAGTCATTCCTGCACACAATTTCAGGGTCACTCACGTTGCAGTTCCACCACTGAATTCTGTTCAGAGGTGGCAGCAGTGCTGATGTGATATTGAGGAGCTATAGAAGTTCTCTCAGTCTGTGTAGTTCTATTCATTTTCCCAGCAATTCCGTTCAACCAGTTATTCATCAGTTGAAAGTCATCTGAAAGGCAGGAAAAGTCATTGCAAACACACTTTTACACCACATTTATATTTATTCTGAAATCCTTAGGTCAACAGCAACTTACATTTATATAGTCCTACTCATAAAAGAAAGACTTGCATTTATATAGCACCTTTCATGACCTCAGGTCTACCCAAAGCGCTTTACAGCCAATTAAGTACTTTTGAAGTGTCGTCACTGTTGCAATGTAGGAAACGCAGCAGCCAATTTTCGCACAGCAAGGTCCCACAAACAGCAATGTGTTAACGATCAGATAATCTGTTTTAGCAATGTTGGTTGAGGGATAAATATTGGCCAGGACACCTGGCTCTTATAGTGCCAAGGAATGTTTTACATCTACCTGAGAGGGCAGACGAGGCCTCGGTTTTAACGTCTCATCCAAAAGACGGCACCTCCGACAGTGCAGCACTCCCTCAGTACCGCACTGGAGTGTCAGCCTAGATTTTTGTGCTCAAGTCTCTGGAGTGGGGCTTGAACCCACAACCTTCTGACTCAAAGGTGAGAGAGAGTGCTGCCAACTGAGTCACGGCTGACAAATGTATCATGCTTTACAAGGAAGAGGGGGGAGGGGGAATGAGAGGTGGACACCCAGCAATAAATGAAAGAATTTACTGCGAGGGGGAACAAAGACAGTTGAAGAGGTAAGCGTTTGGAAGACTTTTGAAGGCACAAAGATAAATTGCAAGGTAATATGGTTTTGGAAGAGAATTTCAGAGATGGGGTGTAGCGGCTGAAAGATCAACCTCCAAGGTCAGAGGAACAGAGGGTGCAGGCTGGGTTTAACAACCGCAGACATTTCCTACTATTTCAGTTCATCTAATATTGGTATCACACAGTGTAAGATTACATAGTTAATAAGATTAATTTTGACCAGTTTAAGATTTGTCACACGTTGTTGATACTGCAGACATTTCTTATAGTGAATACAGTGGCTCCACTTGACTGAGACAGTGGTGTGTATGTGGGATCCTTCTCTGATGGATGTAGTTGCAATGTGCGACCCTTATCCTGTTATTATGTCATGTGTCTTCATTATGTTTGGATCTCGTAGTGGTTAAGATTGTCTGTATCATATCAATAGAAACCTTATTGGCAGATAAAAAAATGTGCTCGTCAATATCTGATAGCTCAACAAATTGCCAATAAACCCTCAAATCCCAAATCTCATTATAATTTTAACAAATGCAAGATTTAATATCAGAGACTGCATAATTCGGCAGATTATTAGAACAGCAAGGCACAATTAAAGTCAAGCATAAAGCTCACAGACGTAATAAAAAATGAACTTATGACATCCAACTCTAGTTAATGAGATCAATCACCAAGAGATGAGTATTGAGGCCCAAAAAATTCATAACTTGAAGTTTGTGCTCAGCTTTTCTGAAAGATTGATTTCATGTCAAAACGAAACTGGACTGGCATAGCTATCAGTTCAAATGACCTTTTCCCCCCCTGTACATCCGATGATAAAATGGGTTGTATTCAACCGTGAATGAAATGTCAACTTATTAACCACTGGACACGTTGAACTAGCACGAAAGGAATGTTTCCCATTTAGCTCCAGCCTGCGAGCCAAGCCTCCTCTGAACCTATTCTTTTCCCCAGACATTTCTGTGCTCTGTGTTACATTAAGTTCCAGGCTACACGAGGTACACCATCTGCTCACAAGATTTAATAGCGTTCTATGTGGCAACAGTGTAAGATTTAACGAAGGTCAGCCCAGCGATCACCCCGTGCTGGGTTCTGACGCACACTGATAATTATGGAGAAGGGGACGGTGAGCAGAGAGTTCCCAAACTATGTGAATGTCTCTCTCTGAAGGGAGGCAGAGACCAAAATTCTTTGCTGCGGAGGAGATTATTTCCCAACTCATTTTTCTTTGCAATCACCTTTTAAGATGTATAAGGTGAAGCTCATGGAGGGAAAGGAGGATCAATCAGAATCATAGAAGAGTACAGCACCGAAGGAGGCCATTCGGCCCATCGAGTCTGCGCCGGCTCTTTCGAAGAGCAATCCAGTTAGTCCCACTTCCCCGTTCTTTCCCCAAATCCCTGCAATATTTTCTCCTTCAAGTAATTATCCAATTTCCTTTTGAAGGCTACTATTGAATCTGTATTCACCACCCTATCAGGCCGTGCATTCCAAATCCTAACCACTCGTTGCGTAAAAAGGTTTTTCCTCATGTCGCCTCTGGTTCTTTTGCCAATCACCTTACATTTGTGCCCTCTGGTTATCGACCCTTCAGCCATTGGAAACAGTTTCTCCTTATTTACTCTTTCTAAACCCTTCATTATTTTGAACACCTCTATCAAATCTCCTCTTAGCCTTCTCTGCTCCAAGGAGAATAACCGCAGCTTCTCCAGTCTATCCACGTAATTGTAATCCCTCATCCCTGGAACCAATCTCCTAAAATACATTCAATTTTAGGCATTTTACCATTCCTTTCAACTAGTGAGTATCTAGATGGGAAAAGGCGAGAGGAGCCTCATTGGCTCCAAAGATGGCCGGCCTAACACTTGATGATTGGAAGTGAGTCAACCCTCCGAGGCGAATTCAGGCACTATGCATGAGAAATAGGAGGGGGCCAAGGATAGATCCTTGTTGGACTCCAGAGGTAACAGTGCCGGTGGGGGGCGGTCGTTAGGAGGACCATTTCAGGAGATTCTCCATCTGCGACTGGATAGGTAAGAGTGGGACCAAGCGAGGGCAGTCACACTCACCTGGACAATGGAGGAGAGGTGTTGGAGAGAATGGTGTGGTTGACCGTGTCAAAGGCTGCGTAGAGGTTGAGAAAGACGCGGAGGGCTATTGCACTATGGTCACAGTCATAGAGGTTGTCATTTGCGACTTTGATTGGGACCATTCTGTGCCTTGACAGTGGCTCAAACCTGATTGGAGAGAATCAGACACGGAGGCCGCGATTTCTCCTACCGAGGCGGGTCCGGTGCGGCCGGGGTCAGTGGCGGGGTGCGACCCCACTGCTGGCTCCAGCCCGCTCTGTGAAAAGAATTTTATGCTGATTGGGCTTGTTAAGCCTGCCCAGCGCATTTCCCGGCCAATTGAAGGAAGCGGGTCTGATGATGTCACTTGATGACGCGTCATCAGCCGGTTTCCTTAAAGGGACCATGCGCAAATTGATTTCGACGGTTGTGCTGTCAGTGTTCTACAGCATTGAGGTGCTGCAAACACTGACAAGCACTGCACAGAGGTGCACGGCTGCACCCAGGCTCTCCCATGACTCCCTCCATATGCTTATGGAGGGAGTCACAGCACACAGGGAGGTTCTCTTCCCTTCCCCATGGGCGAATGAGACCTCCCCAGGAGATCAACACAGCCTGGTTGCACATTGCACAGGAGGGCACAAGCAGGGATGTCGTCAGGAGGACCAGGCTGCAGTGGCCCAAACCTTTCAATGATCACAGTAAATCATGAAGTGTTACTCCAAAGCCACACTCAACCTCACCCTGCTGTGCACTTATCACATCCCCATCACTCTGCCTTCCCTACCCTACTCCAGCACGTCCTTACTCACACCAACTTACCTTGCACCTCCACCCATCCCTCTCTATCTACATTATCACTTCCCCATCTCACTAGCCTCCCCTCACACTCACCCTCATCCTACTGTAAGCATACCAACTAACAACACACAAGGATAGGCACTTGGGTATTTTAGCAAATGTTCATGTGAAGTTTCTGTTAATGTGCTGTCAAACGTTGAATTTTTTATTTTCAACACTTTGCGTTCTTGGACAGATTTGTGTGCACCTTTGGAAGTGGCTTAGTGAGTTGCAGTGAATGGTGAGACATAACGGTACCCCCCGCGTTGGCGATGAGTGTGAATGGAATGGCTTGGGCATTGTAGGGATGCTTTATGGTGTTGGTGTGGATGGTGCCAACCTGGCACATCATGTGGCAGCCATGGTGTACAGCGTCAAGTGAAGTAAATCTGGCCATGGTGAGGCCATCCCTGGCCTCCCGGGCAGCAATGTGGTCAGGTGCTGTTGCCCTGTGTCCTGTGCAGCACCAGTTGATTGCGGAGAAGGTTGGTGTTGTTGTTGGTGCTGCTGGTGTGCCCGGTGCTGCTGGTGTTGGGGCTGATCGTGGTGGGATTCTGAGGACCAAGGTGATATTTTTTCAAGGGCAACGATGCTGATGGAATAGATGGCAGGTGAGGTTGAGATGACAGAAGTGATCTGCCAATGATGAGAGAGGTTGTTCCAATGAGGTGACACTGGAGAGAGAGTTTGCTCCAAACACTTGCTAGCTGCATAAAGCTCAGTCTGTCTTCCAAATGCAGTAAGCAACAGCTTCTAACTTTGGAAAGTGAGCATCTATGAAATGGGGGCTTTTGTAGACCATTTGCAGCTGTCAAGTAAAGAAATCATCCCATGCCGACACAACACCCGACCTCCTTACCTGACGTGCTCCCCGAGCAGCGGGGAAGCCATTGGCGAACTCTAAAAATCTAAAGTTGAGCTGAAAATACTATTTAATTGCCTCTTAACAATCTCTCTAATGATGTAAATTGCCTCCCCCGCTGCTTGGAGTCGGGTCTGTTCAGCAATGACAGACCCGACATCTGGGAAACTAGTGTGGAGGCAGGTTGACAGCGGGGTCCCTCCCCGCTGTCGAAAAAAAAAATTCCCAGCTGACCTGCCACCAAACGCGCCCGCTGACATCCCGAAAAATTCCCCCCGGAGTTTCTGGAAAAAGTGAGGGTGGATTTGGGAGGTGACAACATTTTCAATCAAGGGACAGTACAGGAATCCCGCCCCAACCGCGGTTTTGCCACACGCGGATTTCACGTATACACGGTTTCCTCTCTGCGACTATTTTTGCCAACCGCGGCCGTGAGTTTTGCGTATACGCGGTTTTTGATTTTCAAGTTTCACGGGTCGCGCTTCCAAACACGAGACTGCATTCACCCGCGCCGCTCTTTTCAGCATAATTACTACCAGGCGTGGTCTCGCGCCACTCGTGGAGATACTGTACCTGTACTCTGTGTGTGTGTGAACGTTTAGCCCTTAATCATGGCCCCTAAGCATAATCTCAGTGGTAAAGGTGAATCAATAGTGAAAAGGGCAAGGAATGTACTAACCTTAGATAGGAAATTAGATGTCATTAATAGACTTGCCCGTGGTGAAAGTACAGCGTCGGTTGGACGACTAATGGGGGTTAACGAGTCCACCATTAGAACCATTAAAAAAAGTGAGGTGTCGATAATGGCTAGTATTGCGGGTGGCTCTTCGAAAAGTGCTAAAGTGTCGTTTATGCCACGGGACCATAAGCTTGAAAAAATGGAGAAGGCACTTAATATCTGGTTGGAAGACCAGAGCCAGAAAAAAGCAAATGTTAATTCTGCATGGGTACGTAAGAAGGCCCTGAATTTCTACAAGCATCTTACTGTGGCTGCCGGGGAAAGTGTAGATGACATAAAGTTTCACGTGAGTAAGGGCTGGTTGGAAAATTTTAAGAAGAGGTTCGCCTTGACTAACCTCAAGGTTGTGGGGGAATCGGCCTCAGCCGATCACGAGGCCGTTGCCAAGTTCCCGGAGGAGCTGAAGAAGTTGATCGCCGAGAAGGGTTACCTGCCGGAGCAGGTATTTAATCCGGATGAGACTGGTCTCTGCTGGAAGCGGATGCCTTCCCAAACTTTCATCACGAAGGCTGAGAAGCATGCTTCGGGATTCAAGGTGGCTAAGGATAGGGTGACCCTTCTCCTTTGTGCTAACGCTGAGGGAGACTGCTTAGTGAAGCCGATGCTGCTCTACCGCTCTCTTAATCCCTGCGCTCTGAAGGGAAAAAACAAAAACTATCTACCTGTCTTTTGGCGTTCTAACCGCAAGGCGTGGGTTACTGCTGCAGTCTTCATGGACTGGTTTCATAACTGTTTTGTGCATGACGTGGAGCGGTACCTTGCGAGAGAAAATCTTGCCTTCAAGGTCCTACTCATCCTCGACAATGCCCCCGGCCACCCGCCGGCACTCCAATTCGCCCACCCTAATATTGAAGTCGTCTTCCTGCCTCCCAACACGACATCACTCCTTCAACCCATGGACCAAGGTGTGATAGCCACCTTCAAGGCATACTACATACGACGCAGCTTTGACCGCATGATGGAGGCTATGGTGGATGACGCAACACTGACGGTGAAAACTTGTTGGAAGGATTACACCATCGCTGACTGCATCACCAACATAAAAGAATCGATTGATGAACTGAAGAGGACGACAATCAACGCCTGCTGGGGTAAACTTTGGAAGGAGGCAGTGAATGACTTCTGAGGCTTCCCTACAGTTGACGCTGAAGTTCAGTGCATTGTGAAGGTTGCGCGACGTTTGGGAGGCGAGGGGCTGGCCGACGTAGAGCCTGATGACATCGAGGAGCTCCTTGAGTTGCACGGCGAGGAGTTGACGGAGGAGGACCTTGATGAGCTGATACAGCATTCCAGTGAGGCAGAGGACGAGGACGAAGATGAGGATATGGTGGAGAAGTCGAAGATGACAAGTGCCAACCTTAGCCAGGCAATGCTCCTTGCTACTAATCTCTCGGACCTCTTTATGGAGATTGACCCATTCTTGGAGCGTAGTTTAAAATTCAAGCGAGGTTTGGAGGATTTAATGAGACCAGACAAGCAGGTCCAGAAAGATATTCAGAAAAAAATGAGTCAACCATCCATCGCAGAATTCTTTAAGAAACCGGCCAGTTGATCTTTTTTATTGTGTTATTTGAACATTTATTGTTTTTGTTAGGTTATTGTGTATTTTATTTGTGTTTATTAAAAGAACAAGCAACTTACATAGGCTCTGACGAGTGTAAATGCGGCCGCGTTCCCCCTAACCCCATTTTTCCCATAGGGTCTTATATTTGCCAACCGCGGTTTTACCAACCACGGGGGTTTTCAGGGATGTATCCCCCGCGGTTGGGGAGGGATTACTGTATCCGTTTAGTTGTCCTGGAAGCTGTGTTATTTGAACTGTGCGACCTCTGTTCATGAAATATAACCGCATTCTGACCTCAACATTGATCCAAACACTTTGGGGGAGAAATTCAGTATCGCCCCATTTGGGGAGCAATTATCGGCCGGGCGCAAAGATTAGCGCCTGGCACTAATTATCGCCACCGACTGCAAACTTTACTTTTATCGCCCCTGGAGGTGATTGGAGCGCTAAATCAGGCGCTACACACCTGTCTTAAGGCGCAAAGGCCGAGGAGCGAGGCGCTAACTCAGAGCGCGGGCGCAGCGCAGGTGCTGTCAGTTAGCGATGCAACACAGACACACTGGCGCCAGACAGTTCTTAAAGGGGAGGGTCGATCTTGCACTCCAGCCACACCCTGCTCATTGGAGCCTTGAATCTCGGCCTGGAGAGACCTGTGACTAAATCTTCCAGCCAAGGACTATGGAGAGGGTGAGAGAACGAGCTCAGCGCTTCAGCGAGCGGGCCTTGGAGGCTCTGGTTGGCGCGGTGGAGCGCAGAAGATCTATACTCTTCCCTGAGAGTGGCAGGAGGCCTTTGCCGCGCGAGTACAGAAGAGTGTGGAGGGAGGTGGCTCAGAGCGTCTCCTGCAGGAGCATGGTGCCCAGGACCCATGTACAATGTCGAAAAAAGTTCAACGACCTCACTCGGATCGTCAGGGTGAGTGGCTTTTTTTCAATACCTCTCCATCCCTCCATCTCAACCTCACTCTATGGCCAGAGGGTCTTAAAACCCCAATGCACAACACTCATCCAACACCTATGGCCCTCTCATGAAACACACACGCACATTCCACACTTTGCATACAGTAAGGGCTATTCACCTATGGGAGGCACATCAGGCAAGACCATGGCTGCATACGGTAAGGGCTATTCACCTATGGGAGGTACATCAGGCAAGACCATGGCTGCATACAGTAAGGGCTATTCACCTATGGGAGGCACATCAGGCAAGACCATGGCTGCATACAGTAAGGGCTATTCACCTATGGGAGGCACATCAGGCAAGACCATGGCTGCATACAATAAGGGCTATTCATCTATGGGAGGCACATCAGGCAAGACCATGGCTGCATACAGTAAGGGCTATTCACCTATGGGAGGCACATCAGGCAAGACCATGGCTGCATACAGTAAGGGCTATTCACCTATGGGAGGCACATCAGGCAAGACCATGGCTGTATATTTACTCAGACGCCGTCCTTTTTCTTGCAGGCCAAGCTATCTCATAATAGGAGACAGCAGCAACGGACGGGTGGAGGGCGGCCTCAGCTGCAACCCCTCAGCGATCTTGAGGCACGCGTCCAGAGGATTGTAGCAAGCCGGGTGATCGGTCCCGTCGCCACTGGAGACGCCGACCCCGTTCTGGACAGCAATGGTAAGGTCAGCACCTTTTTGTCCTCTGTCCTTCCACTTGTCCCTCACAACACCAGCCTTTGACACTTTCAATCCAACTTACTAAATCGCTGCACTTATTCCTCCCTTACTGCCACCCTGTCCTCACGCTAAAGCCACTCTTGTACCTCCCTGCTTTCAGAAGGTGATTCACCAGCTGAGGAGACGGGCCTTCAAGCTGCCAGTGGGAGTGAAGCTGCAGGCGAGGAGGAAGATGAAGGCGGAGCATCAGTGCCACTCTCTCCCGAGGAAGCCCATGCCCACACTGGGAACACGCCTTCCCTGGAGGGGAGCAGGGGGGAAGGGTCTGATGAGGGTGAAGCTCCAGGACCCAGCGGGCTGCAGCAACGCCATGGGGGTAGGGAAGCTCGGGGGCCTTCTCCCCGGAGGGAGAGTATGCCAGCGACTCCTACTGCACTGGACGCAGAGGAGGAGCGGCTCATCGCTGAAATGAACACCCAGGCGGTGGACATGCACACTGAGCTCATGGGTGCAGTGGGAAGGGTGCCCGAATGCATTGAATCACTGGCAAGGAGTGTGGAGCACTTCGCTGTAGCACAGGCGGATGCCACACTAAAGCTTAGTGCTGCAATTCAGTCTCAGACTGCTCTCATGCAGACTCAGATTGAGGCCACGCGAGCACTGACTGCTGCCATCCTCGATGGTTCGTACACATTTCCCCGGGGCTGTCACCGCGCCGCAGCAGGCCAGCAATCTGTGCTCCAGCAGATTGCTCCGGATGCTGAAGTGCTGCCCCGTGGGAGTGCCAGTGTGTCGGTCGAGCAGGGAGTTGCTGTCCTCTCTCAAGATGACAGCATTCCTGCTGCCACCACTGTCACTTCTCCACTGCACTTGCCACTGCCTGTAGGACAGACTGCTGCTGCCCATGCAGAGTTGGTGCAGTCTGCAGCCGGGCCCTCCAGGCCCAGAGCTGGTCGAGGCCGTCCTTCAAGGGCATCTGCAGTCTCAGGTTCTGACAATCAGCAGCCTTCCACCAGCCTTGCTGCAGCCTCTGAGGTCCCATTACGGAGGAGCAGTAGGGTGGGAAGGGGGGAAGTGCGCAAGGGAAGGAGATCACCCTCGAAGGGCAAAAAGTAGGAGGTGTGACAAAATGTTGGTCATTTTTTTATTAAAGGCTAAGGTTCGTGGTCAAACTTTTGAACATTATCTCCAGGTTATGAGAACCAGTTCTGTTAATGACTGTGTTTTTGTGTTTCTTTCTATTAGCTTGTCATGAGGAAATGACACACACAGAGTTTGTGAAATAAATAAGTTTTTGTATTCAAAATATACATGTTTGGTCTTTGGAATCATTGGTGCCTTGGCCGGCTTAGGGGTTGCGGTTTGGTTTCATTCATGTTGTTCTCAATGGCAGAAGCCATTTCCTCAGCAGGGGCCTAGAAGCGGCTTGCTATCAGCCGTTGACGGACGGCCCTTGCAGTTTCAACATTGTGGGCCACCCTCCCACCTTGGTGCTGCTGATGATCATCCTCCTCCTCTTCCTCCTCTTCCTCCTCCTCCTCTGGTGGTGCTCCAAGGCCTGGTGGCATTGGCTGGGTCCTGAGGATTGCCATGTTATGCAGCATGCAGCACACAACTACGAAGTGGGAAACTCGCTCAGGCGAGTACTGCAGGGCTCCTCCAGAATGGTCCAGACAGCGGAACCGTTGCTTCAGCACGCCGATTGTGTGCTCAACGATGTTCCTGGTAGCTTGATGGCTCTCGTTGTACCGCAGCTCAGCAGGGGTGTTGGGCGTACGGAGCGGTGTCATCAGCCAGGTGCTCAGTGGATACCCCTTGTCCCCGAGAAGCCAACCAACTGGCTGATGCGGTGCCTCGAAAAGTTCTGCCACAGTAGTCTGGCGTAGGATGAATGCATCGTGGCAGCTGCCAGGATAGTGGGCATTGACAGCGAGTATCAGCTGTCTGTGGTCACAGACCAACTGAACGTTCAAGGAATGGAACCCCTTTCTGTTCCGGAATTCCTCGGCATTCTCATGCGGAGCACGCAAAGCCACATGCGTGCAGTCAATGGCGCCCTGCACCATGGGGAAGCCCGCTATCCTCGCAAAGCCCATAGCGCGTTCATGCTGCTTGTCTGGGGTCATGGGGAAAGAGATGTACTCTCGTCTCCTTTTAAAGAGGGCATTTGTGACCTGACGGATGCAGCAATGCACCGCGAACTGGGAGATATTGGCGATGTCCCCAGTAGCAGATTGAAATGAGCCAGTGGCATAAAAGTTCAGAGCCACTGTGATCTTCACTGCCACCGACAGAGACGTCCTGGACCTCAGTTGAGGCTGCAGATCTGGCTGCAGCAGGTGGCAGAGCTCAGTGACCACCTCCTTGCTGAATCGCAGCCTTCGCAAACACAGCTCCTCAGACATATGAATGTAGGAGAGCTGTTGACAATATACCCTGGGAGGGTAAGGTCTCCTGTACAGAGGCCTGTTGGCCCTCCTCCGTCTGGCCATGATTGCCACTCTCTCTCTGCGTCTCTGTGTCCTCCGATTCTGGTGGTGCAGGACGATGCCCCCAATCAGTGCAGCCCCCATAGTCTCTTAGCAATCAAAGTTATGAAGGCCAAAAACCAAAGTACCTGCCAAGTTATGATCAGTAGCCAAAACTACCTCACACAGCGTTGACTCAATGCAGAAGTCTCTCTTTCTCTCTCTCCGAATCTCTCTCTCTCACTCTCAGAACGAGTGGTGCAAAAATGTCAACCACAGAGAAAGACAGGAAGAGGCCCCCTTTAAATAGCGCCCCCCCAGCCCCACAGCGACTGGTAGCGTTCCAGTCTTCCGGTCGTTGGTTGCGCCAGGCGGAAAGGATGGGGGCGCCACTCAATTTCCGCTCCGGGGCGCCACAAGGGCGTTGCACCCTCGTATGACGTCAAGATCTGCGTGCGCAGGAGATCGCGGCGGTAAAGTTTAGCGCCGCCGCAAAATGTCTAGTTAAGTTCGCGAGCGGCGCAAACATCGCTGCGCCCAGGCGCTAGTTGCTTTGCGCCCCTCTTAAGGCGCTAACGGAAGGCGCAACCAACTGAATTTTTCCCCCTTCCTGTAGCTAAATTATGTAAGATAAATTAGAAGAGTCACAAAACTTTGTTATAATATAAAGAAATTGCATTTATATAGCACCTTATGACATCTCTCAGAAACGTTCCAAAGTGCTTCACAGCCAATTAATTGCTTTAAAAGGGCAGTCACTGCTGCTGTACAAAAGAGAACACAGGCATTTTGTGCACAGCAAGGTTCTACAAATAACAATACAATGAACGAGCACTTAAACTGTGGTGGTGGTTGAGGGAGAACAACCTTCAACAGTCCGACCCATTTATTTGCAACTCCCTTAATTGCAATTCACGTTTTAATGCGACCATTCTATAGTCCCCTTCTTTTCCTCTTATAATTATTGTAATTCCCGCTTATGTACAAGTGCAGTGTTTAGAAATCCCCCTTTAACAAGACTTTTCTTCGTTGAACCTGAGGTTCTCACCTTTCAATCTGATTGGGTTCGTAGATCGACGCACTAAAAACCACTTTGACCTGGTTTCCAGTCATTTCTAACGTTTGTAGTGTTGCGTGGAAGTCAAATTGCTTTTCAAGATGGCTCATCAAAAAAAAAACCCGTAGAACTTAAGAACATAAGAATTAGGAGCAGGAGTAGGCCATACGGCCCCTCGAGCCTTCTCCGCCATTCAATAATGGCTGATCTGCTACCTCAACTCCACCTTCCCGCCCGATCCCCATATCCCTTGATTCCCCATGAGTCCAAAAACCTATCGATCTCAGTCTTGAATACACTCAACAACCTGAGCATCCACAGCTCTCCAGGGTTGCCACTTGTCGTTGCCAAGCAAGTGGATGTTCCGCACAGTGTGAAGGGAATTGAAGATTCACCAGCTAGTCGCACAGAAGCACAGCATTTCTGAATCTCAAGTTTCTCCCTCGGTGCGGCCACTGTAGCACCAGCCTCCGGATTATGTGCTTAAGGCTCAGCGCGCGTCTTGATCCCACAGACTGTGACTCGGAGATGCGAGGGCGACCAGCTGAGCCAAGACAATCTGATTAATCGGAAAAGCAGAAGAGCATTAACATCTCGCTAAAGTTGCCTCTGTGCCTAATTTTCAACAAGACGGGAGATCTCCCCTTGGTAAAGGCTGCTGGGCAGGACAACCTTACAGATATTTTACAACTTGAATCGCTAATTCATGACTTGCAGATCAGTTCTCTGCAGAGATCTCCGTGGGTATGCAGGATAACACAGCAGGCTAGCAATTCTGCAGATGACAAGCACAAATTGTGTGCAATGCCGTGCTTCCATTCAAACAAAAAGGGCCCTCAACAATTTATTTGACATTTTTAAGATCTAATAGTCGAAGCTGACAGAGAACATTTCAAAAGATTACATTTATTTGCCAGCTCACACGGAAATGGGATTATTCTGCAAGTCTGTTCCTTACGTAGAATATACAGCACAGAAACAGGCCGTTCGGCCCAACTAGTCTGCGCTGGTGTTTATACTCCACACTTAAATAGTTTGTTTCACCGCTAGGTTGCCACTCAAAGAGCGAGTCTCACTACCCAGACCCCATTCAAAAGGAGAGTCTGACCACTTCAATTATGGAGCCTCACCAACAGGACTCGATTCAAAGACATGAGGAGAATTTTAACCGCCAAAGACAGGTGGGTTTGGGTGGGCTGGGATGTTACAATATTAAGGGGGAGAAATTGGTTATCACCCTGTTTGGGGCGCTAATTTTTGAAATCGCGAAAAATTAGCGCCAGGCGCTAATGATTCAGAGGTTCCCCTAAATTGGCTGTCTGCGCTCCTGGAAAGAGCTGGAGCGCTAAATCAAGCGCTAATGACCTCAGTAGGGCGCTACAGGGGCACTACCAGCACAACGATAATGAATTTCAGGTGCAATGCAATCGGGAATGATCCTTCACACTGGCCCCTTCCAGCTCTTAAAGGGGAGGTTGCATCATTGTGCAGATCCTCATTATCAGCAGTGCTGGCTGTGAGGGCGACCTGCAAGCAACTCAATCCCCTGATCATGATGGCTGATCCCACTCCCAGAGAGAGAGCTCGTCATTTCACGGACAAGGCGTTGGAGACATTGGTCGCAAGAGTGGAGCGAAGGAGGGCAGTACTGTTCCCGGCCACTGGAAGGAGGCCATTGCCCCAGGTCTTCACGGCAATGTGGAGGGAAGTGGCCCAGGAGGTCTCGGTCAGTAGTGTGGTCGTACACAACCTGACACAGTGCCGGAAGAAATTCAACGACCTCACTCGGGTGGTCAGGGTGAGTACATGCTTCAACAGGTCCTGCATACCAGCATCAGTCTGTACACACTGCACAAACCACCACACCCCCACTACCAAGTATCTGCACCTACTTAAACTCACATCCACATCTCACGCCTTGCCTACAATCACAGCTATTCAACTTCTTAGGCAGTCCCTCGGAACTGAGGATGGCTTGCTTCTACATTAAAAATGAGTTCTCAGGTGACTGATAAGTCCAATGCGGGACCTACAGTCTCTGTCACAGGTGGGGCAGACGGTGGTTGAAGGGGCGGGTGGGTGGTGTGCTTGGGTGGACGTGCGCTCCTTGCGCTCCTTGCGCTTGGTTTCCACTTGCTCCCGGTGAAGAGACTCGAGGTGTTTGGCGCCTTCCCGGATGCTTCTCCTCCACTTTATGCGGTCTTGAGCCAGGGATTCCCAGGTGTCGGTGGGGATGTTGCACTTTTTCAAGGAGACTTTGAGGGTGTCCTTGAAGCGTTTCCTCTGCCCACCTGGGGCTCTCACTCAATGCTCCATCTCACCCTCAGTCAGCTCCCTGCTGGAGTGGAGCTAATTTACAGAACAAACGGGAAACTGTTCAACCTCCATCGCCTCCAGTCCAGATCCAAGGTCGTCCCATCCTCTGTCGTCGAATTACAGTATGCAGATGACGCTTGTGTCTGCGCACACTCGGAGGTCGAAATCCAAACCATCGTCAACACCTTCACCGAAGCGTACGAGAGCATGGGCCTTACACTAAACATCTGTAAGACAGCTATTCAACTACAGCAGGCATATCTACCAAACACATAGCTGGACTCTGACTCACACACATTAGTTTCTCTTGCAGGCCAAGATGGCCCACAATAGAAGGAAGCAGCAGAGAACAGGCGGGGGTGATGCGCAGCTCCAGCAGCTCTCAGACCTGGAGGAGCGAGTGCTGCGACTCATTGGGCAGCAGGTGGTGGGCGCTGTGACCCTCGGCAACGTTGACCCCCTTGGGAGCAACAACGGTATCTTCATCCCCTCTCCTCTCTCATCCCACTTCCCCCTCACACCACAAGCCTTTCCCACTTTCCAGCTCCTGATACTGTCTGCATTCCTTGCTCCCTTCCTGCCCCCCTTCCCTCACCCTGAAGCAAGTCTTTGTGCCTTTATGCTTTCAGAGAATCAGCAACCAGATGACCAGCCTGTCCCTGAGCCTCCCACTGAGAGTGAGGAAGGAGAAGAGGAGGAAAGCACCGCGTCACTGCATCTCTCACCCGCAGACACCACCTCAGATACTGGCACTACGCGATCTTTAGAGGCAAGTTTAGTAGAGGGGTCTGCACTGGGTGATGCACCAGGGATGAGTGGGCTGCAGCAAGGCCAGGGGGAGAGGGTAGCTTGGGAGCCAGTTCCCGGAGGGCGAGTTCGCGCGTAAGTTCTGCTGCGCAGGACTCAAATGAGAACCTCAATGGGGAGGCGTTCACAAGAAGGGTGATGGGCATGCACTCCGAGATGATAGGTGTAATGGCAAGGGTGCCCGAGAGCCTATCGGCAATGGTAAGGAGCGTGGCGGAGTCCGCCTCCAACATTGTACAGAGCTCTGCGCACACCATGGAAATCATCCTTAGCAGTCTGCAAAGGTTGGTGGACTCCCTGAGAGACCGTGGGGACCCAGACCTGATGCCACGTGTGATGGGCGATCTGGCAGCTTCCATTGCAGCACTGGCGGAAGCCACGCAACATCTTAGTGCTGTAATGCAGTCTATGCTTGGTGGCATCGAGTCTCAGACTGCTCTCATGCAGTCTTAGCTTAATGCCACGCAAGCTTTGACTGCTGCCATTGTCGCTGGGTCCACCGCAGTCCACCGGGATCTCATGGTTTCGCAGCTGCCCAGCAATCTGTGTTGCAGCAGATTGCTAGGGATGCTGAGGTGCTGCCCCGGGGGACTGGCAGTGTGTCAGTGGAGCAGGAACCTGCTGCCCTCTCTCAAGATGAAAGCATTCCTGCTCCCATCACTGCCACTCCGCCATTACCCTTGACGCTGCCTGTCATCCAGCCAGCCCAGACTGACGCCGCCCAGCCTGAGGTGTCGCAGGGTACAGCCGGGCCTTCCAGTCCCAGAGCTGGTCGAGGGCGTCCTGCAAGGCCATCTGTAGTCTCTGGCACCGACACTCAGCAGCCTTCCACCAGCCCTGCTGCAGCCACTGGGGAGACACTACGTAGGAGCAGTAGATTAGGGAAAGGCACTGTAAAGAGGGCAAGTAAGGGTTTGCACAAGAGTCATTAGTTAATATTGTTTTTGTATATATGTGGTTACTGATTTTGGATAAATTTATTATTGGAATGTCACAGAGATGGTGCTGTGTCTCATTTCAGCTTTGGGGTGTGATATGGAATGAGAAATTGATGGAATGATGGGGACTGGATGAGCAACCAGGAAGTGGCCTTGAATTCATTGGAACCGAAGTCTGAAGAGGCGGTCACGGATTGCCCTTCCACAAGGCCAATGGAGTGGCTGGCTCCTCCGTCGCTGCTGTTCGTGCTCCTGTTCCTCCTCCTCCTCCTCCTCGTCCTCATCCTCCTCATCTCCCTCTTCCTCCTCCTGAAGTGGTGCGGCTATGCCTGGTGGCAATGGCTGTGCCCTCATGATGGCCAAGTTGTGCAGCATGCAGCAGATGACGACGAAAGTGACACCCGCTCAGCCGAGTACTGGAGGGCTCCTCCCGAGTGGTCAAGGCAGCAGAACCATTGCTTCAGCACTCCGATGGTCTGCTCACTGATGTTCCTGGTGGCAGCATGGCTCTCACTGTATGAGTGTTGGGCACGAGTGTTGGGGTTGCGGTGAGGAGTCATGAGCCAGGTGGAGAGCGGATAGCCACTGTCTCCCAGCAGCCACACTCGAGCTTGATGTAGTGGCTGGAACAGAGCTGGCACACCGGTCTGGCGCAGGATGAAGGCATCGTGGCTGCTGCTAGGATAGCGGGCATTGACGGTGAGGATGCACTGTGTGTGGTCCCACACCAACTGCACATTAAGCAAGTGGTAGCCTTTGCGGTTACGGAATACCTCAAGATTGTTATGAGGTGCCCGCAAGGCGACGTGGGTGCAGTCAATGGCGCCCTGCACCAAGGGGAAGGCCACTATCCTGGGAAAGCCACATGCACGCTCGCACTGCTTCGCTCTGGTCATGGGGAAGGAAATGTAGTCCCTTCTCCTTCTGTAGAGAGCATCTGTGACCTTGCGGATGCAGCAATGGATGGCGAACTGTGATATGTTAGATATGTCTCCTGTTGCGCACTGGAAGGATCCGCTGGTGTAGAAATTGAGGGCGACGGTGACCTTGACTGCCACTGAGAGAGACGTGGTGTTCCTGATGTGAGGCTCGAGGTCTGGCTGCAGGAGGTGGCAGAGCTCTGTGACCATGTCCTTGGTGAAGTGGAGCCTTCTAAGACACTGTTCCTCAGTGAGATTGATGTAGGAGAAATGCTGCCGGAATACCCTGGGAGGGTAAGGCCTCCTGTTGAGAGCCCAGTTGGCCCTCCTGCCTCTGGCCACATTTTGCAATCTTTCTCTCTGCCTCCGCTGCCTCCGACGTTGACGCTGGAGGGCGAGGTCCAGTGCCAGTGCAGCCCCCATTAAAGTATGGAAATGTTGCACTTTAAAATCTCACGGAAATGAAAGTGAATAATTTTTCTGAGGCAGAAGACTCCTTCAAGTGGAAAATGCTGAAATCACTCAAAACGTCTGTTTCCCTATGTCAAACTGACAAGGCTGCATTCTTTGCCGACTAAAAAAAAAACGGATGTTGACGTCTTTATATAGCGCTCCTCCAGCGCTCATCCGACTGCGTACCGCCTCCTCCACCTGTCGTTGCTAACGGCAGGCGCTCAGGCAGGGGGCGAGAGTGAATTTCTGAGCCGGGGTGCTGTCGGAGCGCTGCGCACCCGGATGATGTCACGATCTCCGGGTGCAGGAGATCGTGGCGCTAGTGGTTACCGTCGCTGCAAAACTCCACCTCAATTTGCCGGGTGTCAGTGCTATCGCCGCGCTAGGTCGCAAAGCCAGTAGCGCCCAATTAGCACCCCACGGTGGCGCTAATGGGAGGCGTTAAGGTAACGAATTTCTCCCCCTAAGAATCTCAAACCCGAACCCAACCCGCCTCGAACCCGCCCACTTCCGGTTTTAAAAGAGGCGGGGCGGGGGGGGGAGGGGCGGTGGGGCAGCCGACCAAACTACCTCCCACGCCCACTCCAGCCTCCGATCTCTCCGGCCTCAGATCTCCCCTGTAGCACTCTCGCCTCTGAATCCGAAGGTTGAGAGTTCAAGTCTAGGCTGACACTCCAGTGCAGTACTAAGGGAGTGCTGCACTGTCGGAGGTGCCGTCTTTCGGATGAGACGTTAAACCGAGGCACCGTCTGCCCTCTCAGGTGGACATAAAAGATCCCATGGCACTATTTTGAAGAAGAGCAGGGGAGTTCTCCCCGGTGTCCTGGCCAATAATTAACCCCTCAATCAACATAACAAAAAAAAAACATTAGCTGGGCATTATCACATTGCTGTTTGTGGGAGCTTGCTGTGCGCGTTTCCTACTTTACAACAGTGACTACACTTCAAAAGTGCTTCATTGGCTGTAAAGCGCTTTGGCACATCCTGAGGCATTATATAAATGCAAGTCTTTCTTTCTTTCGATCTATGAAGATCCCACCAACAGGACCCCATTCAAAGGCAGAGCCTTGTCACCCTGTTCAAAGATGAAACGTCACAAGAACCCGTGATTAACCATAATTCACCTTACGGCAAGATAATGACTTGGGAAGCGGGTTAGAGACACAGACAACTTGAGTATCAATAGTCAGATGTTTGTATTATGTTTTTACACGTCGCGAATTATTAACTAGATGATTCACCGATCCTAACAGCGATGCTGAACTAAAGCCAGAAGAACAGTGAATTAGACAGTTTAATTTATGACCATCTTAATGCCCTGCGTAAAAGGGAAAATAAAATTACTGAAAGCACTTATTTCAACGGAACAACGCAACACTATTTGCGCAGGATCCTAAAATAGCTGCAGCGATGGGGAACTGAAGCTCAGTGGGACAACACACACTGTAAATGAAGCCTTATGTTGTGCCTGGAGTTCAGATGTTTTACAAAAGTCACAATTCAGAACAATCCCCTCACAATGAAAAGCACAGTGGCTCAGCACAATTTTTACAGAAACCTTCTGAGCGATTTATTATGGACCCAGTGCATAAGCAGCAAATGTGGGGGCTGATAGCATGGGAGGAGCCTCCACGCACTTGTGGTAGAAAGACTCACAAAGGTCGCAAAAACAAGCACAACAGAGGGAAGTTCATCCAGCTTCCATAAAAAGGTCCATTCTCCCTTAGTGCTGCAGCTAACTACCTCTTGAAAGGTTCCAGAGTTTTTGGCCTCGATATTAACCCCCTCCCCCCCCCCGCTGCCCCCCCCGCCCCACAACAGGCAGGAGAGGGTCGGGAGGGGTTAAAAATTGAAATACGCATAACCCAACTCCAACACACCGCGCATGTGCCTGCCACCATTTTTACGGCGGCGGATAGCGGTGTGTCCGAGTGTCCCACCGTGGAAAGGTGGGGCGCTTATTAACATATTGCACTAGAGAGGGTACAGAGGAGATTTACAAGGATGTTGCTGGGAGTAGAGAATCTTAGCTATGAGGAAAGACTGGATAGGCTGGGTTTGTTTTCCTTGGAACAGAGGAGGCTGAGGGGAGACCTTATTGAGGTGTATAAAATTATGAGGGGCCTAGATAAAGTGGATAGAAAGGGCCCATTTCCCTTAGCAGAGGGGTCAAAAACCAGGGAGCACAGATTTTAAGTAATTGGTGGAAGGTTTAGAGGGGATTTAAGGGGAAATTTCTTCACCCAGAGGACTGTGGGGGTCTGGAACTCACTGCCTGAGAGGGTGGTAGAGGCAGGAACCCTAACCACATTTAAAAAGTACTTGGATGTGCACTTGGGATGCTCTAACCTGCAGGGCTACAGACCAAGAGCTGGGAAGTAGCATTAGGCTGGATAGCTCTTTGTTGGCCGGCGCGGACATGATGGGCCGAAATGGCCTCCTTCCGTGCTGTAACTTTCTATGATTCTATGATATTTGAATCAGGCTCCTACAGTGCAATCGGGATCACAATTTGAAGTTCGGGAAACTCGGCAGTGAAAGGGAGACGGGAGCTGCCAGCTCCACAAGGTCAGCGCCTCTCCCAGCACTCCTGGTGGGCCAGGAGGAGCAGGAGTGCTCCCCCAGGTCCCTTATGGAAGCCTTCGACCTCCCGCAGTCCCGATCTCCAGTCGCCCCGCCGCCGCCCCCCGCCCCCGGCCAGCCCTCCCAATCGGAACTTTCCCCCCCCACCCCGCAATCACTTCCGGATTGCCAATCGGAGCATCCCCGCCCGTTCCCCTCACGATTGCCGGGGAGCGTCCCCAAGGGTCCCTGGCTGAGGCCTCCTGCAGCTGGTGTTCCCTCCCTCCCGCCCGCCGGCCAGGCTGTCCATTTGATTGGCTGCTGGATGGGAGGCGCAGCTCCACAATGCAAATGAGGCCCTGCCGTTAAGATCGGCATGACCTCCTCGTCCACAGCCTTGCCGGATTCTTCGGC
Source organism: Squalus acanthias (assembly GCA_030390025.1). Taxonomy (NCBI): domain Eukaryota; kingdom Metazoa; phylum Chordata; class Chondrichthyes; order Squaliformes; family Squalidae; genus Squalus; species Squalus acanthias. Next base: position 55,144,050 of record CM059444.1, on the reverse strand, counting down.
CATTCTCAGCCTCACACGCACCCGACCCCGTAAATATCTGGGCCTTTGCCTCCGCTACCATACTTAGAAGACCATGCCAGGTACTGATCACTCCTTGTGATGAAGAAGTGTTTCCTAAAGTGGGTCCTGTACTTTGCTTTTACCAGTTGGTCATGCTCTAGATTAACCTTTTCTACTCTATTTATCTGGCGCAAGCTAGTAAAAGGCAAATTTAGGAAATTCTTCTTCACACAAAGAGGGATCGATCTATGGAATAATGCCCAGGAAGAATAGTGGAGCTGAAAACCCTGGAATATTTTAAGAAACAATTGGAAGCTCAAATGGGGGATGACTTTAGGATCTCTCTGGATGGGTTAATTATGATGGGCCAAATCATAGAATGGTTACAGCACAGAAGGAGGCCATTCGGCCCGTCGAGCCCGTGCCGACTCTCTGCAAGAGCACTTCAGCTAGTCCCACTCCCCCCCCCCCCCCCCCTCTTTCCCCGTATCCCTGCAAAATGTTTTTTTTCAGGTACTTATCCAACTCCCTTTTGAAAGCCACGATTCAATCTGCCTCTGCCACCCTCTCAGGCAGTGCATTGCAGATCTTAGCCACTCGCTGCGAAAAAAGATTTTTCTTACATCGCCTTTGGTTCTTTTGCCAATCGCCTTAAATCTGTGTCCTCTGGTTCTCGATTCTTCTGCCAATGGGAACAGTTTCTCTCTATCTACTCTGTCCAGACCCCTCATGATTTTGAACACCTCTCTCAAATCTCCTCTCAACCTTCTCTGCTCCAAGGAGAACAACCCCAGCTTCTCCAGCCTATCAACGTAACTGAAGTCCCTCATTCCTGGAACCATTCTCGTAAATCTTTTCTGCACCCTCTCTTAAGGCCTTCACATCCTTCCTAAAGTGCAGTGCTCAGAATTGGACACAGTACTCCAGTTGGGGCCGAACCAGTGTTTTATACAGGTTCATCATAATTTCCACACTTTTATACTCTGTACCTCTATTTATGAAGCCTTCCTCATACATAACTGTCTTATGATACTACATATGTCAATCATCGATCAACGATGAGGCCGCCATTTTCCATGATCAAGAGAAGTTCTCCATTTTGGAACATGTGACTGACAGCTCATGTTTGTTGTGACTACTCGATGCGCCATAGAAACTCGAGTCACAGCCATCAATCAAGAAACTGGATTATTTTGCACCATGCACTTGTTAAGAGACCATCGTTTTACCCCATTGTTCCTGGGTAGGAGAATTTGGTGACTGAGCGCAAAAGCAGGTTGGCCTGTGATCCACTTCACAGAGGGGGGGGTTTTCACCATCAGGACCCCATTTTTTATTTTAAAAACGGTTGCGTGGAATTTCCTGGCGTACAAAGGACTAAGGGGTGATCTAATTTTTATTTATTCATTCATGGGATGTGGGCGTCGCTGGCAAGGCCAGCATTTATTGCCCATCCCTCATTGCCCATGAGAAGGTGGTGGTCAGGGCCGGCCTTATGGGTGGGCGACCGTCCAGGGCCCCATGGTCGGGGGGGGGGGGGGGTGGCGGTGGGGGGGGCGCCGTGGTCAAGAGGGTGTTGAATGAAAAAAAAATAACAATTTTGATCAAAAGAGTTCAGATGCAAATGTATCTGCAGGCTCGAAATTTGGGGGGTAAAGGTTAAGAATACATGTTCACCTCAGAAAACATGGGGCATGATTTTGCCAGCCCTGGGGAGGTGGGACTGGTGGGAAAATGGCAGAATTTGGTGGCAGGTGCCCAACCCGCCTCCATGCCATCTTGCCAGGAGGCGGGTAGCCGTCCCGCGCCGGGTCCTGTCTCCTTGGAGGCGGGAAGGGATTACATCCACTTAACTGCCTATTAACAGGTAGTTAACAGGCAGAAAATAGGATTATCCCCTTTTTGCCCACACCAAGTGCGGGCTTCCCGAAGGCTCCGAAACCCGCCAGGTCACCAAGGCGAGTAGGGGGTCTGCGGGGGTCGGAGGGGTCCAAAAGTGTGCTGTGGAGGTGAGTGATGGTTGCAAATGTGGAGAGGTGCGTATATGAGGTAAGTGCAAAGTGTTACAAAAAGTGTACTTACCTTTGTTTCTTCCTGCAGGCTTCAGTCGGTGGGTATGCGGAGAGTCTCGCACCTCCGCGGTAGAGATGACAGATGGCCGTTGCATTCTCCAATGCAACAACCATCTCATTTCTGCAAAAGAGGTTTGATGAGGTCTTGAATTCAAGACCTCATCAAACTACAGAGAATGTCAGTGTTTGACAACTTCACAGAGCTGTCAAACGATGACAATTCATCTGTCAAAAATTTTTGACAGATGAAACGTCATACGTTGACGTTCTCTGCAACCAGCTTCCCCTTAATTGGCCTGCTAAGCCCACTGGGCGGGCTTAACAAGGTCAATCAAGGGAAAATAGCGTGGGTTGGCCAGAAGTTGATGGAGGCGGGACTGAAACCCGACAAGTGGGAGTCCCGCCTCCAAAAGCTCCCCATTGAGAAAATCACCCCAGTTACCCAGTCACTCGTTCACTGCCGCATTTCTGCAGCAGCTCCATTTAAACCACCTTCTTTTTTTTTTCCTGTCTCTGTGAATTATTGCAGCTGGATTTTATTCAGCAAGGTGCAATTTCTTTGCAAGCGGGAGTTAATTAAAAGTTAAGTTTCTCTGCAAGTTTGCCAGAGGGTCTGCAGGGGTATGGTAGCATAGTGGTTATGTTACTGGACTAGTAATCCAGAGGATTGAATGATCCGGTAGGATGTGAGTTCAAATCTCCACGTGCAGCTGGGGAATTTAAATTCAGTTAATTAAATAAATCTGGAATTAAAAAGCTAGTATCAGTAATGGTGACCATGAAACTACTGGATTTTTGTAAAAACCGATCTGGTTCACTAATGCCCTTTAGGGAAGGAAATCTGCTGGTCTGGCCTAAATGTGACTCCAGACCCACAGCAATGTGGTTGACTCTTACCTGAACAAGCCACTCAGTTGTACCAAACTGCTACAAAGAAGCTCCCCACCTCCTTCTCAAGGGCAATTAGGGATGGACAATAAATGCTGGCCTGGGAGCACCACCACCTCCAAATCACACACCATCCTGACTTGGAAATATATTGCCGTTCATTCATTGTCACTGGGTCAAAATCCTGGAACTCCCTCCCCAACAGCACTGTGGGAGTACCTTCACCACACGGACTGCAGCGGTTCAAGAAGGTGGCTCAAGGGCAATTAGGGATGGGCAATAAATGCTGGCCTTGCCAGTGACGCCCACATCCTGTGAACGAAGACAAAAAAAAGTCCCTATCTGATGCTTTCGTGGCATGCATAGAAAATTTAGCTCCGGGTTTCTGCTTAAATAGAGAATAAATGTTAAAGTTCAGTATTGTTTAATCCTAGAAATTCAGCTCGGGCGTTGGCGGTATCGCGTCGGCCGCCTGTTATACGCAGAGCCTGATAATCAGATCCATTGCAGTCAATGGTGTGGTGAGAGAGCTGCCTTCTCGGTCTCACTCTCTGTGCAAAGGAAAAGATGTGTGAACATCGAACGAGAGCTGTTAGCTTTGTGCATGTTGGTCAGTGTTTCGCACGGCATGCCTTTGTGTTGATTGTGCGACGATAATTGAATGCTGCACGGCAGCAAGGGCATGCAGTCACCTTCTGAGTCTTGGAATCTTGATGAACAAATTTGTTATTGTTATTAATGTTTGGTTTGTTTGTCACTCAGCTATAATGTTATTTTTTATGACTTATCTCATTTATTATTTGAATTATAGAAAACTTTTGAGATTACAGCTTTATTTCTGAAACTTTCGCTAATACAACTACATACGTAAACTCAAAGAAAGGGCACCAAGGGCACCATTTTCCCTAAAGCCGGCCCTGGTGGTCCAGTCCGTGTGGTGTAAGTGCTCCCACAGTGCTGTTAGGGAGGGAGTGCCAGGATTTTGACCCAGCGATGATGAAGGAACGGCAATATATTTCCAAGTCAGGATGGTGTGTGACTTGGAGGGGAACTTGGAGGTGATGGTGTCTCCCCATGCGCCTGCTGCCCTTGTCCTTCTAGGTGGTAGAGGTCGCGGTTTTGGGAGGTGCTGCAGTGCATCTTGTAGACGGTACACACTGCAGCCACAGTGTGCCGGTGGTGGAGGGAGTGAGTGTTTAAGATAGTGGATGGGGTACCGAGCAAGCGGGCTGCTTTGTCCTGGATGGTGTCGAGCCTCTTCAGTGTTGTTGGAGCTGCACTCATCCAGGCAAGTGGAGAGTATTCCATCACACTCCTTACTTGTGCCTTGTAGATGGTGGAAAGGCTTTGGGGAGTCAGGAGGTGAGTCACTCGCCGCAGAATACCTAGCCTCTGACCTGCTCTTGTAGCCACCGTATGTGGCTGGTCCAGTTAAGTCCAGTTAAGTTTCTTATCAATGTTGTTTAAGATGATTAAAGGAGTTGATAGGGTAGATAGAAAGAAACTATTTCCTCTGGTGGGGGGAGTCCAGAACAAGGGGGCATAACCTTAAAATTAGAACCAAACCATTCAGGTGTGATGTCAGGAAGCACTTCTTCACACAATGGGTAGTGGAAATCTTTCCCCAAAAAAGCTGTTGAGGCTGGGAGTCAATTGAAAATGTCAAAACTGAGATTGATAGATTTTTGTTCGGCAAGGGTATTAAGGGTTATGGGGCCAAGGTGGGTAGATGGAGTTAAGATACAAATCGGCCTTGATCTAATTGAATGGCGGAATAGGCTCGAAGGGCTGAATGGCTGACTGCTGTTCCTATGAAATGATGGCCAATTCAATATCCTTTCGTTTTGGGACAATAATTTTCTCGCCTCCTCTGGTAACGGGGCTGGGGTTAGGCTCTGCAGGTGCCAGCTGCCCTTGTGCCCAAGTGGTTGTTCATCATTTGTGAGCACAAAATTAGGGCTCATGGGAGTGGGGGTAATATACTAGCATGGATTGAGGATTGGTTAACGGACAGAAAACAGAGAGTGGGAATAAACGGGTCATTTTCGGGTTGGCAGGCTGTAATTATTGGGGTACTGCAAGGATCAGTGCTTGGGCCTCAGCTATTCACAATGATTTGGATGAGGGGACCAAATGTAATATATCCAAGTTTGCTGATGATACAAAGCTGGGTGGGAATGTAAGTTGTGAGGAAGATGCAAAGAGGCTTCAAGGGGATATAGACAGGCTAAGTGAGTGGGCAAGAACATGGCAAATGGAATATAATGTGGATAAATGTGAAGTTATCCATTTTGGTAGGATATACTTGCCATAGAGGGAGTGCAATGAAGGTTCACCAGACTGATTCCTGGGATGGGGGGATTGTCCTGTGAGCAGAGATTGAGTAGACTAGGCCTATATTCTCTAGAGTTTAGAAGAATGAGAGGTGATCTCATTGAAACATACAAAATTCTTACAGGGCTTGACAGGGTAGATGCAGGGAGGATGTTTCCCCTGGCTGGGGAGTCTAGAACCAGGGGTCACAGTCTCAGAATAAGGGGTCGGCCATTTAGTACTGAGATGAGGAGAAATTTCTTCACTCAGAGGGTGGTGAATCTTTGGAATCCTCTACCCCAGAGGGCTGTGGAGGCTCAGTCGTTGAGTATATTCAAGACAGAGATCGATAGATTTTTGAATATTAAGGGAATCAAGGGATATGGGGATAATTCAGGAAAGTGGAGATAAGGTAGAAGATCAGCCATGATCTTACTGAATGGCGGAGCAGGCTCGAGGGGCCGAATGGCCGACTCCTGCTCCTATTTCTTATGTTATGTTCTATGCGCTGTCTGAAAGTTATTTGACTGTTAGGGGAGCAGTTCACTGCAGTCACAGCCAGGATTGGTCCTTGGATGAATCACCTCGGATGAACAGGCTGAGTCTCTCCTCTCTTGAAAAAAGAAGGCTGAGGGGTGGCCTAATAGAGGTCTTTAAAATTATGAAAGGTTTTGATAGAGTAGATACAGAGTGTTTCCACTTGTGGGGAAGAGCATAACTAGAGGCCATCAATATAAGAAAGTGACCAAGAAATCAAATAGGGAATTCAGAAGAAACTTCTTTACCCAGAGAGTGGTGAGAATGAGGAACTCGCTACCACAGGGAGTGGTTGAAGCGAATAGTATAGATGCATTTAAGGAGCGGTTAGATAAGCATGTGAGGGAGAAGGGAATAGAGGGTTATGCTGATAGAGTTAAATGAGGAAAGACAGGAGGAGGCTCGAGTGGAGCATAAACGCCAGCATGGACTGGTTGGGCCGAATGGCCTGTTTCTGTGCCGTATATGCTATGTAATCCTTTCCTCACGCAATGTCCACACACAAAAAGAAAGACTCTCATCAAATTTCTCAGAAACATCTTAAATTATGAATTACATCTTGGAGCGCAGTGGTACTGTTATGTAAACAATGAATAAAGGCATCATTAAAGGGAACTGGCTTGAAAAAATATATAAGCCCAACGGCATGAGGGAGCTGTATTAACCAACGCAAGTTAGGCTAATGATTGTATCCCTTCTGATTAACAAGGCCACTAGAAAGTTTTTACTGCGGAATCTGCAAATATTGTGCCATCGTCGCACCCTGAATCACAACCCTCCCAGCTCCTACCTGATTCTGCCACTGTTCCAAGGTCAGGAATTCCTACCCACAGAATTCAGTGCGGGTTTGACCCCTCCCCCACCCCCAGAGCAGAAGCAACATCAGGAAGGAGCCAGATCGGGCAGGGGGGGGGGCGAACTGGGGAAGGTGGGCTTTGTGAACTGGGGAAGGTGGAGAACGGTGCCAGAGTGAACTGAGAGAAGTGAAGAGAGAGTGGCAGCGTGAACTGGAGTTGGGGGGAGGAGTGAAGAATGTCAGCATCAACTGAGGGGAGCGGGGGGGGGGGGCGGTGGAAAGAGTGTAGTGTGGACTGGGAGCAAGGGTCAAAGAGTACCAGTGGGAACTATGCCTAGGAAACTAGGCGGCCAATATTAACTGGAGGGAGATGGGGCGGGGGGTGGTGGGGGGGGGGGGGGCGATGGCAGTAAAGAGTGCTGATGTAGATTGGGAGAAAGAGTAGAAGAATGTCAGCATGAAATGAGAGACAGGAGGAAGGGGGGAGCATGAAGTCGAAAGGGACTTCGAAGCTATTTTAAACAAATTAGAAATCTAGTTTAGCAGTACGTACCCACAATATACCCACAGAAATTGGGGAAAATCCCCCAAATGTTTGCCAAAATCGTCTGCAATTGTCCTTTGGCTGTGATTGTAGTTCAGTTCCTCACACACTGCCAGACTCAGTACCTCAAGTAAACCAGTTTCCCTTGAAAATGTGATCAGTGCTCAAACGGGTCGCTGCCAAAACTGAAATCTAGAATAAAGTCAACAGGAAAAAAACAAAAGATAACAGAAGGATGTTAAACTTAATCATAGTTCAATTGTAACCGTTCGATTTTTAAATGCATGTGTAGACGCTGGCGCTGACTCATTAAAGCTACACGGTCACCATGGTAATGGGTCTTGAAAGCCATTTTGCCCAATTCATACACTGAGCAAAATCTAATGACATGTTCTATGCCTCAACTATACTGTTAAGTCACCAACTGTGCCTGAAGCGACCAATTTATAAAATGTTGTCATCGCTTTTCAAAAAAAAAAAAAAAAAATTTTTTGGTGTGAGTTTTGTATTCCTCAAGATGAGGAATGTTGGTTCTGAGGAACTGCAAACACTTTCCAATCAGATGGAACCTTATTACATCCTCATGATGTCCCAAGTCACTTCAGAGTTAATGGCCCTGAAATTCGCCTCTCCGGCTTGCCGCGGGGGTAAGGATCGCACGCGCACTTACCTACCGCGCCTGCCGTTGTGTTTTGGGCCCACGGGAACTTCAGCTCCTGGGCCTGCTCCAAGTGCCGGCGCGCAGTGCTTGCGTGTCCCAGGGGCGCAGTTAGTGCGATGCGTCCCCTGGGATCACGTGGGCCATGGAGAGCCAATGGCAGCAGACCATCTTTCATTCATAGATTTGAAGTGCAGTGATTGTGAATGTGGAAGCCAATTTGTGCACTGCAAAGTTCCACAAAGAGTACTCAAATTAATGATCCGTTGATCTATTTTTGGCCGTGTCCTCCTGTTCCATTGCTCTCCGGCCGGCCGGCCTCCCTCGTTCCACCCTCCATAAACTTGAGTTGTTTTTCTCCTGGAAATCCCTTAAGTTTAAGAACACAAGGAGGACATTTTAGGCAACCCTAATGGAATGTGGGAGATGGTTGGTCTGCACTCCATGCTTGTCAAGGCGACACAGCTGGGATCAGAAACTTAGGTGGAGGGAGGGGGTGGCACAGGTGAAGCAGGAACTAGATGGTGCAATGGGTTAGACATTAAGCTTTCACATCTGGGACTTGGGTTCAAATTCTGCATCAGAATGATGGAATGAAAGTTTGTCCATCCGTTGGTTGGATAGGTCCTAAATGAAATGAGCTTTATGCAGTCTCAATACAGCTACTATTGACCATGAGCCCACAACACAAAACTGGCACTAATGGGGTGATTTTGCCAATGGGGACGCGTTGGAGGCGGGACTACTGCTTGTCGGGTTTTAGTCCCGCCTCCATCGACTTGTGGCCAACCCACGCTATTTTCCCTTGATTGACCTTGTTAAGCTCTGTGAAGCTGTCAAACACTGACATTCTCTGTTGTTTGATGAGTCCTTGTGTTCAAGACTCATCAAACCTATCTGCTGAGCAGAAATCAGATGGCTGTTGCATCGGAGAATGCAGCAGCCATTCTGTCATCTCTGCCGGTGAGATGCGGGAGTCTCCGGTTCCCCAACAGGAAGAAACAAAGGTAAGTAAACATTTTCTATCACTTTTCACTCACCTCACATACTTACCGCTCCACACTTGCCCCCATCACTTACCTCCACAGCGCACTTTTGCACCCCGCAGACCCACTGCTCGCCTCGGTGACCCTGGCGGGGTTTCCCGACATCGGGAAGCCCGCGCCTCTGCTGGAAAAATGGGGATAATCCTATTAACTACCTGTTAACAGGCAGTTAAGTGGCTGTAATCCCCTTCCCGCCTCAGGAGACGGGATCCAGCGCGGGTCGGCTACCCGCCTCCTGGGAAGATGGCACGGAGGCAGGTTGGGGGCGGGATGGGCAGCCCGTCCCCAGATTCTGCCACTTTCCCAGCAGTCCCGCCTCCCCAGGGTTGGCATAATCGCCTCCAAAATTGCAATCTCAGTCAAGAGAGACCACAGGATGACCAATGCAGGAAATGGAAATGCCTCAATTTTAAAATTCTCATCTTTGTTTTCAAATCCGTCCATTGCCTCCCCCCTCCCTATCTCAGTAACCTCCACTAGCCCTTCAACCCTCCGAGATCTCTGCGCTCCTCCAAATCTGGCCTCTTATGCAACCCCGATTTTAATCGCTCCATCATTGTCGGTCGTGCCTTCAGCTGCCTTGGCCCTAAGCTCTGGAATTCCCTCCCTAAACCTCTCCGCCTCGCTACCTCTCTCTCCTCCTTTAAGATGCTCCTTAAAACCTACGTCTTTGACAAAGCTTTTGGTCACCTGTCCTAATATCGCTTTATGTGACTCAATGTCAAACTTTGTCTGATAACGCTCCTGTGAGGCGCCTTGGAATATTTTACTACATTAAAGGTGCTATATAAATGCAAGTTGTAGTTGTTGTTACACTGGTGCTCTCCTCGGCTTGGAGCAAGGCTGCCAGAGGCAAAGTAGAGGGACTCTGCATCTAACTGCTACTTACGGTCTGAGAATGCTCAATGCTGACATTCGATACCTAGTGGAAGGTGTTCCATTCCCTGGAACTAACATCCCTCACAAAAGTCCCCTGCCTCCCTCAAAATTTCCATTTTCTGCAAGGAAACTCACTGGGGCTATTGTCTTATCAGAAGGTTTATTTTCTTGAAGATTAGTTCTAACTGCTTTTTTGAGATAAGGAGGATGTTCACTCATGTAAACACTTCAACTGGCTTTATTTGAGCATTCCTGTTACTACAATTCTGGAATTGCCAACATTTTGAAGGGGATTTCGAGTGGCGATGAGTCTTACTTAACTTAAAAAATTGCACAGAGAGATTCCCATCTTTCGGGCTTTACTACACTGCACTTCTGTGTTGAGTGATACAGACCATTGGCCTGTTTGTGTTCTATCATACATGTGCTGATGTTGGTTATCCCTTTGTTACTGTGCAGTGGGCCTATACTCTCTGGCGTTTAGAAGAATGAGAGGTGATCTCATTGAAACATATAAGATTCTGAGGGGGATTGACAGGGTAGATGCTGAGAGGTTGTTTCCCCTGGGGGTTGGAGAGTCTAGAACTAGGGGGCATAGTCTCAGGATAAGGGGTCGGCCAATTTAGACTGAGATGAGGAGGAATTTCTTCGCTCAGAGGGTTGTGAATCTTTGGAATTCTCTGCCCCAGAGGGCTGTGGATGCTGAATCGTTGAGTATATTCAAGGCTGAGATAGATAGATTTTATGGCTCTTGGGGAATCAAGGGATATGGGGATCGGGCGGGAAAGTGGAGTTGAGGTCGAAGATCAGCCATGATCTTATTGAGTGGCGGAGCAGGCTCGAAGGGCCGTATGGCCTACTCCTGCTCCTAATTCTTATGTTCTTATGTTCAGTGACCAAGGAGTAAACCTGACCATCCATATCAGAGCAGTCAACATCCATTGGGACGTGTGAGAAGTATAATAGATTGCAAACCCCAGGCTGGAGGCCATCCATCAGGTCCACCTGAGAGCACAGACTTCACTTTCCTGGGCCTGTCTCTTCATTTCACATTTTCGGGCGCTTCAGATGTTTTAATGCTGGCAATGTGTAATAATTCCTATGTCCAAATAAATGTTTTAACTGTCAAAAGAGAAAGATAGGCTAGAGACTTTATGTTGGCTGTTGGCAATAAAAAAGATTTTTAAAAAAGACTTGCATTTATATAGCGTCTTTCATGACCATCGGACATCCCAAAGCACCTTACAGCCAATGAAGTACTTTTTGAAGTGTGGTCACTGTTTTAATGTAGGAAACACGGCAGCCAATTTGCGCACAGCAAGGTCCCACAAACAGCAATGTGATAATGACCAGATCATCTGCTTTGGATGTTGATTGAAGGATAAATATTGGCCAGGACACCAGGGATAACTCCCCTGCCCTCCAAATAGTGCCATGGGATCTTTTACATCCACCTGAGAGAGCAGACAGGGCCTTGGTTTAACTTCTTATCCGAAAGACTGCACCTTTGACAGTGCAGCACTGGAGTGTCAGCCTAGATTTTTGTACTACAAGGGCTCGATTTTGCCATTGGGGGCGGACTGGGGCGTGTCAGGTGGTTTTCGTGTCAGGACCCCGACTCCGATGTGAAGTGGGAAAAAAGTGCGATTTTGCCCTAATTGGGCACTTGATTTCCAGCGTGTGGAAACCCCTGGCCCAGTGAATCTTTTCATACAGAAAGTCGCCTCTGATGACGTCATCAATGCTGCTGGATTTAAGGCCTGCAAGCAGCCTTGCTTCTTCTGGAGACTTTAAACTTTATGCCCATTGTTCTGAGCGCTTCATTCAGCAACTATGTCCACCAGTAGGCCAAAGTGTGCTCCAAGATTCGATGAGGCCTCCCTCCAAGCTCTGGTGGAGGGAGCAAGATCAAATAAGGAGGTACTCTTCCCTTCTTCAGGGAGGAAAAAGCCTCCCCAGCAGACTAAAGCCGTGTGGATGCAAGTGGCCCAGGAGGTCAACTCCATCTCGATGAGCCGCAGAACCTGGCTGCAGTGCAGGAAGAGGTTTCATGACCTTCTCTGCGCAGGAAAAGTGAGTATGACTTTCCCATCACCCTCAATCTGATCCCCATCGCCTCTCCTCACCAGCACTCTGCTTTGCCAGCCTCTTCCTCCACATCCCACTTGACACTTACATCCCTGAACCCTTACCCATTCCCTCTCTCTCTATGGTCACATTCACTTAACTATTCGACCATGCAGCCCTCACACTCCCTATCACTGTGATGCAATGACAACAACTTACAGCACACAGGGAGGGCCCTTTGTCTCCTTCTAAGCATCTATGCTATGGATTCTCTACACTCACTCCTTCATTCTCACTCAAACTCCACTTGTGTCCCTCATTGCAGGAAAAGAGAGCCCACAATAAGAGGGAAAGAGCGAAGACAGGAGGAGGGCCACCCTCAGTAGCCCAGCTCACCACCTCGGAGGAGGCGGCCCTGGAAATCGTCGGTATCGAGGAAGATTCGCAAGTGGGGGACGGACAGACGGGCGCATCACAGCAAGCTGGTGACAGAATAGTTTGGCATCTCTCTCATTGACATTGCATAAGTGACTGATAATGATTCTGATGCTCTAACAGATTGACTTTTGATCATCTGCACAATTCAATGTGCATGCAACCTTTACCTCACATCTCTAACTCTTTCCTTTACTCCCCCACAGGACCATCGACAGCTCCCGTTCCCACTGTCCAGGAGGAACATAAGCTTCAAGACTCCTCAGAGGAAGCTGCAACATCTGAGGGCGCAGCGTCAGCAGAATTCAGCGCACCTAGCACCAGCGCAGACACTCACACCTCGGTGGGGCCTTCGGGAGATAGAGTAGTGTTGTCACCTGGTGTATCACAGCTCACAAGCGAGCATCAGCAGATGGTGGAGACAGGGACAGCAGTGGAGTGTCCTCATCGGAGGGTGCAGGACTCTGCCAGCTCGGCTCAGCTGCATGTCGACCCTGTGCCTCCGGGTCCATCCAGAAGGAGAGCGGCGTTGGAACTCCAGGAACAGGTGCAGGAGTCTCTGGCAGGTTTTGTCTCCAGGGTCGCTGCGAGTGTGGAGCGAATGGAGGAGTCCATCGCGAACATGAGCAGAGCCTTTGTGGAGGCATTGCCGCATGAACGCATCACACGGAAAGGATGGCAACCTCCGTGGAAAGGATGGCTACCTCCGTGGTAAGGATGGCTACCGTAGAGGAGAGGATGGCTACCGTAGAGGAGAGGATGGCTACGGCCATGGAGGAGCTAAGTTGCCAGAGTGTTGAAAACATGGTCATTGTTCAGAATAGACTGACATCTCTGGAGGAGTGATGGGCAGCTATTGAGCAGAGAAACCAGAGCTTCATGGAAGTCCTCTGGAGTAGGACTGCCAGTGCAGAAACGGGTCCTCATGGCCCCCCTGAAGTACAGCAAGGTGCTGTCAAGCCATTTGCTAGCTCTGTAGTGGGGCTGACCCATGAGAGGGATGTTGGTGGCAGACAACAAGGAAGTGGGGGCTCCTCTCCAAGCGCTCACACGACCATGCCACTGCAGAGCCCTCGGTCAGAGCCCCACCAGAGTCCTCACCCAACTGAGATGGGCGTCTCATTGGTGAAAACTCCTTTTTAATGGTGGAGCTGCAGCTGTTAGTAAGCAATCCACTTGTGAGGCCGCCAGGATTAACTGCCGTGTTCCAGAGGAGACGTGCAGGACGGGGGAAATGTGTTAAAATCAGAAAGGCCTCTCAAAATGGGATCATAGAGGCAATTAACTGGTTGTTAAGGGCCTATCCCGCCTCTTGGAGGCGGGATGGAAACGGGGTCTGAAACCCCGATTCTGGGAAAATTGCTCGGAGGCGGGATCAGAGCCGCCCGCCATTTTTTGCGATTTTAACACCTCACACGCCTCCAATCCCGCCTCCTCGGGCCTGGCAAAATCGAGCCCCAAGTCTCTGGAGTGGGACCTGAACTTCACAACCTTCTGACTCAGAGGCAAGAGTGCTACCCACTGAGCCACAGCTGACAAGAGCGGAGATTAAAAACGATGGAATGTTGGGTATGCCTGCCTCTTAGGTTATGACAAGCCTGTGTCCCACTGCACTTTCAGTCCGACTCTCTGGGCTGGATTTTCAATGACCCGTGGAGTCGGGTTTGGAGTCGGGGGGGGGTTAAAGTTGCAGATTCGGGGGTCCCGACCCCATCCCGACTCCAACCCACCTCCATGCCAGTTTCTCTGGCGGCGGGTACCCGACCTGTTCTGAGACCCGACTCCCCGAGACGGGAAGGGATTAGTGACAATTAACTGCCTGTTAACAGGTAGTTAACAGGCAGTTTTTTGCATAATCCCTATTTTAAAAACAAAAGTGTGGGCTTCCCGACAGGTGGCAAACACTCCAAGTTATCGGGGCGGGTCGTGGGTCTGCAGGGGTCGATATGTCCGGTGGGCAGGTGAGTGATGGGTGCATGTGTGCAGAGGTAAGTGTGTAAGGTAAGTGCTAAGTGTGGGAAAAAGTTTTACTTACCTTAACTTCCTCCTGCAGGTGTCAGCCCTTCAGTTCTCGGGAGTCAGAAATCTCACCGGCACAGAAAGCAGGAAAGCCGTGGACCTGTCAAAAACTGCAGCCTTCTGTTTTCTGTGTTGGAATGATTTCTAACTCAGCCTGAAAGGAAGGACTGAAGTTAGAAATCATATTGTGAGTGTTTGACAGCTTCACAGAGCTGTCAAACGCTGATATTTCATCTGTCAAAAGCTCTTGACAGATGAAATGTCAGTCTGTGACGTCACCTGTTGCCGGGTGGCCCTTAATTGGCCTGCTGAGCCCACTGGGCGGGCTCAACAAGGTCAATCAAGGGAAAATACAGTGGGTTGGCCACATCTCGATGGAGGCGGGTTCACAAGCCAGATTGTGTGATTCCCGACCCCAACACGACTCCAACTTCAAAATCCAGCCCTTTGTCTTTACATGTCATAAGGCCTGCATTCAGGGCTGGGTTTGAGGGGTCTCATTTTCCAGGGGGCTGTGCCAGCTTTTTTGAAGCTATATTGGTCAAGCTTTTGCTCCTTTTCTCAGTTGGCATGTACGTTCTATCACCATCTGGGAGAGCCAGAGGCTTGGAGTTAGAGAACCGTCTTAATAAAGAGGACAGCCTGGAGTGTTCAGAGACATGTTAGAAACTCTCAAAGTTTCACTGAGTTAAGTGTTAAGGTTGTCAAGGAGAGGTCTGAGATCATTTGAAGCCTGCTGGCCTCTGATGCTATTTAATACTGGGGATTGTTGCCCTCTAGAGGGGAGTTAGGGGACAACAGCAAAAAGCAAAAACCTTCCGCAGGAACAAGGCTTGGAAAATAAATGGAGTGACAATTTGTTCCTTCAGTCAAACCTGTACAACATGTCTAATAGTACAGTTACAGTGGACAAATCTGATCTCAATTTACTGCTGCAACTCGGCGGAACTATGAGTTATGACTGCATTGATACCAACATAAATCAAACCCACCTCAGGCACAGCCCGCACGCTCCACTTGCTCTGACACCTGCAGATGGAAGTCAGTATAAACTTGGAGTTGACTTGGAGCTCAGATAAACTTGCCAATGAATTCCTTGCCTTAATCTGTATCACTTCCCACTTGCACTCTTCCATCCAGCCTGCGACGGTGCTTCTACGCACCAGCAACTTGCATTTCTATAGCGCCTTTACTGTAGTTAAACGTCCCAAGGCGCTTCACGGGAGCGTTGCCAAACAAAATTTGATACCCAGCCGTATAAGGAGATATTAGGACAGGTGACCAAAAGCTTGGTCAAAGAAGTAGGTTATTAAGGAGCATCTTAAAGGAGGAGAAAGAGGTAGAGAGGCGGAGAGTTTTAGGGAGGGAATTCCAGAGCAAGGCAGCTGAAGGCACGGCCGACAATGAAAATTGGGGAGTGTCAGAGGCCAGAATTGGAGGAGTACTGAGATCTCGGAGGGTTGTAGGGCTGGAGGAGGTTACAGAGATATGGAGGGGCGAGGGGATCGTTCCATTCCCTTTTTTTTCCCTCCAACTATACGAACAAAATATTTTCTTGTCACTCAGTTACTGGTTTTTCATTGTTTGTCTGTTTACGACCCCAGGAATGTACATTGTAAGACGCAATGCCCGGAGTTTTCCGCTTCCGTGCTCACATACCCATAATTCTGCACCCACTCACTTTAAGGGGTGAAAATAGTGGGCCGGCAACAGCAGTATCGGAACATCCCAGTCGCTTTAAGAAGGAGTATTACTAGGCCAGGGCACCCTTCTGGAAAACATTTGCTCTGAACTATTCATAAATTGATACACAAAATACAGTGGCGCCCTCTGCTGGTAGGAGTGCTGCAATTGGCCTCAAAGCCCCAAGCGAGGGAAGAAAAATGAATCAGGATTAGCCTGCCCCTGTTGGAAAGTGCGTGTGCGGGGCAATAGGTCAGGACACAATCATCCTTGGCCATGGTCCCTCACACAGTTGAATAACATGGGGATTTTTTTTTTCTTGTTCCCTAAAGCGTGACTGAACATATCTCGGTGTAACTTGCTTCTCGATGGAAGGCTGAATTTACTTAAACATTTCATCCAACTTTATGCTGTACAAGTTTTGACATAAATCTTCACAGAAGGTCACAGCAGTCAGCTAATGGGATGCTAACGATTGCAAACATTTCTCATTTCAATTTTTAATCCTTCCCCCTGCTGTGCGCTAAAGCAGGCTGTGTATCTGAATTTTCTTCCTTTTTTATTTTCTAGCTGGGAGCTCGGGAAAGGTCAGTCTTGTACGGATTTGTGTTTTCGACAGCATGTTATTTTTTTTTTTAAACTTTAACTTTTCTTGACATTTTGCCTTTGTGTGCTCACGGGCTGATTAAATGCCACATGACATAACTGAGCGCGAGCGGATTCTTTGTGCAGACTCGTCAATCTGAGGAGGCAAGGAATGACTGAAGGACAAGGCCAAAGGTTAAGTTTGTGACCTCACTCACACAGCCCTTTCACGGCCATTAAATCGCAGCTGAAGACATCCTTAGATGTTTGAGGCTGTGCTGGAACATTCTGGCGCATCAGGTTAGTGTTCCCCGCCACCACCACCGTGAAGATTTTGGTTTGATCTTGGTCCCATTGCGAAGGGAGTCGGTGCCCACCAAAGGGCGAGCCACTTCTCGAGGCGGGGAAGATCAGCGGGAGAATCGCATCCAAACCTGCTCGAATGCACTTTTACTGGGCAACAGTTCACAGCCAGCACTGGCAGAGGCCTGTTTTTTTTTGTCAACTTTAGACCATCTTGGAAGGCAAAATCTGCCCAGCTTGTGACACTTAAAAAGGTGGAGACAAATCAATTTTTCTTTAAAAACGGATTTAAAAATAAATCTTAAATTAGAATTATTTATTATTTTTACACAAGGAGGTAACGTCTCTACCAAACAGTTAGTTATGTTTTTTAAACTCCGCCGACTCAAAGTTAAAATCAATGTGGCATTGCATCTCCTTTATATCAAGATTGCCTGTTTGAACAATTAAAAGTCAGGCAAAATTGGCAGCGGGGTGGGGGAGAGGGTGGGTGGTGCAGGTGAAGGGGAGATGGAAGGTAGATCCAGCCCTGACATTCTGGACCTTCTTTAAACCTCAAGCTCCCTGACTTTTTTTGACAGTCTAATATTACTAAACCACGAAGTACACCGCCATCAATAGTCTGCGCGGTCACGCAGCAGTCTGGAGGTCCCGCACAGGCCGCTCACCAGCTTTTACATGGGAGAAACCGCGCATGCGCGAAAATTGGAATGGACAGTTAAAGGGACCGCGCACAAACAAAAAATTAGAGGGAACTTTGGCCACCTTTCAGGTTTCGTGCTGAGCCGTGTAAGGGGAATCATTCAGACATGGGTATTTTTTTCTGGCTCAAAGACTTTCAATGCAAAAATTTGCGGTACTCAGGCAGTATATCGTGCTACTAGTGGTAAATGTAGAATTTGATAGGATTTAGTGCAGGATGTTGGGCTGACCCCCAATCACTTGCCATACCCATAGTTTGACGCTACACTCCCTGCTTGAGTGGTCTCCGTCTCAATCAGTGTAAGAGTCTGTCTGTGGAAGGGAGCGACTGCTAGTATAGAATCATAGAATCCCACAGCACAGGTGGAGGCCCTTCAGCCCATCGTGCCTGTGCCGACTCTTTGAAAGAGCTATCCAATTAGTCCCACTCCCCTAGCCCTGCAAATTTTTATTTTTCAATGTATGTCTCCAATTCCCTTTTGAAAGTTACTATTGAATCTGCTTTCACCACCCTTTCAGGCAGTGCTTTCCAGATCATAACAACTCGCTGTGTAAAAATATTTCTACTCATTTCCCCCCACCCCTGGTTCTTTTGCCAATTATCTTAAATCTGTGTCCTCTGGTTATCATACCTCCTACCAGTGAAAACTGTTTCTCCCTAACTACCCTATCAGAACCCTTCATAAACCAGTAAAATATCACAGGCAAAATGGTCATGTAGCAAATTTACTTCCTTCTTATTTTTATTCAAATTAACTGAGAGTAAAGGGAACCAAAACAAAAGGAAACAACTATGGCCGGAATGTTCTCGCTGCAGTGCGTGCGGGTCTGGAGGTGGGTCGGCAGTAAAAGTTGCAGAAATTGCGAGTGCGTCGGGAACCCGCCGTTATCGCGCCTTTAACTCGGGCGCGTTTGCCAGCACGCCACGGACCCGAACAGCAGAGGCTGGCGACCTAATTAAGCTCATTAAATCCTTGTTGTGAGACCCTTAACAGGGATTTTAACCAGACCTTTTGAATTTCATTGGATGACCACGGGACTCACGCAGCTCAGGAACCACGTCGGTCAATCTGAGGTGGAAGCTCAGTGGCCATTGATCGAGGTCATTAATGGAGAACATGGAAATCCCAAGAAATACTCCCACATGACACCTGCTTGCTTACCTAAGGGAAAGACTCTTGCTGACTCCATTTTGAGCACAGATTTAGGTGTCTAGAGTTTGCAAGTCTTTACTGCAACCTCGGAAGCCACTCTCACCACATTGCTAGTAACTCTCACAACATTGGCAGATTGGTCCTCTGATCTCTACTTGACCTACCATCTATTACATCAGCATGGGTGCCACTTATACTGTCTCACCTTGGTCCTCAGAATCCACCAGCAGCAGCAGCCACACCAGCAGGAGCAGCAGAAACACCACCAACCTTCTCCTCAACGACCTGATGCTCCACAGGACAGAGGGCATCAGCGCAGGGCTGCACCGTGCCGGAGGCAATACCCCCAATACAGGGTATACAGGCAGAGGATGAGCTTCCTCAACATGACTGAGCAGCAGTGCCAAAGGAGGGGAAAGAGATGATTTAGAAGTGTTATATTAAGAATTGGTAACAATACCATTATGCACATGATGAACATTCACTGGCTGCTGACATCAGTCACCATATGAGTGACTGCTGTATACCATGTGGCTGTATGAGATGTAATTCTGTCACCAGGTTGCTGAGAGGTCCCCTTTCTCTCCGTCTCCCACCGCCAGCAGCTCTGCAACTCTCGAGACCTCCAGGGCCACCTCCTCTGCTGCATTCAAATTACTGAAGGATGGAGGGCCACCTTGGGTTCTCTCCGTCTCGCTGTTGTTGTGGGCTCCCTTCTCCTGCAAGGAGGGAAAGAAGAGAAGTTTGAGTGAGAGTGATGGAATGAGTGTAAGAAATGTATGGGTTACATCTGTAGAGGGTGACTATGAGGGAGTGTGGTGCCAATGCCAAATGGCCTTTTTCTGTGGTGTTACTTGGTATGAATGCATTAGGATGAGGGTGTGTGTGAGGGGTGGTTAGTCAGATGGGGATGTGAGTATGTAGATAGAGAGGGAAGGGTGGACGTGCAAGGTACTGTATGTTGGTGTGAGTAATGATGTGCGGGAGTAGGTTTGGGAAGGCAGAGTGATGGGGATGTGGTGACAGGCACATCAGGATGAAGGTAAGTGTGGCATTGCACTCACCTTTCCTGACCTCATGAGATCATTGCATCTCTTCCTGCACTGGATCCAGGTCCTCCTGACGACATCCCTGCTGTTGACCTCCTCAGCAATTTGGAGCCATGCCCTTTTGGTCTCTTGGGGAGGTCTCATCCGCCCATCCTCAGGGAAGAGGACCTCCCTGCGTGCTCTGACTCCCTCCACAAGAATATGTAAGGATTCATCCGAAAAGCAGGGTGCAGCCCTCTTTCTTGGTGAATTCATTTTTATAATTCTCAGCAACAACACACTCCTCTCCAATACTCCCCCACACTCCTACATGAACCTTCAAATGTGATGTGGCCAAGGTGGCTTTAAATATCCCCGCTGGAAACAAGTCATCGATGACATCATCAGACCCGCACCATTTAATAGGGCCGGGAAATGTGCCTGCCTGCTTTAATAGGGGCCATAACGCTAAAGTTGCTCTGAAGAGCGGGCTGATCAAGACATCGCGGTACCGACCCGCTATGCGGCCCGCACGCACCCGACCCGACTCGGTAAGGAAAATTCCAGCCATAGTGTGGTAAATATTTACAATTAAATTCATTTTGTGTGCTCATCAAAGAGAGGAGAGCTGGGCCTGGGATTTTCTCCATTTAAAAAGTTCACCAAGCATCCACTGAACATGACAAGAGCTTTTGGTCCATAAACTGGATCCAATGCATAGATCCCTATCAGCCCTCAGGATCACCTCCTAAAGCACTTAAGCAGTTTGAGCCCTCTAGTTGCAAATTACCGGTAAAAATACTGGTGAGAGAAGGGCGTACCTTTTTTTATTCATTCTTAGGATATCAGCATCGCTGGCAAGGCCTTCATTTATTGCCCATCCCTCGTTGCCCTTGAGAAGGTGGTGGTGAGCCGCTTTCTTGAACCGCTGCAGTCCGTGTGGTGAAGGTACTCCCACAGTGCTGTTAGGTAGGCAGTTCCTGGATTTTGACCCAGCGACGATGAAGGAACGGCGATATATGTCCACCTCAGAGTGGTGTGTGACTTGGAGGGAAACTTGGAGGTGGTGATGTTCCTTTGCGCCTGCTGCCCTTGTTGTTCTAGGAAGTACAGGCTTGGGAGGTGCTTTCGAAGAAGCCTTGGTGAGTTGCTGCAGTGCATCTTGTAGATGGTACACACTGCAGCCACGGTGCTGTGGCGGATCGCCACCTAAACGGGCGCAATCCACTTTTCCGTCCGTGGACAATAAATCGGGCACCTTGCCTTTAAGGCACATGCTGCCTTTAAGGCAGGAAAAAAGGAGTGGGCGGGGCCTCAGGATTTTGCAGAGAAATGTGGTCGCAGCCATTTTCACCTGAAGAGATGTAATCAAAAGCCATGTGTTCCACATATTGACTCGGCCTCCATTCGTGCTTCGCGGCAGCCACAACACTGCACAGATTTTCATGTTGCTGCTCGCGCCCTGCTACCTCCAGTAGCTCAGAACAACTTCACCGTGTCCATTCCTCTAGAGCCAGTAAGCACTCCCTCATTTGTGATAAGGCATCACTGCTGAACTCAGCTCTGCAGCAATGATTTAGGTTTTCCCTCACTTTACTTGGAACACAAGAATGTTATAGGACCAGAAGAAAAACGAGAAGGTCCACCTGGCCGGCCCCAAGAAGCAACACCTCTCAATCGCCCACTCCCTCAAGTTGTCCCGTACACTTTTCCACACTGTCTCTCTCGCTGGGCAATCCAATCCACACATTCTCCATTCTCTGCATGAAGCAATTAAATCTAAACTGTCTGAGGCCTTCCCTCGACTAAACCCTGAGCCTGACTCCTGGATCTGGAGGATCTCTCAAAACCTTTATCGGTTCCCTTAAGAACCTTGAATGGTTGAATGCTATCTTCCTTCAGCCTTCTCTCTCCTGGAGTAAACAATCTCAGGCTCTTCAACCTTAGAGCACAGATGCCTTAAGCAAGGCACCAGTTTGGTTGCCCTTTCCTGCACTGCCTCCTAAGCCTGCATACTCAATCAGTTTGACGATTCAGATTTTCATTAAACGATCCACGTCCAAGCAATACTGGAGCCAAGATGACTCCAAATTAGTACAATTATGATAAATGCCGAGATTACGCGAAAGACAATGTCAATTATTATGAACAAGGTAATTATTCACAGGGCAAAGGGCTCCAGCAGCTCAAACATTATAGTTCAAACCCACCTTCGATAGTTAAGATTTCACTAATGAAAATATTTACATAAAGGACAACAATCACCGCTCTTAATCACTGCAGATAGGATTCGCACATAAATACCGCATTAAGAATGCATCAATTATTTTGGATAATGATCAAAGGAAAGCAAGTTCTTAGGTCCTATCCACTTAAACCAATTATTATTTGACAAAAAGATACTGACTGTGAAAGCTAAAGAGATGAGGAGGAGTAGCTGTGTACATAAAACTATCACTAACATTTTATTTTAATGAATCTCCTGTTCTAGCTGGCACAGAGCCAGTATGGGAAAAGAACCTATATAGTAAATATCTTGTGTGCAATAAGGGTCTTCTCTCTGTCTGAGCGATTGGATTGTGCCATGTCTTGGAGCCTCATCCTTTCACATCAGGCAACTTGGCTCTGCTTCAGCACAGACAAGGGGACCAAGGTGTCCTTCCTCTGGAGAACTGGACTATAGAGTGAGTTAGCACCAATGTTCCCAAAGTTAGCATGCAGGTACAGCAAGTAATCAAAAAGGCAAATGGAATGTTGGCCTTTATTTCAAGGGGATTGGAGTATAAAAGCAGGGAAGGTCTGCTACAACTGTACAAGGTATTGGTGAGACCACACCTTGAGTACTGCGTACAGTTTTGGTCTCCTTATTTAAGGAAGGATATACTTGCATTGGAGGCAGTTCAGAGACGATTCACTAGGTTAATTCCAGAGATGAGGGGTTTGACTTATGAGGAAAGGTTGAGCAGGCTGGGCCTATACTCATTGGAATTTAGAAGAATGAGAGGTGATCTTATCGAAACATACAAGATACTGAGGGGGCTCGACAGGGTAGATGCAGAGAGGATGTTTCCCCTCATGGGGAAATCTAGAACTCGGGGGCACAGTCTCAGAATAAAGGGTCGCCCTTTTAGAACTGAGATGAGGAGGAACTTCTTCTCTCAGAGGGTGGTAAATCTGTGGAATTCTCTGCCCCAGAGAGCTGTGGAGGCTGGGTCATTAAATACAATTAAGGTGGAGATAGACAGATTTTTGCAAGATAAGGGAGTGAAAGGTTATGGGGAGCGGGCAGGGAAGTAGCTTTGAGCCCAAGATCAGCCATGATCTTATTGAATGGCGGAGCAGGCTCGAGGGGCCAAGTGGCCTATTCCTGCTCCTATTTCTTATATTCCCGTTAAGCTGCACCGCCACGCGGACGTGCAGCGGTCTGGAGGGCCCGCGCAGGCCGTTCAGCGCCTTATAAATGGAGGAGAGTTTGGATTTGCATTTGGAAACTTACGCCTATTCTTTAACACGGCAACATGGTGGGGTAGAAGTTTGGTTTGGGCGGCAAGTGAGCACGATAATGGCGTTGCGCTCTCGGCCAGCATCGCAGTCAAGAGCCCCGATCCACTTTCAGGTTCTACCTTCGTTAACATTTTGTTGCCGAGCAGCGGGCACCAAGTGGGCCCCTCCCCCCCCCACCCCTCCACTGGCGCTCGCCGGGTTCCAGTGGCGGAAAATCGGCCAGCTACAACACGGAGGGGGCCGGAAGGGGGGCCGGACGATTTCCATGGGGCCTGGTGGACCACTCCTGCTCCTCCTGGCTCCACAAAAATCTCTTGAAAGAAAAACCAAAAAGGTGGTCAATAGGACAAGGTGTCCCTTTCAATTCGTACACACATTATTTTGCCAACTCCAAAGGGTTGACATGGCAACAAAGGATTTATTCACAAAATTTAATTTGTTGCAAGAATGTCCATTAGTTGGAACTTTTCGGAAGGGAGCCATGGAATATCTAGCTAACGTAACCAAGAATTAAATAGTTCTATACCCACACAGTCACTCTTTCAGATGATGTGTCTATGTTGCCCACTATTTTGAAAATTAAGATTATTATTACCCTGGGTCTTCTGACGACTGCAAAATTGGAAGAGTCAATACGCTGGGATTGGGTGGTATAGCGACAGTTCCAACACACTGGTCCTGGAATTCCATGGAGGTTGTCCCAGTCTCCCACTGTGCCTCTGGTGGGAAACCAGCAGCACCCAGCAGAAAAACGACATAAACATTCCCCTGGTCCCTCGCCAAAGTTACAGTGGGAGATCGGGACAACCTCTGTAGGATTTAAGGGGCACTGGGTAAGACAACCATTTTCTCCTTTGCCTCAGCAGAATTTTAACAAGAACTATACAGCATTTATATAGCGCCTTTCACGACCTCAGGATTTCCCAAAGCGCTTTACAACCAATATAGTACTTTTGATGTGTAGTCACTGTTGTAATGTAGGAAACGCGGCAGCTAATTTTCACACAGCAAGCTCCCACAAACAGCAATGAAATAAATGACCTGATTATCAGTTTTACGTGTTGGTTCAGGGATAAATGTTGGCCAGGACACCGGGGGGGAACTCCAGTGCTCTTCTTCGAAATAGTGCCGTGGGATATTTTACTTCCACCTGCGAGGGCAGACGGTGTCTCGGTTTAACATCTCATCCGAAAGATGGCACCTCAGACAGTGCAGCACTCCCTCAGCACTGCACTGAAGTGTCAGGACCTTCTGACTCAGAGGCGAGAGTGCTACCACTGTGACTGTGGAACTTCGTGTGGACAAGGACCTGGGCTGCGGTGTTTTGCACGAGTTGAAGTTTGTAGAGAGTTGATGCAGGGAGGTCAGCCAGCAGTGTATTGGAGAAGTCAAACCCTGAGGCAATGAAGGCCTGGTTGGGGCAGAAACGACGAGACAGAGGTGGAGGTGGAAGAAAGTGGTTGTTGGTAACGGAGTAAATGTGGGGAGGGGAGTTGAGCTCACGGTCAGGCAGAATGCCAAAGTTATCTCTTACTGCCTCAACTTGACAGGGAGGCTGATGTGCTCAAGGCCGGAGGTGCTGACTAGAGTTCAAGGGGATGGCAACTTTGGTTCATTCAGGTCTCGATGGTTAAAGGAGAGAACTCATTTTTAATATAAAATATATCAAAAAGTATTCTGCACACGTAAGCAATAATCCCACAGTCCAGGTACATGATAATTAGCTGAACTGAAACCAAAAATGATAATTGATGCTTAATTATTATTTAACAGTCGGTGGATTTCAAAGCAAACCTACAGAGAAAAGACAAAAGATGAACATTACACCATCACCGCTCTTATTTTTAAAAATATGGGATGTGGGCGTCGCTGGCAAGGCCGGCATTTATTGCTCATCTCTAATTGCCCTTGAGAAGGTGGTGGTGAGCCGCCTTCTTGAACCGCTGCAGTCCGTGTGGTGAGGGTACTCCCACAGTGCTGTTAGGGAGGGAGTTCCAGGATTTTGACCCAGCAACGATGAAGGATCGGCGATATATTTCCAAGTCGGGATGGTGTGTGACTTGGAGGGGAACTTGGGGGTGGTGGTGTTCTCGTGCACCTGCGGTCCTTGGCCTTCTAGGTGGAAGAGGTCGCGGGTTTGGGAGGTGCTGCTGAAGAAGCCTTGGCGAGTTGCTGCAGTGCATCTTGTAGATGGTACACACTGCAGCCACAGTACGCCGGTGGTGGATGGAGTGAAGTTTAAGGTAGTCGATGGGGTGCCAATCAAGCGGGCTGCTTTGTCCTGGATGGTGTCGAGCTTCTTGAGTGTTGTTGGAGCTCCACTCATCCAGGCAAGTGGAGAGTATTCCCTCACACTCCTTACTTGTGCCTTGTAGATGGTGGAAAGGCTTTGGGGAGTCAGGAGGTGAGACACTCACCGCAGAATACCTAGCCTCTGACCTGCTCTTGTTGCCACGGTAGTTATGTGGCTGGTCCAGTTAAGTTTCTGGTCAATGGTGACCCCCAGGATGTTGATGGTGGGGGATTCGGCGATGGTAATGCCGTTGAATGTCAAGGGGCGGTGGTTGGACTCTCGCTTGTTGGAGATAGTCATTGCCTGGCACTTGTGTGGTGCGAATGTTACTTGGCACTTATCAGCCCAAGCCTGAACGTCATCCAGGTCTTGTTGCATGCGGGCATGGACTGCTTCATTATCTGAGGTGTTGTGAATGGCGCTGAACACTGTGCAGTCATCAGCGAACATCCCCATTTCTAACCTTATGTTGGAGGGAAGGTCATTGATGAAGCAGCTGAAGATGGAACTCCTGCAGCGATGTCCAGGGGCCGTGATGATTGACCTTCAACCACCACAACCATCTTCCTTTGTGCTAGGTATGACTCCAGCCAGTGGAGTGTTTGCCCCCCGATTCCCATTGACTTCAGTTTTACTAGGGCTCCTTGATGCCACACTCGGTCAAATGCTGCCTTGATGTCAAGGGCAGACACTCTCACTTCTCTGGAATTCCATGTTTGGACCAAGGCTGTAATGAGGTCGGGAGCCGAGTGGTCTTGGCGGAACCCAAACTGGGCATCAGTGGGCAGGTTATTGGTGAGTAAGTGCCGCTTGATAGCACTGTCGATGACACCATCCATCACTTTGCTGATGATAGAGAGTAGACTGATGGGGTGGTAATTGGCCGGATTGGATTTGTCCTGCTTTTTGTGGACAGGACATACCTGGGCGGTTTTCCACATTGTCGGGTAGATGCCAGTGTTATAGCTGTACTGGAACAGCTTGGCTTGAGGCGCGGCTAGTTCTGGAGCACAAGTCTTCAGCACGACAGCCGGGATGTTGTCGGGTCCCACAGCCTTTGATGTATCCAGTGCACTCAGCCGTTTCTTGATATCACGTGGAGTGAATCGAATTGGCTGAAGACTGGCTTCTGTGATGATGGGGACCTCAGGAGGAGGCCGATACAGATCATCCACTTGGCACTTCTGGCTGAAGATAGTTGCAAACGCTTCAGCCTTGTCTTTTGCACTCACGTGCTGGGCTCCACCATCATTGAGGATGGGGATATTCATGGAGCCTGCTCCTCCCGTTAGTTGTTTAATGGTCCACCACCATTCACGACTGGATGTGGCAGGACTGCAGAGCTTTGATCTGATCCGTTGATTGTGGGATCGCTTAGCCCTGTCTATAGCATGCTGCTTCCGCTTTTTAGCATGCATGTTACCATCACCGCTATGTTACAACCACACTGTCACACCATCAGCTCTCGTCATTGAGGTTCTTTCATGCTCCTGCAAAAACCTCTAATGCAGATAGTCACTGCAGCCATTGCATCTCCCACTTGAAAGAGCAGTGTCATTACGGGACAATCAACATTCAAGAATGAAAGAACTTGCATTTATATAGGGCCTTTCACAACCTCAGGTCATCCCACAGTGCTTTACAGCCAATGAAGTACTTTTTGAAGTGGAGTCACTGTTGTAATGTAGGAAACACAGCAGCCAATTTGCGCACAGCAAGCTCCCACAAACAGCAATGTGATAATGACCAGATAATCTGTTTTAGTGATGTTGGTTGAGGGATAAATATTGGCCAGGACACCGGGGATAACGGTGGCATAGTGGTTAGCACTGTTGCCTCATGGCGCCAGGGACCCGGGTTCGAATCCGGCCTCAGTTGACTGTCTGTGTGGAGTTTGCACATTCTCCCCGTGTCTGCGTGGGTTTCCTCCGGGTGCTCCGGTTTCCTCCCACAGTCCAAAGATATGCGGGTTAGGTTGATTTGGCTATGATAAATTGACCCTTAGTGTTAGGGGGATTAAATACGTGGGGTTACGGTGATAGGGTGGGATATGTGTCGGTGCAGGCTCGATGGGCCGAAATGGCCTCTATCTGCACTGTGGGGATTCTGTGATTCTGTGAACTCCCCTGCTCTTCTTTCAAAATAGTGCCATGGGATCTTTCACGTCCACCTGAAAGGTCAGACGGGGGCCTCGGTTTAACGCCTCATCTGAACGACAGCACTCCGGGTCAATAGGCAAAGTCAGATGGCAAAATAATATTGTCATATTGCTGATCACACTTGACATTGTTCATTCTAATGGTAATTTCAATCTGGCCCTTCAGGCTTCCAGCAGTTTTGAGGAAATCAGCACTCTTCAGATTAGTCCTTTTTTTAAACGTTTCAGCTCATACACAGAGGATGAGGTGAAACATCAACAGTCGAAGGAGCCGAGCACCAGCAAAACACATCAGCAGCACTGACAGGGTTAAAAATAAAATACCAGCATTTAAAACCTTCCATTGGCCCAGGTAAACCACAGCGGCACAAACCCATGACCAACGTGGGACACCTGCGGCAGAGTGTTCAGAGAAGGCCATTTTTGCACAATAGTCAAGCCTGTGAACAATCGATTTTACTCTCATCATTTTCTACGTGAACCTAATCCATTTAATTAAATCCATTTGCAAGCATGACGCCCTTACTTGTGTAATAATGTGGCTATTAAATCAATCTCCCCCTTCAATATTTCATATGAATTTGGTCTCTTGATCAGACCAGCAGTACAGAAATCCAACTTTGTTCCCTCCATTCGCACTGCTTTGCTTGCGCACCCAATTTAATCAGACAGCGGTCTCCAACCTCAACACAGTTAAAACTGTTAATGTATTAAAGATTAGAGTCATAGCGTGCCAATCATCAGGTAACAGTAATAAGCGATTAAGAGCGGCAAATGGATAATATCTGGAATAGAATTCTGTTATGACTGGGTCAAGGTTCAATATCATAGGAGTCAATGACAACTGATGGGGACAGGGGTAGGCACTCAAATCAGATCTGGGTTAAGAACATAAGAAATAAGAGCAGGAGTAGGCCATTCGGCCCCTCGAGCCTGCTCTGCCATTCAATAAGATCATGGCTGATCATCGACCTCAACTCCACCTTCCTGCCCGATCTCCATATCCCTTGATTCCCCTAGAGTCCAAAAATCTATCTATCTCAGCCTTGAATATACTCAAAGACTCAGCATTCACAGCCCTCTGGGGCAGAGAATTCCAAAGATTCACAACACTCTGAGTGAAGAAATTCTTCCTCATCTCAGTCTTAAATGGCCGACCCCTTATCCTGAGACTATGCCCCTTAGCTTTAGACTCTCCAGCCAGGGGAAACAACCTCTCAGCATCTACCCTGTCAATCCCCCTCAGAATCTTGTATGTTTCAATGAGATCACCTCTCATTCTTCTAAACTCCAGAGAGTATAGGCCCATTCTACACAATCTCTCATCATAGGACAGCCCTTCTCATCCCAGGAATCAATCTAGTGAACCTTCGTTGCACCGCCTCCAAGGCAAGTATATCCTTCCTTAGATAAGGAGACCAAAACTGTGCACAGTACTCCAGGTGTGGTCTCACCGAGGCCCTGTACAATCGTAGCAAGACGTCAGCAAAACTAGCAAGGTTCTGCCATAGTTTATTGTAGTTCTGTATTGAATTATGAACTACTCAGACTACTGGGAATAAATTACTTGCCAAAGTATTGTGCTCGCAATACGCGCTGACCACACATTTTTGGTCTTCCTGCCTGTAATAAATCTGGAGCGTACTAATGCCCTGAATTCAAGGCTAGAGCATTTCATTGGGTTGTGAGGGGATTTGTTGTTGTTGTTGTTAAATTAGGCCCAGAGTGGAGAGACTTACTCATCATCGGTGATAGGAGCTGACAGGTTATTTGCAATTCAGGCCTGCAGGTAACCATCCTGAAAAAGGCTACTAATGGCCACAAGGACACTGATGATGCTTAAACAGGAGAGGGTGAATTGTTTAAAAAAAACGTATAGTCAGAAGGAAAAGGGGAAACTTTAACAAGGGCTTGCTGAAGTAGCTCTCCAAACCTTATAGCCTTAGGACCATTTTTAGGGAGATGTTCCAGAGGGCCTTGAGAGGCACAAGTTACTATGGTAACGTGCCTGCTTTATATACAGAAGATATCATGATCTGTGTGGCTAACAGGCTGTAAAAGATGTATTCGTTTTTAGCTTGGTTTTCGCTTCACTAAAATAATCACTGAGCCTCTGTTACTGAGATTCACACCATGGAAGATCAGGGGCATAGGAATAGGACTCAGCCATTCAGCTCCTCGGGCCTGTTCCATCATTCAATGGATTATGTCTGTTTTGTATCCTAACTCCATTTACGCACCTTGTCTCCATATCCCTTAATATCCTTGGCTAACAAAATCTATCGATCTCAGATTTACAATTATTAATTGAGCTAGCATCTACTGCTTTTTGTGGGAGAGAGTTCCACAATTCTACCACCCTTTGTGTGAAGAAGTGTTTCCTAACTTCCTTCCTGAATAACCTGGCTCTGATTTTCCTTTAATTTGTTCATGGGATGTGGGCGTCGATGGCAAAGCCATCATTTATTGCCTATCCTTAATTGCCCTTGAGAAGGTGGTGGTGAGCCTCCTTCTTGAACCACTGCAGTCCGTGTGGTGAAGGTACTCCCACAGTGCTGTTCGGGAGAGAGTTCCAGGATTTTGACTCAGCGACGATGAAGGATCGGCGATATATTTCCAAGTCAGGATGGTGTGTGACTTGGAGGGGAACTTGGAGGTGGTGGTGTTCCCATGCGTCTGCTACCCTTGTCCTTCTAGGCA
Organism: Squalus acanthias; assembly: GCA_030390025.1. Taxonomy (NCBI): domain Eukaryota; kingdom Metazoa; phylum Chordata; class Chondrichthyes; order Squaliformes; family Squalidae; genus Squalus; species Squalus acanthias. The sequence continues at coordinate 55,113,686 of CM059444.1, read as the reverse complement.
GTAGAGGTCACAGGTTTGGGAGGTGCTGTCAAAGAAGCCTTGGCGAGTTGCTGCAGTGAATCTTGTAGATGTCTGATTTTAAGGTTATGTTCCCTTGTCTTAGACCCCGTCCCCTAACCACAGAAAAAAATTCTCTCTATCTACCCTATCAATTCCTTTCAAAATCCTATAAGCCTCAAATCAATTCAACCTGTAACCTTCTATATTCTAGGGAATATATTCTAGTTTATTTAATCTCTCCTCATAGTTTAGCCTTTGGAGCCCTGATAACATTCTGGTGAATCTGCGCTGCCCTCCTTCCAAGGCCAATATATCCTTTCTAAGGGCAGTTCGTCGATCCCAGAGAAAATGGAGCACAGATCACTGTGCTCCCATACCCATTGTGCAAGTAGAGAAGAGAAGTTGACCTCACTGTATTCAGAATGACACAAAACTTTCCACAAGTAAGCATCAGTTAGCATTAAACTGCCAATGTCACTCAGAAAGACCAGAGGGATAGCTGGTGCAGCAAATGAGAGCAAAGATAAAGTAATACAGCACTGACTGCTCTTCTGAAATTGGAGGGCAGGAGGTGGTGGGGGGGGGGGGGGGTGCATGGCCTAAGGCATATTATTGGGGCAGAGCAGAGGAAGCTTTACTCTGCATCTGGCCTATGTTCTACCCGATCTGGAAATGTACAATTCTGCAGCTGAGTGGCAAAAATGAAAATGTCATGTTCAATTAGATGGTACAATCGATTGCAATGTGCTGTGCTTTAGGAAGATTGGAGCTACTTGTGTTTTACATTTGAATTTATTATAAAGGCAGATGCCAAATGAATTCGCTTTAACTGAGGGTTTCTAAACAGATATTATTAACATATATATGTAAATATTTACAGCATTACTGAACATTCATAGTAAGGTTTAAACAAACTTACAATTTCTAACTAACTTACAGCACAAACTATTAATGTTATATTCACCTAATAACTAATATAATTCGCATTGACTATCGGTTATCGGTAATCTTCTCTTTCTAGTCATGTAAAGTTTGTCTTTTTCCTCTTGACTTTCGACTTATATTTTTCATTTTCCAAAATTGTTCATCATACTTTCAGTTGAGCAGGTTAGCCCCGATTTTAACTCAGGGCAGCAATCATGCGGGCGGGCAAATCATTCCGACCTTGGCAGCGTGAGGCCCAGGGGATTTTAACTCCTGGGCCTCACCTACTTAGGCCCCATCAGTCTCCTACCCGAAACCAGTGGGAATTGTCAGCTGGCCGGCAGGCGAGGAATGCGGTCGGGCGGCGAGAGGACACCCCCGAGGACTGAAGCAGCGATTCCCGGCACTCAGTTAAGTGGCTGGGAGGGGGTTCGGGAGAACCTCGCAGTTGGCAGGGGCGGGGAGACCAGGGCCTAAACTTTCCTTGTGAGTCCAGAAGGAGCACTCTTAAAAAAAAAACAACGTACCTTTTTGTGCCTCTTCTGGCCGGGCGATTCTTCTTCTCGCTTGGTTGGCCTGGCGAGAAAGCCACAGCACCTTCGCCCACGCAGGCCTGTGGTTAAAATAGCAGCGGGCCCCCCATGAAGTCATGGGAGCCCAATCTGCATATTTAAAGAAGGAATCTGTTGGTTTATGGCAAGCGTTCCTCTCGCCTGCTCAGAAGAGCAGGTTAAAATTGGAACCTAAGGGAAGTGAGTGGGACCTTGCAGGGTAAATCCCATGGGCAACTTGTACCGCCCTCCCGCCTGGTTCCTGCTGGGCAGGTGGGGTTAAAAGCACCCCTTTTATTTCTATCTTGCAGCTTTATAGTTCTTTACCTGTTTTTTGACTCTTAGGGGGAAAAATTCAGCTGCTTGCGCCTCCCATTAACGCCTTAAGAGGGCGCTAATGGGGCATAAAGCAGCTAACGCCCGGGCGCAGCGCCGCCCACGCCTCCCGAAAAATTTAGTGGGAGGTTAGCGGCGGCGGCAGCCGGTAGCGCCCTGTGGCGCTGCGCCGCCGGCGATGACGTCATCACCGTGCGCAGCACCCCGCTCGCGCCCCGGCCGTGATCTTCAGTCGCGCCCCCTGATTTACCGCCAGACGCTATGTCCGACGGGTTCAGGGAGGCGTACGTGCGGCCGGGGCGGCGATATTTAAAGCGGAGGTGGCAGGCGGCCATTTTTGTTGCTGGCCGCCTGCCAGCACCTGCCCCCGGCCCCCGTGAAGCCCCCCCACCGTGAAGTGCCGGCTGCGCTCCAAGAGCCCGGCACTTCTCTTGAGTGCCGGGCTCTTTTGCTGGCACTCCCGATCCCTGGGGGCCCAGCTGGGCCCCGGTTCGCGCTGCGCAGAGTCCCTCCCCTTTAAGAAGGGGAGGAAGGCCTGCAATACCGCGGCGCGACGTGCCGCAGCGCGTGGCGCTGCGGCACGTAGCGCCAGGATATTCACTCGCAGCGCCCCAAGAGGGATGCGGGCTGCTTCCAGTTGCGCCCCGCTTCCCTCTTGGGGCGCAACCACTGAAGTTCCGGCGCGGGGCCGCTAATTTTTTCGAGGCGCTAAAAGTCGCGCCCCAGCGAGGTTAGCGCCCCAAATGGGGCGCGACTCAATTTTTACCCCTTACTGTTTATCTAGCAGAACCTTCTATTCGTTTAATTCTTGTTTATATTGAATAGCTCCTTCCCTGAACTAATGTGGTAGTTTTGTTTGTCTTGCTGCTGGTTTCAAATTCTCTTCAGTCAGCTAACTTACATCCTCCCTTTCCAGTTGGATCCTTTTAACTATTGCTGCAATTATATAAGGCTTTAGGGAGGCCACACCTAGACTACTGTGTATAGTGTTGGCCTCCTTACCTAAGGAAGCATATACTTGCCTTAGAGGGGGTGCAATAAAGGTTCACTAGATTGATTCCCGGGATGAGAGGTTTGTCCTATGAGGAGAGATTGAGTAGAATGGGCCTATACTGTCTGGAGTTTAGAAGAATGGGAGGTGATCTTATTGAAAGGTATAAAATTCTTACAGGCCTTGACAGGGTAGATGCTGAGAGGCTGCCCCCAAAAGTTTGTCACCATCCTCCACCTGCTTCATGACGACATGCAAGCCATGATACTGACCAATGGATCCACCACAGACCCAATTCACGTACGGACCGGGGTTAAGCAAGGCTGTGTCATCGCACCAATGCTCTTCTTGACCTTCCTTGCTGCAATGCTCCATCTCACCCTCAGTAAGCTCCCCGCTGGAGTGGAGCTAATCTACAGAACAAACGGGAAACTGTTCAACCTCCGTCGCCTCCAGTCCAGATCCAAGGTTGTCCCATCCTCTGTCATCGAATTACAGTATGCAGACGACGCTTGCGTCTGCGCACACTCGGAGGTCGAACTCCAAACCATCGTCAACACCTTCATTGAAGTGTACGAGAGCATGGGCCTTACACTAAACATCCGTAAGACAAAGGTTCTCTACCAACCTGCCCCCGCCACACAGTACTGCCCCCCGATGATCAAAATCCACGATGAGGCCTTGGACAACGTGGACCACTTTCCATACCTCGGGAGCCTACTGTCAACAAGGGCAGACGTCGATGATGAAGTCAACACCGCCTTCAGTGTGCCAGTGCAGCCTTCGGTCACCTGAGGAAGAGAGTGTTTGAAGACCAGGACCTCAAACCTGTCACCAAGCTCATGGTCTACAGAGCAGTAGTGATTCCCGCCCTTCTGTATGCATCAGAGACATGAACCATGTACAACAGGCACCTCAAAGCACTGGAGAGGTACCACCAATGCTGCCTCTGTAAGATCCTGCAAATCCATTGGCAGGATAGGCGCACCAACATCAGTGTTCTCGCTCAGACCAACTTCCCCAGCATCGAAGCTTTGACCACGCTCGATCAGCTCCGATGGATGGGCCACATCGTCCGCATGCCCGATACGAGACTCCCAAAACAAGCGCTCTACTCGGAGTTCCGACATGGCTGGAGAGCCCCAGGTGGGCAGAGGAAATGCTTCAAGGACACCCTCAAAGCCTCCTTGAAAAAGTGCAACATCCCCACCGACATCTGGGAATCCCTGGCCCAAGACCGCACAAAGTGGAGGAGAAGCATCCGGGAAGGCACCGAACACCTCGAGTCTCTTCGCCGGGAGCAAGCGGAAGCCAAGCGCAAACAGCGGAAGGAGCGCACGTCAACCCAAGCACCCCACCCACCCACCCCTTCAACCACCGTCTGCCCCACCTGTGACAAAGACTGTAGGTCCCGCATTGGACTCATCAGTCACCTGAGAACTCATCTTTAGCGTGGAAGCAAGTCATCCTCGGTTCCAAGGGACTGCCTAAGAAGAAGAAGTTTCCTCTGGCTGGAGAGTCTGGAACAAGGAGTCATATTCTCAAGCTAAGGTGTCGGCCATTTAGCACTGAGATGAGAAGAAATTTCTGCATTCAGAGGGTGTGAATCTTTGGAATTCTCTACCTCAGAGGGCTGTGGATGCTCAGCCATTGAGTAAATTCAAGACAGAGATCGACAGATTTTTGGGCTCCAAGAGAATCATGGGATATGGAGATCGGGCGGGATAGTGGAGTTGCGGTAGAAGATCAGTCATGATCTTATTGAATGACTGAGCAGTCTTGAGGGGGCGTATGGCCTACTCCAATTGTCCCAGCATCCACAGCCTTTTGGGGAATAGAGTTCCAAATTTCTACCCTTTGTGTGAAAAAGTGCTTCCTGATTTTGCTCCTGAATGGTCTAGCTCTAATTTTAAGGTTATGTCCCCTTGTTCTTGATTCCCCCACCCAAGGAAATACTTTCTTCGTATCTACCCTGTCAAATCTTTTTAATGTTTTAAATGCCTCAATCAGATCACCCCCTCAATCTCCTATGCTCAAGGGAACAAAAGTCAAGTTTATGCAACCTGTCCTCCCACTAAGCCCCAGTAGAAATTTAGAAAAATGAAAAATGCAAGATGTTTCTTACCTCACATATCCTACTGAGGTTTATTGTAAGCGTTTTGCTGCTTTGCTTGGACCCATTGGTGGGATAGAATCATAAAATCATAGAATAGCACGAGGAACTGGCATTTACCAATAAATAAAATGGATCCACTGTGTGTGTCCATAACTTGTGGTCCTTTTTTCCACAAATTATAGACAATTCTTTGCCGTCCAGTTGTGTATGACTGTATAAAAACTTCACATGTCCATACATGTACCAACGAGGCTTAGCTGGGTTAAAGGATTGTGGGTTCAAGCCCCACCCTAGGATTTTGAGCATAATGTTGTACTGTGGAGGTGCTGCCCTTTGGATGAGATACTAAACTGAAGCCCCATCTATCTGTTCCAGTCATTCAGATGAATGTTGAAGATCCCTTGTCACTGTTTCAAAAAAAAAGCAGGCAGATCTCCTGGCCAACATTCTTCCCTCGACCAATGCCATGAAAAACAGATCGGCTGATTATTCATCTCACTGGTGTTTATGGGATCTTGCTGTGTGCAAGATGGCTGCCACGTTTGCCTACATGACAACAGTCACTGCACTTTCAAGTAATTCATTGTATGTGAAGTGCTTCGAGATGTTTCTGGAGAGGTGTGACAGGCACTATATAAGTCCTTCTTTTACATGAAATGCTTTACTTTAACATCCACTTACATTGCTTTTGTCACTAAGCAGTGCTAGCTTTGAATTTACACATTGGCCAATGTCATACATTCAGCTCAGACTTAGAACAGGGATTGTACTTGGGGGACATTCGGAGATGTGGGATTTTCCCGAACTTTCCAGGTGGAGCGAGCGACCACAGGTGGGAAATTCTTCAGATCGTAGCTGAGGGAAGCCCATTCATGTTGCCAAATGTCGCCCCCCTCTCTCTCTCTCTCTCTCTCTCCACTCCTCAACGATCCATCAAATGTCAATCATCGAGAGTGACAATCATCCATTTTAACCTAAAAATAAAACTTATTTAATGTATGTCATTCTAAAAAATAAACACAGCTCAGTATCTTTAAATGGGTTTGCAACAAATGTCACTCTTGACATTTTCCCCTTCCTCCCCATGTTGACAACTCTTTGCCTGTCAGGCAGATTCATTTATCACTGTCAACTAATTTATTCGGGCAATCAATTGCAGTTGAAAGTCAGCGATCAGTTGGGTGCAATATCCTCCGTGAAATATTGTTGCGTTTAAGGTGTATAGTTAACCCTTTCATTGACAGTACAGATTCTTAAATTGTATTTTTTATTAGCTTAATGTATTTTACAGACACCGCTCTGTAGCAGAACAGGTGGGCCGAATCCAGGTGACCTTGCAAGGTTACTCAAACTTCAACTTACCCCTCCTGATATGTAGGAGAAACAATTGGCACCTCTCCATGATAGCAGGGCTCTGGGTCAGTAAGCGTAGGGATCAAGGCTGTAAAATGTGCACACTGGAGGTACACAATAGCCTTCAACTCTAGGGGGAAAATTTGGGTCGCGCCACCTTTGGGGTGCTAACTTCACGGGGGCGCTACTTTTAGCGCCCTGAAAATGTTAGCGTCCCTGTGCCGTAAATTGAGTGGTAGCGCGCCAAGCAGGAGGCGGGGCGCTACTGGAAGCGCTCCCCCTCCTTCCTGGGGCGCTACCATTCAATATCGTGGCGCTACGAGCAACAGCGCCACGCGCATCAGCACATAGCGCCGCAGTATTACAGGCCTCCCACCCCTGATTAAAGGGGAGGGGCCTAGCACAGCGCGCACCGGGGCCCTGCCGGACTACCGGGGAGCGGGCTGCCGGGAAAACAGCCCGGCACTCAAGAGGAGTGCCGGGATGACCGATCGCGGCCGGCACCTTGCATGAAGAAGCGAGAAGAGGGCAGGTGCTGGCAGGCGGCCCCAAAAAATGGCCGCCCAGCACCTGCCCTTTAATTAGCGCCGCCGCGGCCACAAAAACACAACCCTGACCCTGTCGGACATATTGTCCGGCGGTAGGTCAGGGGCCACGACCGAAGATTGTGGCCGAGGCGCGAGCGGGGTGCTGCGCCTGGTGAGAGGCGCAGTGCCACAGGACGCTACCGGCTACCGCTGCCGCTAACCTCCCGCTGAATTTTGCTGAATTTGGGCCGCTAACGGGAGGCGCAAAGCAACCCAATCGATTTTGGGGGCGGGGGTTTCTTCCTACTTTCTAGGTCCTTCAGGCACCATGGACATCCAGAAATCTGGTTTGCGTCTGGGATTTCCCATAAAGTGAGGTGCTCGCTGACTTACATTGGCTACATTGGCTCCTGGTGCTGGCAGGCGGCCCAAAAAAAAATGGCTGCCCGGCACCTGCCCTTTAATTAGCGCCGCGATTTTAATATTCTCAGCCTTGTTTCGAAATCCCTCCGTGATCTCTCTAACCTCCTCCAGCACTACAACCCTCCAAGATCTCTGCGCTCCTCCAATTCTGGCCTCTTACGCATCCCCAATTTTCATCGCTCCACTATTGGCGGCCGTGCCTTCAACTGCCAAGGCCCTAAGCTCTGGAATTCCCTCCCTAAACCTTCCGCCTCTCCACCTCTCGCTCCTCCTTTAAGACGCTCCTTAAACCCTACCTCTTTGACCAAGCTTTTGGTCACCTGTCCTAGTATCTCCTTATGTGGCTCAGTATCAAATTTTGTTTAATAACGCTCGCGTGAAGCGCCTTGGGACATTTTACTACGTTAAAGGCGTTATATAAATACAAGTTGTTGTTGTCTTGGTTAAGTCATCAGATAAGGCAACAAAGTAGAGCCTGGCCGTTTCCTTGTGGGAAGGGGAGTCTTGAAGCTGCTCCCCTCCTGCCCCCACTGCTCTTGGCTAGGGAATGATGCATGTGTGTGGAGCGAGCAGGGGAAAAGAAAAGAGAAATAAAAAAGGAGGAAATATGTTAATTTTTATAAATCAATGGTTTCCCACAGCTACGGCAAATTATTTTATCAATAACTTCACAGCAATGATGTTCAAAGCAATTTTTGTTGTGGCAAGTGATTTGTTATCATGCAGTGTTTTCACTGCCTCTGGAGCCTTTTATGTACAATTGTGATACTCGAGCAGTAAACTGCACTGCATGCAATAAATGTAGACCCTGAAAGGATTTATTGCAGTAGCCAGTCATGTTGTACGAACATCATCATTCCCTATTCATAGCCCCTACCTCCCTCAGCCAGAGACCTTAAAACAGGCAGAAAGCAGCTGCCAAATAAAAGCATTTATTTTTCCAACTGGCCAACCACTCTTTGTTTACAATGGCCCGTATTTTCCGATCGGAGGCTTCCTGCGTGCGGAGGCCTCCGATCTGGAAAAAATCTACGGACTTACCTGCGGGCTCCAGAGATCCGGACATTTCCGCTCCTGGGCCTCTCCACGACGAAATGCGCAGGGCCCAGGTATCCCAGGGGCGCAGGCGGTTCGCAAGCGTCCCTGGGATCACGTGGGCCATGGGGAACCAATGGGAGAAGGGAATCTCCCTTCATACTTTTGACAGCTTAGACATGTCAAAAGTATGAATGGGGAATCACTGAAAAACCACATCAAAACATTAAATACATTTTTTTTTTAACTACGTTTTTAAAATTAGTTAAAATTACATTAAATTAAATATTTTAAACAAAAATTTAATTTTTTGAAAAAAATAATTAATGTTTTTTACGGGGCTAAAATTAAACTTACCTTTTTTAAAAGTATTTTCAAATTATAAATGAGTGAAAAAAATGTTTTTTTATTTTTTAAACTCTTATGCTGGTAAAAAGCAAGCCTTACGCATGCTTTTACCAGGTGTAAGATTTCTAAGGGTTTTCAGCGGGCGGAGGTTCTGCAGAAAGCGGAACGCTCCACCCACAGAGGCCCTTTTCCAGGGCAGGCGTGCGATCTGTCAAGAGCATTCTTGACAGATCGGAAATGCCGGTTTTCAGCGCATGTGCTTCGCAGGCCTGAAACCAGCATTTGCGAGGTCCCTACGGGTGTAAACAGCTCGTACACACCCGTGGGCATCGGAAAATACAGGCCAATGTCCGGATTTGTCCCAGACCTGCAGCCACCGGCCTTACCTTCCACCAATGTATTCAAATTTAACACAATCCCTTAAAGGTGTGCCATCAGAAAGGGTGGAAAAAGAGTGGGAGAGCAATAGTGGTAGGGGATTCTATCGTAAGGGGAACAGATAGGCGTTTCTGTGGCCGTAAACGTGACTCCAGGATGGTTTGTTGCCTCCCTGGGGCCAGGGTCATGGATGTCACTGAGCGGCTACAGGGCATTCTTAAGGGGGAGGGTGAGCAGGCAGAGGTCGTGGTTCACATTGGGACCAACGACATAGGTAGGAAGGGGGATGAGGTCCTGCATCAAGAATTTAGGGAGCTAGGCAGCAGATTAAAGAGCAGGACCTCAAAGGTTGTAATCTCTGGATTACTCCCAGTGCCACGTGCTAGTGAGTATAGGAATAGGAGGATAGAACAGATGAATGCGTGGCTAAAGAGTTGGTGCAGGAGGGAGGGTTTTAGTTTCCTGGATCACTGGGCCTGCTTCTGGGGAAGGTGGGACTTGTAAAAGTCGGACGGTTTGCACCTGAACCAGAGCGGGACAAATATCCTTGCGGGGAGGTTTTCTAGCACTGTTGGGGGGGGTTTAAACTAACTTGGCAGGGGGATGGGATACAGAGTGGAGCTACAATAGGGGGTGATGTACAGTCAAATATAGAGATAAAAACAAGTCAGCTTGGAAGACAGGGCAAACATGTAAGAGCAAGGCTGGAAGGCATCTATTTTAACGCAAGGAGTCTAGCGAATAAGGTGGATGAACTGAAGGTGTTGATAAACACATGGGAGTATGATATTGTTGCTATCACGGAGACATGGTTGAGGGAGGGGCAAGACTGGCAGCTCAATATTCCGGGGTACAGAATCTTCAGGCGAGACAGAGGGGGAGGTATAAGAGGAGGGGGTGTCGCAATATTAATTAAGGAATCAATTACTGCCATAAGGAGGGATGATATATTAGCAGGTTCCTCCAATGAGGCTATATGGGTGGAGCTTAAAAACAAAAAGGGGGCAAGCACTTTGCTGGGAGCGTACTATAGGCCCCCAAACAGTCAGGGGGAGATAGAGGAACAGATATGTAGGCAAATCTCAGAGAAATGTGCAAATAATAGGGTAATAATAATGGGGGATTTCAACTTCCCCAATATTAACTGGGATAGTCAGAGTGTGAAAGGCTTAGAGGGTTCAAAATTCTTAAAGTACATCCAGGAGAGCTTTTTGAGCCAGCATGTAGAAAGTCCTACAAGAGAGGGGGCGGTACTGGACCTAATTCTAGGGAATGTGGCCGGCCAAGTGGAAGAAGTGCTAGTAGGTGAGCACTTTGGTGACAGTGACCATAATACAGTGAGATTTAAGGTGGTCATGGAAAAGGACAGGAATGGGCCGGAAATAAAGGTTCTAAATTGGGGGAAGGCCGATTTTAATAGGATAAGGCAGGATCTGGCCAAAATGGACTGGGCTCAGCTGCTTGTAGGAAATTCCGCATCGGAGCAATGGGATTCTTTCAGAAGGGAGATTGAGATCATACAATGGCAGCATGTTCCCGTAAAGGTCAAGGGTGGTTCCAAAAACCCCAGGGAATCTTGGATGTCAGGGGATATACGAGAATGGATCAGGAAAAAAAGGAGGGCTTTTGGCAGATACAAAATGCTAAAGACGGAGGAAGCCCTAGAGGAGTACAAAAAGTGCAGGGGGATACTTAAAAAATAAATTAGGAGATCAAGGAGGGGCCATGAAATAACACTGGCGAGCAAAATAAAGGAAAATCCTAAGATGTTTTATAAGTATATTAAGGGTAAGAGGATAACTAGGGAAAAAATAGGGCCCATTAGGGACAAAAGTGGCAATCTGTGTGTGGAGCCGGAAGATGTAGGTGGGGTTCTAAATGAATTTTTTGCATCTGTTTTCACTATGGAGAAGGACGATGCAGACATAAAATTAGGGCAGGGGGACTGTGATATACTCGAACATTTTAACATCGAGAGGGAGGAGGTATTGGCGGTTTTAGCAGGTCTAAAAATGGATAAATCCCCAGGTCCGGACGAAATGTATCCCAGGCTGCTGTGTGAGGCAAAGGAGGAGATTGCGGGGGCTCTAACATATATATTCAGAACCTCTCTGGCCACAGGGGATGTGCCAGAGGACTGGAGAACCGCTAATGTAGTACCATTATTCAAGAAAGGGAGTAGGGAAAAACCGGGGAACTACAGGCCAGTGAGCCTAACATCAGTGGTAGGAAAATTATTGGAAAAAATTCTGAGGGACAAAATTAGTCTCCACTTGGAGAGGCAAGGATTAATCAGGGTTAGCTAACATGGCTTTGTCAAGGGAAGATCATGTCTGACTAATTTGATTGAATTTTTTGAGGGGGTGACTAGGTGTGTGGATGAGGGTAACGCAGTGGATCTGGTCTACATGGATTTCAGTAAGGCCTTCGATAAAGTCCCGCACAGGAGACTGGTCAAGAAGGTAAGAGCCCATGGAATCCAGGGTGCCTTGGCACATTGGATACAAAACTGGCTCAGTGGCAGAAGGCAGAGGGTGATGGTCGAAGGTTGTTTTTGTGACTGGAAGCCTGTGGCCAGTGGGGTACCACAGGGATCGGTGCTGGGTCCCTTGCTGTTTGTGGTCTACATTAACGACTTGGATATGAATGTAAAAGGTATGATCAGTAAGTTCGCGGATGATACAAAAATTGGTAGGGTGGTAAATAGCGAGGAGGGTAGCCTCAGTCTGCAGGACGATATAGATGGGTTGGTCAGATGGGCGGAACAGTGGCAAATGGAATTTAATCCGGAAAAGTGCGAGGTGATGCACTTTGGAGGGATTAACAAGGCAAGGGAATACACAATGAATGGTAAGACCCTAGGCAAGACAGAGGGTCAGAGGGATCTTGGTGTGCAAGTACACAGATCCCTGAAGGTGGCGGAACAGGTGGATAAGGTGGTAAAAAAGGCATATGGGATACTTGCATTCATTAGCCGAGGCATAGAATATAAGAGCAAGGAGATTATGATGGAGCTGTATAAAACACTGGTTAGGCCACATCTGGAATACTGTGTGCAGTTCTGGTCGCCACACTACAGGAAGAATGTGATCGCTTTGGAGAGGGTGCAGAGGAGATTCACCAGAATGTTACCCGGGCTGGAGTGCTTCAGCTATGAAGAGAGACTAGGCAGATTGGGTTTGTTTTCCTTGGAGCAGAGGAGGCTGAGGGGGGACATGATTGAGGTGTACAAAATTATGAGGGGCATAGATAGGATGGATACTAAGGAGCTTTTTCCCTTAGTAGAGGGGTCTATAACAAGGGGGCATAGATTCAAGGTAAAGGGCGAGAGGTTTAGAAGGGATTTGAGAAAGAACTTTTTCACCCAGAGGGTGGTTGGAGTCTGGAACTCACTGCCTGAAAGGGTTGTGGAGGCAGGAACCCTCACAACATTCAAGAAGCATTTGGATGAGCACTTGAAATGCCATAGCATACAAGGCTACAGACCAAATGCTGGAATATGGGATTAGATTAGACAGGGCTTGATGGCCGGCGCGGACACGATGAGCCGAAGGGCCTCTATCCGTGCTGTATAACTCTATGACTCTATGACTCTATCTGTACCTTTGAATCTTTGTTGCACTTAAGTGACATGGGTGTCATTTGTCTGTATTAGGAACATTGGAACATAGGAACAGGAGTGAGCCATTTAGCCCCTCGAGCCTGTTCCGCCATTCAATGAGATTGTGGCTGTTCTGCAACCTAACTCCATATACTCCATATTAGGCACACTAAATCAATAATCCTACTTAAAGAGACACTGCACCTTAACTTGAGATTTCTAGGCCAACACCTTACTGCATAGAATTCCACAAAATCCAAGCTTATAAAACACACAATTTTCCCTTTTAAATGTATCAGGTCATCCATGCATAATTAAAGAAAGAAAGACTTACATTTATATCATATAGCTATAAGGATAGTAATAGTGTAAAGGGCAGAGAGGGGGAAGAATTTCTGAAGTGTGTTCAGCAGAACTTTCTTGATCAGTACGTTTCTGGCCCAACGAGGAGAGAGGCATTGCTGGATCTGGTTCTGGGGAATGAGGTAGGTCAAGTGGAGTAAGTGTCAGTAGGTGAACATTTAGGGAACAGTGATCATAGTATCATAAGGTTTAGATTAGCTATGGAAAAGGACAGGGAGCAATCTAGAGTAAAAATACTTCATTGGAGGAAGGCCAGTTTCAGTGGGTTGAGAATGGATCTGACCCGGGTAAATTGGAATCAAAGATTGGCAGGCAAAACTGTAATAGAACTGCCTTTAAAGAGAAAATAGTTCAGGTACAGTCAAGGTACATTCCCACAAGGGGGAAAGGTAAGACAACCAAAGTCAGAGCTCCTTGGATGACAAAGAGATAGAGAGTAAGATGAAGCAGAAAAAGAGAATGTATGACAGATGCCAGGTTGAGAATACAAGTGAGAATCAGGCTGAATATAGAAAGTTCAGAGGGGAAGTGAAAAAGAAAGTAAGAGGGGCAAAGAGAGAGTATGAGAGTAGATTGGCAGCTAACATAAAAGTGAATTCAAAAGTCTTCTATAGGCATATAAATAATAAATTGGTAGTAAGAGGAGGGGTGGTGCCAAGTAGGGACCAAAAAGGAGGCCTACGCATGGAGGCATTGGGCATGGCTGAGGTACTGAAGGAGTACTTTGCATCTGTCTTCACCAAGGAAGAAGATGCTGCCAAAGTCATAGTGAAAGAGGAGATAGTGGAGATACTGGGTGGGATAAAAAAATGATAAAGAGGAGGTACTAGAAAGGCTGGCTGTACTTAAAGTAGATAAGTTACCGGGACCGGATGGGATGCATCCTAGGATGCTGAGGGAAGTTAAGGTGCAAATTGCGGAGGTGCTGGCCATAATCTTCCAATCCTCCTTAGATACAGGGGTGGTGCCAGAGGACTGGAGAATTGCAAATGTTACACCCTTGTTCAAAAAAGGGTGTAAGGATAAACCTTTGTTAAAGGCAAATCGTGTTTAACTAACTTGATCGAGTTTTTGATGAGGTAATAGAGTGGGTTGATGAGGGCAATGCGGTTGATACGGTGTACATGGACTTCCAAAAGGCGTTTGATAAAGTGCCACATAATATGCCAGCAAAGTTCAAGACCATGGAATAAAAGGGAAAGTGGCAGCATGGATACGAAATTGATTCAGTGACAGGAAACAGAGAGCAGTGATGAACAGTTGTTTTTCGGACTGGAGGAAGGTACACCGTGGTGTTCCCCAGGGGTCGGTACTAGGACCACTGCTTTTCTTGATATATATTAACAACTTGGACTTGGGTGTACAGAGCACAATTTCAAAATTTGCAGATGACACAAAACCTGGAAGTATAGTGAACAGTGAGGAGGAGAGTGATAGACTTCATGAAGACATAGACAGGCTGGTGGAATGGGCGGACACGTGGCAGATGAAATTTAATGCAGAAAAGTGCGAAGTGATACATTTTGGTAGGAAGAACGAGGAGAGGCAATATAAACTAAAGGGTACAATCCTAAAGGGGATGCATGAACAGAGAGACCTGGGGGTATATGTGCACAAATCGTTGAGGGTGGTAGGGCAGGTTGAGAAAGAGGTTAAAAAAGTATATGGGATCCTGGGATTCATAAATAGAGGCAGAGAGTACAAAAGCAAGGAAGTTATAATGAACCTTTCAATAGAGGACTAAACACATAGATTATTGGTGCAGGGTTAGACTTAGGGGGAAAAATTGAGTCACGCCCCCTTTGGGGAGCTAACTTCGCCGGGGAAGTGCCCCGCCTCCCTCTTGGGACGCTTTGAGTGAATATCGCGGCACGTCGCGCCGCGGTACTGCAGGCCTTCCTCCCCTTCTTAAAGGGGAGGGGCCTTGCGCAGCGCAACCCGGGGCCCAGCTGGGCCACCAGGGATCGGAGTGCCGGCAAAAGAGCCCGGCACTCAAGAGAAGTGCCAGGCTCACGGAGCGCAGCCGGCGCTCCGCGGGAGAGCTGCTCAGGAGGCCGGGGACGGCAACGGGGGCAGGTGCTGGCAGGGGACCAGCAACAAAAATGGCCGCCCGGCACCTCGCCTTTAATTAGCGCCGCCCCGGCCGCAGGTAGGCCCCCCCCGACCCCATCGGACATGGCGTCCGGCGGTAAGTCGGGGCGCTACCAAAGATTGCGGCCGGGGCACGAGCGGGGCGCTGCGCATGGTGATGACATCACCGCGGCGGTACAGCGCCGCGGGGTGCTAATGGTTACCGCCGCCGCTAACCAACTGCTGAATTTCGCGGGAGGTGTTGGCGGCGCTGTGCCCGGGCGCTAGTTGCTTTGCGCCCCGTTAGCGCTCTCTTAGCAACCGAATTTTTCCCCCTTAGAGTTTTGTATATATATATTTGATAAACTTAATTCACACTTGCCACTCATCCATATTTATCCTGTGTTCTTGTGAGGCGTATGAGAAGCACAGACCAACTTCAATGCCATTGGCTAGCTTGACTCTTTGAATTTAGCTGTTCTGAGACATTGGGAGAAGGTTCTGACTGATGTTAAGATTACTCTGAGACCAATTAATTGTACTTTATTTGATCATATCCAACAGTACGTCAATGAATTGTACATCAATGAATTACACATATTAATAACTTGGCCCAGCTGCTCAATAGCATCATTCTGTTGGAATGGTAAAGGAGGCTTTCACTATAGCAGCAGAAATGATTCAACTACATGGACTTTAAAAGCATTTTCACTATCTTTTATCATGGATAGACAACAAAAAAATAGTCCTTGAGAAATGTATGTATTAGAACTCTGTATCTACTGGTAGTAAATCATCTAAAAATTACACAGTAGGGATGACTGAGATCACAGGCCAGGGAGCATGGAATAGAAAAAGACCCTCTGAAAATAGGGTTCCCACCTATTTTTTATATTCATTCGCAGGATGTGGGCGTCGCTGGCAAGGCCAGCGTTTATTGCCCATCCCAAGTTGCCCTTGAGAAGGTGGTGGTGAGCCGCCTTCTTGAACCGCTGCAGTCCGTGTGGTGAAGGTACTCCCACAGTGCTGTTAGGGAGAGAGTTCCAGGATTTTGGCTCAGCGACGATGAAGAAACGGCCGATATATGATCAAGTCAGGATGGTGTGTGTAACTTGAAGAGGAGCGTGGCGGGGATGGTGTTCCCACGCACCTGCCGCCCTTGTCCTTCTCGGTGGTGGAGGTGCTGGGTTTGGGAGGTGCTGCCATGCCTCCTGTAGATAGTACACACTGCAGTCATGGTACGGCGATGGTGTAGGTGTTTTTGTTATATAAAAATATAAAACATTTTGGTATCCAGTTTGAATTTTAGAAAACTCTCGACACCTCACTGATTTACTAAACAGCCAAGCCCAAAACCAGGTGGGTGGCAACCCAATCTAAAAATAAGAGATTGAATCCTATGTTTACCATGTTGAGCTACTGGTCACGTATCACCCATCCCTGTCTCAAACCTCCAGAGGAACATGTGTGTCAAATCTAATGTTATCTGTTCGCTGCCTGAATATCAGGCCCTCTTTGAGAAATTATTAACCAGGCAGCAAAGCTACTTTAAATGGCAAAATGGTTTATTCGATGTCATAAACTGCTGCAGATGATTTTCTACTAACCCTCAGTGGACTGGAATATTACTCTCTCCAGATTTGTTTTGAACTTAAAACGGCATTATTCTTCTCCTTGTCTCCCGTAGTATTTCAGAAATGATTACTCACGGCCTATTTACTGGAGCCAGAAATCACAAGCTAAGATGCCAAGGATCAGAATGATTTGTGGCCAGAACTCCACACTTGGCCCAGAAGTGGAACCTCCATTTTGCACTGACAGCTCACCAGGACCCCTTTCCCTGCCAACCCCAGCAACTAGTGCACTAAACCAATGCCTGAAATGCACAGCATACCAACTAATGCCAACATATATTAGAGCTATACAAGACTAAATCTAGTAATATTTTCAAACAGCTTATCAATATAAATACACACCTAATGTAACGAAAAGTTAATCCCTGGGGAAAGAATATTTGCATTCAAGTGGTGCCTTGTCCAGACATCAAAATGTTTCAAAACGCTTCACACAGCTAATTGTTTTTGGAGCACAGTAACTGTTGCTTCGATGGGAACCTGTGCCAGCAACATCACACGAACAAGAATGAGATGAATAATTAGTTAATCTAGTCTTTTTTATTTCAGTGGTGCTGATTGAGGGAGGAATATTGGCCAAAACACCAGGTGAAAACCCTGACATTCGGTTCCACTGACTTCAATGGAACTCAATATCGGGCGTGTGGTGTAACATAAGAGCATAAGAAATAGGAGCAGGAGTAGGCCATTCGGCCCTTCGAGCCTGCTCCGCCATTCAATGAGATCATGGCTGCTCTTCTGCCTCAACTCCATTCACCGGCCCTATCGCCATTTCCCTTGATGCCCTTACTAGTCAGAAATCTATCGACTTCTGTTTTGAATATACCCAATGACTGAGCCTCCACAGCCCTCTGGGGTAGAGAATTCCAAAGATTCACCACCCTCTGTGTGAAGAAGTTTCTTCTCATCTCAGTCCTGAATGGCCTACCCTTTATCCTGAGGCTGTGGCCCCTGGTTCTAGACTCCCCAGCCAAGGGAAACATTCTCCCAGCATCCACCCTATCAAGCACTGTAATAATTTTGTATGCTTCAATGAGATCCCCTCTCATTCCTCTGAATTCAAGAGAATACAGGCCTAGTTTACTCAATCTCTTCTCATACGACAGTCCCGCCATCCCAGGAATCAATCTCGTGAACCTTCGTTGCACTCCCTCTATGGCAAGTATATCCTTCCTTAGGTAAGGAGACCAAAATTGTACACAGTACTCCAGGTGTGGTCTCACCAAGGCCCTATATAATTGGAGTAAGACTTCTTTACTCCTGTACTCAAATCCTCTTGTAATGAAGGCCAGCATACCATTTGCCTTCCTAATGGCTTGCTGCACCTGTACATTCACTTTCAGTGACTCATGTACAAGGACACCCAGGTCCCTTTGAACATCTGCATTCCCTAATCTTTCACTATTTAGGAAATACTCTGCCTTTCTGTTTTTTCTACCAAAGTGGATAACTTCACATTTATCCACATTATATTCCATCTGCCATGTTCTTGCCCACTCACTGAGCCTGTCGAGATCTCCTTGAAGCCTCTTCACATCCTCTTCGCAACTGACACTGCCACCTAGCTTTGTATCATCAGCAAATTTGGAAATGTTACATTTAGTCCCCTCATCCAAATCATTGATATAGATTGTGAATAGCTGGGGCCCAAGCACCGATCCTTGCGGTACCCCACTAGTCACAGCTTGCCATCCTGAAAAAGACCCGTTTATCCCTACTCTTTGTTTTCGGTCTGTTAACCAATTCTCAATCCATGCTAGTATATGACCCTCAATTCCATGCGCCCTAATTTTGTTCACCAACCTCTTGTGTGGGACCTTATCGAAGGCCTTCTGAAAATCCAAATACACCGGTTCCCCTTTGTCTACTCCACTAGTTACATCCTCAAAGAACTCCAATAGGTTCCAACGGACGGCAAAGGTGATTCCGCTTGCTTTTCGTCCCCAGCCCAGCCACAGTCATACACTAAGTACAAGAAGCATTCTTGGCCTGTTACAGTGCTGCTTCCAATCCTTCAGGTCTTGCAACGCCCACCTTTTGCTCAATGGAATGGCATTCACATGCACTGCAGATGGAAGCATAAATATCTTTTGTACAGAAGATTTTGTTTTGATTTCTGAGGACTGAATAATGGCCAATGAAATGCCCATTTTCAAAAAGGGAGACAGCTAAGCCAGCTAAGTACAGGACAATTAGTCTAACATGTGTGGTAAGGGAAGATGTTGTAATCTTTAATTAAAGATGAAATTACGAAATATCTAGATGTAGCACTGATTTTTATGGGGCAAGCAATATTGGACTCCAGGACTGCACCAGCCTTCCTTGTGTCCAGCGTTACTCTGGTATAAGTAACAGAAAATACGTCAGAATAGCATATTTCTGCCATTTGCATCGCATTACAATGTGGCTGCTGATATACAGGTAGATGCATTGTCTGCCCCTATCACTTCTGGGGAGTTGGTGCATTTATATTTTAGTAAATAGACCTGGATTTTCTGCTCAAGACGCACCAATTGTCCTCTGTTCCAACTTTCCTGTCTTATTTTAGAAGTAATATTCTGGATTTATCTTGCCAACATAATTTAGTATTTTGCATGCTTTAATGAAGTCCTCGCTTAAATGCCTTCTGTAACACTTGTGTTTCTCTAATCTTTCTTCACTTTCCACTTGGGGAATCAGTCTCCCAGGGCTTCTCTGCACCTTCTCCAGTACAGGTATGTGCTTTTGTGGCATGGTGACTAGAACTGAACACAGTAGTCCAAGTGGGATCGGACTCATATATTGTAGAGTCTTAGCATAACCACTTTAGACTTGTACTCCACTATTCCCGCCGTACATCCCAGCATTCGATTTGCTTTTCTATTTGCTTTTCTCACATTGTCTCAACATTAAAAATAATGAGACTACCCAGAGTTCCCAGGTCTCTTTCTAAGTCTTCCCAAATTATGTAGCAGTATCAGCATGGTGTGAGCTATTAAGCAGGATTGGCAAATTAAAACCAGCAGGACTTTTAATATTTTAGGAAACTGGCAAACAGAGACAAATATAATTAGACGATAATGAAAGAGGTCCATTTTACCTTCGATTCCACACCCCACGGATTGCTTTTGTGATGCAAGTCAACTTTCTAGCTTAAAAGAGATGTGTTTCCATGGTAACATGTCTCACAAGACAATGCAAATGAGCAGAGGTAAGCTCCACGACACATCACTGGCACCACTTTTTAAAGTCAAAACAAAGAGAAGGGTAAATAATGGGTGGTACACCAACTAAGGTTGCCCTCAGCATGCCCCAGCCTGGGTTCCCCGCTCCCGAGTTATCTACTGACCCTTATTGGAAGTGCGGGCGTGTATACTGCCCGAGGACACAATCGGTCATGACTGTGATGGGCACTATGGCGAAATAGACCACCCGCTCCCCCTGTACAAACTCACACTTGAGGAACGTCGCCTGGCCAAGTGTCAGGGTTCGAGATTCTATGGCCATATTTTCTGGAAATAGGACTCAGTCATGAGGGGGTAGATTTTCGTGCTCATCACTTGTTGGGGGGTTAGTTGGCGCAGTGGATTGCATTCCCTTTATCGAAGCCGCCTGATTTTCATTCCATTGAAACCCATGTTTGGTCATTCAGGAGACATCTAGCAGCTTTGATGTTGCTGAATTTCTTTGATCTTTGCTCGTCTTTGAAGAGAGGCATTCGAAAACACCAGAAGTCAGGCCAAAGCAGCAGATGGGCTACGAGGGAGAAATGACTTCTGCAGTTTCATCAGGACAAACGGCAGAGCGAATCTATCTTTCTACGTTAAGTAAGTAAGGGTATCAATCTCGCATATAACTTAATCTCTTGCACCCGCTCAATGGCCGAGAAGTTCAATGGCACTGTGCCTGTTTTTCGGGCATAAATGGGCGCCTAAGCCTCCAATATGGCGGGCAGGAAGTGCGCATTCATTGCGAGCTGGAAGTGCGCCGCCCGCCATATTGGTGTAGGCAAAGAAATAGGCGTCCAGGGCCTACTCCTGAAACGAGCATTAGTCTCTTTGCATATGAAAGTCAGGGGCCTAAGGCCTGTTTGAGGCCCCCCCTGGGCCAGCTGCACTCAGGAAAGCCAGGTCTACGTGCAGCCTAACCAGTGGTCCTTAAAGGGACAGTGTCACATTCAAACCATGAGCCGCTGCCCGCCACCGGTTCCACTCGCCATTCATCTGTTCATGAGACTATATTTAATCCATGTTATACCTGCCGGTCACTGACCAATGCTGACACTAGGGCATAAATTCTCTGAGTCTGCACCGGTGGAAAGTTATCTCGCCTGCCACCAGCACATTGTGGGTGCCTGAAGCTGTTTGTAATTTCCTGATACACACTGGTGCTAACAACAACAACAACAACAATGCATTTATATATTTTTTTCATTCGTTTATGGGATGTGGGCGTCGCTGGCAAGGCCAGCATTTATTGCCCATCCCTAGTTGCCCTTGAGAAGGTGGTGGTGAGCCGCCTTCTTGAACCGCTGCAGTCCGTGTGGTGAAGGTGCTCCCACAGTGCTGTTAGGGAGGGAGTTCCAGGATTTTGACCCAGCGACGATGAAGGAACAGCGATATACTTCTAAGTCAGGATAGTGTGTGACTTGGAGGGAAACTTGAAGGTGGTGGTGTTCCCATGCGCCTGCTGCTCTTGTCCTTCTAGGTGGAAGAGGTCGCGGGTATGGGAGGTGCTGCCGAAGAAGCCTTGGCGAGTTGCTGCAGTGCATCTTGTAGATGGTACACACTGCAGCCATGGTGCGCGGTGGTGGTGGAAGTGAATGTTTTTTAAGGTGGTGTATGGGGTGCCAATCAAGCGGGCTGCTTTGTCCTGGATGGTGTCGAGCTTCTTGAGTGTTGCTGGAACTGCACTCATCCTGGCAAGTGGAGAGTATTCCATCACACTCCTTACTTGTGCCTTGTAGATGGTGGAAAGGCTTTGGGAGTCAGGAGGTGAGACACTCGCCGCAGAATACCCAGCTTCTGAACTGCTCTTGTTGCCACAGTATTTATGTGGCTGGTCCAGTTAAGTTTCTGGTCAATGGTGACCCCCAGGATTTTGATGGTGGGGGATTCGGCGATGGTAATGCCATTGAATGTCAAGGGGAGGTGGTTAGACTCTCGCTTGTTGGAGATAGTCATTGCCTGGCACTTGTGTGGCGCGAATGTTACCTGCCACTTATCAGCCCAAGCCTGAACATCGTCCAGGTCTTGTTGCATGCGGGCATGGACTGCCTTTAACATAGTAAAACATCCCAAAGTGCTTCACATGAACGTTATCAAATGAAATTTGACGCAGATCCACATAAGGAGATATTAGGACAGGTGACCAATGTTCACCCTAAGGTGCGCATCTGCGCATGGATCGCGAGGTCCCGCACAGGCCGCTCACCAGTTGCTGCCGCTGGAAGGGAAACGGCGCATGCGCGCAGCAAATTTAAAGGGCCCGCGCAGAGGGAAATAAAATTTAGACGGAACATTGCAGGTGAGCACAAGTTTACGCAAAGAGGTAGGTTTGAAGGAGCGTCTTAAAGGAAGAGAGAGAGAGGCGGAGAGGTTTAGGGAGGGAATTCCAGAGCTTAGGGCCTCGGCAGCCGAAAGCACGGTCGCCGACCGTGGAGTGAAGGAACGAAGGATGATGTCGCCGAGCAGCAGCAAGTCGATGATAAATAGGAGGGGGCCAAGGATAGATCCTTTGGGGGTCTCCAGAGGTAACGACGCGGGGGCGGGAAGGGAAGCCATGGTAGGAGATTCTCTGGCGACAACTGGATAGATAAGAATGGTACCAGGCAAGGGCTGTCCCCCCAGACAATGGAGGAGAGGCGTTGGAGGAGGATGGTATGGTCAACCGTGTCAAAGGCTGCAGACAAGTCAAGAAGGATCAGATGGGATAGTGCACCACAGTCACAGTCACATAGGTCGTCATTTGTGGCTTTCAAAAGGGCCGTTTCACTGCTGTGGTGGGGGCGGAAATCTGATTGGAGCGGTTTGAACATGGAGTTGCAGGAAAGCTGTGCACAAATTTGGGAGACGGCAACACGTTCAAGGACTCAGATTCGGATCAGTTAGACTTGGGACAATTTTAATCCTACTCACCTGGTGGAAACAGTTAAAATACCACAGATTACTTACCTGCAGGAAAGTTGCCCACATCCCACCGACCCCAATTTTTAGTTAGGTTTCTGGACGGGCAACTCAGCTGGCTGCCTAAAGCCGGCGGGGTCCTTCATTAAATAGGCAGATTGGAGTCCGCTGGCGACATCGGCACGTTTTTGTCACCTCGAGACGCGACTATTCCATTGCTCTCCTGGCCGGCCTCCCATCTTCCAGCCTCCATAAACCCCTGTGCTCGCTGGCCTACATTGGCTCCCAGTCCACCAACGCCTCAAATTTACAATTCTCCTCCTTGTGTTCAAGTCGGTCCACGGCCACACCCCTCCCCTGTCTCTGTAACCTCCTCCAGCACCTAAAACTGGCCTTAATGCAGCAAATCGGCCCTTGCCACCGTTTTCAATGGGGGTGGGGAGCTTGTGTTGTGACGCTTTCCAGGTTTCAGTGATGATTCTGGCAGAGTGTCTTGTTCTAACAGTGGGGTTATTAACTAATCCCACAATCTCCTGGATCGTTAGTGGCGATAGTAATGGCGTCGGCCCTTAGGTCTTCATTACCATGGCGCTACGGCCCAGAAAATGACGGCCCGTTAACTCTCATACGCTGGTATTCCGTGGCACAATATCGGGGCCTCCTTCTTTAAGAAGACGGCAGGCGGGTCAAACTCAAACTGTACAGGATGGAGGAGGCCATTCGCTCCCTCGTGCTTGTACTGGCGCTCTGAAACAGCTATCCGCTTCAGCCCATTCCCCGGCCTTATCCTTACACGACTTTTAAAAAAAAAATTCAAATATTTATCCACTTCACTCGTGAACGCTGTTATGGATTCTGCTTCGACCATTGTTTCTGGTAGAACGTCCATATCCCAACAACCCTCTGGCAGACGATCAAGGAGCTTGGAGATCACATCAGCAACTTGTAGAGACTGAGTTCCCTGCCTTGTAGGCAATGATGGCTTGTGACTTTGTACAAAGAGCCGAGACTTGAGCTCTGTAATGTCATTTACTGTAAATAAAATGTTGAAATTTAAAAAAATAACAACCCTCTGGTTAAAAAAAAACCTCCTAATCTCTCCTTTCGTTCCTTTGCTGATGATCTTTAATTTATGCCCCCACCCCCCCCCCCAGTTACCAACTCACCCACCAATGGAGGTGGTTCTTCTCTATTTACCTGATCAAAACTCCCCATCATTTTGAATCCTGCTGGCAATGTTTTCCTCGTTAACTGCTAACAGGCAAGTAGAGGGAAAAAATTACCCATTTGAAATTTGATTTTGCTGCGAAGATGAAATGAAAATGAATTAAGGCCACGAGCAGGTTATCACGGTGATTGGGCCTGCAAAGTGTGAGCTGTGCTGTTGCTTTGAATGAACTTTTAATTGATACAGAAGGCGCCATGAGGCAGCTCAGTTGGTGTAGAGTTGCTGAAATGTAAAAAAAAGAATCCCAGCGGAGCTTCTGATCCATAAAATGTTTCTCTGCCGGCGAGACTGCTTAGGAAGATAAATGAAGCCATCGCCCGGAGCCCAGCCCTCGCCCAGAGAGAAAACTCAGTGCCGTGAGCGGTCCGTGCCTCCTTCTCACGCACGGCGAAAATGGGAGCTCCCCAGCAACATGGGAGACTGATTGACACATTAGCAGCTCCACCAAACGAGCCCCCAGACAGCAGTAAAACACATTTACAAATAGATTAGACAGAAGAGCAAAAGGGGTGAATCACTGGGAGTTATTCAGATGCCAGACGCCTGGGCCAAAAAGGGGTTGACGCATTCGAGTTTATAAATGATATTCCCCCACGGAGGGTATCGTATCAACAGCTAATGATTCGCGGTATAACGCTCTGCCGCTGCGACATGATTACTGTGGATGAATTACAACTGATTGTGCAAGCTTGACATTTTTAAAAACAATCAGCAGTTTCCATATATTGTACTGTTCCTGCATGCCCAGCAAGATTACATTAATATTTTGTCTCTTCCAATAGTAATTTGGCCCACAGGATTAGAAAGGCTGTGAAAATAATAACTTAATGACAGCTACCACTGCGAACACTGTGAATAATGGTATAATAGCAGAAGGATATAGAAAACCAGGAAATAAATATGTTTTTAATTGGATCTATGTGGAGGTAATGCTATAATATCGCTACCCTACTGTGAGGATTTATGTGCATGTATATTTGTCTATGTATCTGTACTTTAATGGTTGTCTTCATCAGTTCCTGATTATCTAGGTTCAAGTAAGAGGTGTTGTCAATTGGGTGAAATAAAGGAAGCTTCGCAGCACCTGTGGAACCACATCCCATCATTAAACTTTAGACTTTAACCCTTAAGACTGCCATGTTAGTTTTAACCCATAGGCTGCCAGGTTATCCAGGCAAATATCAGTCTCCCTGAGTCGGCCATTTAAAAAAAATCTCTTCAGCTCACACAAAGGCTGACACTCCACTGCAGTGCTGAGGGAGTGCTGCACTGTCGGAGGGGCAGTGCTGAGGGAGCGCCGCACTGTCGGAGGGGCAGTGCTGAGAGAGTGCTGCACTGTCGGAGGGGCGGTACTGAGGGAGCGCCGCACTGTCGGAGGGGCAGTGCTGAGGGAGTGCTGCACTGTCGGAGGGGCGGTACTGAGGGAGCGCCGCACTGTCGGAGGGGCAGTGCTGAGGGAGCGCCGCACTGTCGGAGGGGCAGTACTGAGGGAGCGCCGCACTGTCGGAGGGGCAGTGCTGAGAGAGTGCTGCACTGTCGGACAGGCAGTACTGAGAGAGTGCTGCACTGTCGGAGGGACAGTACTGAGGGAGCGCTGCACTGTCGGAGGGGCAGTGCTGAGAGAGTGCTGCACTGTCGGACGGGCAGTACTGAGAGAGTGCTGCACTGTCGGAGGGACAGTACTGAGGGAGCGCTGCACTGTCGGAGGGGCAGTGCTGAGGGAGTGCTGCACTGTCAGAGGGACAGTACTAAGGGAGTGCCGCACTGTCAGAGGGGCAGTGCTGAGAGAGTGCTGCACTGTCGGACGGGCAGTACTGAGAGAGTGCTGCACTGTCGGAGGGACAGTACTGAGGGAGCGCTGCACTGTTGGAGGGGCAGTACTGAGGGAGCGCCGCACTGTCGGAGGGGCAGTACTGAGGGAGCGCTGCACTGTCGGAGGGGCAGTACTGAGGGAGCGCTGCACTGTCGGAGGGGCAGTGCTGAAAGAGTGCTGCACTGTCGGAGGAGCAGTGCTGAGAGAGTGCTGCACTGTCGGAGGAGCAGTGCTGAGGGAGCGCTGCACTGTCGGAGGGGAAGTACTGAGGGAGCGCTGCACTGTCGGAGGGGCAGTGCTGAGGGAGCGCCGCACTGTCGGAGGGGCAGTGCTGAGGGAGCGCTGCACTGTCGGAGGGGCAGTACTGAGAGAGTGCTGCACTGTCGGAGGGGCAGTGCTGAGGGAGCGCTGCACTGTCGGAGGGGCAGTGCTGAGGGAGCGCTGCACTGTCGGAGGGGCAGTACTGAGAGAGTGCTGCACTGTCAGAGGGGCAGTACTGAGAGAGTGCAGCACTGTCGGAGGGGCAGTGCTGAGGGAGCGCTGCACTGTCGGAGGGACAGTACTGAGGGAGCACTGCACTGTCGGAGGGGCATTGCTGAGGGAGCGCTGCACTGTGGAGGGGCAGTGCTGAGGGAGCGCTGCACTGTCGGAGGGGCAGTGCTGAGGGAGCGCTGCACTGTTGGAGGGGCAGTGCTGAGGGAGCGCTGCTCTGTCGGAGGGGCAGTGCTGAGGGAGTGCTGCACTGTCGGAGGGGCAGTACTGAGGGAGCGCTGCACTGTCGGAGGGGCAGTGCTAAGAGAGTGCTGCACTGTCGGAGGGGCATTACTGAGGGAGCGCTGCACTGTCGGAGGGGCAGTACTGAGGGAGTGCTGCACTGTCGGAGGGGCAGTACTGAGGGAGCGCTGCACTGTCGGAGGGGCAGTGCTGAGGGAGCGCTGCACTGTCGGAGGGGCAGTACTGAGGGAGCGCCGCACTGTCGGAGGGGCAGTGCTGAGGGAGCGCTGCACTGTCGGAGGGGCAGTGCTGAGGGAGCGCTGCACTGTCGGAGGGGCAGTACTGAGGGAGCGCCGCACTGTCGGAGGGGCAGTGCTGAGGGAGCGCCGCACTGTCGGAGGGGCAGTGCTGAGGGAGCGCTACATGTCGGAGGGGCAGTGCTGAGGGAGTTCTCCCCGGTGTCCTGCCCAACATTTATCCCTCAATCAACATCACTCAAAACTGACTAACTGGTCATTATCATATTGCTGTTGGTGGGATCTTGCTGTGCACAATATTGACCGCCGCGTTTCCTACATCACAACAGTGGCTACGCTTCAAAAAGCACTTCATTGGCTGTAAAGCGCTTTGGGACGTCCCGAGGTCGTGAAAGACGCTACAGAAATGCAAGTCTTTCTTTCTTGAATCCTGGCGCTCCAATGTATTCTGTCACCATTGCTCCATCTTTCCCCTTTGATAAAAACCCACTGGTTTACACACACAAAAAAAATTCCTTAAAGGGCAGCGCCGGGAAAACATCGCAAAAAGGCACAGCCCTAATGTTTACTTACAATCCTTGTGTTCCGATGTGAAAATATTTTTAGGGTTCCCAATAGCCCAGCTGCAAATAATTAAAAGCAAAACGCAATTAGCAATTGCGCACACAGCAACAGAGCCTTCGACAACCCGGTGTAAACTTCCAGGATTAGCTGCCTTACTAATTTGGATTTAATGATTCTTTGAATTATTTGAAACTGATTTGGGAATTTTAGTTTGAACCAACAGTTTTCCGTTAACAACTCCCCCCCCCCCCCCACCCCGCCACCTCCCCACCTCTGTACAGGGAGTGCTTGTAGATGTCCTGGTGTAGAATCACAGAGTGCAACTATGCAGCTATACAAAACCCTGGTTAGACCACACCTGGAGCACAGTGAGCTGTTCTGGGCACCACACCTTAGGAAAGATATATTGGCCTTGGAGGGAGTGCAGCGTAGGTTTACCAGAATGATACCCGGACTTCCAAGGGTTAAGTTACGAGGAGAGATTACACAAATTAGGGTTGTATTCCCTAGAACTTAGAAGGTTAAGGGGTGATCCGATTGAAGTTTTCAAGATAATAAGGGGAACAGATAGGGTAGATAGAGAGAAACTATTTCCGCTGGGTGGGGATTCTAGGACTATGGGCATAGTCTAAAAATTAGAGCCAGACCTTTCAGGAGTGAAATTAGGAAACACTTCTACACACAAAGGGTGGTAGACGTTTGGAACTCTCTTCCACAAATGGCAATTGATGCTAGATCAATTGTTAATTTTAAATCGGAGATTGATAGCTTTCTGTTAGCTAAAGGTATTAAGGGAAAAGGGCCAAAGGCCAAAGGAAGTTAGGTCACAGATCAGCCAGGATCTCATTGAATGGCGGAGCAGGCTCGAAGGGCTGAATGGCCCACTCCTGTTCCTATGTTCCTATGAAACAGCACAGGAGGAGGCCATTCGGCCCATCATGCCTGTACCAGCTCTTTGGAAGAACTATCCAATTAGTCCCACTCCGCCGCTCTTTCCTCAAGTATTCCCAATCCCATCAATCACTGGTCTACACAAAACAGCGCAAACTCCATCTTGCAACCTGACTGACTCACAGGGTTTCCAACTCTGGTTGGACATATTCCTGGAGGTTTCATCACATGACCTGCTGCCTCCAACCGCCCCGCCCCCACACTCCCGCCACTGGTCCCCGGACATGTCCATCCTCGCCTTCCTACGCCATTCGGAAAGTGAATCGACTCTGCATTACTCGATTGAATGATTCTTCATTGTCAGTCAAACAGCCTTTTTCCCCCATGCCCGATATTTGTATAACTAATAAACAAATGGTTCAAAGAAAAAAAAAAATCAATAATTTTTTATTGCCCCTATGATTTTTCTCCTGGGTGTTGCTCGTAGCAGTACCCTGAAGATTATTTGTTAATTCCTGGAGACTCAAGGGCAATCCTGGAGGGTTGGCGACCCTTACTGACCCACCCCTGGTCTGGATCCAACCAGTTGTTTCACAGCACTTACTGGTGTTGACAGAATATCACAATTCTCATATTCAGGCTGTCACATCATCACAATCCTGAACGTAAATAAACGCTGGGTAATATTTTACAGACAAATATTATATTTTTTTCTCCGCTCCACAACCAATTACCCTTCATTATGCTGCAAGCAGC
Organism: Squalus acanthias; assembly: GCA_030390025.1. Taxonomy (NCBI): domain Eukaryota; kingdom Metazoa; phylum Chordata; class Chondrichthyes; order Squaliformes; family Squalidae; genus Squalus; species Squalus acanthias. The sequence goes on along the minus strand of CM059444.1, from coordinate 55,084,709 downwards.
CATTTTGCGAGTAATTGGCAGTGATTCTGTTGTGCAACTGTTGTGCGCTTCAGGCTAAGTGAAGCAATTTTAGTTATCTTATTAAATGGAGAAACCCTAGTTGAAGGGTCAGTAGCACAGAACACCACTACGGTTGAAAAGAGTAGACAAAGAAACTGAGATAAATGGAAAAACAGTGACTTCAAGCTTGGGTTAAAAGGCTGTGAATTTTAGAAGGCAGGAAAGACCGTGGGAGGTAGAGGGCAGAGATACTTTGTGCATCAAGCCAGCAAGAAACATTCGCAGGTCAGGCACACATTAGATGCTGAGTAAAGTTCGTCAACCCTTTTCCACCATTCAATAGTATGAAGCCCATTATATGGAGAGAGAACATAAGAACATAAGAAATAGGAGCAGGAGTAGGCCATTTGGCCCCTCGAGCCTGCTCCGCCATTCAATTAGATCATGGCTGATCTTCTACCTCATCTCCACTTTCCTGTACTATCCCCATATCCCTTGATTCCCTTAATATTCAAAAATCTATTGATCTCTGTCTTGCATATACTCAACGACTGAGCCTCCACAGCCCTCTGGGGTAGAGAATTCCAAAGATTCACCACCCTCTGAGTGAAGAAATTCCTCCTCATCTCAGTCCTAAATGGCCGCCCCCTTATTCTGAGAGTGTGACCCCTGGTTCTAGAATCCACAGCCAGGGGAAACATCCTCCCTGCATCTACCCTGTCAAGTCCTGTAAGAATTTTGTATGTTTCAATAAGATCACCCCTCATTCTTCTAAACTCTAGAGAATATAGGCCTAGTCTACTCAATCTCTCCTCATAGGACAATCCCCCCATCCCAGGAACCAGTCTGGTGAACCTTCGTTGCACTCCTGCTATGGCAAGTATATCCTTCCTTAGGTAAGGAGACCAAAACTGTACACAATACTCCAGGTGTGGTCTCACCAGGGCCCTATAAAATTGCAGTAAGACATCTTTACTCTTATACTCAAATCCTCTTGTAATAAAGGCCAACATACCATTTGCTTTCCTAATTGCTTGCTGTAGCTGCATGTTAACTTTCAGTGATTTGTGTACAAGGACACCCAGGTCCCTCTAAACACCAACATTTCCCAATCTCTCACCATTTAAAAAATACTCTGCTTTTCTATTTTTCCTACCAAAGTGGATAACTTCACATTTCTCCACATTATCTTCCATTTGCCATGTTCTTGCCCACTCACCTAGCCTGTCTATATCTCCTTGAAGCCTCTTTGCATCCTCCTCACAACTTACATTCCCATCCAGCTTTGTATCATTAGCAAACTTGGATAGATTAAATTTGGTTCCCTCATCCAAATCATTGATGTAGATTGTGAATAGCTGAGACCCAAGCACTGATCCTTGCGGTACCCCACTAGTTACAGCCTGCCAACCCTGAAAATGACCCGTTTATTCCTACTCTCTCTTTTCTGTCCGTTAACTAATCCTCAATTCATGCTAATATATTACCCCCAATCCCATGAGCCCTAATTTTGTTTAATAACCTCTTGTGTGACACCTTATCAAATGCCTTCTGAAAATCCAAATACACATCCACTGGTTCCCCCTTATCTATTCTGCTAGTTACAATCTTAAAAAACTCTCACAGATTTGTCAAACGCGATTTCCCTTTCATAAATCCATGTTGACTCTGCTCAATCCTATTATTATTTTTGAAGTGAACTGTTACCACGTCCTTAATAATAGATTCTAGCATTTTCCCTACTACTGATGTTAGGCTAACTGGTCTGTAGTTCCCCATTTTCTCTCCCCCTCCTTTCTTAAATAGTGGGGTTACATTTGCTACATTCCAATCCACGGGAACCATTCTAGAATCTATGCAATTTTGGAAAATGACAACCAATGCATCCACTATCTCTATAGCCACCACTTTCAAAACCCTAGGATGCAGGCCATCAGGTCCAGGGAATTTATTGGCTTTCAGTCCCATTAATTTCTCCAGTACTATTTTATTACTAATACTAATTTCTTTCAGTTCCTCATTCTCGCTAGAGCCTTGGTTCTCCACTATTTCCAGGAAATTTTTTGCATCTTCTTCATTGAAGACAGACACAATTTTGTCAATGGATGCGGGTTGGGAGCGGGTTAGGTGGTTTCTGGCTTCCAGTCCCGCCCCCAACTGCATCCAGCCCACGGACATGATTTTATGTTGATTGAGCTTGTTAAGCCCGCCCTGCAGGCTTGCCGGCCAATTAAGAGGAAGCCAGTCAGATGTCATCATTTGATGACACGTCATCTGCCGGTTTTCTTAAAGGGACCACGCATAATTTTTTTTTGACAGCTCATTTCTCAGTGTTTGACAGCATTGAGGTGCTGCAAACACTGACAATCACTGCACAAAGGTGAGCTCTTGCACCCAGGCTCTCCAATGACTCCCTCCAAAGGCTGGAACAAATGGCAGCTGCAGGTGAGGTGACAGGAGCGATCTGTCACTGGTGAGAGAGGTTCTCCCAATGAGGTGGTACTAGACATCATTTTCAAAACTTGTTACCTAAAGAAATGTGTAAATGCATTAAAAATTATTTCCCCAACATTTTCTTACCTCTGAGACTCACCAGTGCACCATTAGATCCTTCACACCACTTCTGCAGTTGTCATCAATGCAGTAACATTACAGCAGACTCACAACACGCCAAACTTACCTGACGTGGTGTCCGGACGTCAGGAAGTCCGAGGCAGAAGCGGCAAAATTAAAAAATAGCCTGTGAACTACTCTCAACTACCTGTTAACAGGCAGGTAAGTGGCTTTAATCCTCTTCCCGCCGCTAGGTGTCGGGTCCATGCGCAAATCGGGGACCTGACACTTGGGAAAATTGTTTGGAGGCAGGTTGATGGCCCTCTCAGAGCTGATAAAATCGCGGCCAAAGTATTTGTTTAATTTCTCTGCCATTTCCTTATTCCCCATTATAATTTCTCCTGTCTCAGCCTGTAAGGGACCCACATTTACTTTCGCTAATCTTTTCCTTTTTACATACCTATAGAAGTTTTTATGTCTCTCGCTAGTTTGCTGAGCCAAATGATAAGTTAGGGGAGAATAATATGCTGCGCTTGAACTAAAATAACAGTCTGAATGAGCTCAGCAACACTCAGAGCAATAACACGTTACATAGATACATAGATACATAGAACAGTACAGCACAGTACAGGCCCTTCGGCCCTCGATGTTGTGCCGAGCATTTTCCGAGACCAAGATCAAGCTATCACACTCCCTATCACTCTGGTGTGCTCCATGTGCTTATCCAATAACCGCTTGAAAATTCCTAAACTGTCCGACTCCACTATCACAGCAGGCAGTCCATTCCACACCCCAACCACTCTCTGAGTAAAGAATCTACCTCGGACATCCCTTCTATATCTCCCCCCATGCACTTTATAGTTATGCCCCCTTGTAACAGCTGCCTCTACCCGAGGAAATAGTCTCTGAACATCCACTCTATCTATCCCCCTCATCATCTTATAAACCTCTATTAAGTCGCCTCTCATCCTCCTCCGTTCTAAAGAGAAAAGCCCCAACTCCCTCAATCTTTCCTCATAAGACCTCCCCCCCAAACCAGGCAGCATCCTGGTAAATCTCCTTTGCACTCTTTCCAATGCTTCCACGTCCTTCCTATAGTGAGGTGACCAGAACTGCACACAATATTCCAAATGTGGTCTCACCAAGGTCCTGTACAGTTGCAGCATAACCTCACGGTTCTTAAACTCAAACCCCTTGTTAATAAATGCTAACACACTATAGGCCTTCTTTACTGCTCTATCCACTTGAGTGGCAACCTTCAGAGATCTGTGGATATGAACCCCCAGATCCCTCTGTTCCTCCATGTTCCTCAGAACCCTGCCGTTGACCCTGTAATCCTTATTCAAATTTGCCCTACCAAAATTAATCACCTCGCACTTATCAGGGTTAAATTCCATCTGCCATTTTTCGGCCCAGCTCTGCATCCTATCAATGTCTCTTTGCAGCCTACAACTGCCCTCCACCTCATCCACTACTCCACCAATCTTGGTGTCATCAGCAAATTTACTGATCCACCCTTCAGTCCCCTCCTCCAAGTCATTGATAAAAATCACAAACAGCAGAGGACCCAGCACCGACCCCTGTGGCACACCGCTGGTAACTGGTCTCCAGTCCGAAAATGTTCCATCCACCACCACCCTCTGCCTTCTATGAGATAGCCAGTTACTTATCCAATCGGCCAAATTTCCCTCTATCCCACAACTCCTTACTTTCTTCATGAGACGACCATGGGGAACCTTATCAAACGCCTTACTAAAATCCATGTATACGACATCAACTGCTCTACCTTCATCTACACACTTAGTTACCTCCTCAAAGAATTCAATCAAATTTGTTAGGCAAGACTTACCCTTCACGAATCCGTGTTGACTATCCCTGATTAAGTTGCCCCTTTCCAAATGGTCATAAATCCTATCCCTCAGGACCTTTTCCATTATCTTACCAACCACCGAAGTAAGACTAACCGGCCTATAATTACATGGGTCATTCCTATTTCCTTTCTTGAAGAGAGGAACAACATTCGCCACTCTCCAGTCCTCTGGCACCATCCCCGTGGACAGTGAGGACCCAAAGATCAAAGCCAGAGGCTCTGCAATCTCCTCCCTTGCCTCCCAAAGAATCCTGGGATATATCCCATCTGGCCCTGGGGACTTATCGACCCTCAGGTTCTTCAAAATTGCTAAAACATCTTCCCTCAGAACATCTACCACCTCCAGCCTATCCACCTTTATCACACTCTCATCCTCAAGAACATGGCCCCTCTCCTCGGTGAACACTGACGAAAAGTATTCATTCATCACCTCTCCTATCTCTTCTGACTCCATGCACAAGTTCCCACTACTGTCCTTGACCGGCCCTACCCTCACCCTGGTCATTCTTTTATTTCTCACATAAGAGTAAAAAGCCTTGGGGTTTTTCTTGATCCGACCCGCCAAGGACTTCTCATGCCCCCTCCTAGCTCTCCTAAGCTCTTTTTTTAGCAAGATATCATGCCTTTTTTAAAACGTCAAGCAACTTCAATAATCAAAATAATATGTTACAAGAATTATTAGCCTGAGTTGGGATAAATGGTTCATTCTCAGACTGGCAATCAGTAACTAGTGGTGTTCCACAGGGGTCAGTGCTGGGTCCCCAACTCTTCACAATCTATATTAACGATTTGGAGGAAGGGACCAAGTGTAACATATCAAAATTTGCAGATGATACAAAGATGGGAGGGAAAGTAGTGAATGAGGAGGACATAAAAAACCTGCAAGGGGACATAGACAGGCTAAGTAAGTGGGCAGAGATTTGGCAGATGGAATACAACACTGGAAAGTGTGAGGTGATGCACTTTGGCAGGAAAAATCCTAGAGCAATTTATTATCTTAATGGCAAGAAACTGGAGAGTACTGAAGTGCAAAGGGATCTGGGGGTCCTGGTGCACGAAACTCAAAAGGTTAGTATGCAGGTGCAGCAAGTGATTAAGAAGGCAAATGGAATGTTGGCTTTCATTGCTAGGGGGATAGAATATAAAAATAGGGAGGTATTGCTTCAGTTGTACAAGGTATTGGTGAGACCGCACCTGGAATACTGCATACAGTTTTGGTGTCCTTACTTAAGGAAAGACATCCTTGCTCTCGAGGCAGTGCAAAAAAGGTTCATTCGGTTAATCCCGGGGATGAGGGGGTGGTCATATGAGGAGAGGTTGGGTAGATTGGGACTCTACTCATTGGAGTTCAGAAGAATGAGAGGCGATCTTATTGAAACATATAAGATTGTGAAGGGGTTGGATCGGGTGGATGCGGGGAGGATGTTCCCGATGACGGGTGAGACGAGAACTAGGGGACATAGTCTTAGAATAAGGGGCTGCTCTTTCAAAACTGAGATGAGGAGGAACTACTTCACTCAGAGGGTGGTAGGTCCATGGAATATGCTGCCACAAAAAGCTGTAGAAGCTACAACATTAATTACATTTAAAACAGAAATAGACAGTTTCCTAGAAGTAAAGGGCATTAAGGGTTACGGGGAGCGGGCAGGAATTTGGACATGAGTCTAGGTTCGGATCGGTCATGGCCCTGTGGGTAGTGGAGCGGGCCCAGGGACTGTGTAGCCTGATTCTGCTCCTATTTCGTGTGTGCAATTCTGTTAGATGCAGGAGATGGTTCTGTGATAGATAGTAGATTGGCGGTTAGGATCAGATCAGCCATGATCTTATTGAATGGCGGAGCAGGCTCGAGGGGCCGATTGGCCTACTCCTGCTCCTATTTCTTATGTTCTTATGTTCTTATGATGACACAATGCCTTTGCCATAAGTTTTCATATTGGGCAATGTTCCCTTTAATGTTTTTTGGGCCGCACGGCCCCTTTAACGGGCTGCGTTGCCCGTTCAAAAATCCGCGCTTGCGTGATTTTTCCATTTAACAGCTGGTGAGCTGGCTGCACAGGACCTCCTGAGTACTGCGCGGTCGCGTGGGTGCGCAGCTTAAACGGAACATTGGTCCTGGGGCTTTCGGGTGTCCATGAGCGGACCACAGGTGATAAGCACTGTTGCCCTTTGGCTAGTCGACACTGTCTTTCAGAGGTTTGGACGGGGAGTCCTTAGCAGTGGCTTAATATTTGCTGATGCTCTCCCCGTACAGATAAAAAGGTTTGAAAATCTCTGTTCCATGATTTCAGTTTTGTGTCCCATGTTATTCTCTTTAGTGGAGTATAACTGGGAATTGCTAAGTTAGCAAGTATATTGAACTTTCTCTACATAGGAACATAAGAATTAGGAGCAGGAGCAGGAGTAGGCCACACAGCCCCTGAAGCCTGCTTTGACTTCAACTCCACTTTCCCGCCCGATCCCCATATTCCTTTAGAGTCCAAAAATCTATCTATCTCAGCCTTGAATATACTCAACAACTGAGCATCCACAGCACTTTGGGGCAGAGAATTCCAAAGATTCACAACACTCTGAGTGAAGAAATTCCTCCTCATCTCAGTCTTAAATGGCCGTCCCCTTATCGTGAGACTATGCCCCCTAGTTCTAGACTCTCCAGCCAGGAGAAACAATCTCTTAGCATCTATCCTGTCAATCCCCCTCAGAATCTTAGATGTTTCCATGAGATCACCTGTCATTCTTCGAAAATACAGAGAGTGTAGGCCCAATCTACTCAATCTCTCCTCATAGGACAACCTTCTCATCCCAGGAATCAATCTAGTTAACCTTTGTTGCAAAACTGTCCACAGTACTCCAGGTGTGGTCTCACCAAGGCCCTGTACAATTGTAGCAAGGCTTCCTTACTCTTGAACTCCAACCCTCTTGCAATAAAGGCCAACATGCCATTTGCCTTCCAAATGCTAACTCTCTGTGTTTCTTGTACTAGGACACCTAAATCTCTCAGAACACCAATATTTAATAGTTTCTCACCATTTAAAAAATAATCTGCTTTTCTAGTCTTCCAACCAAAGTGAATAACCTCACCCTTCCCCACATTGTGTTCCATTTGCCATGTTCTTGCCCACTCAGTCAACCTGTCTATATCTCTCTGCAGCCTCTTTGCGTCCTCCTCACAGCTTACTTTCCCACCTAGCTTTGTATCATCAGCAAACTTGGATACATTGCACTCGGTCTCTTCCTCTAAGTCATTAATATAGATTGCAAATAGCTGAGGCCCAAGCACTGATCCTTGTGGCACCCCACTAGTTACAGCCTGCCAACCGGAAAATGACCCGTTTATCCCTACTCTGTTTTCTGTCCGTTAACCAATCCTCTATCCATGAAAGAAACAAAGGAAGAAAGACTTGCATTTATATAGCGCCTTTCACGATCACCGGACGTCTCAAAGAGCTTTACAGCCAATGAAGTACTTTTGGAGTGTAGTCATTGTTGTAATGTGGGAAATGCGGCAGCCAATTTGCACACAGCAAGATCCCACAAACAGCAATGTGATAAGGACCAGATAATCTGTTTTTGTTATGTTGGTTGAGGAAGAAATATTGGCCAGGACACCGGGGAGAACTCCCCTACTCTTCTTCGAAAATAGTGCCATGGGATCTTTTACATCCACCTGAGAGAGCAGACGGGGACTCGGTTTAACATCTCATCTGAAAGATGGCACCTCCAACAGCGCAGCACTCCCTCGGCACTGCACTGGAGTGTCAGCCTAGATTTTTGTGCTCAAGTCCCTTCACAACCTTCTGACTCAGAGGCGAGTGTGCTACCAACTGAGCCACAGCTGACACAACTAATAATACATTACCCCCCAGCCCCATATCCCCTTATCTTGCGTAACAACCTTTTATGTGCCACCTTATCGAATGCCTCTCTCTGACATAAAACATAAACTTCTGTCGCTATGACTTTCAAAATTGTCAATAAAATGCTGCTCCATTTGATTTATTTTATGTTACAATGCTGTATCACAAGATGGGCTTGAAATTTACACCTTAAATCCATTGCAAGGCTTTAGTTAAATTTTATCCTTACTTTAAAGGTAGTTTTTTTTTAAATCCTGCCGAACGATTCAAATGGCAGTGTTAATCATTTAAAGTTAAATTAACTCGACTCCCCCCATATGATTTTAGCTTGAATCACATCAAGAGCATCTTCAAGATGGCAGACACAGAATTGGTCAACTGCAATTGCGCGAAATGGGCAGATAGCGAGTCGGCCATCCCGTTTTACACCCCGCCCACTGAAGTCAGTGGAAAATGAAAATCAGAAGCAGTGTAAAAACGGGCAGCCGATTCGCTAACAGTCCGTCTTGCACGACTGCCGAGAATTAATTTCGCCCCCTAATCTTTTCGCATTGGACATGCTCCCGTGAAGACATTTTTCATTGCTTCATTTTAACTTGGACAAATTCGGGTTGAGGTTTTGCCTCAGCAAGGCAAAATATATGAGAAAATACATATTTATTAAATGCTTAGAAATAGGCCCCCCCCCCCCGAAGGCATTTATCGTGAAGGGATGCATTGGGAGTCATAATATTTATCTACTTAATGCAGCTAATTCCCTTCTGTCCTATATTTCCGAATGGAATCCAGCTAATTATTATAGCACACTTGCAAAATAAGGATTTGAAGGTCACTAGGCCTCGGGCCTTCACCAGAAGTTAAACAGAATCAGAGAGAAAAGAGAGCAAACCTGCACCAGCTTAATGTCTTCACATAAGTTTAATTTAAAAAACAAAGGTTTCAAATCAGTTCCCCATTTTTTAAAAGCTTTGATTTCCTTAATTAATCTCATTCTAATTTAATGAGGCTGAGACCAAGTCTGGCTCCCTTGGCAATAGTGGGCGGTCAGTAAATTACCCAGACACGGGTCCATGTATTGCTTGAAAGCTGCACACCGCTCGTAGGGGAGTGCTCCATCGAAGCAGCTGCTGAAATGTCGGATGCAAGAATATTGCCACCAATACAATTTGTCCTCCTTAGTTGGCTCCTCTGCTGTGAGAGTTGTACAATACACCGCAGTAAACAGTGTGCGGTTACAGGAAGCGACACTCTCTCCTTAAATCCCGCGTCGACTGTATGATTACAGGAGCTGCCGCTGAGATGCACACAAGCCACACAGGAAGGATTTTTTTTTTTAAACCTCAGTGTGGACCGTGCGTATATAAGTTGATACCAAGGAGTACACGAGCCACGCAGTATCCAACAGGGATGAATTTTGTTCCGCATTATGTTTCAGCTTTTATATTCTAATAAATGATTGCTGGGGCACGATAATAATCAACGGCACCAGACTAACAAACCAGAGGTCATAAGTTCAAATCCCAACATGGAAAGTAGTGACGGTGGCCATTTGTGGACTGGCAGCAGAGAACAGTGAACATGAAACCTGCTGGATGGTCATTAGAAGCCCACTGATTCACTAATGTCCTTCAGGGAAAGGAACCCACCAGCCCAACCTGGTCTGGTGTAAGACGTTTAAATTCCCCCCGGTCCTCCAACCCACCCAACAGTTTCCAAAGTTCAGACCCGTAGAACAAACAACACAAAACACAAGGGGGGAATAATTCGGATGCTTTGCGCCTCCTGTTAGCGCCCCGAGGGGCGCAAAGCAACTGGTGCCCGAGCGCGGGGCTGCTAACACCTCCTGCTGTTAGCGGCGGCGGTAGCCGGTAGCGCTCCAGCTACAAAATTGGCTCGCGCCCCCTGACATACTGCCGGACGCCATGTCCGACAGGGTCAGGGTGGCATTTTGGCGGCTGGGCAGCGATAACTAAAGGGCAGGTGCCGGGCGGCCATTTTTTTGGGGCCGCCTGCCAGCACCTGCCCCCCCCCCCCCCCACTCTCGCCTCCTCCTGCGGGGTGCCGGCCACGATAGTCCAGCAGGTTCCCAGTGCGCACTGCGCTAGACCCCTCCCCTTTAATCAGGACAGGGAGGCCTGTAATACCGCAGCGCTACTGCACATAACGCCGCAATATTCAATGGGAGCGCCCCAAGAGGAAGGGGGAGCGCTTCTAGTAGCACCCCGCCTCCTGCTTGGGGAGCTATCATTGAATTTCGGGCGCGGGGGCGCTAACATTTTTGGGTAGCGCCCCAGTGAAGTTATCGCCCCAAAGGGGGCGCGCGCCAATTTTCACCCCAAGGATTTCAGGGAAAACTATTCTTTTACTTAAAAATCAACAAGATGTTACAAGCAATTTCGCACACATATATTTGTTCATTCGCCTATTACAGGTAAGCCCGCACGATTCTTCTTATTTACCTTAAACTCAAGCGATTATAAGTAAAACACATACGTACTAACACCCATGAGTGGTCCGTTCGGCGGTGACTAGTGCCTCTGTAACTGACAACTGACCAAGTTGCCCGACTCACTACTGCAGCCCCGAGTGTCTTTTAGTAGCACTTTTTATACCCTAAAACTTGGGGGGAATAATTCGGATGCTTTGCGCCTCCTGTTAGCGCCCCGAGGGGCGCAAAGCAACTGGTGCCCGAGCGCGGGGCTGCTAACACCTCCTGCTCACAGCATTCATGTCCCAAATTGTCTTAATGCTGGTCAGCAGTTGTTTGTCTCTGCTTCTTATCAGTAGTCAATCAGTCAGTGGGCCTCAAGGCCAGTAACATTCCAAAGTCTGAAGATGTTCTTTTTTTTTGCAACGATTCCGTAGCTTGTTTCTACAAGAACTCTCAAGGTCTGTTACTTATCTGTGAAGTACGGTTGGCAGCCTTCACAGCTTGCAACCGCAACAGTTTTATTTTTGCAAAAAGCTCTCGCTCAGCAACCAGTCTCTTGGCCTCATGAAGCATGCTGGTACATAAAATGTGGTCAACTTTTTAAGTTTGGTCAAGTTACAGCACAAGCTACAGCAAATGATGTATTCTGACACTGGCTGACACATGACCCCAGTCCTACACTACATAGTTTACTCTTAATGCCCTCTGAAGTAGCCTAGCAGGCCTCTCAGTTCTTTGCTCAAGAAGGCGGCCCACCACTAACTTCTCAGGGCAACTAGGGATGGGCAAGAAAATGTGGCCTTGCCAGCACCACCCATATCCCGAGAACATTTTTTTTTTACCTTATGCTGCATTAAATGATTATTGGACTGAGTATGGGTAGATTACTACACATCGAAGCCTGTCCTATACAGCACCAGAGAGAAATAGTCAGGCTGTCAACCCTCTACAACGATCATGTCTAAAATTGCACCATACTTAACCCCTGTCTCAGCTCATCTGCTGCTGAAACCCTCATCATGCCTTTGTTACCTCTAGACTTGACTATTCCAACGCACTCCTGGCCGGCCTCACATCTTCCACCCTCCATAAAGTTAAGGTCATCCAAAACTCTGCTGCCCATATCCTAACTCGCACCAAGTCCCGTTCACCCATCACCCCTGTGCTCACTGACCTACATTGGCTCCCGGTCTGGCAACGCCTCAATTTTAAAATTCTCATCTTTGTTTTCAAATCCCTCCATGGCCTCGCCCCTCCTCATCTCTGTAATTTCCTACAACCCTCTGAGATATCTGCTCCTCCAATTCTGGCCTCTTGCGCATCCCCAATTTTAATCGCTCCAGCGATTTCCTTTGTTCCACCATTGGTGGCCGTGCCTTCAGCTGCCGAGGCCCTAAGCTCTGGAATTCCCTCCTTAAAACTCTCCGCCTCTCTACCTCTCTTTCTTCCTTTAATATGCTCCTTAAAACCTACCTCTTTGACCAAGCTTTTGGTCACCTGCTCTAATATCTCCTTATGTGGCTTGGTGTCAAATTTGTTTGATAACACTCCTGTGAAATGCCTTGGGACGTTTTACTACGTTAAAGGCACTAAATAAATGTAAGTTGTTGTTAACCCTGAAGCCCAGCCTTTATGTTTAGATCGCAAACACAAGAGCTACTGAGGCAGCATGTCAACACTCTAGATCAATCCAGAATGTCTGTACAGAATACTAACACCTTTATATATCACTTCTCCCATCCATAGAACTCTTTTTGCAGAAAGTACAATCTGTCTCTCGATGCACAAGTCCAAAATGTAGAGTTTGACCGTCACCTGCTGATGCCGACTTGTTGGGACTGCTTTCAAGTCACGGTCATCGACACCTTAGACAAAATCCTCCAGGCTTTCCTTGCTCTTTGCAACCACCATGTTCCATTTCAAACATCTGTACTTGTTACAATTGCCTTAGATTACATCCTGCTATACATAACAACTACTTGCATTTATATAGCGCCTTTAACATAGTAAAGTGTCCCAGCGCGCTTCACAGAAGCGTAGTCAGACAAAATCTGACACCGAGCCACATAAGAAGATATTACAGCAGATGACCAAAAGCTCAGTCAAAGAAGTAGGTTTTAAAGAGCATCTTAAAATGGAGATTAAGAGTACAAGCTGTAGACAAGTATGCCTACACTACAGTCACTGCTTCTCCAAAGTAACTCTTTGGAGATGAGTTGTGAAGCACTTTGAGATATTTCCGTGTGATAAAGCACCATATAAGTACAACTATTATAAGTCAATAACATCCTATTAAGTACTAGATGTTATATTTAATCTCACCATAAGGAATTTCTCTTCACAGAGTGAAGCACATCACCTGTTATTTTTGCTTTTGTAATGGAGTATTGATCCTGGGAACACATAAAAAGCAGATCTCCCATTGAATTTAAACAATTGAGCAGGGGAATAAATGCTCTCCACACATCCATTAGAGCAGGATGTTGTTTTCCTCTGTAACCCTGGGCTGGTTAAGTTCCCGAACCATTGTATTGAGAGTGGCTGTTATTCTGGATAGCAAATTGAAACGCTGCTTCTTGGTGTCGCTGAGGTGGCCAATAGCTGCCCCCTTTCTGTTCCCTTCTGTAGACTTTTAATTTTGAAGGGTTGAGTTTATCTCTTGTGGAGAACCACCCATGGTGCTTTGGGAAAGATACTTGTTTTCATGGGCCAGTTGCATTCACGATAAATGTGACTTTAAGAATCAGCAAGCAAATCATTGCGGTTCTAAATTATCAAAACCCTCCAAAGGCAACAGTGTGTTTCACTGTAGTGGATGTGATTTGTCCAGACAACCAGCTACACCAGACAACCAGCTACACCAGACAAACCAACTACACCAGACAAACCAACTACACCAGACAAACCAACTACACCAGACAAACCAACTACACCAGACAACCAACTACACCAGACAACCAACTACACCAGACCAACCAGCTACACCAGACAACCAGCTACACCAGACAAACCAGCTACACCAGACAAACCAGCTACACCAGACAACCAGCTACACCAGACAAACCAGCTACACCAGACAACCAGCTACACCAGACAAACCAGCTACACCAGACAAACCAACTACACCAGACAACCAGCTACACCAGACAAACCAACTACACCAGACAACCAGCTACACCAGACAAACCAACTACACCAGACAAACCAACTACACCAGACAAACCAACTACACCAGACAAACCAGCTACACCAGACAAACCAACTACACCAGACAAACCAACTACACCAGACAACCAGCTACACCAGACAAACCAACTACACCAGACAAACCAGCTACACCAGACAAACCAACTACACCAGACACCCAGCTACACCAGACAAACCAGCTACACCAGACAAACCAACTACACCAGACAAACCAGCTACACCAGACAAACCAACTACACCAGACAACCAGCTACACCAGACAACCAACTACACCAGACAACCAACTACACCAGACAACCAGCTACACCAGACAACCAGCTACACCAGACAAACCAACTACACCAGACAAACCAACTACACCAGACAAACCAGCTACACCAGACAAACCAACTACACCAGACAAACCAACTGCACCAGACAAACCAACTACACCAGACAAACCAACTACACCAGACAAACCAACTACACCAGACAACCAGCTACACCAGACAAACCAGCTACACCAGACAAACCAACTACACCAGACAAACCAACTACACCAGACAAACCAACTACACCAGACAACCAGCTACACCAGACAACCAACTACACCAGACAACCAGCTACACCAGACAACCAGCTACACCAGACAACCAGCTACACCAGACAACCAGCTACACCAGACAAACCAACTACACCAGACAACCAGCTACACCAGACAAACCAACTACACCAGACAACCAGCTACACCAGACAACCAACTACACCAGACAAACCAACTACACCAGACAACCAGCTACACCAGACAAACCAACTACACCAGACAACCAGCTACACCAGACAACCAGCTACACCAGACAAACCAGCTACACCAGACAAACCAACTACACCAGACAAACCAGCTACACCAGACAACCAGCTACACCAGACAACCAGCTACACCAGACAAACCAACTACACCAGACAACCAACTACACCAGACAAACCAACTACACCAGTCAAACCAACTACACCAGACAAACCAACTACACCAGACAAACCAGCTACACCAGACAACCAGCTACACCAGACAAACCAGCTACACCAGACAACCAGCTACACCAGACTAACCAGCTACACCAGACAAACCAACTACACCAGACAACCAGCTACACCAGACAAACAGCTAGACCAGACAAACCAGCTACACCAGACAAACCAGCTACACCAGACAAACCAACTACACCAGACAAACCAGCTACACCAGACAAACCAGCTACACCAGACAAACCAACTACACCAGACAAACCAACTACACCAGACAACCAACTACACCAGACAAACCAACTACACCAGACAAACCAACTACACCAGACAACCAGCTACACCAGACAAACCAACTACACCAGACAAACCAACTACACCAGACAAACCAGCTACACCAGACAAACCAACTACACCAGACAAACACAATGCACCAAACGCAATGCACCAAATATAATGCATGTGTCGGTTATGTTAAAAATGAAGCATTCTTGTCTAAGATTTCGCTTGGTATTGGCTTTTGTAATTCTGTCGCTGCTTGCAAGGGGTTAAGACCCAGCTTTACTCACAGAAATCATGTGCCAGCTTAAGGTGATAAGTATTCCTTTATTTTTTAAAACTCCTCTTACCTTCAGACCCTGCCCCCACGGGTAATATCACCAACTGGTACAAACTGCTCCACTTTAACTGGTCCATTAATGCAGTCGGGTTAATTTAGTAGCAATTTGTCAAATAAAACTCAAACTCAATCGCACACAGCATGTCGCACAGTCTGGTATGTAGTTGGCACCTGGTCAGACACATGAATTTCTTATTGAAGTCTGAAATGTTGGCATGGGAGGAAAGAATTCTGTTCACAGGAATTTAGTTGCTAATGGATCCTTGAGTGAATGTCGCTGCATTTTTATAAATACACAATGGAAATTATTCTTTGCTACTCAGTTCATAAATGAGATTATTAATAGATATATGTCCAGTTGTTAAAATTTGCTATTATCGTTCTGCAGGGACTTGCGTCAAATGTAATTCTGTGATTCCGTGGTTGAATTTATTTATTATAGTCGCTGGTTAGGATTGACAGATGGTCCCACTTCTCCACACTGTTAAACAAATGAGCGTGTTTCCTTTCATAATTTTAGCAGCTTGATTAAAGCATGCCTGACGACCTGCCATGCAATGTGCCCATCCAGCAACACTGCCCACATTCAATGTAGTGGAACAAGTAGGAACATGGGGGGAAATTGCAGCCTAAGCCACCTATCGGGAAGCTGGCGGGATTGGGTCGTACGCTAGTTTACATCCCGTCCAACTTTACTCTCCTTTGAAGTCAGTGGAGCCCAATATCGGGCAGGGTGTTAAACCGGCGTTCCACCAGATCCCCCGGGTTTCCCGCCTGGAAAGTTAAGTTGAATTTACCCCCCTAGTGTTGCAGGAGGACCCTGCTAACAGTGATCAAATTTCCCTACCCTTGGATCATGACCGTCTGGTAGAACAGTATCCTGTCTCTCATATGTGCTCCTTACAAGGCTGCTGTCCATTACTGACTTCCAATAACGACACAGAGGTTGAAGATCGCCAAATTGGGGACTGTGCACAAGGGGCGTGTCTCAAATTCATACAGAGAAGCATTTCTGACACAAACCTCAATGCAGTATTGATTGGCACCCCATCCACCACCTTCAACATTCACTCCCTCCACCACCGGCGCACCGTGGCTGCAGTGTGTACCATCTACAAGATGCACTGCAGCAACTCGCCAAGGCTTCTTCGACAGCACCTCCAAAACCCACGACCTCTTCCACCTAGAAGGACAAGAGCAGCAGGTGCATGGGAACACCACCACCTGCAAGTTCCCCTCCAAGTTACACACCATCCTGACTTGGAAGTATATCGCCGTTCCTTCATCGTCGCTGGGTCAAAATCCTGGAACTCCCTCCCTAACAGCACTGTGGGAGTACCTTCACCACACGGACTGCAGCGGTTCAAGAAGGCAGCTCACCACCACCTTCTCAAGGGCAACTAGGGATGGGCAATAAATGCTGGCCTTGCCAGCGACGCCCACATCCCAGGAACGAATATTTTTTTTAAAATGACAACAGTGACTACAATTAAAAAGTACTTCATTGGCTGTAAAGTGTCTTGGGACATCCTGGGGTCATGAAAAGTGCTCATATAAATCCAGGTTCTTTCTTTCTTTTACTTACTATCATCAACATTTCTTTGAGACAATCCCAAATTTTGCACCTTTGTCCTGCTGTTTCAGAAGCAAAAAAAGGGAACTGCCCTGAATCCTGCAGGATACGTGTTCCCTCTTGTAATACTTCACACGAAAGCCAAACATTCCCCAGCCCCTTGTGTCCCCTTTCATCACAATCTTCTCCCCTTGACGCTGCCTCACTAGAAAAAAAGCAGCAATAATGTTCGATCATGACTGCAGTGTCCTAAATGCGAAGCCTTCATAAAGCATCGCGACAGGACTTTACTGAGGCGCAAAAAAAAAATCAAATCAAAAATGTGGCTTCTACGACACGATGTGACAATCGCCATTGAAGCTGCTGTCAGTCACTGACTGAAGACAAAGGATATTTAATTATTCTGTCATCCTTGTTGGATGAAAATTCCATTTCAACTCTTTTTTTAAAAAAAACAAAGATGCTGCATTACAATCCCCAAGACGGTTTCTATTTTGAAAGTAGCGGCAGCAGGATGTAGCTGCTTGCTCGAAATCATCTCACGCAAAGTGACCGCATCCGGGCTGAAATCTTGGGATTTTCACGTCTTAGGGCCAAAATTATTTGAGAGTCACTACGTGGAGGATTTTTGCAGCTCATGTGCGTGAAGCTTTTGAGCAGGGTTTGCCAACACTTCCCGGATTGTCCGGGAGTCTCCCGGAATTGAGATGCGCTGCCAGCAACCTTTCTCCACCGGTGTAAAAACAGCAAGAAGACCCGCCACATGAACATGTTTAACAACTTGACTGCAGTGAAAGCATGGAGGAAATCTACCACCACCACATCACCCCCACCCCCCGACCTTGTCTCTCCATTACAACTCTGTGTAATTCACTACAAATGAAATATGACTGCAATAACATTTGCAAACAGTGGGCAAATGTCGTGTGATTGAACGTCACGTGATTGAATACCACGGGCTGGATTTTGCCAATGGGGAGCTTTTGGAGGCGGGACTCCCATTTGTCGGGTTTTAGTCCCGCCTTCATCGACCTCTGGCCAACCCACGCTATTTTCCCTTGATTGACCTTGTTAAGCCCGCCCAGCGGGCTTAGCAGGAAAATTAAGGGGAAGCCGGTTACAGAGAACGTCAGCGTATGACGTTTCATCTGTCAAAAATTTTTGACGGATGAATTGTCATCGTTTGACAGCTCTGTGAAGCTGTCAAACACTGACATTCTCTGTAGTTTGATGAGTTCTTGTATTCAAGACACATCAAACCTCTTTCTTTAGCAGAAATTAGATGGTTGTTGCATTGGAGAATGCAGCAGCCATCTGTCATCTCTGCTGCGGAGGTGCGAGATTCTCCGCATCCCCAATGCTTGAAGCCTGCAGGAAGAAACAAAGGTAAGTAAACTTTTTCTAACATTTTCCACTTACCTCACATACTCACCTCTCCACACTTGCACCCATCACTTACCTTCACAGCGCACTTTTGCACCCCTCCGACCCTCGCAGACCCACTGCTCGCCTCGGTGACCCTGGCGGGGTTCACAGCCTTCGGGAAGCCCGCACTTGTGTGGGTAAAATGGGAATAATCCTCTTATCTGCCTGTTAACTACCTGTTAACAGGCAGTTAAGTGGCTGTAATCCCCTTCCCACCTCCAGGAGACGGGACCCGGCACGGAGGCGAGTTGAGGATGGGATGGGCACCCGCCCCCAGATTCTGCCATTTTCCCGGCAGTCCCGCCACCCCAGGGCTGGCAAGATCGTGCCCCACGTGATCAAACATCATGCGATCAAATGTCACGTGATCAAACCTCCAGGAATACATCCAACCAGAGTTGGGAACCCTACTTTTGAGGCAATAAACATAATCCATGATGTACCTTTGGATAGGTATCCAGAACAGGGGGATTGTGCATCTGTGGATCCTGTTCTAATTAGTTCTTAAGCCAGATCTATATTGGAATGCACCCACTAAGGAATATGCTTGGTTTCACTAAAGGTGTCACTATTTTGTCAAATGTGAACTTTAAAGAGATTTACATTGGGACTCAGAAACTCCTTATCAAACAGTAACGTAGCCGTTATAGAATTGATTCTGGGTGGGCTCTCATACTAGCTATCAAAGATATTTTATTGTGCCCTTATCACAATGGATGGTGAGACAGTTAAGAAATGAAGCTTGAAAATCCAAAGTACCTACTGTAAATCAGGAAAAGCGGGCTCATTGTACAGGGAAAGTCAATTTAAAAAAATGCAATATGCATGAAGTTTGAAACTAACAGGGGCACTAACATGGAGTCTTATTATACAATAAAGATGGAACATTACTCTGCCTCTGTAATTCTTGTGTGTATACATATATATATATGTATGTGTGTGTGTATATCTATATATATATATATATATATATATATGCGCAGATCTGCCGTGGCACTACTCTGGTAAGCCAGATGATGTACAGTTTTATAAAAATATTAAATCACGTAAAATGACGGTGAAATTCCTCAGAGCTTCACCCACTCTTCAGTGGAAGCTGGGCTCAAGTTACGGTGGTCGAGTTGGAAAAGCTCGAAGGAAATTCACCCGGAACGTATTATTCTGCTGCTAACGTATAAGGGGGTGAAATTGCAGGTGTCCCGTTCCGCCATAAGTGTGGTGGAGTAGAACTCCCATCCACCCCCTGGATCCTGCCCTGGACCCCTCCCTATATTGTGGGTAAAGTTCATTTAAATACTCAGGGCAAGGCAGCCCAATGGTGCATCAGAGGTGCAGGTCATGCTGCTTTAAAAGGCCAAAGGGAAAGAGGGTCCAAATTATGAAAATGCTCCTCTGGGATCGATTACCTTTGTCTCCAGAACGGGTGCAAGCATTTTATTTCGTACAATAATTAAATGGCATTTAAGACACCGTCTTTCCCATACATCCTTCCCCAAACGTTTCTGGCTTTACACCCGAGACCATTGGCAAAAGTTGCATATTGCATAGAATTGCATAGAATATACAGCATAGAAACAGGCTATTCAGCCCAACCGGTCCATGCTGGCGTTTATGCTCCACTCGAGCCTCCTCCCATCCTTCCTCATCTAACTCTATCAACATAATCTTCAATTCCCTGCTCCCTGATATGCTTATCTGACTTCTCCTTAACTGCATCTCTACTATTCACCTCAACTACTCCCTGTGGTAGCAAGTTCCACATTCTCAGCACTCTCCGGGCGTAATCCAGGCTGACACTTCAGTGCACCACTGAGGGACTGTTGGAGGTGCAATATTTCGGATGAGATATTAAACCGATGCCCCGTCTGCCCCCTCAGGTGGACATAAAAGATCCCATGGCGCTATCCAAAGAATAGCAGAGTTCTCCCCAATATTTATCCCTCAACCGACATCACAAAAAACAACAGATGATCTGGTCACTATCACATTGCTGTTTGTGGGAGCTTGCTGCGCGCAGATTGACAGCCACGTTTCCTACATTACAACAGCGACTACACTTCAAAAGTACTTCATTAACTATAAAGCGCTTTTAGACTTTCTGAAGTCTTGAAAGGCACGATAGAAATTCAAATCTTTCTTTCATTTTTATCACAAGAGTTAGTTGTTCCATTCTTGGTTGCCTGGCTTGATGTTGTACGTGTGCGGTAGCTGAAATATCAAGGTTGATTAAAGAAATGAATCTTTGGATCACTTACATTACCTTTGGGTTATAAGTCAGGGTGCTATTCAGGATGCACAATCAGTAAAAGCATGCACAGGCCTGACTCAAAATATGGGCTACTAAAGTGAAGGAGAATCAGTCCACAGGGAACCTATAGCTTAAGGGCAAAACTTCAGAGGCACTGGAAAACCAGATCGAAAAAGGAACATGAGTAAAGCGTGGACCAGCGTTACAACAGGCTACTTTAGTCTACACTGCTTTGTTAATTTACATAGCTGTACGCTCACAATTTTTTCCAGTAAGGTATGACTAGCAATAGCCTGAGAGAATTCCTGTAGAATTTTGACAAGCTCCCATTAATGCAGATACAGGGAAAAGGAATCAAACAGTTTATTTGAAAAGTGCCTCAGAGGGAATTTATTCAGCAGCTAGGCTGGAGTATTAGCTGAACAGCAGCTGTCAATGAAGAGGTTTAACATATTATCCTGACTTGGACATATATCACCATTGCTTCACGTCACTGGGTCAAAATCCTGGCACTCCCTATCTAACGGTACTGTAGAACTACCTTCACCACACGGACTGTAGCTACAAACTCCGTTCCCTAGCTACCAACTCCATCCCTCCCCCTGGCAACTGTCTGAGGCTGAACCATACCGTTCATAACCTTGATGTCGTATTTGACCCCAAAGTGAGCTTCTGACCACATATCTGCACCATCACCAAGACCACCTACTTCCACCTCTGTAACATTGCTCAACTCCGCCCCGCCTCAGCTTATCTGCTGCTGAAACCCTCATCCATGCCTTGTTACCTTTAGACTTGACTATTCCAATGCTCTCCTGGCCGACCTCCCATCTTCCACCCTACATAAACTTAAGCTCATCCAAAACTCTAACTCGCACCAAGTCCCCTTCACCCATCACCCCTGTGCTCGCTGACCTACATTGGCTCTCGGTTAAGCAACGCCTCGATTTTAAAGTTCTCATTCTTGTTTTCAAATCCCTCCATGGCCTCACCCCTCCCTATCTCTGTAAGCTCCTCCAGCCCTACAACCCTCCGAGATCTCTGCACTCCTCCAATTCTGGCCTCTTGTGCATCCCCGATTTTAATCGCTCCACCATTGGTGGCCGTGCCTTCAGCTGCCGAGCTGAAGCTCTGGAATTCCCTCCCTAAACCGCTCCGCCTCTCAGCCTCTCTCTCCTCCTTTAAGACACTCCTTAAAACCTACCTCTTTCACCAAGCTTTCGGTCATCTGTCCTAATACCTCTTTATGTGGCACAGTGTTTTGTTCGATAACGCTCATGTGAAGCGCTTGGGACGTTTCACTACGTTCAAGGTGCTATATAAATACAAGTTGTTGTTGTTGTTGTTGCAGTGATTCAAGAAGGCGGCTCACCACCGCCTTCTCTGGTTAGACCGCATCTGGAGCACTGCATTCAGATCCGTGCCCCGCACCTCAGGAAGGATAGATTGGCCACGGAGGGGTTCCAGCGCAGATTCACCAGAATGACACCAGGGCCAAAAGGGGTAAATTATGAAGATACGTTGCACAGGCCAGGCTTGTATCAAGGGGTGAACTAATCGAGACAATTAGGGATGCCGACAATAAATGCCGGCCTTGCCAGCGACGCCCACATCCCATGAATGAATAAATTTAAAAAAACATTTTGACTACAAGAAAAATTTGTTCCAGCTCGTCAGTCTACCAAAATAGGACTATACAAATCAATGAATTTTGTATCATTATTACATTTTCAACACTCTTCTCTCACATAATGATTTCCAACACTGGTTCTCTGATTCCAAGACACTCAGACCTAGCTCTCCTGGTGATCTCTAATGTATTTGTTAGGCTCCTCGGTATATGCAATAAGCTCAGTGCCTCAAAACCCAATGAATTCCAATATTGCTTTCCTGGCCTCCAGGATACAGTGAGCTCACTCTCTTAGGCCTAATGATTATTATTTTTTTAAATCTCTCAAAGCAAATGGCTGGAGCACGGGAATGGCTGTGAGGCGGAAATTTGATGATCTTATTATTTTTCTAAAAAGTTAAGTTGGTTATTTACATTAAAGTCCTGCCAGATATTAGGGAGCGGGATTGAGAATCACATACTCCTGGTCAAGAATTACCCATGATTGGGATCAGGGAGGATTTGCCCATCACTGCCAGTGAATCGGCTCGTTCTATTGACATACATTACAAGCAGAGCAACCCCTCCCCCATGATCGCCAATATTGATGACCCCAATATTGAAAGACCCCGCCATATATCAGTGCTTACATTAAACTTGCTTAAAATGGCCAACTATAATGAAGTGCAAATGACCTGAACTGTAGGGGGAAGTCTGAATGGGTAAGTTGGTGTGAAGGATGCTACAATAGGTCAAATCTTCAATCAGTCGGCCCATCTCGGTTCTCGGGTACAGTGCAGGCGGCGTCTGTTGTTACCAGTGAAATACAGTTTCAGCCATTGCCATCATCTTGCTTCTTTGATCCTTCGCATTTTTTCAAAGCTCACTGAGCTTGTTGCTCAAGCGGTATTGGAGAAACTTTCACTGTCGACTGGACACACTGAAGGGGTCATTTAAAATTCTGACAGGGCTGGACAGACTGGATGCAGGGAGGATGTTTCCCCTGGTTGGGGGGGTCTAGAACCAGGGGTCACGGTCTCAGGGTACAGGGTAGGACATTTAGGACTGTGATGAGGAGAAATTTCTTCACTCAGAGGGAGGTGAACCTGTGGAATTCTCTACCACAGAAGGCTGTGGAGGCCAAGTCACTGAATATATTTAAGAAGGCGATAGATAGATTTCTAGACACAAGGGGCATCAAGGGGTATGAGGAGAGAGCGGGAATATGGTATTGAGATAGATGATCAGCCATGATCATATTGAATGGCGGAGCAGGCTCGAAGGGCCGAATGGCCTACTCCTGCTCCTATTTTTCTATGTTTCTATGGGCCATTTGGTTGACACTTCATCATATTCTAGCACGTATATTCAAATCGAACTCAGCTGTACTTATTCAAGTATTAAATGCTCTGCACTCACCCAATCAAACCCTGCATTGTGAAGAAACAATGCAAAGAACCACTTGTCAGTGGTGCAGAGTTAAAATCGCTACCTAATTTGTTGGCTTCCTGCAGCTTAGGTACAAAATTGCCCAGAAAAGGAATTGACTTTCACAGACTCAACGATACAATATTTTCAGCATCAATTTTCTGAGATCATGAGGATAATTAACCTTCCTCCCCCACAGATATTTCTTTCAAACCTTTTATTCGAGTTTCCAGAAAGATTCTTTCAAATCTTCCATTGAATTTCTGCGGAACTTTTTTTTTAAAATCCTTTCTGCTGCTGGTCTTTGGGAATTAGTCAGCACTGAGGCTTCACTATTGAAGAGGACTACAAAGCGGTCCTGTTCAAGGCTGTTGGGAGACGTGCATTACAACGACAAAAAAGACATCAGCCCGGATTTGGCGGTTGTAATAATGGCAAACTGTCAGCGTTCGCCGTCATTACGCCTCTGACAATGACCGTAACTTCAGGATTTAGCACATGCGCGGATGATCGCGGAAATCCTGCAGTTGCGGTCAATCATTCTCTGCTACAACACAGGCTGCACCGTGGAACTCCCCATAGCCGGCAATCGGTGAAATCAGTTGAACTGATGAAAACATAAGCTTTTCCGATCTAATTGCGCTGTTAAACATCCATAAAAAATTACGCCTTGTTGGAATAGGTGCAACTGGGGTTTTAACGACGTATTGACTGCTGAACAACTGTTCTGGCCTTGAAAAATGAATTTTATATTTGTGGAATGTCAAATTTCTCAATTATTATAGAAATTTATTGGATTTTTAAAATAATAATAAAATATATATTTTTTAAAGCTTGTTTATCATATTTCAGTTTCTACCTTAACCCCATGTGTATGTCCCAAACTTTATTTGGTTCTCTGTATAAATTTTTTTTTAAAGTGAATTGAATCAGTGTTTTTTATTTCCTGAAATAAAAACAGAAAATGCTGGAAATACTCAGCAGGTCAGGCAGCATCTGTAAAGAGAGAAACAGAGTTAACGTTTCAGGTCAAAAGGTCATCGACCTGAAACGTTGACTCTGTTTCTCTCTCTACAGATGCTGCCTGACCTGCAGAGTATTTCCAGCATTTTCTGTTTTTATTTCAGATTTCCAGCATCCGCAGTATTTTGCTTTTTATTTCCTGGTTTGCTGCCTATGAGAATTCTTCCATGTGATTGGCTGCTTAGACAGCTTGATGACATCACTGCTGCATCGCGCTGGGGCTATTCTTTTGACAGCGCTTTAAATCAATTTAGCGTTGAGAAACCTGACGTTTTCACCACAGAGATCGAGATCGCTGTTGCTTCACCACTGACCGCAAATTCCAGGCCATCATTCTCTTTGGAGTGTTCACCATCTAGATAGACTTCAAGAAGTCATGATTTCATTGGATTACCTTGAAAGAGGACTAGATTTGTCAATTCCTCTTTGTGATAAGTAGAATTTTCCAAAAACAAAAATATTCACTGAAACCTCTCTGATTCGTTCATCTTTTATCTTGCTACTGTTTATTTAGAAGATTCAGTCTATGGGATAAGTGGCCATAACGAGCAAGTTGATCGTAATATTAATCTTAAACACATTCTCACTGACTGTTAATAAAGATCCAGACAATTTGGATGAAAAGACTTGAAAAGCCAAATCTGTACCAGTTATATCTAAATTTTAGCTGTGTGCCTCAACTGATGGAGGTGGAGGAACCTAGGAACAGGAGTAGGCCATCAGCCCTTTGAGCCTGCTGTGCCATTCAATTAGACCATGGCTGATCTGTACCTCAACTTCATTTACCCACCTTATAGAAGCTTACAGCACAGGAGGCCATTCGGCCCATAGTGAAAGAGCTATCCAATTAGTCCCACACCCTTGCTCTTTTCTCATACCCCTGCAATTTTGTTTCCATCTCAAGTACATATCCATATCTCTCGATACCCTTCCCTATGCAAAAATATATCAATGTCAGTCTTGAAAGCCCCAATTGACCCAGCATCCACAGCCTTTTGGGAGAGAGAATTCTAGATATCTACTACCCTTTGTGTGAAAAAGCGTTTCCTGATCTCCCTCCTAAATGGTCTAGCTCTAATTTTAAGATTATGTCCCCTCATTCTTGATTCCTCCACCACAGGAAATAGTTTCTCTGTATCTACCCTGTATCGAATCCTTTTAGCATTTTAAACACCTCCATCAGATCGCCCCGCAATCTTCTGGACTCAAGGCAATACAAGCCAAGTTTATGCAACCTGTCCTCATAACTTAACCCTTTAAGCCCCAGTATCTGGTGAATCTGCGCTGCAACCTCTCCAAGGCCAATATATCCCTCCTGAGGTGCGGTGCCCAAAACTGAATGCAGTACTCCAGATGGGCTATGACTAAGATTCTATACAACTGAAGCATAACTTCCTCCCCTTTATCTTCCAGTCCCCTTGAGATAAAGGTCAACATTCCATTAGCCTTTTTGATTACTTTTTGTACCTGTTTTTAATGATTTGTGAACTTGGACTCCCAAATCTCAATGCTCATCCACAGTTCCTAGTTTCTCACCATTTAGAAAATAAACATAGAAGGAGGAATGGTGGGGGAAGTAAAGGGTTAAAAACAGTGTTGGAAAATTATCATGTGTGGTACGATAGATTCATTAACGAGTTCTTTAAGGGATACAAAGCATTCTATCTGAAGAAATGAAAGCAGTCTGCTTCTCATACTCTCCCTTTTCTAGATTCAGGCACATTTTATTCAGCAAATGTTGTCAAGTGTGCAGAGGTAGAGCAGTGAGGTTCATCGTCAGTAATGTGAAATTAACCCTTCCTAAATCAATAGAGGGATAGGAAGCGAGACAGCTGATGTGAAAAGACCAAGATCTAGGCATCTTGGAGGCAATTTTAACTTTTGCCGATAGTGTAAAATGAGAGATTTTGGATCTGCTGAGGGAGCGCCGAACTGTCAGAGGTGCTATTTTTTTGGATGGGATGTTAAACTGAGGCTCAGTCTGCCCTCTCAGATGGACATAAAAGATAGACCGGCACTATTCGAAGAAGAGCAGGAAATTTCTCTCGGTGTCCTGGCCAATATTCCTCTCTCAGCCAACACCATCCAAAACAGATTATCTGCTCATTTATCTCATTGCAGTTTGTGGGAGCTTGCTGTGCAAAATTTGACGGCCGCATTTGCCTACACATCAACAGTGAAACACCTGAACACCTGAAAAGTACTTCATTGCCCTGAAGCACTTTGGGACATCCTGAGGATGTGAAAGGCACTATATAAATATAACTTACTTATTTAATTTCTTTGTTTATCTGTGAAAACACAGCAAAATTGCGTAAGCGGATCTTCTGCCAAGGTTACGATAGACAATCAAAAGAACCCCCGGGGAAATTCGGCCCCTTATTGTTCTCGATATTGGATTTATCAAAATGAACATATGTAATACTAGCTGAGTTATAGCACCCACCATACAATCACTGGGGCAGGTCTGACTGTAAAAGCACTGATCTAGAGCCCCTGGGACAGAATTTCTAGTGGTCCCGCTCCACTGGCTGGAGGGCTTACGGGGCGAGGCCTCTACTAACCACTTGTTTGCACCCCCGACTCTGCATCGGGGCCATTTGCATATTTGGAGCGGGTTTCCTTAACATTTATGGTGCATTTGATGTGCTCAGCTCAGGTGTGGTGGGGAAGAAAATTGCTGCAACACCTTAGCACAGCAGAGGACCGAAGGAATAAGAAGGTGCTATTAGGAGGGGGGTCATCAAAAACCTTGGTCAATGAGGTAGGTTTTAAGGAAGGGCTTAACGGAACAAATAAACGGGCAACACGGTGGCATAGTGGTTAGCACTGTTACCTCACAGCGCCAGGGACCCGGGTTCGAATCCGGCCTCGGATGACTGTCTGTGTGGAGTTTGCACATTCTCCCCGTGTCTGCGTGGGTTTCCTCCGGGTGCTCCGGTTTCCTCCCACAGTCCAAAGATGTGCGGGTTAGGTTGATTTGGCTATGATAAATTGACCCTTAGTGTTAGGGGGATTAAATACGTGGGGTTACGGGGATAGGGTGGGATATGTGTCGGTGCAGGCTCGATGGGCCGAAATGGCCTCTATCTGCACTGTGGGGATTCTGTGAAAAGGTGGAGAGATGGAGAGGGTCAGGGAGGGAATGCCAGAGCAGGGGACGGTCTGACAGCACAGAGGCAGTGGAGGGGGTCACGAGGTAGAGCTGGGTGTTGTCAGCGTACATGTTGGAAGCGGACCCCCATGCCTGCGGATGATGTTGCAAAGGGGCAGCGTGTAGATGAGGAAGGGATCCTTGGGGGACTCCCGAGGTGAAGATGCAGGGGTGGGAGGACAAGCCATCCATAGAGATGCTGTAGCTACAATCAGTTGCAGTAGGGAAAATAGCAATTTTAAACTTAACGTCCCCCAGTATGATATACTTCCCTCTTTTGTATGACATTATATCCCCCCTCCCGTCTACATGTGGACAGGCGTTTTAAGTGCCCACCCTCACTTCAAAAGGAAATTTTGATGGATGGATAAGGGCCGAGGACCTGGTGTTATCAGGTCCTACTCTGAAATTTTTCCCCCCCATCCACCCATACCTCAGCACTTTCCTGCAGAGGAAATTCAGGGCATTAGATTCATATAGTATTATTATTAGTTGATTTTACAACAGTCTTAGATGGTCCCGGTCTTGATCTGTACAGAATCATAGATCATAGAATCATAGAAAGTTACAGCACGGAAGGAGACCATTTCGGCCCATCGTGTCCGCGCCGGCCAACAAAGAGCTATCCAGCCTAATCCCACTTCCCAGCTCTTGGTCCGTAGCCCTGCAGGTTAGAGCATCCCAAGTGCACATCCAAGTACTTTTTAAATGTGGTTAGGGTTCCTGCCTCTACCATCCTTTCAAGCAGTGAGTTCCAGACCCCCACAACCCTCTGGGTGAAGAAATTTCCCCTCAAATCCCCTCTAAACCTTCCACCAATTACTTTAACTCTGTGCCCCCTGGTTTTGACACCTCTGCTAAGGGAAATAGGTCCTTTCTATCCACTTTATCCATGCCCCTCATAATTTTATACACCTCAATAAGATCTCCCCTCAGCCTCCTCTGTTCCAAGGAAAACAGACCCAGCCTATCCAGTCTTTCCTCATAGCTATGATTCTCTACTCCCGGCAACATCCTTGTAAATCTCCTCTGTATCCTCTCTAGTGCAATCACATCTTTCCTGTAATGTGGTGACCAGAACTGCACGCAGTACTCTAGCTGTGGCCTAACTAGTGTTTTATACAATTGAAGCATAACCCCACTGCTCTTGTATTCTATGCCACGGCTAATAAAGGCAAGCATTCCGTATGCCTTCTTAACCACCTTATCTACCTGGCCTGCTATCTTCAGGGATCTGTGGACATGCACTCCAAGGTCCCTTTGTTCCTCTACACTACTCAGTGTCCTACCATTTAATGTGTATTCCCTTCCCTTGTTAGCCCTCCCCAAATGCATTACCTCACACTTCTCTGGATTGAGTGCCATTTGCCACTGTTCTGCCCACCTGACCAATTTATTGATATCTTCCTGCAGTCTACAGCTTCCTTCTTCAGTATCAACCACACAGCCGATTTTAGTATCATCTGCAAGCTTCTTAATCATACCCCCTATATTCAAGTCTAGATCATTGATATATACCACAAAAAGCAAGGGACCTAGTACTGAGCCCTGCGGAATCCCACTGGAAACAGCCTTCCAGTCACAAAAACACCCATCAACCATTACCCTCTGCTTCCTGTCTCCGAGCCAGTTTTGAATCCAACTTGACACTTTGCCCTGGATCCCATGGGCTTTTAACTTTGTGACCAGTCTGCCATGTGGAACCTTATCAAAAGCCTTGCTAAAGTCCATATACACATCATCAAACGTACTACCCTCATCTACCCTCCTTGTTACCTCCTCAAAAATTCAATCAAATTTGTCAGACACGACCTTCCCTTAACAAATCCGTGCTGACTATCCTTGATTAATCCATGTCTTTCTAAATGAAGATTTATCCTGTCCTTCAGAATTCTTTCCAATAATTTTCCCACCACCGAGGTTAGGCTGACTTGCCTATAATTACTCGGTCTATCCTTTTCTCCCTTTTTAAACAAGGGTACCACATTAGCAGTCCTCCAGTCCTCCGGCACCACACCTGAAGCCAGAGAGGATTGAAAAATGATGGTCAGGGCCTCTGCTATTTCCTCTTTTGCTTCGCTTAACAGCCTGGGATATATTTCATCCGGGCCTGGGGATTTATCCACTTTTAAAGCTGCTAAACCCCTTAATACTTCCTCTCTCACTATGTTTATTTCATCTAATATTTCACACTCCTCCCCCCAATAGCAATGTCTGCTTCGCCCCTCTCCTTTGTGAAAACAGACGCAAAGTATTCATTAAGAACCCTACCGACGTCTCCCGCCTCCACACACAGATTACCCTCATGATCTCTAATAGGCCCTACCCTTTCTTTAGTTATCCTCTTAGTCTTAATATATTTATAAAACATCTTTGGATTTTCCTTGATTTTACTTGCCAAGAATTTTTCATGCTCTCTCTTTGCTTTCCTAATATCCTTTTTAATTGTATCCCTGCACTTTCTGTACTCGTCTAAAGATTCTGGAGTATTTAGCCCTCGGTATCTGTCATACACCTCCCTTTTTTTCTTTATCCTACCCTGTATGTGTCTAGACATCCAGGAGGCTCTAGATTTGTTAATCCCACCTTTTTTCTTTAAGGGCACATATTTGGTCTGAACCCTCCGGATCTCCTCCTTGAATGCCTCCCACTGCTCTGACACTGATTTACCTTCAAGTAGCTGTTTCCAGTCCACTATGGCTAAATCCCCTCTGAGCTTAGCAAAATTTGCTTTTCCCCAATTTAGAATTTTTATTCCTGGTCTATCCTTGTCCTTTTCCATAACTACCTTAAATCTAACAGAATTATGGTCACTAGCACCAAAATGCTCCCCCACTGATGCGCCTTCTACCTGCCCAGCTTCATTCTCTAAAACTAAGTCCAGGTGAGCAAGCACTGGAAATGGAAGGGCCTGGAAAGTATGGAGATTAACCTCAACATGGCCATCACGATACCGGCAACGGCCCTTCTTAATATTCCAGAGCAACGCCGTAACTGAAGAAGAAACTATGGAGTAGAATTTCCGCGGGGGTGCCCCAGTCTCCCGCTGTCACCTTGGCGTAAGATCAGCAGAAACCCTGAAGAAATTGTGTAAACACTTATTTCTCCAGGGTTTCTGCCGATCTGAAGTTACGGCAAGAGATTGGAAGAACACCATAGAAATTCCAGACGTAAAAGTATGGCCTCCTACCAGGTCCTCAAAACGATGAAACTCCTTCCCTCCCTCAATCTTCCTCAGACAATCCGTAGATATTTGAAAACCAAGTTTATCGCCCTCGAATCACTACTTCTTGAACTGTCCGATCTTTCCGACTCTCTGAAACACGAGGGGACCCTGCATTATGACCCTCGGCCATTCACTTTGGTTTCTTGACGATAATAAGAAATCTAAAGGCAGAATTAATCGGAACGCTTATCTCTAGTAGTGGGAGTTAACAATAAAGGCGGGTTTCCAATGCCTCACTGTCAACTTGTTCCCGTTTGAAATTGTTTTTTGGTCACCATGCAAGATGATTTTCTCCCCTTCATCTAAATGTAGTTTGTTGGATTCATAATTTAGGCAATCCTGAGCTAATTAGTACTGCTTCAAATGAATTTGGAATGAAAACAATCCATCATTTTTTTTTTCGACGTGCACCAATATTCTACCCAGCTCAGCAGGCCCAAACTGTTGTCAGATATTTTCACTTTTCATCTTCTGGGCTTGTTCTGAAAGTAAAAGAAGTCTGTTCAGGGCCAGTGAGAGTTCACCGTTCTTCTGCATTGCCTTCATGTGCTCGAGACAGCAAAGAGATGACATGTGCAGCTGGCACAGTATAGCAAGGCAGCACAGGCCAATGTTGCTATAGCGATTTACATAAAAGTAATGAAAAAAAGCCCAAAAGAAACTGGAGCTGTTAGAAAATAAGCATCTGTAGTTAGGGACTGTTTCTAAAGCACTCCATCCTACCCAAAGTGTAAAATATTTTGTTTTTCTTATAGGTGACAATGATTCATGTGCTTCTCGTGTTCCTTTGTGAAAATATGAGCTATCAAAATGAAAATCTACAGAAGATAATGCCCAAAGTGAGACATAGCCATTAAAAAACTTCAATTCTGGTGCAAAACAAAGGCGTGAATTTGAACATTTTTTTTTAATCGTTCCTAGGATGTGGGCATCTCTGGCAAGGCCAACATTTATTGCCCATCTCTAGTTGCCCTTGAGAAGGTGGTGGTGACTGCCTTCTTGAACCGCTGCAGTCCGTGTGGTGAAGGTACTCCCACAGTGCTCTTAGGTAGGGAGTTCCAGGATTTTGACCCAGCGACGATGAAGGATCGGCGATATATTTCTAAGTCAGGATGGTGTGTAACTTGGAGGGGAACTTGGAGGTGGTGGTGTTCCCATGCGCCTGCTGCCCTTGTCCTTCTAGGTGGAAGAGGTCGCGAGTTAAGGAGGTGCTGCCGAAGAAGCCTTGGCGAGTTGCTACAGTGCATCTTGTAGATGGTACACACTGCAACCACGGTGTGCTTGTGGTGAAGGGAGTGAATGTTTAAGGTGGTGGATGGGGTGCCAATCAAGTGGGCTCCTTTGTCCTGGATGATGTCAAGCTTCTTGAGTGTTGTTGGAGCTGCACTCATCCAGGCAAGTGGAAAGTATTCCATCACACTCCTGACTTGTGCCTTGTAGATGGTGGAAAGGCTTTGGGGAGTCAGGAGATGAGACACTCGCCGCAGAATACCCAGCCTCTGACTTGCGCTTGTTGCCACAGTATTTATGTGGCTGGTCCAGTTAAGTTTCTGGTCAATGGTGACCCCCCCAGGATGTTGATGGTGGGGGTTTCGGCGATGGTAATGCCGTTGAATGTCAAGCGGTGGTGGTTAGATGCTTGCTTGTTGGAGATAGTCATTGCCTGGCACTTCTTTAGCGCCAATGTTACCTGCCACTCATCAGCCCAAACCTGAGCATCATCCAGGTCTTGCTGTATGCGGACATGGACTGCTTCATTATCTGTGGAGTTGTGAATGGAACTGAACACTGTACAATCATCAGTGGACATCGCCACTTCTGACCTTATGATGGAGGGAAGGTCATTGATGAAGCAGCTGAAGATGGTTGGGCCTAGGACACTGCCCTGAGGAACTCCTGCAGCGATGTTCTGGGGCTGAGATGATTGACCTCCAACAACCACAGCCATCTTCCTTTGTGATAGGTATGACTCCAATCAGTGGAGAGTTTTCCCCCTGATTCCCATTGACTTCAATTTTACGAGGGCTCCTTGATGCCACAATCAGTCAAATGCTGCCTTGATGTCAAGGGCAGTCACTCTCACCTCACCTCTGGAATTCCGCTCTTTTGTCCATGTTTGGACCAAGGCTGTAATGAGGTCTGGAGCCGAGTGGTCCTGGTGGAACCCAAACTGAGCATCGGTGAGCAGGTTATTGAGTAAGACCCGCTTGATAGCACTATCAATGATGCCATCCATCACTTTGCTGATGATTGAGAGTAGACTGATGGGGCGGTAATTGGCCGGATTGGATTTGTCCTGCTTTTTGTGGACAGGACATACCTGGGCAGTTTTCCACATTATCGGATAGATGCCAGTGTTGTAGCTGTACTGGAGCAGCTTGGCTAGAGGCACGGCTTGTTCTGGAGCACAAGTCTTCAGCACGACAGCTGGGATGTTGTCGGGGCCCATAGCCGTTGCCAGTATCCAATGCGCGCAGTCATTTCTTGAAATCACGTGGAGTGAATCGAATTGGCTGAAGACTGGCTTCTTTGATGGTGGGACCTTAGGAGGAGGCCGATATGGATCATCCACTCGGCACTTCTCGCTGAAGATGGTTGCAAACACTTCAGCCTTGTCTATTGCACTCATGTGCTGGACTCCACCATCATTGAGGATGGGGATATTCATAGTGCCTCCTCCTCCCGTTAATTGTTTAATTGTCCACCACCATTCACAACTGGATATGGCAGGACTGCAGAGCTTTGATCTGATCTGCTGGTTGTGGAATCGCTTAGCTCTGTCTATAGCATGCTGCTTCTGCTGTTTAGCATGCATGTAGTCCTGTGTTGCAGCATCCCCAGGTTGGCACCTCATTTTTAGGTACGCCTGGTGCTGCTCCTGGCATGCTCTTCTACACTCCTCATTGAACCAGGGTTGCTTCCCTGGCTTGATGGTAATGGTAGAGCGAGGGTTATGCCGGACCATGAGGTGGAATACAATTCTGCTGCTGCTGATGGCTCACCGTGCCACATGGGTGCCCAGTTTTGAGCTGCTAGATCTGTTCTGAATCTATCCCATTTAGCACGGTGGTAGTGCCACACAACACAATGGAGGGTGTCCTCACTGTGAAGACAGGACTTAGTCTCCACAATGACTGTGCGGTGGTCACTGCTATCAATACTGTCATGGACAGATGCATCTGCGACAGGTAGATTGGTGAGGACGAGGTCAAGTAGGTTTTCCCTTGTGTTGGTTCTCTCACCACCTGTCGCAAGCCCAGACTGGCAGTTATGTCCTTCAGGACTCGGCCAGCTCGGTCAGTAGCATTGCTACCGAACCATTCTTGGTGATGGACATTGAAGTCCCCCACCCAGAGTAAATTCTGTGCCTTTGCTATCCACGGTGCTTCTTCCAAGTGGTGTTCAACATGGCGGAGTACTGATTCATCAGCTGAGGGAGGGCGGTACGTGGCAATCAGCAGGAGGTTTCCTTGCCCATGTTTGACCTGAAGCCATGAGACTTCATGGGGTCCGGAGTCAATGTTGAGGACTCCCACAGCCACTCCTTCCCATCTGTATACCACTGTGCCAGCACCTCTGGTGGGTCTGCCCTGCTGGTGTGACAGGACATACCCAGGGATGGTGATTGAGGAGTTTGGGACATTGGCTGAAAGGTGTGATTCTGTGAGTGTGACTATGTCAGGCTGTTGCTTGACTAGTTTGTGGGACAACTCTCCCAATTTTGGCACAAGTCCCCAGATATTAATGAGGAGGACTTTGCAGGATCAACTGAGCTGGGTGTGTCGTTGTTGTGTCTGAAGCCAGTGCCTAGGTCGGTGCTGACTGGTCCGTCTGGTTTTATTCCAATTATTGTTTCTTGTAGTGGTTTATTACAATTGATTGGGTTGCTAGGCCATTTCAGAGGGCAGCTCAGAATCAACCACATTGCTGCGGGTCTGGAGTTACATATATGGCAGACCAGGTGAGGACAACAGATTTCCTTCCCTCAAGGACATTAGTGAACCAGATGGGTTTTTACAACAATCCAGTAGTTTCATGGTCACACATTACTGATACTAGCTTTTTTTTTTCCAGATTTATTTAATTAATTGAAGTTAAACTCCCCAGCTGCCGTGGTGAGATTTGAACTCACGTCTCTGGATCATTAGTCCAGGCCTCTGGATTACCGGTCCAGTAGGATAACCACTTTGTTACCATTCCCGATAAGCAAGAACCACCTTCTTCTGGGCTCCCATTGTGATGTAATAACATAGGTATATAAGAAATAGGAGCAGGAGTCGGCCATTTGGTCCTTCGAGCCTGCTCCGCCATTCAATAAGATCATGGCTGATCTTCTACCTCAACTCCACTTTCCTGCACTATCCCCATATCCCTTGATGCCCTTAATATCCAAAAATCTATCGATCTCTGTCTTGAATATACTCAATGACTGAGCCTCCACAGCCCTCTGGGGTAGAGAATTCCAAAGATTCACTACCATCTGAGTGAAGAAATATCTCCTCATCTCAGTCCTAAATGGCCAACCCCTTATTCTGAGACTGTGACCCCTGGTTCTAGACTCCCCAGCCAGGGGAAACATCCTCTCTGCATCTACCCTGTGAAGCCCTATAAGAATTTTGTATGTTTCAATGAGAGCACCTTTCATTCTTCTAAATATAGGCCTAGTCTACTCAATCTCTCCTCGAATTCAATCCCCCCACCCCAGGAATCAGTCTAGTGAACCTTCGTTGCACTCTCTCTATGGCAAGTATATTGTTCCTTAGGTAAGGAGACCAAAACTGTACACAATACTCCAGGTGTGGCCTCACCAGGGCCCTATATAATTGCAGTAAGACATCTTGGGCTAAAAATTGAGTCGCGCCCCATTTGGGGCGCTAACTTCGGCAGGGCGCTACTTTTAGCACCCCGGAAAAATTAGTGCCCCCACGCCAGAAATTGAGTGGTTGCGCCCCAAGAGGGAAGCGGGGCGCTACTGGAAGCGCCCCGCATCCCTCTTAGGGCGCTGCGAGTCAATATCACGGCGCTACGGCATGTTGCACCGTGGTATTGCAGGCCTTCCTCTCCTTGTTAAAGGGGAGGGGCCTTGCGCAGCACGACCCGGGGCTCAGCTGGGCCCCCGGGGATCGGGAGTGCCGGCAAAAGAGCCCGGCACTCAAGTGAAGTGCAGGGCTCTTGGAGCGCAGCCGGCACTCCGTGGGGAGGGCCGTTCAGGAGGCCGGGGACGGGAGCGCAGGCAGGCGCTGGCAGGCGGCCAGCAACAAAAATGGCCGCCCCACACCTCGCCTTTAAATAACGCCTCCCCGGCTGCAGGTATGCCCCCCTGACCCCATTGGACATAGCGTCCGGTGGTAAGTCAGGGGGCGCTCCCGAAGATCGCGGCCAGGGCGCTGCGCACGGCAATGACGTCATCGCCAACAGCACAGCGCTGCGGGGCGCTACCGGTTAGCGCCGCCACTAACCTCCCGCTGAATTTCGCGGGAGGCGTGGGCAGCACCGCGCCCGGGTGCTAGTTGCTTTTCGCCCCGTTAGCGCCCTCTTAGGGCTCTAATGGGAGGCGCAAAGCAACCCAATTTTTCCCCCCTTTACTCTTATACTCAAATCCTCTTGTAATAAAGGCCAACATACCATTTGCTTTTCTAATTGCTTTTCTAATTGCTTGCTGTACCTGCATGTTAACTTTCAGTGATTCGTGTACAAGGACGCCCAGGTCCCTCTGAACACCAACATTTCGCAATCTCTCACCATTTAAAAAATACTCTCCTTTTCTATTTTTCCTACCTAAGTGGATAACTTCACATTTCTCCACATTATCTTCCAATTGCCATGTTCTTGCCCACTCGCTTAGCCTGTCTATATCCCCTTGAAGCCTCTTTGCATCCTCCTCACAACTTACATTCCCACCCATCTTTGTATCATCAGCAAAATTGGATATATTACATTTGGTCCCCTCATCTAAATCACTGATATAGATTGTGAATAGCTGAGGCCCAAGCACTGATCCTTGCGGTACCACACTAGTTGTAGCCTGCTAACCCGAAAATGACATGTTTATTCCTACTCTCTGTTTTCTGTCCTCAATCCATGCTACTATATTACCCCCAACCCATGAGCCCTAATTTTGTTTAATAACCTTTGTGTGGCACCTTATCGAATGCCTTCTGAAAATCCAGATACACATCCACTGGTTCCCCCTTATCTATTCTGCTAGTTACAACCTCAAAAAACTCTTAACAGATTTGTCAAACATGATTTCCCTTTCATAAATCCGTATGGACTCTGCCCAATCCTATTATTTTCTAAGTGCCCTATTACCGCGTCCTTAATAATAGATTCTAGCATTTTCCCTACGACTGATGTCAGGCTAACTGGTCTGCAGTTCCCCGTATTCTCTCTCCCTCTGTTCTTAAATAGCGGGGTTACATTTGCTACATTCCAATCCGCAGGAACCATTCTAGAATCTATGGAATTGTGGAAGATGACAACCAATGCATCCACTATCTCTGTAGCCACCTCTTTCAAAACCCTAGGATGTAGGCCATCAGGTCCAGGGGATTTATTGGCTTTCAGTCCTATTAATTTCACCAGTACTATTTTTTAACTAATACTAATTTCTTGCAGTTCCTCATTCTTGCTAGTCCCTTGGTTCTCCAGTATTTCCAGGAGGTTTTTTGCATCTTCTTCCATGAAGACAGACACAAAGGGCTGGATTTTACCCGCCGAGATGAGTTGGGGGCGGGACTGCTGCCTTACGGGTTGTAGTCCCGCCCCCAGCGACATCCGATGCACAGACGCTATTTTCCGCTGATAGGCCTTGTTAAGCCCGCCCTGCGGGCTTGCTGGCCAATTAAGGGAAAGCCGGTATCAGATGACGTCAGTTGATGACGCTTCATCTGCCGGTTTTCTTAAAGGGACATGAACCATTTATTTTTGACAGATGATTTGACAGTGTTTGACAGCATTGAGGTGCTGTCAAACACTGACAATCACTGTACAAAGATGAGCCCTTGCACTTAGACTCTCCAATGACTCTCTCCTTGGGATAAAACAGATGGCAGCTGCAAGTGAGGGTACAGAAACGATCTGTCACTTCTCCCAATGAGATGAGGCCACACAAACACTTCAAAGCTTATCACCTACAGAAAAATCTAAACACATTAAAAATGACTTACCCAACATTTCCTTACCTCTGATACTCACCAGTGTCCCATTGCATCCTTCACACCACTTCTGCAGCTGTCATCTCTACACAAACATTACAACAGACCCACAGCACGCCTTACTTACCCTGGCGGATAAGTGGCTATAATCCTCTTCCCGCCGCTAGGAGTTGGGTCCCTGCGCAAATCGGGGACCCGACTCCCGGGAAGATTGGTTGGAGGCAGGTTGGGAGCGGGTTCGGGACCCGCTCCCATTCTTTTTGATTTTCCCAGCAGTCCCGCCTCCAAACCCACCTCCTCAGGGCTGGTAAAATCCAGCCAAAAGTATTTGCTTAATTTCTCTGCCATTTCCTTATTCCCCATTATAATTTCTCCTGTCTCAGCCTGTAAGGGACACACATTTACTTGCACTAATCTTTTCCTTTTTACATACCTATAGAACCTTTTATAGTCTGTTTTTACATCTCTCGCTAGTTTAGTCTCTTTCTCTTTTCCCTTTCTTTATCAATTTCTTGGTCCTCCTTTGCTGAATTCTAAAATCCTCCCAATCCTCAGGATTACTACTCTTTTTGGCAACATCATAAGCCTTTTCCTTTGATCTAATACTATCTTTAACTTCTCTTGTGAGCCACGGTTGTACCACTTTTCCTGTGGGGTTTTTATGCCTTAAAGGAATGTATATTTGTTGTAAATTATGTATTAATTCTTTAAATCGTAACCATTGCTCTCTACTGTCATACATTTTAATGTAGTTTCCCAATCTACCTTAGCCAACTCGCCCCTCATACCTAAGTAGTTTGCTTTGTTTAGATTTAAGACCCTAGTTTCAGATTTAACAAAATCACTTTCAAACTCAATATAAAATTCTATCATATTATGGTCACTCTTCCCTAAAGGCCCCTTTACTACAAGGTTATTAATTAACCCTTTCTCGTTGCACAATACACGATCTAAAATAGCCTATTCCCTAGTTGGTTCCTCAACATACTGATCAAGAAAACTATCTTGCATACATCCATGAATTTATCTTCCACACTATTACTGCAAATTTGGTTTGCCCAGTCTATATGTAGATTAAAGTCCACCATGATTACTCTATTACCCTTGTGACATGCGGCTCTAATTTCCTGATTTATACTCTGCCCTACATTACAACTACTGTTTGGAGGCCTATAAACAACTCCCACCAATGTTTTCTGCCCCTTGTTGTTTCTTAGCTCCACCCAAACTGATTCTACTTCTTGATTTTCGGAGCTATGATCCTTTCTCTCCACTGTATTTATCCCATCCTTTATTATCAGGGCTACCCCGCCTACTTTTCCATTTTGCCTATCTCTTCTAAAAGTTAAGTATCCTGGAATATTTAGTTCCCAACCTTGGCCACATTGCAACCACGGGGGGAATTTTCCCAGCCCTGGGGAGGCAGGTATGGAGGCGGGACTGCCGGGAAAATGGCAGAAACTGGGAGCAGGTACTGACCCTGCTCCCTACCCACCTTTGTGCCATCTTCTCAGGAGGCGGGTCCCCGAATCACGCAGGGACCCATCCCCTCGAGGCGGGAAGGGGATTAGAGCCAATTAACTGCCTGTTAACAGGTAGTTAAAGGCAGTTTTGAGGCTTTTCCCCATTTTACAGCTGCAATTGCGGGCTTCCCGACAGCTGCGCACCTCGCCAGGGTCTGCGAGGCGAGCAGTGGGTCTGCGGGGGTGAGAGGGGTCAAAATGTTAGCTGTAGAGGTGAGTGATGGGTGCAAGTGTGGACAGATAAGTATGAGAGGTGAGTGTAAAGTGTTGGAAAAAGTTTCCTTACCTTTGCTTCTTTCTGCAAGCTTCAATCTTTGAGGATCCGGAGGTGCCTCATCTCAACGGCAGAGATGACAGAATGGCTGCTGCATTCTCAGATGCAGCAGCCATCTGCTTTCTGCTGAGGAGAGAGGTCTTGTTGAGCCTGTGTGCAAGGGCTCACCTTAGAACAGAGATCGGCAGTGTTTGACAGCTTCTCAAAGCTGTCAAATGCTGACAATTCATCTGTCAAAATTTTTTCGACAGATGTAGCATCATACGCTGACGTCATCTGTCACCGGCTTTCCCCTAATTGGCCGGTAAGCTCGCAAGGCAGGCTTAACAAGGCCAATCAAGGGAAAATAGCGTGGGTTGGTCAGACGTCACTGGGGGCGGGAGTGAAACCTGGAAACCAGAAGTCCCGCCTCCAACACGTCTCCATTGAGAAAATCCAGCCCCACGTCTCCGTAATGGCTATTAGATCAAACCTATTCATTTCTATCTGCGCTATTAATTCATCTATTGTGTTGTGAATGCTTTGCACATTCAGATATAATGCCTTTAGCTTTGACATTTCTATTTTTCCCTGATGTCACCTTAGTCACTGATGCCTTATTACCTTTGTTACCCTCTCTGTCTCTTCCTGACCCATTCTGCTTATTTTTACCCAAAGCTCTACTCTGCTCTAGAGCCTTGACATTCCTCTTGCTGCTTTTAAATTTACTGTTTCCTGAATCCTCCCCCACCCCCCCCCTTCATTAGTCTAAAGCCCTGTCTACTGCTCTACTTATTCGGTTCGCCAAGACACTGGTCCCAGCCCGGTTTAAGTGGAGCCCTTCCTAACAGAACAGCTCCCTCTTTCCCCAGTACTAGTG
Source organism: Squalus acanthias (assembly GCA_030390025.1). Lineage (NCBI taxonomy): Eukaryota > Metazoa > Chordata > Chondrichthyes > Squaliformes > Squalidae > Squalus > Squalus acanthias. The sequence goes on along the minus strand of CM059444.1, from coordinate 55,043,674 downwards.
CCAGTGCCCCATGAACTGAAACCCCTTCCTCCCACACCACTCTTTGAGCCATGCATTTAATTCTTTAATCTGTTTGTCCCTATGCCAATTTGCGCGTGGCTCAGGTAACAGTCCAGAGATTATTACCTTTGAGGTTCTGCTTTTTAATTTGGATCCTAGCTCCTCAAACTCCCATGAGCAGAGCCTCATTCCCAGTTCTACCTATGCCGTTGGTTCCCACGTGGACCACAAACAACTGGATCCTCCCCCTCCCACTCCAAGTTCTCCTCCAGCCGCGAGGCGATGTCTTTAACCCTGGCACCGGGGCAGGCAACACAACCTTCGGAACTCTCGGTCGCGACTGCTGAGAACAGTATCTGTCCCCCTGACTATACTGTCCCCTACCACAACTACATCCCTTTCACTCCCCAGAGTGAAAATCTTTCACAGTGTCTTTTTGATGAAATAGTGCTGGCACCATCAACTGGTGAAAGATAAAGGCTGCATGGCTTTTGCAGGGGGAATTGTGCATTCACCTGCATTATTCTGTTGTTGAGGTTCAACACCACCTGTACATAAGAACATAAGAACATAAGAAATAGGAGCAGGAGTAGACCAATTGGCCCCTCGAGCCTGCTCCGCCATTCAATGAGATCATGGCTGATCTGATCCAACCTCAACTCTAAAGAACACAAGAAGTAGGAGCAGGACCAGGCCACTCGGCCCCTGGGCCCACTCCGCCACCCACAGGGCCTTGACCGATCCGAACTCAAACTCATGTCCAATTTCCAGCCCACTCCCCGTAACCCCTGATTCCCTTTACTTCTAGGAAACGGTCTATTTCTGTTTTAAATTTATTTAATGAAGTAGCTTCCACAGCTTCCTGGGGTAGCAAATTCCACAGACCCACTACCCTCTGAGTGAAAAAGTTTCTCCTCATCTCAGTTTTGAAAGAGGAGCCCCTTATTCTAAGATTATGTCCCCTAGTTCTAGTTTCACCCATCATTGGGAACATCCTCACCGCGTCCACCCGATCAAGCCCCTTCACAATCTTATATGTTTCAATAAGATCGCCTCTCATTCTTCTGAACTCCAATGAGTAGAGTCCCAATCTACTCAACCTCTCCTCGTATGTCCACCCCCTCATCCCCGGAATTAACCGAGTGAACCTTCTTTGTACTGCCTCGAGAGCAAGTATGTCTTTTCTTAAGTATGGACACCAAAACTGTATGCAGTACTCCAGGTGCGGTCTCACCAATACCCTATACAACTGCAGCAATATCTCCCTGTTTTTATATTCTATCCCCCTAGCAATAAAAGCCAACATTCCATTGGCTTTCTTGATCACCTGCTGCACCTGCATACTAACTTTTTGATTTTCTTGCACCAAGACCCCCAGATCCCTTTGTACTGCAGTACTTTCCAGTTTCTCGCCATTAAGATAATAACTTGCTCTCTGATTTTTCCTGCCAAAGTGCATAACCTCACATTTTCCAATATTGTATTGCATCTGCCAAATCTCTGCCCACTCACCCAGCCTGTCTATATCCCCTTGTAGGTTTTTTATGTCCTCCTCACTCTCTACTTTCCCTCCCATCTTTGTATCATCTGCAAACTTTGATATGTTACACTCGGTCCCCTCCTCCAAATCGTTAATATAGATTGTAAAGAGTTGGGGACCCAGCACCGACCCCTGCGGAACACCACTGGCTACTGGTTGCCAGTCCGAGAATGAACCATTTATCCCAACTCTCTGCTTCCTGTTAAATAACCAATCCTCCACCCATGCCAGAATATTACCCCCAATCCAGTGATTTTTTATCTTGAGTAATAATCTTTTATGTGGCACCTTGTCGAATGCCTTCTGGAAGTCTAAATACACTACATCCACTGGTTCCCCTTTATCCACCCTGTACGTTATGTCCTCAAAGAACTCGAGCAAATTTGTCAGACATGACTTTCCCTTCATAAAGCCATGTTGACTTTGTCCTATTAAATTATGTTTATCTAAATGCTCCGTTACTGTCTCCTTAATAATAGACTCCAAAATTTTACCCACCACAGATGTTAGGCTAAATGGTCTATAATTTCCAGCCTTTAGCCTACAACCCTTTTTAAATAAGGGTGTTACATTAGCAGTTTTCCAATCTGCCGGGACCTTTGCTGAGTTCAGGGAGTTTTGGAAAATTATTACCAAAGCATCCACAATTCCTACTGCCACTTCCCTCAAGACCCTAGGATGTAAGCCATCAGGTCCAGGGGATTTATCCGCCTTGAGTCCCATTATTTTACTGAGTACCAATTCCTTAGTGATTTTAATCGTATTTAGCTCCTCCCCCACTAGAGCCCCCTGTTTGTCCAGTGTTGGGATATTCTTAGTGTCCTCTACCGTAAAGACTGAAACAAAATATTTGTTCAGCATTTTTGCCATCTCCATGTTTCCCACCATTAATTTCCCGGTCTCATCCTCTAAGGGACCTACGTTTGCCTTAACCACCCTTTTTCTTTTTATATAACTATAGAAACTCTTGCTATCTGTTTTTATATTTTTTGCTAATTTATTTTCATAGTCTATTTTCCCTTTCTTAATCAATGCTTTAGTTACTTTTTGCTGTCTTTTGAAGACTTCCCAATCTTCTATCCTCCCACTAACTTTGGCTACCTTATATGTCCTTGCTTTTAGTTGGATACTATTGATGGAAGAAAAGTCTTTCCTATTCATATATGCCAAGGGTTTATTGTTAGCGCTCGTGATGACGACTTGTGTACCATCAATGAAGAACTGCACTTTAAGGGAAACCTGCCACAAAGTGATGATGCTGTGTTCTCTCACAATGTTCCCTCTTTGCATGGGCAAAGTGGCAAAAAAGCTCCATCACCCACCTCCCGAAAGCAAGTCTTCTGTGACCTGCATGATGCTTTGGATGGGCCTGAATCTGACTAATGTAGCAATAGTAGCTTGAAAGGATCCAGTGACATAAACGTTAAATGCATTCGGCAGAGTTGTCCAGGTGCAAGATTTTTGTCCGATGGTCAAGCTTTCTGTGGATGGCATAACTCTCTCAAGAGCTCTCTCACAAGTTGAGACAACAAAGCCGAGTCTCCTTAGACATAGCCAACAAGGTCTGCCAGGATCTGAAAACGTAGCTCCTGGACCAAATTCATGTGGGTGCCGATGCGTAAGGTGCAAGTACATTTGCCTTTCTTCCCTCTGCCTAACTCCTCTTCCTCATCCAAACCCATGGCAGCCTTTGCAAGGCCTACTGGATTGCCCATGCCGAGCAGAGCTGACATTGGATGTCAATGGCAGTAACAATGCTGTAGCTGAGGTTCTGTGCAAAAGAAGTCCTCCATTGCAATAAATTCAGCACCAAACAGCAGAAAAACTACTGCACAAATAATAAACCCAGAACAGCAGTATGACAAGTCCAAAACAGCAGCAAAAAAACAACTTTCCAGAAACCAATCAATCTTAGATTTAAGAATGAATGTTAAACAGCCGAGTAGCAAGCATGAATTAGATCAGCAAGAAAAGACAACTATTATATATTCAAAATGGTAGGTGGTTTCAAGATTCAGAGGTACTGCCCCAGTAGATGGCATTATTAATATGTTACGAATCAGACTGAAAACAATTGCTTTCCGCCTAACGTTATGTGACAGCTTCAAACACTACTCTGAGTAAGCCTTATTAATTCTTTTCTTTAAATAAATGGCACCCATGGCCTCCCAGGAGCAGTTAAATAGAGCAGCAACTACAGTCAATTAACATTTGCACACAGAAATCACTTCCATTTTCAGAAGAAGAAAACAGAAGTAAAAACATGTCTTTGAAACTACCTGTTTGAAATTCCCTTACAGCGGATGCGCACCAGGAGATTTTTCTATCAGCAAAAACTGTGACTAGAAAATATAAAAGGGACTCACAGTGAACCAGAATTAAATACGGAAGTCCTTCAGAATTCTGCTGCAGCTGAAGAATTGTGCAATGCACAAGCAGTAGCCGCTGGAAGACTCTAGGTTGAAAGCAGACGAAGATAGTGAGGAAATCACTTTAAAGGAAAATGATTGGAGAAGGTACAGTAGTTGCTAAAGGAATCCATCAACTGCCTCCATTATTTACAAAGTGCCATAAATTCCAACCCTCCACCCACCACCCCCCCCATGACCAATAATTTACAGCACCCTCATTTAGAAAATAATAACCCCCACAACCACTGAGCATGAATCATAACCATCCTCTCCCCCATAACTAAAGATAAATGGCCGGATGTCAACCCTGAAAGCCTCCCTCACCCCCCACAATGAAGGTAAAATCAGCAAACCAGGAGGTTGACAACTTCTGTGGAAGACGTGATCTAGAAGAGCCCGATTAAAAATTAGCCAGAGAGGACGTTTGGCAGATAAACATTGGAATCGGCGTCAAAAATAACAGCAACAAAACCGTACAATATCTCCCTCCCCCTTTGAGGAAGAACCATCCCCCGCTAACCAAGAATCTCCCGTCCCCCGGCCGAGCAGTAGTACGCGCCCCCCACCACTGAGCACAATGTACACAGCTTCTCATGTAGAAGCAAAATTTGCAGACCCTTGAGCAAAAATCCCAAACCCCTTCCTCCACTGACTAAGAATCATAACCCCCTACTCAGCAAGACTAAAAATGCATCCTCCTCACCTGGGCAAATCTCCCCCAACCCATCCACTGAGATTCACTTAGCTGTTTGAAACCAACTTCGCCACCGTCCTTTGCCCAGCCTCCTCCTCCTCATCTGGCCCCTTGTCCTCTTCCTCTCCCCCTCCATTCTATCCCATCCCTCTCTTGACATCTCCCTCTCCCTTTCCTCCTTCCTCTTTTAACACGCTTGTGAGTGAAGAGGACATTTCTAGTTATAGAAGGTAATTGTTTGTTAACTTGGATGATGATGAGTAATAGGCTATTGTGATCTCCTGGCTTGCTTGATTGCCTTAGGGGGGGTCAGAGAGGAAACCCAGAGATTGTCCTAGCTGACTGCAGGTTTTTTTCCTTTATTTTTGCCTCTTCCAGGAGATTGCACGGTTAAGAGGTGGGTAGATGATGTATGTGGTACCACCATATCTGGAAGGGGTGGGCTTAACGGGCCTGATGGTCTTTCCCTATCCTACTTCTTGTATGCTCGTAATTTGAAGGTCATGGTGTACAAATCTCTTCATTTCTTTTTTGCAGGGTAGAGCGCCATGAAGAAACATTACATACCAGAATAGAAAATAAAACTTTACAGACAGCCCCTAAGGCCTTCTGAACAGTCTGTCTGCCTGGCCATAAAACCAAATTAAATGACACTTGTCTGCTAAGCACTTAATCTGATATACATCAGCCTCTGAAATGGTTTCATCTTCAGAGGCCTCTCCTGTAATTAGTCCAACAGGAGCTTCAGCTTGGCCTGGTACGTGACAATTAAAAGATACTTTAAAGGGCCCAATTTTCCTCCGTGCATGAGGTTTAATGGAAAGGTAAGAGTTAAAACCCGTTGAAAGTGGTAACAGATTTTCTTCCGTTTTTACCAACACTCTGCATCTTGCTACCATGGTTTACACCAAAAGGAAACAGTAGCTTGTTAACGTCTTCTTAAAGCAGTTTGATTTCCGACACCTAAATATAGGTTTGCAAGTTTCTCCGTTTATTGTATTCGACCAAGACACAATATCTTTGCACAGTAGAAATACAGAGAAATAAATGATATTACCCAGTTCACTTTCCCCACGTAGAAACATAGCCTTCGCTGTTCCTTTTCGAATCCAACTCTCTCTACAACTTGTTAAGAATATATTAGGAATATAGCTTTATAATCTGTTTCGCACGAATACTGTCAGTGCTAATTAATTATGGCACGACAAGTGTTATTTGTGAACGAGACCCCCAGAAAGGAAGTATTTCCTTCAAAACAGCAGATGCCAACTTGTTTTCATCCTGCCTACATTGTTCCACTTCTTAGCTCAAAACTGTCTTGGTTATCTGTTTCACAATGTGGCCATGAGAATACATAATTCATACATCCAGTAGTTTTAGCAAACAATTAAACCCAGAGTGTCAGCTAAATTGTACCCTGACACATTAAACCCTAAACATCCTGGGAATTAACAACTTTTAACCATTTCATTACGTAAAAGGAAACCAAAAACTTTAATCATATGAGATTAAACTAAATCCTAATCCTATGTATACACAACCCGGGTATCTTACACCAAACATAAAAATAACTCCAGCAGATTTGTGCAGGGGTAAGGAGAATAAAAATTGAAGTATCTCACATTCAGACCCGTGAGTTAGTTATTCGAAAAAGCTTGGGCAAGATTTTAGTATTCGGCCGTATGTAACTTTGAGTTCAAAAGTATTTGATATTACTTAATAGCTCTGACTTGAAATGTATTGATGGAATATTAATAACTGCAAGGTAGAACCAGATAGATGATCGATAAATATTCAGTGGAAATCTAGTGAAGGGAACACAGCCTTGTGACATATAGCTGGTTTCAGGTGCAATATGGGGACTGTTTGGTAGCACAGTTGAAATGTCCTGTGGTAGATGCCAAGAGATTGAATGATCATAAGGGTCTTAACATTTTAAGGTGTCTTCCTTTCACTGTTTTCCCCGAAAGGTACAATTTGCATTGAACTGTATCTGCCGCCAGTTGTCCGCTCTGCTAACCTATCCACATCTTTCTGCAATCTGCTGTTTCCTTCCTCACAGTTTACAACTTTCTCCAATTTGGTATCATCAGCAAACTTCACCATCATTCCTCTTGTACCTATATCCAAACCATTTCTATAAATGGACAATAAAATAAGTTGCAGCACGGACCCCTGGGACACACTATTACCCAATTTGAAAAGCATCCATTTACCTCTGCCCTTTGCTTTCTGTCTCCTTTCCATCCCTCCATCTATGCGGCCGCATTCCATTTACTACCACGTGCCTTATTTTTGTAACAAGCCTCTTATGTGCAACCTTATCAAATGCAGTCTGAAAGTCCTTATGTGCGACAGCCACCCTGTTCCCTTTGCCTATTGTAACAAACAGAGTGAGAGAGGGACAATATGCGAGCCATAGGCTTTTGATCCGCTATAGGGGCACGGCTTTAAAAAATTGAATAAAATGTCAGAATGAGCAAGGCAAGGCGGTATAGCTTTAAGAAATCTTTAAAAAGCAATTAAGGTCAATCAGGAACGAGGCCCAGCCTGGAAGGATAAAAGGCAGGGCTATAGGTCAGGTGGGGAAGGGTTGCAGCTCTGAGTGAGAATGTATATGCTGGTAGGTAATCATTGTTATTGGTTTGTTCATAGCTGCATTTAAAGAAACAACTGCTGTGGGTGAATAGACCTCACTTGCTTTGAACATTAAGCTCTAGTCTGCCTGTCTAATTGACCACTGGGTCCTGGGCCAGCTTCAGTTCATTACTCTATGATCTTTTAAAAAAAAAATCTGTTTAAATTGGTGAGAAGTGAGCTGCCATTCACAACTGCATGTTGACTGTCCCTGATAATCCATGCCTTTCTAAGTATTCATTAATTTCATCCCGTCTTATCCACAGGCCAGGTAAGACTGATTGGCCTCTGATTTCTTAGCTACTCCTTTCCACTGCCCCACCCCTTTTTTTTTGTCCAGGTGTGTAACAGTCACCATCCTCCAAGGGCTTTGACACAATTCCTGTTGGGATGAGTGCCTCCACTATCTCCACCAGTTCTCTGGGATGTATTCTGGGTGCTCTTTTAGTCACAACATATTAAAATAGTTAATGGATGTTTGAATATTTGTCTGAGTACATCTTTCTAATGTAGGCTTGCAGTTATACTGTCCTCTGCATACTTGAACATCTCCACTATTTCCTCACTCAAGTACATCCTTGATTTATTGCAATCATTTGTACGGTGGAATTGTTTTCCTTTTACATTTTCTGACTTTTTGATTCTGTGTGCTATATCCTTTCCATATTGGCAATCTTAAATACACAAGATTTGTAGGGTTTTTTTTTCCTTGTGCACATTACATAAGGTGCCAAATGGGCAGGTTCCCCACAGCTGCAGATTAATCAGTGATTGTGTTGTGTGCTGTCAGTTCTGTTTCTCAAACTCTCCTTTTCAATATTTCTCAGCTATAAGTGAATGCAAACATGTAGAGAAAATTAATTTTGTATGGCATTCCAGTAAGAATAAAACTTGGGATTCCTGTAACTTCATAAGCAGTGCAACATATATTTCAACCTGATTTTTAATTTTAAAAATGAATTCCTGTTTGCTGGCTTGTTGAGGTCTACCTCCCAAGATCACCTCATCTGTGATTCTGACACTTCATCTTTTTACTTGTAAACTCCATGCCAACCAGTGCTCTAGGTCTGAAATGATTAAACAATTAAAGCACATGCATCATTGCGTCTGTACAATTTTCTGTGATTTGACTTAAGTGTGCACTGCTGTCTGAGGATCAGCACCTCTTTGAACATAAATGCTTGGGGCCTCTTTTTTATTCACGAGCTCTGCCTTTTTTCTGGGGGACGTCAGCATTTTCCACTGTTTTTATGGTGCCATTACCCACAAGTTGTCTGCCCTTCACAGCTGCGTGACCAAAACAATCAGCAGTCATGCCAGTTAAATGCTAACTTAGCAGCTTGAAAATGTCAAAGGAGCATCATTACAGGCACCCACTGATGGGCCAGCGTCATCTTCTGGGAACTACATTTCGGAGTACTGCAAAAATCACACGCACCTGCCATTTTGATTTCTATCTGTTAAAATGGATGAAATATGAGCAATTAACACTTTATTCATAAAAAGACCATGTGGCCAAAGTCCTTAACCAGCCAATAGGATAGAATAACCGTCTGCCCTTCTATGTTCAGGTTGCCAAAAGGAGGGGAAATAGATGAAGCATTCAGATTTATAAAAACTGTTATTTTAAAAGTTGATTTAAAAAAATGTTATAATTCAATTACATTGGACCAATTACTGTCAAGACATCGTCTGCATATTGGGTTGTTTTGCAACATTAGGAACTTGTGCACATATAAGGAAAGCGATGACATTGCTTTGGCATCAAGCTGGCTGGGGTACATTATATTTTCACTGCATCGGAGTGAAAATGCCTAAGCAGTTTACAGGCAAACATTCGCACTGATGGGTATATGGTGAAATAGAGAAACCAACAGATAAAGAAAGACTTGCATTTCTATAGCGCCTTTCACGACCACCAGACATCTCAAAGCGCTTTACAGCCAATGAAATACTTTTTTTTTGAAGTGTTGTCACTGTTGTAATGTGGGAAACGCAGCAGCCAATTTGCGCACAGCAAGCTCCCACAAACAGCAATGTGATAATGACCAGATAATCTGTTTTTGTTATGCTAGTTGAGGGATAAGTATTAGCCAGGACACCAGGAATAATTCCCCTGCTCTTCGAAATAGTGCCATGGGATCTTTTATGTCCACCTGAGAGCAGATGGGGCCTCTGTTTAACATCTCATCCGAAAGACGGCACCTCCAACAGTGCAGCACTCCCTCAGTACCGCACCACAGTGGATTGTCAGCCTAGCTTTTTGTGCTCAAGTCTCTGGAGTGGGACTTGAACCCACAACCTTCTGACTCACAGGCGAGGGTGCTACCCACTGAACCACAGCTGACACTGATCGAGAGAAGCTTCTGTTATAGATTGGTAACCAAGGGCCAATTTTCAGTGATAAACCACAGATATAATACAATTATTAACTTATGATCACAGCTGTTGCTGGTTGTCTACCTTTTAGGATATTCAACTAGATTGATAATTTACATCTTTCAGATGAGATGTTAAACCGAGGCCCTGTCTGCTCTCTCAGAGCCGTGGAATCTTTTACGTCAACCTATTTCGAAGAAGAGCAGGGGAGTTCTTCCCCGGTGTCCTGGCCAATATTTATCCCTCAATCAACATCACTAAAAAACAGATTATCAGGTCATTATCACATTGCTGTTTGTGGGAGCTTGCTGTGTGCAAATTGGCTGCCACATTACAACAGTGACTGCACTCCAAAAAGTACTTCATTGGCTGTAAAGTGCTTTGAGACGGCCGGTGGTCGTGAAAGGCGCTATATAAATGCAAGTCTTCCTTTTTCTTTAAATACACAAACCACTCTAAGGCACATGCAGTTGTTGGCATACCAATGTTGTCGTCATCCATGGGTACTAGGCTCTCTAATTCATTCATGGTTCTCAAAATGCCTATCCGTAATCTATGGAGTAATGTTATAACTCACAGTGGTCCATTATGCATATACCCATGGAGCACTACAGTCAATATACAGTGAAAGAGGGCATCTCTTTTATAGGACGAGCAGCCTGGTTCTTTCCTGTTTGTGTATATGCGCATGCGTGAAGTAGTTTTAGAGAAGAGGAACGTTTACATTCCCATACTTAATCCCACCATTCAATTCAATGGGAATAATTTTGCAATTCATCCAGGCCAATTCATTCCCAATTGACCATTCACCACCCACCATTATTTCTATCCTTTTTTTGTTCCATTCGCTGCTAATCAACACAATGCAATATTCTCCAAGAATAACCCTTAAGGCCATTACAAGCACTAAAGAGTGGATTGAGGTGCCTTTACAGACATCATTGGTCAATTAGAAATTTAGATATATTTCTTCTCTGCAATTGGTTTTAGTTAGGAAAGCATTTTTTGAGGCCGAGAAAAATTGCCTAGGACACAAAATGAAATACACCATGTACAGCAAGCCATTAGGAAGGCAAATGATATGTTAGCCTTTAATGCAAGGGGGTTGGAGTACAAGAGTAAGGAAGTCTTGCTGCATTTATATAGGGCTTTGGTGAGACCACACCTGGAGTACTGTGCACAGTTTTGGTCTCCTTACCTAAGGAAGGATATACTTGCCTTGGAGGGGGTGCAACGAAGGTTCACTAGATTGATTCCTGGGATGAGAGGGCTGTCCTATGAGGAGAGATTGAGTAGAATGGGTTTAAATTCTCTGGAGTTTAGAAGAATGAGAGGTGATCTCATTGAAACATATATAATTCTTACAGGGTGTGACGAGGTAGATGTTGAGAGGCTGTTTCCCATGGCTGGGGAGTCTAGAACTAGGGGTCATAGTGTCCCCAACCAGCAGAAAAAGTTTCTCTCTATCTACACCATCAATTCCTTTCAAAATCCTAAAAACCTCAATCAAATCTCACCTTAACCTTCTATATTATAGGGAATACAAGCCTAGTTTATGTAATCCTTCCTCATAATCTAACAGCCATTTAGGACTGAGATGAGGAGGAATTTCTCACTCAGAGGGTTGTGAATCTTTGGAATTCTCTACCCCAGAGGGCTGTAGATGTTCAGTCGTTAAGTTTTTTTTAATTCGTTTTTTATGGATGTGGACGTCGCTGGCAAGGCCAGCATTTATTGCCCATCCCTAATTGCCCTTGAGAAGGTATATTCAAGACTGAGATCGATAGATTTTTGGGTATTAAGGGAATCAATGGATAGGGTGAGAAAGTGGAGTTGAGGTCGATGATCAGCCATGATCTTACTGAATGGCGGAGCAGGCTCGAGGGGCCGTATGGCCTACTGCTGCTCCTATTTCTTATGTTCTTATATTACAACAAACTTTAAAACTCTGTGTACTTATAAGAAACATTAAGTTAAAGCAGGCACCAGGAAATGAAATAACAGAAGAAAATGGAAATGTATGTGGAAACATTGTATATGTCTATAAGGAAAATAGCAAGACAAGAACTGCAGTGTCTGATGTACGAAATAGATATGCATCTCATTATTCCAGTAAGGAGTGCGCTTCTGAATGTAAGTGCAGTGTTAAAGCCCAATTAGGTCCTTCAGAGAATAAACTGGACAGAAATATAATGGAAGATCAGAAAAAGACATATATATTTTAAATTAAAGTTTCAGATACATAATTAGGAATAAATTGGCCTGGATTTGCAAAGCTGTTCCAGTTAAATTGGGCACTGGGGTTAAGAAATGAATAGTGCGGATGGATTCTAGCTTCAGTCAAACTGGCTCAGCATCTGTAACCTATGATACAGTCAGTTAAGCATATGCTACGAAGAAATTTAAAGCTTTAAGTGGGTATAAGGTAAGTGGATCAGATGGGATAGATTCTAGAATCTTTAAAAAAAAAACGCATGATGAATTAAGCTTGTATTCATGTATTCTCTGGTTCAAGAAAACAATCTGAAATGTACAGGAAATGCTTGGTAATGAACAATTAGATACTATTAGTGGTGAAGGACCCCAGACCATATTTATTGCACATAGTAACAGAAGCAACCATGCCTATCACACGTGAAGCACGGCACTACGTTTATTGATAGCGCATTCTAGGGAAACAAACTTGGGACATCAATTAACAAATATGGGGTGGAAAGGGCACAGCTTCCTTTGTGCAGGCTGGATAATTGGAAGAGCCTGTCATTTTTGTTTTCTCCAATGCTTCTTGAATGAATTGTGCGGTGTGATGGCCCATCTTTTCACCTTCTCAGACAGGCGATCTCCCGAGCATAACTTTATTTACATGCATCCAGGGGATCCTTTAGTTTCTAGGCAGGCCATGAGAACTCTGTACCTATGCACCGCCCCAAACCGGCTTATACCCACATTCTCTATCTTTACTGTCCCTCGCCTTGCCTTTATTTACATTGATAGGCCTTCATAACTAGAGGGCTAGAATATAAAGGGGAGGAAGTTTTGCTACAGCTGTACAAAGCCCTCGTTAGACCACATCTGGAGTGCTGTGTACAGTTCTGGGCACCGCACCTTAGAAAGGATATATTGGCCTTGGGAGGAGGGCAGCGCAGATTCACCAGAATATTACCAGGGCTCCAAGGGTTAGATTATGAGGAGAGATTACAGAAACTAGACTTGTAGTCCTGGGAATATAGAAGGTAAAGGGGTGATTTGATTGAGGTTTTTAGGACTTTGAAAGGAAGTGACAGGGTAGATAGAGAGAAACTTTGTCTGCTGGTGGGGGAGTCTAGGAAAAGGGGACATAACCTTAAAATCAGTGCCAGGCCATTCAGGAGAGAAGTTAGGAAACACTTCTTCACACAAAAGGTGGTAGAAGTGTGGAACTCTCTTTCCCACAAAATGCAGTAGATGCTAGCTCAATTAATCATTTTAAATCGGAGATCAATAGACAAGGGTATAAAAGGATATGGCGCCAAGCCGGGTGCAAGGAGTTAAGATACAGATCAGCCATGATCTCATTGATTGACAGGCTCGAGGGGCTGAATGGCCTACTCCTGTTCCTATTGCATGCATACATTGGATGGTCCCTAACCTTACATTGTCCTTGGTGGAAGTTACATATATAGCCTTCACCATCACCGCAACACGTCCTGCTCTCAGATATTAGCTCCTCTACGACTATGGGTCTAATGCTTGCAGTATGCATGTGCAGGAGTTGACAGCAACATACACGGGGCAAAATTCGGTTGCTCTGCGCCTCCCATTAGCGCCCTCTAGGGTGCTAACAGGGCACAAAGCAACTAGCGCCCGGGCGTGGTGCCACTAACGCCTCCCGTGAAATTCAGCGGGAGGTTAGCGGCGGCGGTAGCCGGTAGCGCCCTGCAGCGCGGCGCTGTGCCTCCAGCGATGACGTCATTGCCGGGCGCAGCGACCCGCTCACGCCCTGGCCGCAAACTTCGGTCATGCCCCCTGACGTACCGCCGTACGCTATGTCCGACAGGGTCAGGGGGGCGTACGTGCAGCTAGAGCAGCGATTATTTAAAGGGGAGGTGCCGGGTGGCCATTTATTTTTGCTGGCCGCCTGCCAGCACCTGCCCCCTCTGCCGTCCCCCCGCGGGGTACCGGCCGCGATCGGCAGCCCGGCACTCCTTGAGTGCCGGGCTCTTTTGCTGGCACCCCGCTCCCTGGTGGCCCAGCTGTGCCCCGGTGCGCGCTGCGCTAGGCCCCTCCCTTTTAATCAGGGGAGGGAGGCCTGCAATACCGCGGCGCGATGTGCCGACGTGCATGGCGCTGCTGCACGTAGCGCCGCGATATTCTCTGGGAGGGAGGGGGAGCACTTCCAGTAGTGCCCCGCCTCCTCCTGGGCGCTAACTTCAAAAGTTAGCGCCCCAAAGGAGGCGTGACCGAATCTTTGCCCGACATGGTATACCATGAATATAATCTAGCATAATAGATATCTGGGAACAAATTACAATGTTAGGCAGTGCCACGGCCCCTCCCCCACTCAGCAACCCAGCCAAGCTTTAATAGAGGTGTTCAAAATCATGCAGTGTTTTGATTGAGTAAATAAGGAGAAACTGTTTCCAGTGGCAGGAGGACCAGTAACCAGAGGGCACAGATTTAAGATTGGCAAAAGAACCGGGAGAGGAGGAGAATTTTTGTTACGTAGCGAGTTGTTATGATCTGGAACCCCCTGCCCGAAAAGGATGGTGGAAGCAGATTCAATAGTAACTTTCAAAAGGAAATTGGATATATACTTGAAAAGGAAATATTTGCAGGGCTATGGGGAAAGAACAGGGAGAGTGGGACGAAATGGATAGCTCTTCCAAAGAGCTGGCACAGGCACGATGGACTAAACGGCCACCTTCTGTGTTGTGTGACTCTAAGATTTGAACTTGTAGAGAACTACAGGCCCATCCCTGTGTTCTACCCAGGGCTCTTGGTGCACTGGCCCGTCACTACCTTGTGCCACTTTTTACTGCAGTGAGTACAACCCTTGCCACCATAACACTCTCAAGGGTACACTCAACAAGTTCAACATAAAAGACTGGTAAGAGAAAATATTCTAATTAGAAACACACAAGTGTATTTGTAATCAATTAGTAATCAGAAACTTGAATAATGTCTGCATTCTTACAATGGTTAATGAGCTGAAGAAAAATTACAGAAAGTAGATTACAAAATGAACCTATTAACAATAGAATGTATTCCATTGCAGCCTTTAACTATTTAAGGCAAGGAGGTTAAAGAAAACGAGAGGTGAGGAGGCAATCCTAATGTTCGTGTCCAAGTTTGTTCCCTCAATACCCCAATCCCCACCCACAGGATCGAGGGCGATTGGGCACAGAAATTAACTTTGCTGGTTGGTTCATTGGTAACAATAAGACAAAAGCCCAGGATTATCACCTCCCAAACCTGCGTCCTCTACCACCTAGAAGGACAAGGGCAGCAGGCGCATGGGAACACCATCACCTGCAAGTTCCCCTCCAAGTTACACACCATCCTGGCTTGGAAATATATCGGCCGTTCCTTCATCGTCGCTGGGTCAAAATCCTGGAACTCCCTCCCTAACAGCACTGTTGGGAGTACCTTCACCACACGGACTGCAGCGGTTCAAGAAGGTGGCTCACCACCACCTTCTCGAGGGCAATTAGGGATGGGCAATAAATGCTGGCCTTGCCAGCAACGCCCACATCCCAGGAACGAATAATAAAGAAGAGGGAAGACGAAAGAAATCTTTCCACACAGAGAATCATTAGGACGTGAAATGCTTTACCACAAGTGGCAATTGAGGCAAAAACTAGAATGTAATTTAAAATTGAATTGAATAAACATTTTTAAAGGGAGAATATAAAAGGATGCAGGGCAAAGGGCATGGAAATGGGACTAGATTAGACAGCTGCAGATGAAGAGCCAGCATCTGCATAAGCTCAATGATCGAATGGCCTCCTTCTGTGCTGTAATTTCTATGATTCTATTGCAGACCAGAAAGCAGCTTCCGGGCACAGGCATATTTGATGTATCAGTACACATACTAAATACCATGATTAATTCAGGAATTACTCACCAAAAGAGCTCTCGGATCTAATTAACCACAGCTCTCTCCTGGGGACATGGAGATCACTCTGGACTCTCTTTTTTTCCCCAGTCAGTAACTCAAGCCCTTAAGTCGCATCCCTAGCTATATCCCAGAGGTTCCTGAATGGAAGGAGCCCAGTTTGCCAGAGGTGGTGTTTGGGGAAGAAGGAAGACGTTTATTCAGTGCGGTCACCAACATGGAGCCAGCACAGTATCTCTTGTAGCTTGTCACAAAGTACTCTGACACAGAGTGAGCTGGTAATCGAAAACATTCCCATTGCTCATTAATAAGCAATGAATCTTGTGGTGCTTGAGCCTGCTGTGAAGGCTGTCGTACACTCAGGAATTCAACTCGTGCACGTCAAACTTAGTGGATGTAAATAATGGTAAAGAATGGTGGGCCTTTTTGACAAGTGCCGATCTATTTTAATATCGCATGGCATGCGGCCATGGGGCACATCCTGTCCTATCAGCATGTTACCACATCAACATCAACATCAACACCATCCCAGCTGGATAACTCTTGTTCAATGACAACAGAAAGTAGGGTTTTTATTTTGTATTTTGTGATGAATAATTTCTTGGTTTGGCTTTTGTCAGCAGTGTAAAAGCACAAGGAACTCTTTCATATGGAAAAATGGTTTCAAAGCACAAAGCTCTATCTCCTCCCTGCTACCCATCCCTCTACACACAAACAGACGACAGCTTGTGACTACGCATCAGCAGAACATCTAACTGTGCCGCAGGCTGCTTAATTCCTTTTTATTATTCGTTCCTGGGATGTGGGCGTCGCTGGCGAGGCCAGCAGTTATTGCCCATCCCTAATTGCCCTCGAGAAGGTGGTGGTGAGCCGCCGCCTTGAACCGCTGCAGTCCGTGTGGTGAGGGTACTCCCACAGTGCTGTTAGGGAGGGAATTCCAGGATTTTAACCCAGCGACGATGAAGGAACGGCCGATATACTTCCAAGTCAGGATGGTGTGTGACTTGGAGGGGAACTTGGAGGTGGTGGTGCTCCCATGCGCCTGCTGCCCAGTGTGTTCCCATTGCTGGTGGAAAATGATACATCTGTGAATTGTTTTCAAAAAAAACGGAAATTCAATCCGTAATAAAACATTTGTCTGGTTTGATCCTTTAGACCTCCATGTGCATGAATAAGAAGTGGAATTCTATATAATGAGAATGAATAGCAAATGTTTTGTTTCCATAGAACCCCATAGCATGAGACAAGTTAAAAGCTAAATCTGCTTAGCACAAAATTAGCCAGACTCTAATTCAGCAATTCTTTTTGGAGGGGAATTTGGAGGTGATAGTGTTCCCATGCACACGCTGCCCTTGTCCTTCCAGGTGGTAGAGGTCGTGGGTTTGGGAGGTGCTGTTGGAGGGAGGGAGGGAGGCATGAGCCATGTCAGAAGGAGGCAGAAGACATGTCAGATGGGAAATATGACTCAAAAATTAAGGAAAGAGAAGGGTCCAAACGGGGCGAGAGGGGATGAGGGTGAGGGGGCGCGAGTGAGATGGAGAGAATGGAGCATAAGGTATCACGGGAGGGTGGAAGAAGCGGATGAGGAAGACCTGGAAAGGAGATAGACAGGAAAAACAAGAGGCATAAACATTGAGACACAAGAGGCATAAAGAAATCCAAAAAAGAGGGAGAAGAAACATGCAAAAGAAGTATTTCATCCCTGTGAAACAAAGAAATTAAAGTAGGCAATATAATATATTAGTGTCTTGATGTCATTTAGGAACTGATGTACAATAAAAGTTCCACATAGATTTTACTGTGTAAAAGTCACACCCTCATGCAGACTTATGTCCTTTTAACATAGAGGATGTGACTTATCAAGTTTTTATCAAATTGCAGCCTTAAAATAGAGGAGCATCTTGCACCCAGGTGTTACTTATAGAAGATCAGGAGATGAATACAGATGAGAAGACCATCCGAAAACAATTTCCCTCGACACGTCATCTAACCGGATCTTGAAGAAAGGTAAGGTTTTCACACTCGGCTTTAAGGTCATTTGTCTTGTTAAAATCCCACTTTTTAAACAGAGAAAAGCTCATCTTCTGTCACTACCCCAGTCAGTGAGGTGTGGACGACACTTTTAGGTGATACAAACACTGGCGTTGGACAATTCTCAATTGAATCCTGACACAGTAACCACCATTCCACCGGGGACAATGAGCTCATTAAAGGGGAAAAGTTGGGATTGCCGCACAGTGCATAACATGTAACAAAAGACATTGGGGTTAGATCTTGTGCGACGGTGTAAAACCGGCGATAGCAAGTCGGCAGCCCGCCTTACATCTCTCCCCATTTTTATTTCCATTGGCATTGATTTTGGAAAAATATATTGGGCGAGATTTAAAAAGGGCTGCCGATTCGCTATCACTTGTTTTACATCATGGCACAAAAAGTCAAGATCTACCCCAATGACTATTCACAGTTCATGCCATGCATCTGTGGCCTCTTGACCTGCAGTTTCTGCTCTAAAACTGTTGGCCAGCGGCTGCCTGGGAGCAGCCGTTTGGTTTTTTAAAAGTTCTCTGTTGTGAAATCATGTTGTGTTCCGGAGGCAGTGCATGGTAAGTTTTGGGGTTCTTTTAACCTTTTATCGAAACATAGAAAAATAGGAGCAGGAGTAGGCCATTCGGCCCTTCGAGCCTGCTCCGCCATTCAATATGATCATGGCTGATCCTACATCTCAATACCATATTCCCGCTCTCTCCCCATACCCCTTGATACCTTTTGCATCTAGAAATCTATCTATCTCCTTCTTAAATATATTCAGTGACTTGGCCTCCACAGCCTTCTGTGGTAGAATTCCATAGGTTCACCACCCTCTGAGTGAAGAAATTTCTCCTCATCTCAGTCCTAAATGTCTTACCCCGTATCCTGAGACTGTGACCCCTTGTTCTAGACCCCCCAGCCAGGGGAAACATCTCCCTGCATCCAGTCTGTCTAGCCCTGTCAGAATTTTATACGTTTCAATGAGATCCCCTCTCATTCTTCTAAACTCTAGTGAATACAGGCCTAGTCGACCCAATCTCTCCTCATACGTCAGTCCTGCCATCCCAGGGATCAGTCTGGTGAACCTTCGCTGCACTCCCTCTATGGCAAGTATATCCTTTCTTAGGTAAGGAGACCAAAACTGCACACAGTACTCCAGGTGTGGTCTCACCAAGGCCCTGTATAAATGTATACCCCAGCTACTTTTGGCCCTCCTAGTTTTAGACTCCTCGTAGATGAGCCTTAGCTATGTGTAACCTCGAGAGTGCACTCACTCACCTTGCTATCTGAAGTATTGTGGCCTGTCCTGGATAAACGAATAGAAAACCTTGTTCTTTTAAAGATTGCTATAGCAACTGGTCCTATTCCATGCCTCCACAGATTCCCCTTGTCTGACAGAATAAGATATAAAAACCTTTTTTTAGGCTTTAACTGCCAATTATATTAAGCAGTAGTAAGAGTAATGTAATATATCTATTTTCATAGTAATCATTAACCTTTGCTGACTCCTCTTACAGTACATAACAGTTAAAGTTAACAACTTGTGCTAAAGCTATGCTATAATTCATATTTTATGCACTAGGTCTTTATCCTTTCCTCACCAACTCCAGTTGACTGGCTCGGCTAATTCTCCTCAAGAGCTTCCAATCAGACAGCCTCTCTTCGAAAGGCTCCAAATCAAACTCACTGATTGGAAAAAAAAAAAAAATTACAGGCTCCTAAATCCCTTCAAGAACAGTAACTGGAGCCAAGCAGAGTTTAAATAACGGTCTGTTAAATTCAGAAAGCTGCCAATCAGACATATATTTGAACAACTTGCACAGCAAGTGTGACTTTTGCTCCTTCCTCCAGCTCGGTGGCCAACCGTTGCAACATGTTAAAAACCGGGGCAGTGAAAGAGATGGTATGAAAAGAGCTTTCAACACGCATTGTACACACATTTTGTGTTGTGCGGCAATTTAAAGATCAGTTCACGCCAAAGGTAGGTAGGTTTGGAGGGTCCAGGCAAGGAACTCGCTACGTTGGGAGCAAATTAAGGGACCTCCAACTGAACTTTTGGCAGGGTCTCCGGGCATACCGCAGAATGATCTGTAGATTATTCCCGAATACTGAGACCTCGTAGCTTTAGGGCTTCCACAGATCCTAGTTTGCTCCTGCACCCTGCACTCTCCCTTTGCGCCAGAACTCTAGAAATACCAGCGCACCACAGTCAAGGTCCAGATTGAGTTAACGGGTTTTAGTAATTTTAAGAAATAAAAGCACCTGAATAGCACAATTAAACACAGTGAGTCGCCACTAAAATCCCAGACCTCAGAGACACACTCTGCTCCTTCAGTTATAAATCATATTTAGTCTTTTTATACCAACCTATAAAATTAGAAAAAGCTGACAAAACAGTTTCAAAACTCTTCAGTGCATTTCTAGTGGTTTGGCAACATGCTCATATGGAAAACTTTGAATTGTTACATTAAAATGGTGTATTCCAATTAATTTTGAGCACTTTTTATATTTTGTATAATTAATAGATTTTTATTCTTAAAGTGGGGGAAAACACAGTGGATTTTTAACTGGCCAATCAGATCATCACTTCCCCAACTGTTACCTCAACAGACAATCTCGGCTCCCCACCCCCAATCCCCGGTACACGGAGTTACTCTGCTCCTTCCCGGCGCAATCCAGTGATACTGTACTCCATCTAACCATGCCACCCCCACCCTTTTACACCGACTCTCCTCTTCCAATCCTCCCAGTTCATACTGGCACTCTTCTCCTCCCCCTCAATTAAACTTGGCAATCTCCCACCACCCAAACCCGTGGCCCTCGGGGACGGGGGTGGGGGGGGGGTCAGTGTTGGTACAATTTGCTCTTCTCAAACGATCTGGACTTGATGTGGAGATGCCGGCGTTGGACTGGGGTGGACAAAAATGAGAAGTCGCACAACACCAGGTTATAGTCCAACAGATTTATTTAATTTTACAAGCTTTCGGAACAGTTCGCTCCTTCGTCAGGTAAGTTAGCTGACGAAGGAGCGAACTGTTCCGAAAGCTTGTAAAATTAAATAAATCTGTTGGACTATAACCTGGTGTTGTGCGACTTCTCATCTGGACTTGATTACGGGGACACCATATCAAAATTTGGAGGTGACACAAAAACAGGGAGTGTGGTTAACTGAAGAGGACTGAGAGTCACTTCAGGAGAATATAGACAAGGTAGTAAATTGGGGAGATCGATGTCGGATGAAATTTAATATGGAGAAATATGAGGTGATGCATTTTGAGAAGAAGGATAAGGAGAGGACATATACAATAAATGGTTAAACAGGAGTAAAGGAGCAGGGAGAATTGGGGGCTCAGATATTAAAAGTGGGAGGACAAAAATGTGTATGGGAACCAAGGTTTTATAAATCGTGGTATAGAGTACAAAAGAGGTAATGCTAAACCGATACAAATCATTGGTTCGGCATCAGCTCAAATACTGTCTCCAGTTTTGGATACCTTATTCAGGAAGCATAGTCAGAAATGATCTGGAGATCATTTCTGACTGTGTGTTGTTTTAAAAAAGACACTTTACTTTCGAGCTGAACAGCGAATTAGACACCCTGGGATTGTGTGTTTTTTTTTTTATTCGTTCATGGGATGTGGGCGTCGCTGGCAAAGCCAGCATTTATTGCCCATCCCTAATTGCCCTTGAGAATTGGTTAATGGGATCATTATGGAGCCAGTGTGATTGTCAACCTTTTCTAACCCAATCTACGGACTCAGCTTGAGCACAAAAAGCTAAGGTTGCCATGCTGAGGGAGTGGTGCGCTGTCAGAGGTGTCGTCTTTCAGAGGAGACGTTAAACTGAAGTCCCGTCTGCGCTCTCGGGTGGACATAAAAGACTCCATGGCACTCTTTCAAAGAAGAGCAGCAGAGTTCTCCCCAGTGTCCTGGCCAATATTTATCCCTCAATCAACATTACTTTTTTTTTTTAAAGACAGATTATCTGGTCATTATCACATTGCTGTTTGTGGGAGCTTGCTGTGCTCAAATTGGCTGCCACATTTCCTACATTACAACAGTGACTAGACTTCAAAAGTACTTCATTGGCTGTAAAGCACTTTGGGACTGCCCTGAGGTCATGAAAGGCACTATATAAATGCAGGTCTTTTTTCCTTTAATTGTAGAAATTGGTCCTCATTGCACCCGTTATCCAGTCGGAAAACAGGGGCATAAAGGACCAATTCTGGGCCGCGAATCAGCAAAATTAATCTGTTCGGCAAACTAATTCCATTACGCACAATTAGTAGAAATTATTGAAGCAGAAGAGACAATGGGCAGATGGTGTCTATGCGGTTCAGACACTTAACAGCCGTCAAATATCTAGGTGTCAAAAACACTTCAATCAAGAGAGATTGTAATTCATGTAAAGTTGGCAGGACTCCTTGATTTCCTTTCTCAGTCTCCAGATGCATTGTTCTATTGGCTGATATTACTGAAATATGTCCACTTCATTGAAGAAGGGTTCCTTCCCTCAGGAACGCTGTTAAGGGCCTAAAATGGGCTAAAACTAACTAGCAGTAGGATTGGAGTCATTAGTGTTCAATTGAGTATTCTATCGTCTCTGCCTACATTTATCCCTTTCACCCTCTATCTCTTTCATGATCAGGTATCCATCCATCAATTTCTAAAGGAGCTAATTGGCACAGCATTAGCTGTTTTAGAAGGAAGTATGTTCCACTGTATGCTAGGAGAAGCATTTCTATTAATCACTGGGGCTGTACTCTTGGTGTCAGCCTTGGCTCAATGGTGGCACCATTGCCTCCTGAGTCAGAAGGTTGTGGGTTCAAGTCTCTGGAGTGGAACTTGAAGATGCTGTTTTTTTGGATGAGACGTTAATCTGAGGCCCCGTCTGCCCTCTCCCGTGGCACTATTTCAAAGAAGAGCAGGGGAGTTATCCCTGGTGTCCTGGCCAATATTTATCACCAATCAACATCACTAAAACAGATTATCCGGTCATTATCACATTGCTCTTTGTGGGAGTTTGCTGTGCGCAAATTGGCTGCCGCGCTTCCTACATTACAACAGTAACTACACTTCAAAAAGTACTTCATTGGCTGTAAAGTGCTTTTGGGATACCCCGAGGTTTGAAGGTGCTTTATAAATGCAAGTCTATCTTTCTTTCTTCACTCTTGCTCTCTAGTCCTCAACTACAGTTTAAGTTAAATAATCTGCTTGGATCCACATTCCCCATGCTTTTCGGCATTTTAAAGACTTGATCAAATCTCTATGACTTATGAGAGGTTGAAGAGCGTGGGAGAAGAGAAGGCTCAGGTTGATACTCTAGTAATCAAGTTGCTTAACCCCAATAATCTGTTTGAGATTGCCACAAATTCTAGATCCAAAGGACATGGACTGCAATTTACAAGGAAGGTGCACAGACCGATTTAGATTTAACTATTTTATGCAAAGTGGTAAACATTTGGAATGGTCTGACCAAGCAGGTGGATAATGTGGAAAAATTTAAGGGGGAATTTGAAGGAGTTCGTGACTGAGAGTCATTAGTTTTGGGGATTAGCCAGATGGATTAGAAAGTCTTTTCCAGCCCATGTTCCCTCTTTCCTTCATCAGTCTATCCTCATAACAGCATTCAAAATCATCAGAGGGGAAAATTGGCTCGCGCCCCCTTTGGGGCGATAACTGTGCCCTGAAAAAGTTAGCGCCCCCGCGCCCAAAATTCAATGGTAGCGCCCCAAGCAGGAGGCCGCAGTATTGCAGGCCTCCCTCCCCTGATTAAAGGGGAGGGGCCTAGTGCAGCACACACCGGGGCCCTGCTGGACCACCGGGGAGCGGGGTACTGAGCACGGGAGGTGCAAAGCAACCAAATTTCCCCCCCCCCACCCACAGTGTCTCCTCTTCACTGATTGGTACCTGTTTTAGTTACACAAGTTTTCTTTGACCTCACACAGAAAGACTTGAAGAAAATTCTTGCCTTTATATAGCGCCTTAGCGCACCGCCTGAGAAACAACTCAAGTTACATCACATTGATTCGTTGTTTTTGACCTGCAGCGACTGTTGTTACAAATGCAAACATGCTTAGCCAATAAACGCACAAGACTGCCCAGGGAGCAGTTAAATTAATGACCAGTTCATCTGTTTATGTGGCATTGGTTGAGGGAAGAACTAACTCCCTGCACTTCTTTGCAAAAGTGTTATAGGATCTTTAGTGTCCACTCAGAACAGGCAGACAAGGCCTCGGTTTAACATCTCAAAGGTGTCAGGGTAGATTTCCCTCCTACTTTATGGCTGGAATGACCAGTTCCTGCCACCACTGCATTACCCGCGATTTTGTGGGGTTCCCTCAGAGGGAGACGTTGGGCCTGTGCCTGCAGGAGGCGTATGTCTGCGAATGCGGTGGGAGGGGAGGTGTTCCTGGCTGTTCTGCCTCACTTTCCTCAATGTTCGCCCATGGTGTGCCAAAATAGAGGGGTGACCCAAAAAAAATCTGGTGGCGGGGCTTGCACCAGGGCCGCTGAAAACCAGAGGGTCTGAAGAGAACACCCCAAAGATCAAGAAGGCTTTTTTAAACCCCTTCAGGCATCAAGGCCTTACCGCTGCTTCTCTCCTGTTTCCATCTCCTGATTCAGGCCTGCCACGCATCCAGCCCAGGTCAGAAAAATTGGATGGACTTCTCCCCTCACAGGCGCAACACACCTCCAGAACACTGCCAGTGGAGCCACCTCGAGGAGGTTCCACCTCCTTGCTCATCCTTCCACAGACCATGCACAACCCATCTTATCGAGGAATCTGCCCTCCTTATTTAACTTATTGTTTAATGGCTCCCTGACTCTCCAAAGTAATCAATCCAAACTCCAGGTGATCCATCCATCCCAAATCTCCACCATTTAAAATTGGTGCAGGTTGTCCATCATTACGTTTCCTTGGTCCCAGCAGCTCAGGAGCCATGGTGATCCCTGGTCCGTTTGATTATCTTGGTCTATTCTCCAATCCCCATAAAATTCAATTCGCAACCAACTCTGTTTGAAGGAATTGGCCACCATAGGGTTAGTTGGAGTTTTTTTTGCCAGCAGTCTGTTCCTCAAATCCACTATTCTGTAGAAAAAAGATTTTTCCCAATTGCTAGTCGCACTTGAGACTTGTTAATTCTGTACTTGTTCCAGTTCTGCACTCACAGTTCAAGTTAAACTCCATCATACGACGCAACTACTAAATCAGAAGTGATGCTGGCCAGATGGTATCTGTGCAGCTCAGACATTTAATCGTTTGGTTGCTCCAAATGTGGTGATAAAGGCTGCAGATAAAATCTGAGGTCGATAGATTTTTTTTTTGCTAGCCGAGGGTATTAAGGGATATGGAGCCAAAGCGGGTGGATGGAGTTAGGATACAGATCAGCCACGATCTCACTGAATGGCGGAACAGGTTCGCGGAGCTGAATGGCCTCCTCCTGTTCCTCTGTTCATGCACTGAATCATAGAATAGAATCATAGAATAGTTACAGCACAGAAGGAGGCCATTCGGCCCGTCGAGCCCGTGCCAGCTCGCTGCAAGAGCACTTCAGCTAGTCCCACTCCCCTGCCCTTTCCCCGTAGCCCAGCAATTCTTTTTCCTTCAAGTACTTATCCAATTCCCTTTTGAAAGCCACGATTGAATCTGTCTCAACCACCCTTTTCAGGCAGTGCATTCCAGATCCTAACCACGTAAAAAAGTTTTCCTCATGTCACCTTTGGTTCTTCTGCCAATTACCTTAAATCTTTGTCCTCTGGTTCTCGACCCTTCCGCCAATGGGAACAGTTTCTGTCTGGACCCCTTATGATTTTGAACACCTCTATCAAATCTCCTCTCGATCGTCTCTGCTCTGAAACTGGTATGTGTTCCAGTACACAGCGGTTAGGCAGACCAGAGTTATACCGCCACTCGGCTCAGTTGAATTTCTTTTACTGATGAAGAAAGACAGTTCCGGGCCCCAGAACATGGATGTTGGCCTGATGGTGCCTGTAGACATGACCATTCATGTGCGCATGCACACATTATACCAAGTTAAGAAAAAAAAAATGCATTTAAATCATCCTTGCCACATCTTTAGGAGGCCCTAAAGCATTTCTCAACCAATTAATTAAGTGTAGTCACCGTTGTTGTGTCAGCAAACGCGGCAGCCATATTGGGCACAGCAAGATCCCACAAACAAGAAACGAGATGGATGACCAGTTCGCCTGTTTCTCTTGGTGTTGATTGGCCAGAAGAGCAGGAGAACTCTGTTCTTCTTTGAATAGTGCCACAAGATCTTTTTATCTCCACCTGAATAGGCAGATGGGGCCCTCAGTTGGACGTTTCACTTGGGGGAAAAAACGGCTTCTCGAACAGTGCAGCGCTCCCTCAGTAATGTACGTGCTCAAGTCCTGAAGTAGGGGCTTGAACCCACAGCTTTCCGATTCAGCAGTGAGATTGCCGGCAGCTGAGCCCAGCAGGTTGGAAATCTGGCTGAATTTCGAGAGAAAGCAATGGATTCTGTTTTGGAGCAAAACCACTGGACTTCGCGAGGGTAAACACACTGTGTAAGTTGTGACACTCCTTGATGTCACACCGCATAACTGGAGCTAGAGCTATACTGCCACATGCGCACTGGAAAGCCGGTGTGAAACCAGCCACTGGAGGTTTCATATCTTCTACTCTGATGTTCCACAGAATCAGACATCCGAGCTGCCGTGTGAGATATACCGCCGCTTTTGCCTCACTTTGAAACGGAAGCTGCTGTGCATCAGGGCAAAAGTGGCAGTATATCGGGGCAAGAGAGCCCCAGGTGGGCAGAGGAAACGCTTCAAGGACACCCTCAAAGCCTCCTTGGAAAAAGTGCAACATCCCACCGACACCTGGGAATCCCCGGCCCAAGACCGCACAAAGTGGAGGAGAAGCATCCGGGAAGGCGGCGAACACCTCGAGTCTCTTCGCCGGGAGCAGGCGGAAGCCAAGCGCAAACAGCGGAAGGAGCGCACGTCAACCCAAGCACCCCACCCACCCGCCCCTTCAACCACCGTCTGCCCCACCTGTGACAGAGACTATGGGCTGGATTTTCATTGACCCGTGGAGGCGGGTTTGGAGGCGTGTGGAGGGCTAAAATTGCGAAAACTGGCGGGCGGGCACAAGTCCGCCTCCATCCTGCATCCACGCAATTTTCATTAAATCGTGTCTGCTGGTCCCGACTCCATCCCGCCTCTAAGAGATGGGATAGGCTGTAAAGGCCCTTAACAAGCACTAAATTGGCTCTATAATGCCATTTTGAAAGGCCTTTGTGATTTTAACCCTCGTTCTACGTGAAGCACGCCTGTTCTGAAACACGATTGTGAAACCTGGTGGGAGCATCTCTCTCTGTCGCTCTGTCGCTCTGTCTCTCTGTCTCTCTGTCTCTCTGTCTCTCTGTCTCTCTGTCTCTCTGTGTCTCTGTGTCTCTGTGTCTCTGTGTCTCTGTGTCTCTGTGTCTCTGTGTCTCTGTGTCTCTGTGTCTCTGTCTCTGTCTCTCTGCTGCTGCTCATTTTGCATCCAGGTCCTCTCACAGCAAAGGCCAGGCAATCTCTGCAGACCTTCAATGCAGCAGCAATGATGACATCATCAGAGGCGACTTTCAGACTGAAACCACTAATTGGTTCATGGGTTCCCACATGCTGGAACTCAATTGCCCAATTAGGTGAAAATTGCATCAATCTCCCACATCCAATTGCAGTCGGGTGGATAACACGAAAAGCGGATAACACGACCCCAACCCGCCCCAGTATCAAAATCCAGCCCTGTAGGCCCCGCATTGGACTCATCAGTCACCTGTGAACTCATTTTTAGCGTGGAAGCGAGTCAGCCTCGGTTCCGAGAGACTGCCTAAGAAGAAGATAACTACCCCAAAGATAAATTAAAACACACTTGATTCCCACCTAAACTCCCCATAAATATTTCATCGTCCTCAGAATAAAACCCTGAATAATACAGAAACGTTTATTTTGACTTTGAAAATTCTGAACTTTAAAAATGTGATTGTGTTTTATTACCGAGCTGACCAAGCGCTCGGGTCCCGTTTCACACGGAGAGGGCTGGTTGAGGGGGTTAGAGGTAACCCGTCAAACACAGGAATATTTTGGCCCGAATGTTGGTCTGTGCACTCGGGGGCACTAACGCAAATGCGGGCAAACTGTGCCCCTCGCCCACGCAAGAGGAAAGATCGGCTTTACCCGCATTTCTGTATTCCAAACCTCACCGCCGTGAGCAGCATCTGATAGCTGAATGGACCCAAGCTGTGCAAAGGGAATATGGCAGCTATGATCAGGGGATGTGGGGGTACAGGTACATGTGCAATTTGAACCCCTCAGCATATTACTGCCTTGTAGCACTTTCCAACCTCTCTGCTATTGTACATGTAACATATACCTGAAGTATGTGCTATCCGAACATCTGCCTGAGGCTGAACCACACTGTTCGCAACCTTGGTGTCATAGTTGACCCTGAAATTAGCTTCCGACCACATATCTGTAGCATAACTAAGACCGCCTATTTCCACCTCCATAACATCACCCGTCTTCGCCCTTGCCTCAGCTCATCTGCTGCTGAAACCCTCATCCATGCCTTTGTTACCTCTAGACTTGACTATTCCAGCGCACTCCTGGCCGGCCTCCCACATTCTACCCTACGTAAACTTGAGGTCATCCAAAACTCGACTGCCCGTGTCCTAACCCGCACCAAGTCCCGTTCACCCATCACCCCTGTGCTCGCTGACCTACATTGGTTCCCAGTTAAGCAACGCCTCGATTTCAAAATTCTCATCCTTGTTTTCAAATCCCTCCATGGCCTCGCCCCTCCCTATCTCTGTAATCTCCTCCAGCCCTACAACCCCCCCCCCCCCCCCGCACCCCCTGAGATATCACAACTCCTCTACTTCTGCCCTCTTGAGCATCCCTGATTATAATCGCTCAACCATCGGTGGCCGTGCTTTCTGTTGCCAAGGCCCTAAGCTCTGGAATTCCATCCCTAAACCTCCACCTCGCTACCTCCCTTTCCTCCTTTAAGACAAAAATGAGAAGTCGCACAACACCAGGTTATAGTCCAACAGATTTATTTAATTTTACAAGCTTTCGGAACAGTTCGCTCCTTCGTCAGGTAAGTTAGCAGTGAGAGAATCTCCCAGAATTCACAATTTAAACACAGACAAAATATATTCAAATCTTTCCTACATCAAAGAGCACAGCCAAGACAATGAGATGTGTCCCAGGGGGTCCAACGTGTCAAACCACCTGCTGGCTGCATATCCTGTCAATCTGTGTAGGTTCTTGTGTTAGTCTTTTTAAAAAAAAAAACCTGGGAAGACCGGCCATGATGTCAAGTCACGTTCTGTATCGTGACATGAACCCGATATCGCGATTGAGGCCATCCTCATGAGTGCGGAACTTGGCTATCAGTTTCTGCTCTATGATTTTGCGCTGTCGTGTATCTCGAAGGCCGCCTTGGAGAATGCTTACCCGCATATCCGAGGCTGAATGCCCCTGGCTGCTGAAGTGTTCCCCGACTGGGAGGCAACCCTCCTGCCTGGCGATTGTTGCGCGGTGTCCGTTCATACGTTGTCTCAGTGTCTGCATGGTCTCGCCGATGTACCATGCTCTGGAGCATCCTTTACTGCAACGTATCAGGTAGACAACGTTGGCCGAGTCACATGAGTATGTACCGTGTACCTGGTGGGTAGTGTCCTACAGACAGCTACCCGCAGATCCGACCAAAGAACACACCCGCCAACTCAATAGACTGATCAAGACCTTCGTTCCAGACCTTCAAAACATCCTGCGCGCTCTCATCCCACGTACTCCCCGCGTAGGAGACTTTTACTGCCTCCCAAAGATACACAAAGCCAACACACCCGGACGTCCTATCGTATCAGGCAACGGAACCCTGTGTGAGAACCTCTCTGGGTACGTCGAGGGCATCCTGAAACCCATCGTACAGGGAACCCCCAGCTTCTGTCGCGACACTACAGACTTCTTGCAGAAACTCAGCACCCATGGACCAGTTGAACCAGGAACACTCCTCGTCACAATGGACGTATCGGCACTCTACACCAATATCCCCCACAATGACGGCATCGCTGCGACAGCCTCAGTACTCAACACCAACAACAGCCAATCTCCGGACGCCATCCTACAACTCATCCGCTTCATCCTTGACCACAATGTCTTCACCTTCGACAACCATTTTTTTACCCAAACACACGGAACAGCCATGGGGACCAAATTCGCACCCCAATATGCCAACATCTTCATGCACAAGTTCGAGCAAGACTTCTTCGCAGCACAGGACCTCCAACCAACGCTGTACACCAGATACATCGACGACATCTTCTTCCTTTGGACCCACGGCGAAGGATCACTGAAAGGACTACACGATAGCATCAACAGGTTCCATCCCACCATCAAACTCACCATGGACTACTCCTCAGAATCGGTTTCATTCTTGGACACACGAATCTCCATCAAAGACGGACGCCTCAGCACTTCACTCTACCGCAAGCCCACGGACAACCTCACGATGCTCCACTTCTCCAGCTTCCACCCTAACCACGTTAAAGAAGCCATCCCCTATGGACAAGCCCTGCGAATACACAGGATCTGCTCAGACGAGGAGGAACGCGATGGACACCTACGGACACTGAAAGACGCCCTCGTAAGAACGGGATATGATGCTCGACTCGTCGATCGACAGTTCCAACGGGCCACAGCGAAAAACCGCATAGACCTCCTCAGAAGACGAACACGGGACACAACCAACAGAGTACCCTACGTCGTCCAGTACTTCCCCGGAGCGGAAAAACTACGCCATGTTCTTCGCAGCCTTCAACATGTCATCGATGACGACGAACACCTTGCTAAGGCCATCCCCACGCCTCCACTACTCGCCTTCAAGCAGCCGCCTAACCTCAAAAGTACCATCGTTCGCAGCAGATTACCCATCTTTCAGGAGAACAGCAACCAAGACACCACACAACCCTGCCACGGCAACCTCTGCAAGACATGCCAAATCATGGACACAGATACCATCATCACACGTGAGGACACTACCCACCAGGTACACGGTACATACTCATGTGACTCGGCCAACGTTGTCTACCTGATACGTTGCAGTAAAGGATGCTCCAGAGCATGGTACATCGGCGAGACCATGCAGACACTGAGACAACGTGTGAACGGACACCGCGCAACAATCGCCAGGCAGGAGGGTTGCCTCCCAGTCGGGGAACACTTCAGCAGCCAGGGGCATTCAGCCTCGGATATGCGGGTAAGCATTCTCCAAGGCGGCCTTCGAGATACACGACAGCGCAAAATCATAGAGCAGAAACTGATAGCCAAGTTCCGCACTCATGAGGATGGCCTCAATCGCGATATCGGGTTCATGTCACGATACAGAACGTGACTTGACATCATGGCCGGTCTTCCCAGGTTTTTTTTTTAAAAAGACTAACACAAGAACCTACACAGATTGACAGGATATGCAGCCAGCAGGTGGTTTGACACGTTGGACCCCCTGGGACACATCTCATTGTCTTGGCTGTGCTCTTTGATGTAGGAAAGATTTGAATATATTTTGTCTGTGTTTAAATTGTGAATTCTGGGAGATTCTCTCACTGCTAACTTACCTGACGAAGGAGCGAACTGTTCCGAAAGCTTGTAAAATTAAATAAATCTGTTGGACTATAACCTGGTGTTGTGCGACTTCTCATTTTTGTCCACCCCAGTCCAACGCCGGCATCTCCACATCATGTCCTTTAAGACACTCCTTGAAACCTACCTCTTTGACCAAGCTTTTGGTCACCTGCCCTAATTTCTCCTCATGTGGCTCGGTGTCATTTTTTTGTCTTATAATACTCCTGTGAAATGCCTTGGGATGTTTTACTACGTTAAAGGCGCTATATAAATACAAGTTGTTGTTGTTGTTGTTCTGTATATGACTGCATACGACAGGGAAAGGGTTAAACACCTGGAGGTGCCGCTCATTATCTGCTGCCATATTCCACTCGGCCTCCTTTCCTCTGGTGCCTCTTCCTTAAAGATAATGTCCTCACATCTGTAAGCATTTGTGCTTGAATCGATAATTTTTGCATATTCCACAGACAGTGAATTAAGTATGGATAATCTGGAAAAAGCTTTGTTAAATATTTACTTTTCATGTGAGGCATGTGATGTGCATTACAACAGAATGAGTGCCTTTGATGTTCTTTCTGGTACTTGTGTAGTAACTTGGCAGAATTGTATGTTTGGACCAGAACTCTGAAACTTGACTGGACATTTATATCCTGCAGTGGAGGGAAACCGTTGATCGGTTTGTGATCTCTACCCTGAAGACTGACCACCTTAGGGTAATTTTTGTATTTTCTCCTCCTTTCCCCCCCCCCCCCCCCCCCCCACATCCATTATCTCAATCAGGTCGGGAGGGGTTGACTATTCGATCTGTATGTGTATCGATTCACAATAGCAATGACCTTTCTTGGTTGACCCACTAGATATGCTTGACTGCAGTGGGGAGCAATGGATCTGCCTCTCGCTCGGTGGGCATTGGGAACTCTCAACGTAGGGGATTGTGGACAAGAAACCCTCAGCTTGCCAATCTGTGGGACAGCTCTCGTATTTAGAAAAGGGAACGCCAATTCTCTGTCCCAGTGTTTGACTGTTGTAATAGTTAGATTGCTATTTGTAAAATACTTCTTTACCCAAAGAGTGGAACTCGCTACCACAAGCAGCAATTGAGGCAAATAGCATAGAAACATTTCAGGGAAAGCTGGATAAGTACACGAGGGAGAAAGCAATAGAAGGATATGCTGATAGGGTTGGATGAAGTAGGGAGGGAGGAGGCGCGTGTGGAGCACAAACACCAGCATGGACCAGTTGGGCCGAATGGCCTGTTTCTGTGCTGTAAATTCTGTGTAATTCGATGTAAAATGTTGCGTACTGCACTTGTTAAGTGTGTAGAAGCTGCTGTTGATTTTTCCGCAGCTCTGCCACCACTTTTGCCGCAAAGCGCACACCTAATAATGAAAGATGAATTTGTTCCCTCTTGAGGTGCTGCGGGAGAGCGACAACAGCAAAGTATGTTACGAGACTAAATCATTCCATTCAAATGTCACCGCGGTATATGTGAAGATGATATTGTAACAGGACTGGGTCTAACAAAGGAGCAATGGGATGTGCACTAAAATGGCACAGAGTGACTCAACATTGGCCTTTCCTCCAGGGACACACCTTGCCTCTGATTTGCTTTGGGTAGATTGCAGAATACGAGTCCAGGCTAGCTGCAATGCATCGGCGGATTCTACCGCGAATGGTTTCAACCCATTTTGCCACGATTAAAAGAGCAGTGATACAACAACTGTAAATGATGTAACCTCGTCCCAGCAGAATCAGCTACAGAGTCAGCAGAGAGCGTTTCAAACCATTCTTGGGTGAAATATTTCCTCAAATGTTTCAGCTTGACAGCCCTGGGAAATTGTACACCCTTCGGTCTGGTTTAAAGTGGTTCTCGTCTGCTCAGGGCCATTAATTATTAGTGCAAAGTTGACCTGGTTGGTAATGCGGGATTGAAAAGGACAGATTCTAGCTGGAAAACATGTTCAAAGCCGCGCTCTGCACAGCAGCTAGTCGGATGGTAAGAATTGTGCTATTTTGGGGCAGCTAGTGCCCAGGAGGTCTGTCTTCAGCTGGTTTAATGTCAGACTTTAATTTAATCGGGTACTTACATGTCACAACCTGTTGGTGGTTCCCATCCGAATTTCATGGGTCTGGGGCAAGCTACTAAGTGTCAGCCGTGGCTCAGTTGGTCGCCTCTGAGTCAGAAGGTTGTGGGTTCAAGCCCCACTCCAGGGACTTGTGCACAAATTCTAGGCTGACACTGCAGTGCAGTGCTGAGGAGCGCTGCACTGTCGGAGGTGCCGTCTTTCGACTGAGACATTAAACCGAGGCCCTGTCTGCCCTCAGGTGGACGTAAAAGATCCCACGGCACTATTTCGAAGAAGAGCAGGGGAGTTATGAGACATCCCTGATGTCCTGGCCAATATTTATTCCTCATCCAACATCACTAAAAAAAACAGATTATCTGGTCATTATCACATTGCTGTTTGTGGGAGCTTGCTGTGCGCAAATTGGCTGCCGTGTTTCCTACATTACAACAGCGACTACACTTCAAAAAGTACTTCATTGGCTGTAAAGCGCTTTGGGACGTCCTGAGGTCGTGAAAGGCGCTATGGAAATGCAAATTATTTCTTTCTTTCCTGTTACACCTTTTGATATAACTGTTAGGGAATAGTCTTGTATGTTTTGTGGCGTGGTTACACAGCCTCGCCGTGTTGCATCATAGGGTCTATTGGGGGAGAAATTCATTAAAGCCACGTTTGGGCGCTAACTTTTAAAAGTTGAAAAAATTGCTAATGCTTCTCAACTTTAAAAAAAATTCGGTTTGCGCTCCAGGAAGGAAGTGGAGTGATAAATCAAGCGCGCCACTTCCTTCCTGGAGCGCAACAGGCAGCAGGCGGAGCGGTAGGTGAGCAGCGCTGCCGTATTGGAAGGCTCCTTCCCTCCCTTAAAGGGAAGGGCCATCGCTGCAGGCTCTGCAAGGGAAAGCAACTCACCTGGTCCCCGACGGCAGCCGCCATCCGGCCCGATCAGCCCGATGCACTGCAGCAGAGTGCGGGCTGATCGAGTGCTGGGGAAAAAAGGAGAAAAAAACAGAAAACGAGCATTTGATTATTTTTTTTCCCTGCCTCGGCCACCTCGTCTTTAAGTATCACCCCCAAAGCGCCCAGCTTCCCGATGAACGCCTCCTGCAGCTGCCGGTGTTGTTGCCCGGTGATGCTGCAGGGGGCGGAACCGAAGTTCGCGACCGGGGCGATGCGCACAGCAATGACATCACAATCTCCGGGCGAAGGGGATCGGGGCGCAACGCCATACCGCCGCCGCAAACCTCTCACCGAATATAGCGGGAGGCGATATTCTCGCCGCGCCCGGGCGGTAAGTGGTTATCGCCCCCCGAGGCGATAACGGGAGGCGCAATGTTACCCAATTTCTCCCCCATTGAGAAATCAATTGTGGGCAGTTTTGTACTGTGGCTCCCATGTTCACTAGCAATTGGGTTGAAGCTGCCCTGGCTAATATATTATAAGCAGAGAGAAGAGACTTTCATCACATTACTCCAGATGTGTCAGCCTGTACAGATTTATAATAACACAATGTTTGCACTTGCTCAAATTATTGGGCACCTCCCTCTGTTACAAATCTCAGGTCTGCAATAGATATTCTCTCAGGTACAGCATCACCAGTTTCTCCCGTAAGCAGCCCTTGTGTCCCTTACGATCAGGAGGTTTTTTTTAAGTTGTTTTTTATTCCTTCATGAAATGTGAGCGTCGCTGGCAAGGCCAGCACTTATTGGCCATCCCTAATTGCCCTTGAGCAGGTGGTGGTGAATCGCCTTCTTCAACCACTGCAGTCCATGTGGTGAAGGTATTCCCACAGTGCTGTTAGGTAGGGAGTTCCAGGATTTTAACCCAGCGACAATGAAGGAACGGCGATATACTTCCAAGTCAGGATGGTGTGTGACTTGGAGGTGTAATGTGATGAAAGGGTGTGGAGGGAGTGAGTGTTTAAGGTGGTGGATGGGGTGCCGATCAAGCGGGCTGCTTTGTCCTGGATGGTGTTGAGCTTCTTGAGTGTTCTTGGAGCTGCACTCGTCCAGGCAAGTGGAGAGTATTCCATCACACTCCTTACTTGTGCCTTGTAGATGGTGGAAAGGCTTTGGGGAGTCAGGAGGTGAGTCACTTGCCACAGTATACACAGCCTCTGACATCTGGAGTAATGTGATGAAAGTCTCTTCTCTCTGCTTATAATATATTAGCCAGGGCAGCTTCAACCCAATTGCTAGTGAACATGGGACCACAGTACAAAACTGCCCAAAATTGATTTCTCAATGGGGGGAAAAATTGGGTACCTTTGCGCCTCCCATTATCGCCTCCAGGGGGCGATAATGGTGCGATAACCACTTACCGCCTGGGCAGGACGAGAATATCGCCTGCTGCCCTTGTCCTTCTCGGTGGAAGAGGTCGCGGGTTTGGGAGGTGCTGCCGAAGAAGCCTTGGCGAGTTGCTGCAGTGCATCTTGTAGATGGTACACACTGCAGCCACGGTACGCCGGTGGTGGAGGGAGTGAATGTTTAAGGTTGTGGATGGGCTGCCAATCAAGCGGGCTGCTTTGTCCTGGATGGTGTTGAGCTTCTTGAGTGTTGTTGGAGCTGCACTCATCCAGACAAGTGGAGAGTATTCCATCACACTCCTTACTTGTGCCTTGTAGATGGTGGAAAGGCTTTGGGGAGTCAGGAGATTAGTCACTCGCCACAGAATAACCAGCCTCTGACCTGCTCTTGTAGCCACAGTATTTACGTGGCTGGTCCAGTTAAGTTTCTGCCCAATGACCAGGGGAGTCGTAGCAATGAATGCCCCTTGTTATGTGAACTGGATACTATAATATCACTTGTGCATTCTTCCTATTTTACAAAAGGCAGACTGATGAACCCTCTAGTTTGACTAGGGCAACAATCTGATTTATTTTTCATATATGAACTGACGGCAACGATTACAGTGAATTTCATCTTCTTTCATAACAGTCCTTGTAACATAGAAAAGAAGAATGCAAGCAACACCACCCTATTAGCAGGCTAAACTTCTCAGACTACTTCCTGAATTAGTCAGTACTATACTTAAGGAAGAAGCTTTCTCCCTCTCTCTCTGGTTATAACTTTTCTTACCGGCCCGTGCAGGACACCTCTCAGGCTGTGTTTGTTTGTTTCCGAGCTGGCCAGGAAGCTAAAGAATTGACCTTTGACCCTACCCCAGCTGTGAGCTGCTCCAGCAGCACCCCTAATGTCTCAAACTAATGTGGTAAGTAAGAAGTACCATCTTGGGTCGTCGCTTCGACTGGGTCTAATCCCTTATGGGCTGAATCCTGAATCACATCACCGAAAGTTGTCTGTTGTGGATTTTACCTCTGCTCAGCTGAATTTTATTTAATAGCAGCATCGTAAATGTAAATTAGCCAAAAGTTCTCCTCGATTTAAGTAGTCGAAAATCCCAAACTGCAAAACCCTACAACAACAGGATGCAAACGTTCCAGTGCAGTTTCCCAGTGCGAGGTAATAAATGGACATCAGGCACATCACGAGCGAGAGAGAGAGAAGAGGAATATGAACAGACAAGTTATCCAGCAACTGGTTACAGAGTGATACTGGGAAAAGAAAGACTTGCATTTATATAGCGCCTTTCATGACCTCAGGATGTCCCAAAGCGCTTTACAGCCAATGAGGTACTTTTGAAGTGCAGTCACTGTTGTAATGTAGGAAACGCGGCAACCAATTTGCGCACAGCAAGGTCCCACAAACACCAATGTGATAATGACCAGATAATCTGTCTGTGATGTTGGTTGAGGAATAAATATTGGCCAGGACACTGGGGATAACTCCCCTGCTCTTCGAAATAGTGTCCATGGGATCTTTTACTTACACACAAAGGGTGGTAGAAGTTTGGAACTCTCTTCTGTAAACTGCAATTGATGCTAGATCAATTGTTAATTTTAAATCTGAGAGTGATAGCTTTTTGTTAACCAAAGGTATTAAGGGATGTGGGCCAAAGGCGGGTATATGGAGTTAGGTGGCAGATCAGCCATGATCTCATTGAATAGCTCGAGGGGCTGAATGGCCCACTCCTGTTCCTATGTTCCACCTGAGAGAGCAGACGGGGCCTCAGTTTAGCATCTCATCCGAAAGATGAAATTCACTGTAATCACCTAAGAGTAGATGTTTGTTCACCACCTGTGAGTCAGGGAATGATGCACAGGATAATAGTGGAACTGAAAATAACTGACAAAATGACCTGGATGAAAATTTAAACTAACAGCCCCGATTTTAACTCTGGGCGTGAATCGGGCGGGCGGTGGTGACAGCCAATGTTCCCTCTAAGCTGCGAGCGTGCACGGCCGCGCTCTAATCTGCAGTCCGCTCACCGGCTTTTACATCGGAAATACCGCGCCCGCGCAGAAATTTAAAGGGACCGCGCACTGAAAGAATCAGGCCACGCGGAACATAGAGCAACTCACAGGGAACGTTGGCGACAACACCGCCTCCACCCCCCCCAAAACCACGCTCCTCCCCAGATACCGTCAGCATGAGGCCCAGGCGATTATAAACCCTGGGCCTCATTTGCATGCTTCAAACTGGCGAGAAGTGGACTGTCGGGCGAGAGGAGTCCAACTTTAGCACTTGGCCAAAGTAATGGTCCCTGGGGCGGGGCGGGGCAGGGCAGGGCAGCCATGGCTAAACTAGCAGTCGGGTCCCGATGACGTTATATATGTATGTCAGAATTTGCAGAGTTTCTCAACCAGACACTGAGTGAAAGCACTTATCGCTGCGCTATTGTGTAAGTCTTCAAAGCCCACAATTCAGGTGATCACTCCACCATCCCACTTTCCCTGACATTTTCTAACCGATGCTTTACTGACCTCGACATATTTTGTGGTCTCCAGAACAAAAGTATCTGCTGCCTCTAGAATGTTCCGCAGTCTTCATCTGTGAAGACTGATATAAAAGAATCTATTGAACTCGGCTAACAATCTCGAACAGACATCAGAAAAGGTTTCTTTATACAGACGGCAATGGGCAGTAGGAACGGATTGGCAGGTTTCCACTGGGTGTCCTCACTTGCTCAGAAGGGCAGGTTAAAATCGTAGCGTGCAGTCGGCGCGTGAGTCCCACGGGCGATCTTAACTGCCCGCCCGCCAGGTTTCCGCTGGACGGGCGGGGATAGGCTTTGCGCTAATGGTTTTAGTCAGCGTGGCAAATCGGGTGCTGAACATACATACGAACACACGACTTAGGAGCAGGAATAGGCCACTCGGCCCTTCGAGCCTGCTCCGCCATTCAATAAGATCATGGCTGATCCGATTACTCCACATTCCCGCCTACCCCCGATAACCTTTCACCCCCTTGCTCACCAAGAATCTATCTACCTCTGCCTTAAAAATATTCAAAGTCTCTGCTTCCACCGCCCTCTGAGGAAGAGAGTTCCAAAGACTCACGACCCTCTGTGAGAAAAAATTTCTCCTCATCTCTGTTTTAAATGGGCGACCCTTTACTTTTAAACAGTGACCCCTAGTTCTAGATTCTCCCACAAGAGGAAACATCCTCTCCACATCCACCCTGTCCAGACATCCTCAGGATCTTGTGTTTCAATCAAGTCACCTCTTACTCTTTCAAACTCCAGCGGATACAAGCTGAGCCTGTCCAACCTTTCCTCATAAGACAACCCGCCCATTCCAGGTATTAGTCTAGTAAACCTTCTCTGAACTGCTTCCAGCGCATTTACATCCTTCCTTAAATAAGGAGACCAATACTGTACACAGTTCTCCAGTGCTGAAGTTGGCAGCAGTGCCCCAGGGTCTCTCTTTTTTTATTTGTTTATGGGATGTGGGCGTCGCTGGCAAAGCCAGCATTTATTGCCCATCCGTAATTGCCCTTGAGAAGGTGAGGAAGAGATCAGCCAGAGTCCTTGCTGGAAGCACAGGTGTGCGGTGGTTGGGCGAGGAACAGATGTCCACCGTGGAATAGCTGGTCAAATCTCAATGTCCAGGCTCGTGCATGAATAATGAGGACCAGAGGGCACCCAGCATCCATAAAAGCACACTCCAGAGAGGAATTGGTGCTTTCAGAAGAGCAGTGGAGAAAATTAACTGAGAAAGCTGGTGAGAAAATAGCACAAAAAAAATCACATTGAAATGTGAGCTTGACATTTTAGTTGAGTTAACACTTCAGCCAAATGTCATCCAAATCACGGGGATATTTTTGCTGTTAACAGAGTCAGTCACACACATTGACACAGAGAGGCACAGATACAGACATACATACAGGGATATATCAACACAGACACAGGTAGGCGTGGATATACACGCTTTTCTACGTTTTCCAAGCAATTGACCTACTTATTTTAAACAGATTGGTAACTGGTGTGAAAATAACATCGGTTGGAATATCTAGGCTACAGCCTTTACTTGCAGTGGCCCTGCCCCACACACACACACTCTCTCTCTCTCTCTCTCTCTCTCTCTCTCTCTCTCTCTCTCTCTCTCTCGTCCCAGACCCACCACACTCTCTACCTACAGTCCCAGACCCACCACACCCTCTATCTACAGTCCCAGACCCACCACACCCTCTCTCTACAGTCCCAGACCCACCACACTCTCTCTCTACAGTCCCAGACCCCACCACACTCTCTATCTACAGTCCCAGACCCCACCACACTCTCTACCTACGGTCTAAAGCTCCACCACACCACACCACACACGGTGTCCCAATGACTCAAATTTTCATCGCCATGTTTAAATTCCTCCCTAGTCTTATCCGTCTCTATTTCTATAACTCCTTTGCAGTGCTACAATTCTCCAGAACTCTCCACTCCCCTAACTCTTGTCTATCTCCCTCCCTTCACCTAACCATTGGCAGCTAAGGATTTAGGCATCTATGCAGCAAGCACTGAAATTCCCTCCCTAAGCCCCTCTGCTTCTCCACCCCCCTCTCCTCCTATAAGACCCTCCGAAAAGCCCACCTAATTTCATTGTTTCCTTATGTCTCTGTTAAGCACCTAATGACTTTCTTTTTACATTAACGGCACTATATAAATGGGAACACCACCACCTGCAGGTGCCCCTCCAAGTCTCACACCATCCTGACTTGGACATATATCGGCTGATCCTTCATCGTCGCTGGGTCAAAATCCTGGAACTCCCTGCCTAACAGCGCTGTGGGAGTACCTTCACCACAGGGACTGCAGCGGTTCAAGGCGGCGGCTCACCACCACCTTCTGAAGGACAATTAGGGATGGGCAATAAATGCTGGCCTTGCCAGCGACGCCCACATCCCAGGAACAAATAATAAAAAAAAATGAAAGCTGCTGTTATTCCTTTTAACCTTTGTGGTGTTTGGCACGGAGGCTTGGTCCTTGGCTTAAATGTTTCAACTTTAAAAGGACCTGCAGATATTAATTTGTACGGATAAAATGCACGCATGACCCTGCTGTGTGACTCACACTACAGTAATATAATCTTTTCCTTGAAATGCTGAGGGAAAATAATGTTCCTTGTATAATTTCTGTAAGCATGGAGGAAAAAAAAAACCCAATATAATCCAGCTGATGTTGTTCGCAGGCAGTCTAGGGTCTGGAGCATGATGACAATGTTTAGCTGTTACCCTGGCCTGTCACTTTAAGGCTCTTGCTCAGGTTCTCCCTAAGGTCAGGTAGTCTAAAATAGCTGCTGAGGTCAATTAAGGGCTAATTATTGTCGCTGTTGGAAGTTTCTTTAAATTGCCCGCGATTGGTTCCTCTTGTTACCTCAACAACTTCTCCAGGTTATGTTAAAGTCAGGAAAAAAAACATCAGGGAATAATGGGCCGGATTTTGCGGTGGGTAATGACAGCGAAACTGTCAGCGTTCGACGTCATTACCCCTCTGAAACTGACCGCAACTTCAGGATTTAACGCAGGCGCAGAAAAATGCGCAAATCCTGAAGTTGCGGTCAGTCATTCGCTGCTCTGCCACGGGTTGCACTGTGAAACTCCCTAGAGCTGGCAATCAGTTGAAATCACATATAGGGACGAAAACCTCCCCTTTTACGATGGAATATTGCTGTTAAAAAAAACCCCTAGACCTTTAAGCCTGTTGAAAGAGGTGTAACTGGGGTTTTAGCAGCGTATTGACTGCCGAGCAACCATTCTGGCCCTGTAAAACTAATTTTATATTTGTAGAATGTCAAATATTTCCATGAATATGATTTAAGAATTAAAAGTTTTTTTTTAAATTTTAAAGTTTGTTTATGATTTTTCAGCTTCTACCTAAATCATATGTGTATGTCCCAATCTTTATTTCTGTAAAATTTATGTAAAGTAAATTAGAATCTGTGCATTTTACTTCCTGGTTTACTGTCTCTGAGAATTCTTCAATGTGATTGGCTGCTTCACCAGCTAGATGACATCACTGTCACTGGACGCTTAGGATTTGCTTGATTTGGCGCCAGATTCAAACACTGTCACTGGACGCTTAGGATTTGCTTGATTTGGCGCCAGATTCAAACAGAGGTTGGAGAGCTGAAATTCACGCCC
This sequence comes from Squalus acanthias, assembly GCA_030390025.1. Taxonomy (NCBI): domain Eukaryota; kingdom Metazoa; phylum Chordata; class Chondrichthyes; order Squaliformes; family Squalidae; genus Squalus; species Squalus acanthias. Next base: position 55,001,696 of record CM059444.1, on the reverse strand, counting down.
CAGAGACCGTTCGATCTTTGTGGGCAGTTTTCTTCGAAGTCAGCAGTGAGCGCCGTCACTTCGCTGCTGACTACAAATTTCGGGCCAAAGGCTCTTTATGTGTACAGTTCTTTGAGATTTTTCACTTTTAAAAAATATTTTGCTGTGGTGAGCCACCGCCTTGAACCGCTGCAGTCCGTGTGGTGATGGTACTCCCACAGTGCTGCTAGGGAGGGAGTCCCAGGATTTTGACCCAGCAACGATGAAGGATCGGCGATAAACTTCCAAGTCAGTACGGTGTGCGACTTGGAGGGGAACTTGGAGGTGGTGGTGTTCCCATGCACCTGCTGCCCTTGTTCTTCTAGGTGGAAGAGGTCGCGGGTTTGGGAGGTGCTGTTGAAGAAGCCTTGGCGAGTTGCTACAGTGCATCTTGTAGATGGTACACACTGCAGCCACGGTACGCCGGTGGTGGAGGGAGTGAATGTTTAAGATGGTGGATGGGGTGTCGATCAAGCGGGCACCCCACTGCCCATCGCATTACTTGTGACAAATCAATGATAGGCTGTCAACAACTGGGGCTTTATAGCATCTCTTTATAAAGAGAAAACAATTATTTTACTGCCAAGGTGTAGCTGTATGTAACTTAGCCCTTCCCATTAAGGTTACAAAGTCTAATTAGTTCTCAGGATGTCCCAAAGCACCAATGCATTACTTTTGAAGTGTGGTCACTGTTGTTTTGTAGAGAATGGTGGCAGCCAATTTGTACACAGCAAGGTCCCACAAACAGCAATCAGATAAGTGGCCAGATAATCTGTTTTTCCGTGGCATCGTTTGATGGCAATGTTGGCCAGGACACCGGGGAGAACTCAACTGCCCCTTCTTTAAATAGTTCAAAATCATGAGGGGTCTGGACAGAGTAGATAGAAACTGTTCCCATTGGCGGAAAGGGTCGAGAAGCAGAGGACACAGATTTAAGATGATTGGCAGAAGAACCAAAGGCGACCTGTGGAAAAGCTTTTTTACACAGCGAGTGGTTAGGATCTGGAATGCGCTGCCTGAAAGGGTGGTGGAGGCAGATTCGATCACGGCTTTCAAAAAGGAATTGGATAGGTACCTGAAGGAAAAAAATTTGCAGGGCTACGGGGGAAGGGCGGGGGTGTGGGACTAGCTGAAATGCTCTTGCAGAGAGCCGTCACGGGCTCGACGGGCCGAATGGCCTCCTTCTGTGCTGTAACCATTCTATGATTCTGGTTCCGTGGATCTTTTGCGTCCACCTGAACAGGCCTCGGTTTAACATCTCACCCAAAAGACGGCACCTCCGATAATGCAGTACTCCCTCAGAGCTGCACTGTCGTTCCAGCCTGGATTATGTGCTCAAGTCTCTGGAGTGGGGCGATCAGTCTCCGGAAAGTGAGAGAGCCACCAATGAGCCAAACTGAGGTGAATCACAGGATAATTGCTATTGGTGAAGGTGAATTACATGCATACCTTTGGCACTTTGAGATGTCACAGACATGCACTGGAGACAAGACTACAAATATATACAAAGTTACAACATGAAAGCTGGTCATTCCACCCACCCAGACCATTTCAGAGATATATAATTATATTAAAAATACCTTATGCCTCGGTGAAGCACCTTAAGGCATTCTTCTACATCAAAGGTCCTATATAAGATGGAAAGGCAGAGAGATAGATTATATATAGATGGATAAATATACAGATTGTGGGAGCCCTCATTTAGTATTAAATACTCAAAAATCAGTGCAAAAATGAGAAAATAGTTTATTATAGAACTTAATGTACAGACCTGTTTTAACTGGATTCCTCCCTCAGTGCATTAATCTCCATATAGCATTCTTACAGCAGTTGTTGCTGGCCACCACATATCATCTAGACATAAAGGTTTCTCTTGAATAATGAGACTACCTTTTGTGTTTTCTATATGTTCGCAAAGAGAAGAAACCTAATGAAGGAAAGTGAGGCATTAGCGCCCTCGACTGTGAGATTTTAGAACTGCAATAGACCATACACTGACAGAAGGGTCGATATTACACAAAATTGTGGAAGTGAAATAGACCACACTGACAGAAAGTTCAGTATTCCAGACTTTTTCCCCAGTAAATGTCTGCTCTGGAATGGTTCAAAATTCACCAGAAACTCGCCAAAAATGCACATCAGCAAACGTTCCCCTGAAAAGAGACATCAGTAAACCCACCTCCCAAAATACAAAGCAGGTGGGATCTGTCATCAATAACATTCCCAGTGGTCACGTCCCAGTAAGCAGGGCTGTGCGTGCATTTTAGTAGACATGATCAGAATCTGACGAAGGTCATCGACCTGAAATGTTGGGCTGGATTTTGCCAGCCCTGGGGAGGCGGGTTTGGAGGCGGAACTGCCGGGAAAATGGCAGAATCTGGGGGCGGGTACCCATCCCGTCCCCCCAACCCGCCTCCGTGCCCCATCTTCCCGGGAGGCGGGTAGCCGACCTATGCCGGGTCCCATCTCCTGGAGGTGGGAAGGGGATTACAACCACTTAACTGCCTGTTAACAGGTAGTTAACAGGCGGTTAAGAGGATTATCCCCATTTTTCCACCAGAGGTGCGGGCTTCCTGACGTTGGGAAACCCCGCCAGGGTCACCGAGGTGAGCAGTGGGTCTGCGGGGTGCAGAAGTGCGCTGTGGAGGTAAGTGATGGGTGCAAGTGTGGAGAGGTAAGTATGTGAGGTGAGTGGAAAGTGATAGAAAATGTTTACTTACCTTTTGTTTCTTCCTGCAGGCTTCAACATTTGGGGATGCGGAGAGTCTCGCATCTCACCGGCAGAGATGACAGAATGGCTGCTGCATTCTCCAATGTAGCAGCCATCTAATTTCTGCTCAGCAGATAGGTTTGATGAGTCTTGAATACAAGGACTCATCAAACAACAGAGAATGTCAGTGTTTGACAGCTTCACAGAGCTGTCAAACGATGACAATTCATCTGTCAAAAATTCATCTGTAACCAGCTTTCCCTTAATTGGCCTGCTAAGCCCGCTGGGCGGCCTTAACAAGGTTAATCAAGGGAAAATAGCGCGGGTTGGCCGCAAGTCGATGGAGGCGGGACTGAAACCCGACAAGCAGCAGTCCCGCCTCCAATGCGCCCCATTGACAAAATCCACCCGTTGACTCTGTTCTTCTCCACAGATACTGCCTGACCTGAGCATTTCCAGCATTTTCTGTTTTTATTTCAGATTTCCAGCATCTGCAGTACTTTGCTTTTGTATTATGATCAGAATCTTTTTTCACTTTCTCATCAATGCCTTTGGGCTGGCCCATCTGACTGATTTTAAAATATACCTAGTATGGTACCATAGTCCATTTGAAACCAGCTATGTGATCTACAAGAAATAGTAGAAATTTTGCAGATGATACAAAAATTGGCCATGTGATTGATAGTGAGGAAGATGGCTGTAGACTGCAGGAAGATATCAATCAGATGGGCAGAAAAGTGGCAAATGGAATTCAATCCGGAGAAGTGTGAGGTAATGCATTTGGGGAGGGCTAACAAGGCAAGGAAATACACAATAAATGGTAGGATACTGAGAAATGTAGAGGAACAGAGGGACCTTGGAGTGCATGTCCACAGATCCCTGAAGGTAGCAGGACAAGTAGATAAGGTGGTTAAGAAGGCATACGGGATACTTGCCTTTATAAGCCGAGGCATAGAATACAAAAGCAGGGAGGTTATGCTAGAATTGTATAAAACACTAGTTAGGCCACAGCTAGAATACTGCGTACAGTTCTGGTCACCACATTACAGGAAAGATGTGATTGCACTAGAGCGGGTGCAGAGGAGATTTATGAGGATGTTGCCTGGGCTGGGGAATTTTAGCTATGAGGAAAGATTGGATAGGCTGGGGTTGTTTTCTTTGGAACAGAGGAGGCTGAGGGGAGACTTAATTGAGATGTATAAAATTATGAGGGGCCTAGATAGAGTGGATAGGAAGCACCTATTTCCCCTAGCAGAGAGGTCAATAACCAGGAGGCACAGATTTAAAGTAATTGGTAGAAGGATTAGAGGGAAGTTGAGAACTTTTTTCACCCAGACGGTGGTGGGGGGGTCTGGAACTCACTGCCTGAAAGGGTGGTCGAGGCAGAAACTCGCATTGCATTTAAAAAGTACTTGGATATGCTCTTGAAGTGTCGTAACCTACAGGGCTACGGACCAAGAGCTGGAAAGTGGGATTAGGCGGGATAGCTCTTTGTCGGCCGGCACAGACATGATGGGCCGAATGGCCCCCTTCTGTGCCGTAAATTTCTATGATTCTATGAAATGATTAACATTGATATAATCTGCTCATTTCAGATCACCAGCCAAAACTGGCACGGTTTGTGGATCTACCTTTAAGATATTGCAGTGACTGGATTGCTCCGGATTTCCACTCAGATTATATTTTACCTGTAGAAGGTAATAAACTCCTGCAACGGATAGGAAAGCAATGAAAACTTATTCAGTTTGTCTTTTAGACATAGAATAGAAATCCAACAAAGTGGGTTTCTATTACCTGTATAACATTGAGAGGTTTTTGCGATCACATGACAACTCTGGTTACGTTTAAACAGGATCCCCTGAGCACTATTTAACTGTAAGAGGTTATTATGATATGCAGGGTCTTGAGAGTAAATTGGGATCGCGTTGTGCTAATCAGCACGAATATTGCACACTCCACAGCAGGACTAACAATCCTTCGACAATTACAATGTAAGCGGCTTACTAGCTGCTTGAGACGGTTAAGAAAATTGTTATTATTGCTACTTTGTGATTGATGTTTTTCATTTCCGCTAACAGAATCATATTCTCGAGAATTACACATTTCAAAACCATCCTGTGATTTCATTGGTGGGTTAAAAACTACAAGGAAAGATTGTCGTTCCTCCTGTGGTTTTTTAAGGCAAAAATATAGGAGGAGGTGAAATTCGACTTTAACGGTACCGCCAAATGGGTGATAGCGAATCGACAGCCCGCTTTACACCCCGCCCAATTTTCTTTTCAATTGTTGAAGTCAATGGGGGAAGAAAATTGGGCGAGGTGTAAAACACGTGCCGATTTGCTATCACCGTTTTGCACTACCATCGAAGCCTATAATCTCTAAAAATCCTCAGAGCTTGTAAACGCTGTGCAATCTATAACATACCCAACCCAACAAATCATAAGTTAATAAAAATTTGATTTAAAGAAAAATCCAGATCGACCCCAGCTAAATTGTACAGTGCTCGTAGTTAGAACTAAGCCCATTATTCTCCTAGAATGTGCTTGTGTCTGGCAGTATGCAATCTTTACCAATCAATACTTATAGCCATATGTTTCTCATTCCTGGGTTCTATTTGCAACTCGTTCATTTCTCTGTTTTGGACTGCTATATACCATTTCCTTTCTGTTCAAATTAATTAGCAACCCTGCAGAATGTCTACTAATGGTTTCAGAATATAAAGATTTAGGAACTGCAATTCATTCAACATACCCCGAACCAACTGCAGAGACCAGAAGAGAGAGATTTCTAATGATCTATTTATACTGGGTTGAGACAGCTATTTGCCATATTGGTTCCAGTCAGGCCGTAGCTCATTTATACTGCCCTGCTCCAGCTGCAATTCCCTTGCCCAGGAGAGAGCTTTGTGCATGTGGTCGCACTCTCACCTCGGAGTCAGAAGGTTGTGGGTTCAAGTCGCACTCCAGAGACTTGAGCACATAAATCCAGGCTGACACTCCCAGTGCCGTGCTGAGGGAGCGCTGCACTGTCGGAGGTGCCGTCTTTCAAATGAGCTGTTAAACCGAGGCCCTGCCTCCCCTCTCAGGTTGGACATAAAAGATCCCATGGCTACTATTTCGAAGAAGAGCAGCGGAGTTCTCCCCAGTGTCCTGACCTCAACCAACACCTCAAAACAGATGATCTGGTCATTGTGGGACCTTGCTGTGTGCAAATTGGCTGCTGCATGTCCTACATTCAACACTGACTACACTTCAAAAGTACTGCATTGGCTGTAAAACGCGTCGAGATGTCCTGAGGTCGTGAAAGGCCCTATATAAATGTAAGTCTTTCTTTCTGCACTGTCCACATTTAGATCAACTGTGGCTGTGGTTAAACAAAAACGGAAAAAGTGATTACCTCAGCACTTCTTAATCCAGGTTTGACACCACAATAGAAATATAGGGGAAGATTATACACTAGTGCAGTCCCAGTGTAGAGCCTTACCTTACTGCCTGTTCCACCGGCAGGTAGAGTTCTGTCCCAGGCATGTACAAGTGGAAAATTTACCCTCTTGTAATCCATGCAGTGGCAAACAACCACCTTCAGAGGGTGGCAGGTCACTGGTCTCCAAGTCTATGCTGCAATGTTAGCATTGCTGTACAGCAGAAGCCACTGCAACAGAGCGAGAGGGGGGACGATATGTGAGCCATCGGCTTTTGAGAGCTCTGTATCCGCTATAGGGGCACAGCTTTAAGAAATTGTATAAAATGTCAGAATGACCAAGGCGCAAGGCGGTATAGCTTTAAGAAATCTTTAAAGGCAATTAAGGTCAATCAGGAACGAGGCCCAGCCTGGAAGGCAAGGAAATGGTTCAGTTGGGAGAGGTTGGAGTGGAAGGAGCTGAGAGAGAGAATGTGTATGCTGGAAACATAAAAACATAGAAAAATAGGAGCAGGAGTAAGCCATTCAGTCCTTCGAGCCTGCTCCGCCATTCAATATGATCATGGCTGATCCTCCATCTCAATACCATATTCCCGCTCTCTCCCCATACCCCTTGACGCTTTTTGCATCTAGAAATATAGAAACATAGAAATATAGAAAAGTAGTCCCTGTTACTGTTTTGTTCATCTCTCTACACTTAAAAACACAACTGCCGTGGGTGAATAAACCTCACTTGTTTTGAACATTAAGCTCTTGTCTGCGTGTCTAATTGACCACTGAGTCCTGGGCCTACGTCAGCATGCTAAAACACATATATAGATTCTGAATTAAGCCCTTCTGGCCCCGGCCCCCCCTCCCCCCCGGTATTTTCCCCACCTTATATGTGTATATACCCTAAATATTAGTTAGAGTTTGAGGCTGATGCCAAGTTTTGCAGGAATACAGAGTGTCTGGAGGAAAGGTATAATGTTCAACAGAAACTTAACTGAACATACAGCGTTCAAAAGAGACCATTATTGTCAGGGGTGAAAAGCATGTTCAATGTCTTCAATTACAAAATGTTTTTAAAACCCTTCCCCGTGAGTACAGAGTGACCCAGCCCCACTGGTCGCTCCAGACTCCATCACAAGACTTACCCTGGACCTATTCAGGTTTGTTGTGAATAAATGTGAGAAGTCGCACAACACCAGGTTATAGTCCAACAGCTTTATTTGAAATCACAAGCTTTCGGAGCGCTGCTCCTTCGTCAGGTGAAGTGAAGAGGTACATATAGGCACAGCATATATAGTCAGAGAACACAGCCAGATGATTACAGTTAATCTTTCCAACTGCCCTTTATCACACCTCGGCAGAGAGATTGTCACGGCAATCAAAAGGTGTGGATGGTGTCCAAACAGGTCAGTCAGGAAAACATTACATCAAAGACAATGTGGCAGATGCTGGGGTCTGTATGGAAAACAAAAAACTTTTTTTGCTCGAAATCACAGCAGGTCCGGCCGCATCTGTGTAGAGAGAACAAGCCAACGACGACTCGAGTCTGGATGACTCTACGTCAGGTGGGGTTACATGTAGCATGACATGAACCCAAGATCCCGGTTGAGGCCGTCCTCATGGGTGCGGATCTTGGCTATCAGTTTCTGCTCGACGATTTTGCGTTGTCGTGTGTCTCGAAGGCCGCCTTGGAGAACGCTTACCCGAAGATCGGAGGCTGAATGTCCTTGACTGCTTAAGTGTTCCCCGACTGGGAGGGAACACTCCTGCCTGGCGATTGTTGCGCGGTGTCCGTTCATACGTTGTCGCAGTGTCTGCATGGTTTCGCCGATGTACCATGCTCCGGGGCATCCTTTCCTGCAACGTATGAGGTAGACAACGTTGGCCGAGTCACATGAGTATGTACCATGTACCTGGTGGGTGGTGTCCTCACGTGTGATGATGGTATCTGTGTTGATGATCTGGCATGTCTTGCAGAGGTTGCCATGGCAGGGTTGTGTGGTGTCGTGGTCGCTGTTCTCCTGAAAGCTGGGTAATTTGCTGCGAACGATGGTCTGTTTGAAGGCGAGTAGTGGGGGCGTGGGGATGGCCTTAGCGAGGTGTTCGTCATCATCGATGACATGTTGAAGGCTGCGAAGAACATGGCGTAGTTTCTCCGCTCCGGGGAAGTACTGGACGACGTAGGGTACTCTGTTGGTTGTGTCCCGTGTTTGTCTTCTGAGGAGGTCTATGCGATTTTTCGCTGTGGCCCGTCAGAACTGTCGATCGACGAGTCGAGCGTCATATCCCGTTCTTACGAGGGCGTCTTTCAGCGTTTGTAGGTGTCCATCGCGTTCCTCCTCGTCTGAGCAGATCCTGTGTATTCGCAGGGCTTGTCCATAGGGGATGGCTTCTTTAACGTGGTTAGGGTGGAAGCTGGAGAAGTGGAGCATCGTGAGGTTGTCCGTGGGCTTGCGGTAGAGTGAAGTGCTGAGGTGTCCGTCTTTGATGGAGATTCGTGTGTCCAAGAATGAAACCGATTCTGAGGAGTAGTCCATGGTGAGTTTGATGGTGGGATGGAACTTGTTGATATCGTGTAGTCTTTTCAGTGATTCTTCGCCGTGGGTCCATAGGAAGAAGATGTCGTCGATGTATCTGGTGTATAGCGTTGGTTGGAGGTCCTGTGCAGCGAAGAAGTCTTGCTTGAACTTGTGCATGAAAATGTTGACGTATTGGGGTGCGAATTTGGTCCCCATGGCTGTTCCGTGTGTTTGGGTAAAAAACTGGTTGTCGAAGGTGAAGACGTTGTGGTCAAGGATGAAGCGGATGAGTTGTAGGATGGCGTCTGGAGATTGGCTGTTGGTGTTGAGTACTGAGGCTGTCGCAGCGATGCCATCATCGTGGGAGATATCGGCTTAACAAGGCCAATCAAGGGAAAATAGCATCTATTCGTCAGACGTCGCTAGGGGTGGGACTAGAACCCGGAAACCAGCAGTCCTGCTCCCAACGCACCACCTCAGGTAAGATCGCGGCTTCAGTTTCAACTCAAGTAATCAATGGCTTCTGGCAGGTTACTGAAGAGGACAGCTGTAGATCCACCATGCATCTTCAAGAAAGGAGGGAAGGAAGTTTGAAGGGGGGGAGGGGTGGAGGAAATAGGTTTGCATGAGTTTTGGCAGCCGTGCCTTCAGCTGCCTGGGCCCTAAGCTCTGGAATTCCCCTCCTAAACCTCTCCGCCTCTCTTTCCTCTTTTAAGACGCTCCTTAAAACCTACCTCTTTGGCCAAGCTTTTGGTCATCTGCCCTAATATCTCCTTATGTGGCTCGGCGTCAAATTTTGTTTAATAATGCTCCTGTGAAGCGCCTTGGGACGTTCTATGTTAAAGGTACTATATAAATGCAAGTTGTTGTTGTTGTTTTGAGGGCTGGCCTCAATGACGAGGCCTCAAACGTTTCTTTCACTCCATTGCATTTTTTTTGTCTTGCTCATTGCTGATATTATTTTGGTTGCCTTCCTCCGAGATTTCCTCTTTTGTTCCTCCAAATATGTTTTCTTCACGCACTTCCCCCTTTCCTGCAGCCTCAACGGCGTCGAGACCCATTGCATCATTCTCTTACCACTTTCCTGTGACTTGACGATTGTGGAACTGTTCGCTCAGTCTTCCCTCCCTCCATCTCGAGCGGCTTCAGCCCCAAGCCTGGTGCCGTGTAACCATCGGCCTTGGCCCACTTTGCCTTCTCACCTGCTTTCAAGCCCTGGTGCTGTCCTGCACTCGGAGCCCTGGTCCTGTACCCAGGTTTCTCAATTTGGGACACAAAGTAGGAACAGAAACACGATCAGCAGCTTTAATATTAAACAACTCATTTTATTTAAGTTAACATTTACTTTTTAAAAAAAAATCATATCACATTCATTAGAAAGTGTTTTTCAAGTCACAGGATGCACTGCCACACAGTGGTGCACTCCTGTATATACAAATCATTGCAAATATTTCTGTACCTAAAGTTGAGAATTAAGTAAATACATTTCACCAACACCAAGATTTATTTTTTTTTGCAACTCAAACTTTTAATAAAAATGTTTATTGAAAAACAGTATCTTATTTGGCATTTTAAATTCCGTCAGATCTACCCAATGACATCGTGAACCGGGGCCGTTTTTAAAGTAATTTCCCAGTGTTTATCACTTACTTTATATTTTAAGTGCGGCACAGACCAGTTGACTCAAAGGATGACGTACATAAAAATACGTAAAAGTTATTAACAGGGAAGCCGGCCATTCGGCCCAGTCAGTCTACGTCAGCCTTTACCCTCCACGCGATCAAATAGTCCTAATCGCATTTACCCACCCCCTGTTCCCATATTCTTTTATCCCCTTGCCCTTCATCCGCCACTCCAAGCTAATCTTGAATGTTTACATAGTTTCCGCCTCAGCCACTTGCCCTGGAAGTGAACTCCATACACCTCACCACTCTCTGTCTAAAGAAGTTTCTCTGGCCCTCTGTTCTGAATCTTGCATTCATTCTTTTATCTACGTTCTAGACCCTGGCTTAGGTTCTTGGCCTGCTGAAGAGTGGAGCTTTTTTCCAAGCCTTGCGCACAGCATGGACATCAAGCACTCTTGGAGCAGGCGATGACATTTATTCGATGCAAAGTGACATCTGTAATAATTGAAGAAGTTACAAACTCGGGCCTTGTTTGTACAGCTGGATTCCGTCTATATTCCTATTCGAACTCATTCCACATTCCTGTTACAACGCATTACGACTGTCTCTCTGGATATTCCTGTAGATGTACAACAGGCCTAACCATCTAGCTGCTCAGTTAGTATATCCGTGTAATTCAACCCCTCTCCCCTGCCATAATTCCAACAATGTACCTCAGACCCCAAGAGAAGCACCCTCTATTGCACTGCGATGCCACTTCACTTTCCAAATTCTGTATCGTGTGGCCTCTCTGGAGATATACCGTCAAATTTGTGCAACTTAATGCTAAATTTGGACTCATGCCCACTATATACTGCCATGACAGTATCTAGACACAAAAGGCATCAAGGGGTATGGGGAGAGAGCGGGAATATGGTATTGAGATAGAGGATCAGCCATGATCATATTGAATGGCGGAGCAGGCTCGAAGGGCCGAATGGCCTACTCCTGCTTCTATTTTTCGATGAGAGCGCGTGACTTTATTTTACAGATGACACTGGCTTAATCTGTTCCTGATAATTGCAAGTTGTTGCTGAAGTAACTATGTAGTGGGTCTTTAATGTAGTAAATAGTCCCAAGGTGCTTCACAGGAAACTTATCAGATAAAATATGACACTGAGCCACACATCAAGAGATTAGGACAGGTGGCCAAAAGCTTGGTCAAAGAGGCAGATTTGAAGTAGCGACTTGAAGGAGGAGAGGCGGAGAGGTTTAGAACATAAGAGCAGGAGTCGGCCAATTGGCCCCTCGAGCCTGCTCCGCCATTCAATAAGATCATAGCTGATCTGATCCTAACCGCCAATCTACTATCACAGAACCATCTCCTGAACCTAACAGAATTGGACACACGAAAGAGGAGCAGGATCAGGCTACACGGCCCCTGGGCCCGCTACGCTACCCACAGGGCCATGGCCGATCCGAACCTAGACTCATGTCCAAATTCCTGCCCGCTCCCCGTAACCCTTAATTCCCTTTACTTCTAGGAAACTGTCTATTTCTGTTTTAGGGAGGGAATTCCAGAGCTTAGGGCCGAGGCAGCTGAAGGCACGGCCGCCGATGGTGGGGCGCTGAAAATTGGGGCTGCGCAAGAGGCCGGAATTGGAGGAGCACAGAGATCGCGGAGGGTTGCAGGGTTGAAGAAGGTTACAGAGATGGGGAGCTTTCTGTGAAGCAACTTGGGGGCTGAGCCGACAACTCTTCGAGCCGGCAAAGGCTGAAGCCGCAGATGATGCAGTGGCCCAGCACACTGAAACATGCTACATCATAGCAACGGGGGTCCGGGGGTTGCATAGCAACAGTCATCAGAACTGCTAAGTTCCTGATTTCAGCACAGTGCCATGGAAAGAGGCTGAACAGGCATCGGGTGCTTTTTTAAGCGAGACTGTAAATCAAGGGAGAGTTAATTGTTGCACGCTCTTGTGCACTTCCTGGCGAGGCATACATAAATTACATAGAAATTGCAACAGAGAACAGGCCATTCAGCTCAACCCATTCGTATTGGTGTTTATTCTCCAGACGAGCAGTGGCCCGAATCCGAAGTGCCCACCCCGCTTCCCATATCTCTCTATCTCCCTTTCCTTCAACCACCTCCCTAAAGTAACACTGGCACAAGCCCGTCAGCTGGTCACCGGCCTGCAGCCTTGCACACCGGTGGTGCCTAGATCATGAAGACCATGAAAAATGGAAGAAAACAGAGGTATTTTGTAGCGTCTGGGGGAGGGGGGAAGAAGAAAAACACACACATGGACACACCACCACAACACTATCTTTACCTCAACACGTGGTTGAATCTAAATTGCTCTGAAGCAAAGGTGGTGAGTTTGGAAACATTCATATTCGCCCAGTTTGAAATTTAGAAGGAGATTCAATGCTCAGCTCTGCACCAAAGCTCTCATCCCCGCTGTCTGGCCAGGTTTCACCAGAGTGTCTCAGGTGCAAAAACAGTTAATTGACACGCATTATGCAGATCAGCTTTGAAAATCTCCTATTGACTCTTTGGTCTAAGTTAGGATATGACCTTCAGTAACCCTGCAATAAGGCAAGCGTTCGAAGAGTTGCTTCAACTCATGGAGTTTTGTTCTTGCCGACATGATTTCACAAGCCGGCAGGGATTCAGGTAGGAAAAGGTTGTGCACTTCTGAATGTATCCCAAGTTCTTTTTTAAATCCATAATTTGTAGGTCCGGGGGAAAAAAATGAGGGTACTGTTTCATCAAAACCCATTTCTGATACAAGTGCCTTGAAATTAGACTCTTCACACGGTAGTACACAGATGCTTCATCCACTATTTAAACAAAGGGATTGGCCCATTTATTTTAAACAGGTTAGTGTCTCTGTTAAGCAGCAGATATAAAGAATTTTCATACAAACTCATTAAGCATTCGAGGAGCCCAATTTCCAGCCCAATATTATAATTTAAAAATACAAAAAAAAAGTACAAAAATAAATACTGCATTGTTACAGCCTGTACACGTTTTACTATTAGAGACTTTTAGTAGTTGTACAATTTGATTATTAATTCATTCAACTCCAGATAAAGGTGGACTTGATTCCAAATATAATTCTCATCCATGCTTAGGATCCAAATAGTTCAAACTACTTCTCATTCACTCCAATTCCATGTAACTCTTTAACCCAAGCAGAACATTTAAATACAAAGCACTTGCGCAATTATCCGCATTTTCTAACACCGAACACAGTCCAATCAACTTATGGTCCAGTTTAATCTGGAGACAGCAGCACATCTTAGAAATCACAGGCTTCGGGTTCAGTGTTTTATGTGCCTTTTAAGATTGATTTACTGACAATGATTCGATGAGCTGTGGGACACAGATGAGCAAATCGAGCAGTGTTTCCTGCAGTTGATAAGAATCCTAAACAAAGCAAGAACATCTGGCAAACGAGATAAACATTTAGCAGATTTGAATTGCTCTGTGACTTATCTTTCTAGCTAAGTGAGAACATATATCCAACATATACCCTGGCACAAAAACACAAGCATTGGAGAACGTGCAGAGAATATCCACAAGACTGATTCCACGTCAATACAGATGAATCAAAAGGAACAATGAGAAGTTTAGATGGTACCAACTAGACGGAAAGCAGTTGCTGGTGGACCTTATCAAGATGCATATAATAAATAGTATAGAAAAAAGAAACTCTTATTTCTTTAAAATAGGTAGCAAGAGCAGGACCAGAAGATGTCAAGTTAAATTGAGTGAAAAGTAAATTTAAACTGACATTCGGGAATATTTCTCCACTCAGTGATCAATGATCTGCCAGGCGGGGTAAATCATACAAAAAACATTCGGATGTCACAAATGCAGCTGGATTTTTTTATTTATTCATTCACAGGATGTGGGCGTCGCTGGTAAGGCCAGCATTTATTGCCCATCCCTAACTGCCCTTGAGAAGGTGGTGGTGAGCCGGCTTCTTGAACCGCTGCAGTCCGTGTGGTGAAGGTACTCCCACAGTGCTGTTAGGGAGGGAGTTCCAAGATTTTGACCCAGCGACGATGAAGGATCGGCGATATACTTCTAAGTCAGGATGGTGTGCGACTTGGAGGGGAACTTGGAGGTGGTGGTGTTCCCATGCGCCTGCTGCCCTTGTCCTTCTAGGTGGATGCTATAATGGGAGAGTTAGGGTACCACAGGGATTAACTTTGATGGTCTGAATGGCTAGTTCTCAGCCTGAACCTTTACAATGCTCATTATTCAAACTGATGAGGAATTGAGTGGTGAGTTAACCAGCAGCATTTTAACAGCTAATTCTGCGCTCTCAGCGGGAGTGGAGCTTGTAGAGAGTAGGTTGTGGGAAACTGTGGACGCACGGTCTGTGATTTTCCGTCTATTCATTTTAATCTGCAAGCGGCAATGCTCGTGGCAAGCACGGGATCATTAGGTGACGAGACAACGCAAATGGTTTTAAACTGCTGCTGACACCTTGTCTGCTCGTAAAAAGTAAAAAGGTGAGATTCACGCCAGCGATTTCTACTTTTTAATATCCATCGTATTACTCGCTGAAAGAAAGCAAAGGTTAAATGCTTCCTCAAACAGGGGTAAAAAGACTAGAAACAGAGGGCTGGTGACAGATCAGTCATCCACTTAATCGCTGCAGTGTAAAATGGGAGAGAAAAATAACGGCAAATGCTGGATTTTTCTTTGTTAAATCTTACTGGCAAATGACCTCTTACGCATGCAGGAACAGTGGAGTTCTCCAATTTTCATGAATATTTAACACAGTAACATTGTAAAAACAAAAGCAGCCAGTTGCTGGCGGCATAATATTGTTAACCTTAAGGCTTTTTAATTAACTACAAAATGTTTTCGTCAAGGGAGCAGCACCTGGTGAATGTTTCATCGCTCGCTGCTTGTACTGAACGGTAAATTTAACCACTGGAAATTAATGGGAGTCAAGTCGTTGAACTTTGTTTTTTTTGGTCGCACAGCACATTGGGTGTACGCATGTTGGCTCCATCACAGCTCATTCCTTTCCTTTTATATTAGGTAGAAATACTACATCTAACTGAGGATGTCATCGCACAATTCCTCGCCTTTCCTGCGATGCCCCTTTGTTGTCTGTGACTCCTGGGGCAGAAAACAGCAGTGGTCTCTACAAGCCACTGGGTCTCACTACTGCTCAGCACTCTTGGTAAGATTACTTTACTGAGGATAAAGCCACTACCGTTCCCCTTTACTCCGCCAAAAGGAAAATCATAATTGCCTGGGTTTGCGCAGGACCATTGGTTGGTCTTGGCCAGAACGCTTAGTTGTGAAGATGTCTTCACAGAATCCCCACAGTGCAGATAGAGGCTGTTTCGGCCCATCGAGCCTGCACCGACACATATCCCACCCTATCCCCGTAACCCCACTTATTTAATCCCCCCTAACACTAAGGGCCAATTTATCATAGCCAAATCAACCTAACCCGCACATCTTTGGACTGCAGGAGGAAACCGGAGCACCCGGAGGAAACCCACGCAGACACGGGGAGAATGTGCAAACTCCACACAGACAGTCACCCAAGGCCGGATTCGAGCCCGGGTCCCTGGCGCTGTGAGGCAACAGTGCTAACCACTATGCCACCGTGTTGACAACTTAGGAGACCCATGTCCTTTCCTACAGATTGCATTGGCCACAGGAATGAGCAGAGACCGATTACAGGAGGGAAAATACTGAAATAAAAGACTTGTATTTATATAGCGCCTTTCACGACCACCGGACGTCCCAAAGCATTTTACAGCCAATGAAGTACTTTTTGAAGTGTAGTCACTGTTGTAATGTAGGAAACGCGGCAGCCAATTTGCGCACAGCAAGCTCCCACAAACAGCAATGTGATAATGACCAGATCATCTGTTTTAGTGATGTTGGTTGAGGGATAAATATTGGCCCCAGGACACCGGGGATAACTCCCCTGCTCCTCTTCGAAATAGCGTCATGGGATCTTTTACGTCTACCTGAGACGGGCAGGTGGGGCCTCGGTTTAGTGTCTCATCTGAAAGATGGCATCTCCGACAGTGCAGGGCTCCCTCAGCACTGCACTGGAGTGCCAGCCTAGATTTTTGTGCTCAAGTCTCTGGAGTGAGACTTGAACCCACAACCTCCTGACTGAGGTGAGAGTGCTACCAACTGGCCCACTGGCTGACACTGAGGGAAAAATAGTAACATAATTGTAGGAATGACTTCCATTGTGTTTAAAAATAACATTCTCTTGAAATTCAAGTCAATATTTTGAACAGATTCATCAGCAGGTGCAGCAAAATGTAATCAGTCTGAATCAAAGTCTAGTTCATCATCAGTAGTGTCCACTGCAGGGTAAGGCTGGCTGTTCCCCAAATTCACATAATTTACTTGCAAGTTGATGTAGTGTTCTCCTTCCAACATGGATTGAATCTCTTCGATTTCATAGACAAGTTCAGTAAATTTCAGACGCAGTTCAGACTTTGGATTCCAGCAACGCAGCATAATGTCAAACCTGCGCAAGAAAGAGTGTCATTAAAATTAAGCACGCCCTGTGGGTCACATTACATTTCCAGCCCTTTTGGATTTCAGGACGGGAATGGTGCGTAATGGACCGTCCACACCACCGTTCCTGCCAAACCTTCCCAATTCAGTCTTCGGCCTCTTACACTGTTCCAATGAAGCTCAGCGTAAGCTCGAGGAACAGCACCTCATCTTTCGATTAGGCACTTTACAACCTTCTGGACTCAACATAAAGTTCAACAATTTCAGACTATAACCTCTGCCCCTATTTTTTTTCACATGGCAGCTGTCGATCATTCTGCCAGTACCATTTTACACCTCATCTAGAGTCATCTTTTGTTTCTTAACTTGTCCCATTACCATCTCCTTTTGCCTTGCACCATCATCCCTTTTGTCTCTTAATCTCTCCTGCCTTTCATCCTATCTCAGACCTTCCCTTTTGTTCTTTCCTCCCCCTCCCCCCTGCCCCAACACTTGCTTAAAAACCTGTTCCATCTCCAACTTTTTCCAGTTCTGACGAAGGGTCATCGACCTGAAACGTTAACTCTGTTTCTCTCTCCACAGATGCTGCCTGACCTGCTGAGTATTTCCAGCATTTTCTGTTTTTATTTCAGATTTCCAGCATCCGCAGCATTTTACTTTTGTCTTTCCAATTCAGTGCTCATCAATTATTCCATGCAGCAGGATCCAGCTGGAAGCTCATAGACTTAGGAGGCAGGATTTTCTGCACTGCTGCAGATACTTAAAGAGCTGCAAGTGAAGGTTAAAGTGCATACTCTTTCTCTCCATTTCCCCACGCTGCGTTGACGAATTCATCTTCAAAACTGAAGTAGAGACAAAAGGCTTGGGCATGGAGTCATTTTTTAAATGCAGAAATTGAAGTAACTGGATGTCAGACTTAAAAACCCCTTACAATGTGCCTGGATTCCAATATTAATATGTGATTGATGTAGGTTAGAAAGTCAACAGGATTCACGGGGATGTGTGTGCAGCACCTTAAGCAAAAGATGGCAAACCCACCCTTTCTGAAGCCAGGGGGTCCCCACAGTCGTACGGTGACCAGAACTGTACACAGTACTGAAAGTGGGACCCAACCAATGCCATCCCTCTGGCTCTGCACACACTGAAATCTTGTTTGCCCTCTTAGTGTCAGCTGTGGCTCAGTGGGTAGCACCCTCACCTCCGAGTCAGAAGGTTGTGGGTTCAAGTCCCACTCCAGGGGCTTGCGCACATAAAGCGAGGCTGACACTCCAGTGCAGTGCTGAGGGAGTGCTGCACTGTCGGAGGTGCCGTCTTTCGGATGAGATGTTAAACCGAGGCCCCGTCCGCTCTCTCACATGGATGTAAAAGATCCCATGGCACTATTTCGAAGAAGAGCAGGGGAGTTATCCCCGGTGTCCTGGGCCAATATTTCTCCCTCAACCAACATAACAAAAAAAAAACAGATTATCTGGTCATTTTCACATTGCTGTTTGTGGGAGCTTGCTGTGCACAAATTACAACAGTGATTACACTTCAAAAGTACTTCATTGGCTGTAAAGTGCTTTGAGACGTTATATAAATGCAAGTCTTTCTTTCTCTTTACTGGTGTTGCATACTGTGCTGAGGGCAACAGCGAGCTACCCACTAGTATCCCAAGTTCGCTCCCCTAGGTTGTGCCCCGTACTCTCTCCTCCTCCTGTTTATCTTAAGATGCTTTTCTATTGATTTAGTGCCGTGCTAGTGGCCACTGGCTCCTGACGTGCCGATCTTGCACAACCAGCATTGGAGCCAAAATAAACTTGCAGGTTTGCTAAGGGTGGTGGCCCGGGTAACAGTGGGTCATCTCAGCCGCCGGCCGTAGTGAATCCTGACCCTTCATTTTTGGCGTTGCTACCAGCTGCACGTGACCCACACACCAGGAGCCGGGGGCAACAGCATGGGCCTCAGCAGCTTTATATTTCTATTGCCAGTTCACGGTTCCCAGTTCTAAGATGCTTTGACATTACAGGAAGGCAGGTGCACCGTTGTCATGGTTGTGAGCTGCACCAGATGGCCAAATCAATGACAAATTTGCCATTGGAATAAAGGCACTAGCTCCAGCAGACTCAACACATGAAGGTGGTTCTGCAGGTTTGGATTCTGAGGCCTAGACATTCAGGAGTGCCCAATTTTGGTTGCTCAGGGGCTGGGCAGGGCGGGCGCAGGGTAACTACCCTGTACCAGAATGAAGAGGTCCGGGGGCGCCCCTGATATTAGGCCTCGGAAACCAATCGTCAGAGCCAGTGTGGCGTTACAGCCCACAGGCGTAAAGTGGAGAGGGCTGCTAAGAAATCGGGCCGCTGCTAACACTGCAGCCACCCTCAGGTAAGTGGGTCCAGGGTCCGGTTGGGGGATGGGCAAGACAACGTGGAGCCTAACGCCTGCTTCAGGCATGGGTAAAGGACGTCTCTTGTTTGTCCTTACCCAATATGGCGGGCGGCGCACTTCCAGCCAGATGTGTGCGAGCACGTCCCGCCTGCCATTTTGGGGCCTTAGTAGGCCGCGTAGCGCCTGAAAAACAGGCATGGTGCAGCCCAATTTCTAGGCCCGCGTCGCCCTTTGCACAGTAGAGCCCAGCACACCTACAGAGATTGACACCCAATCCCAGTGTAAGCGGCGACACAGAGGCCCTGCCCTGGGATATCGACCTATAAAGTAAAGTACAAGTAAAAGCACCGTCTTGAGAAGTCACTTAAATTAGTTGCATTTACAGAAATAGTTTGAGCCTTTCGGTATGTCTGAATCTCCCAGTTCAGGATTGGAATGAAGTTTTAGAAACGTCATTAACAAAGGAGATGAGTTCTGCCTTCAACATTAAAGCGAAAAAAAGACAGACCATGTACAAAACACTCACAGCTCATCTGGGCAGTATTCTGGCTGAGGCAATCTTCTCCCCTTTAACAGGTATCTCGTGATGTCGTAAGGATCTATCTCTGGGTAGGGCGGTGCCCCTCGAGTTAGCAGCTCCCACAGCAGCACTCCAAAGGACCACTAAATATAATACAGACAGATGTCAATCAATCTGTAAATAGCTATAAAAATTACACAAAATGACAGTGATTAAGTAGCAATGGATTGCAACGATGTGGATGATATAAACACCACCACCTCCAAGTTCCCCTCCAAGTCACACACCATCCTGACATGGAAATATATCGCTGTTCCTTCATCGTCGCTGGGTCAAAATCCTGGAACTCCCTCCCTACCAGCACTGTGGGAGCACCTTCACCACACAGACTACAGCGGTTCAAGAAGGCGGCTCACCACCACCTTCTTAAGGGCAACTAGGGATGGGCAATAAATGCTGGCCTTGCCAGCGACGCCCACATCCCACAATCGAATAAATAAAAACAAGGTTTGATCACTTCCTCTAACCCTCTGCCACTCTTCCGACGCTCTGCAATGTGATTAAAAATATGTTTAATTTCTTCTGGAAGTGTGCCAGTTAACGTGTTTGTGTAAAAGTCCTATGAGTGCTATTTTAACAGTCATAAACCCACTCCGTTTAGTTTAAAATTAGGTTAATGATGACTTTGAAATGGTTCACCGTGGAATTTTACACAAGCGTTTTATGTACGGGTTCAGTCAGGGGATATTCGATTTAGTGCAGGACAGCAGAACAAGGGAACACAAGAATAAGCTGAAGAGGGTTGGTTTCAGATTACTTCACTGGGAAGTTGGTTGGTCTGTGAAATAGCTGAGCGAGGGAGGTTACAGGGGCAAGTAGCTTAGATCTCTCCAGGGTCAAATTGGACAAGAGACACAAAGTTTGCAAAGGCAGACTAGGTGGGCCTACAGGTTTTTCACCCTCTAGATTTTCTGTATTTCTATGAAATGCAACCTCATTGTGTCACACAGCTATGCTCTGACCAAGCTATAGTCACAGAGTAGACGGGTGTGTGGTCACACCTATTGCTCACTACATGGTTTTTACTCAGTTATGCTATGAGCAAGGCAACAGATTTATGGTTTTCGTGAAAGAATGGACGGAATTGGAATCCTCAACACACCAGTAAAAACCATGCAATCTTATGTAATAAAAATAGAATGTTACTTATTCAACAACAGCGTGCATTTATATAGCACCTTTAATGTAGTAAAATGTCCCACGGTGCTTCACAGGAGTGTTATAAAACAACATTTGACACCATGCTACATAAAGCGATATTAGGACAGATGACCAAAAGCTTGGTCAAAGAGTTAAATTTTAAAGGAGCATCATAAAGGAGGAAAGAGAGGTAGAGAGATTTAGGGAGGGAATTCCATAGCTTAGGACCTCGGCAGCTGACGGCACCATCACCAATGGTGGAGCGATTAAAATTGGGGGTGCGCAAGAGGCCAGGATTGGAGGAGCGCAGAGATAGGGAGGGGGCGAGGCTAGGGAGGGATTTGAAAACAAGGATGAGAATTTTTAAATCGAGGCGTTGCTTAACTGGGAGCCAATGTAGGTCAGCGAGCACAGGGGCGATGGGTGAGAGTTAGGACACGGACAGCAGAGTTTTGGATGACCTCAAATTTACGGAGGGTAGATCGTGGGAGGCCGGCCAGGAGTGCGTTGGAATAGTCAAGTCTAGAGGTAACAAAGGCATGGATGAGGGTTTCAGCAGCAGATGAGCTGAGGCAGGGGTGGAGTCGGTAGAGAGGTGGTGGTGAGGTAGAGCTGGGTGTCGTCAGCGTACATGTGGAAACTGACACTGTATTTTCGGATGATGTCGCCTAGGGGCAGCATCTAGATGAGAAATAGGAGGGGGGGGCCAAGGATAGATCCTTGGGGGACACCAGAGGTCATGGTGCGGGAGCCACCAAGCATCAGTAATGATGGCCATGGAGTGTACTGGATGCCTGGCAGGAGAGGAGGAAATGTAGAGATTGTCATTCTCTTCTTCCCACTCTCCAGGGAATCACTGTTGCAGTGTCCCCGGTTGTAGAGACCTGGAAGCAGCTCGTCTTCCCCACCCTTCAACTGGAGAATGGTGTGTGACACAGAAATACTTCATGAGAGAAACAGACTGTACAATATAAAGCACGGGCAAGAGGACTTCAAGCTCGTGTGTCCAGCTCGTTGCTGTATCATGTTGAGAACACATGGATTCACACCTCTGATCCCCTACACAACAAACAACTTGCATTTATATAGCGCCTTTAATGTAGTAAAACTTCCCAAGACACAGCACATCGATAATCTCAGTAATGCCATCCTAGGGAGGCATCAAGTGGAGGGCCAGCCATTAACTCACAGAGTAGTACTGGTGGGCGAGTAGCACTGGTAGCCTGGCAGCATGCATTCACCATATCACCAGTTTGGTGAGGAGTGAACCAAGGATGAGAGAAAAAAAAAGGTTTTATGTGCAACTACAGCCAACCATGTTATTCTATGAAGTAAGGAAATACTATTAAAGGCCGACAATACAAGACAAGTGCCCAATAGAACATATGCAAACCCACCACATCAGATTTAGTTGTGAATTTTTGGGTCTGCAGACTTTCAAGTGCCATCCATTTCACGGGTAACTTGGCTTTCCGATGATTTTGAATGCTGTAATACTCTTTGTCCAACACATCCCGCGCCATTCCAAAGTCTGCCACCTTCACTACATATGACTCATCCAGCCTAAAGTATTCAAAGAAAAACACAAGTCAACAGTGTGGATCAGCTCTCACCCCATAAAGAGGCAATCTTAAAGTACAATTTCAATGGCTAATGTTTTAAGAAATCCCATCAAGATCCCTCTTCCAAAACTGATTAACCCCTACTTTTCTTGGACAAGTCATCTCGTTCGAGAGGGAATGGCAGACCAGGAACTGTATCCAATACTTGTTACTCATATATTTGATGCTGAAAAATAATGATCGATTGCTCATGTACATAACTTGACCGTGTCAAACTTCAGAGCCCTGTACCCAACTGACTGTAAACAGCCTTTTAACCCAGTTTCTAACCACGGACCAATTATCTGATGTTGCTCCCACATCCAAAAGTGCGAGCTGCAACGGCTCAAGTGAAATTTCTTTGAAGGAGTGCTCATTCTTTCTTTACTCCTACCAATTTTCTCTCTTCAGCTCCTAAAGCCACGGATGTTGCTGAAAGTCTGGCTACTGGTAGACCTCTGGTACCTTGCTCAAGGGGCCATTCTTCATATGCAAGCCGAGGGAGCAGTGTTGGTAGACTATTCAAGCATGGAAGGCCTCATAGTTGAGCCCGATTCTGTCCTCTTCCCATGTCCAGGCATATGTATTTTCCAACAGCAATCAGGAGCTGATTTTTCCCCTTTCTCTTAGACAGTGATGCGGAGGTCAATTGGGGGCACCCAAACTGATACCTCAACGAAATCAGGCAACTCAGTGCAGACTGAGAAACTTCTCATTTGTTTGGATTTGTTGCTGGTGGTGCCTTTACTGACTAGGCCACCAAAGGAAGCACTAGGATATTTTTGTTTTAGGAAAGATACCAAATCGAGTGCCATATTCTCAGTGAAATTATTTTGCAAACTTTATCCATGGGGGCGAACATAAAGAGGGGACACAAGAGAGTCTAAGGAAGGTGGACTTCAGAACCAATTGTAAATAACTTGGTCTCACTCACCCCACACGCAGCAAAATGGGTTTTCAACATTATAAATTTACTTTATTTACCAATGTACTTACATGCAGTTTCTCGCTGCAAGGTCTCTATGAACAAACTTCATTAGTGCAAGGTATTCCATTCCCTTGGCAACCTGTAGGCCAAAGCCTATCAAATCTTTCACTGTTGGATTCTGTACACGATGGGGGAAAATACAAACAATTGCAATCAGAATCAACACTTAATAGAATTATTGGATACAGAGCACCTATCTGTAGTCCTCTGTCAATACCAGTCCAAGCTGGCCATTATTGGGACAATTATTTTTTTAAATATCTATTTTCTCATCCTTCTATTTTCTCCTGGGTTTCCTGGACCATACGTCAGCTGTGGCGGACAAGGCTCGGAGACAGAGCGCCTGTTTTGTATCCTCCATCAATGCTGGTCATTAGGAACTGTGTGGGACTGTCTGGGAATGAGTTCCCTCAGTTTTCCCTTCCACTGCAATGAGGCACTTGGCCCTCACTTAGCAATGTGGTTTAGATCAGGGACTCAGTTGAATGGTGATTTAAATAGTACATTAGTGAAAAACAAACATTACAAAAGCTGTAAAGCAAAAAAAAAAAATTGCATTTTACAAGATCAATATAAAGAAATAAGAATGATAACTTAACAGACGATTGGGAGTTTGTTACAAGACACAAGAGAGTGAGCAAGTTCTGAAGACCACCTAAACTGTGCCCTTTCTAAGTCAGCAGAGCCTTGCGGCCATGTTATTTATAGACAGCAACACACTCCATTCTTTTTTAAATTTATAGTAAGTGCCTGGCCTCCCCATGCAGCGTAGCAAAGATCAGAAGCTGCACATTCAATGCTGCATTCTACCACTCTCTGGCACAATCCTAGACAGCGATACTTAACTGGAACTATTAGCTGTGTGTACGGCGTTGGAACCTTATCATCTGTGCCTCATCAATGGCAGTGGTGGCAACAACTCGCGCCCATAACGCAACCTACCACAATTCGCAAGGGGGGAAATTAGACGCCAAGCTCAAATCGAGAAAGGAATTTAGGGTAATTGACAGAAGATGTGGTCAAGGTGTAGATTTTTGAGGTGGTGTTTGAAGGTGGGGAAGAGATCGAGGAAGACAGAAGGGTTTAGGAAAATAATGCAGATTGCAGGGGTGTAAATAGCTAAACAGCGACGGCTCCTTAAGTCCTACTCGCAATTTCTCACAAGATGAGCTCTTGACAAGCCCATCATAAATAGATCAGAACCTCGGTCACTTCCACAAGGATGTATGGGGGAGGGAAAATGGATGGAGATTTGCAAAATAAACTTCAGTTGGGGTGCTTATGGCCAGGAGACAGCTTTTTTTTGGGGGGGGGCGGTGAGGAGGGGGCAGGGCAAGTTTAACTTTTGTCGATAGTGTAAAACGGTCGCTATCGGATTGGGGTTGGAGAAGGACCCATTACAGGACCCGGTCTGATATCGCCTGTTTTGCACCATCACCAATAGTTAAAATTACCCTCCACCCCACATCTGAAAACGCTAACCCTGTTCCTCCCGTCAGTTTATATTGTTGCAGTTTAATCAATCATTACTTACTCGCTTCTCCTGACGGATAAAATGCCGGAGATCTCCGTGCTTCATATATGGTAAAACTACCAATGGCAACCCTTCCTTAGGAAGGAAAATTCCCAGCAAAGACAGAACGTTTTCATGGTGGAAATCATTCATGATAAGACCTTCTTTCAAAAACTGCTCCACCTCTTCAACATCTGCAATTCCTGTTGAAATACCACAACACACAAGTATGAATATGCAGTATGCAGCAGGCTGCAATTTTATTGTGTAATCTTTTTGTGGGGAGGGAGGGGGGGGTGGGGGAGAGGCTTTTGTATGCTATATTTATGCCTGCATGCTGGACTTGTGTCTGCTAGGAGTTGGACTGAGACTTGATACCCGTCCCAAATCACAGGGGCAGCGTCATTTACATAGCCAAGGTGGGCTGTCAGTGCCTGTAAGGGTGCATCAGTGGTTGCCACTCCGGCTAGAGCTGATTGGCCTCCCTAAGGTGGAACAAGGTCAGCCCAAAGGTCCAAATGGGCTGAAGAGAAATATTTCTAAAAATCTTATACTCCCACTGGATCCACTCTAACTAGAGAAGATTCTCAATCCCTTCCGGGATCAATTGCCTTCGTCTAGTAAAGGTTTGGGGCCATCAGAAGGCCTCAAAGGGACTCACGCTAGATTGTTAAGGGTACAAAGGGTGGACATTTCTTGGAGAAGCCCAGGAACTCTCCCCGACACGTCTCCGGGATATTGGGTCGGGTTAGGTGCTAGATCCGCTCACAACACCCCTCCGCCCCCCGAACAGAGCCAGGCTCTGGCCCGTATCCCAGGTAACCCCAGTAGAAATGGGATTTAGTCCTTCTCCAACCCCAAGAATTTTGAAGCCATTATTTCAACAAGTTCGATCCAGTTCCCAATCTCAGTCAGGCCATTGGGGAGAGGTGAAATTGGAATGAGGGACAATCCCTTGTGCTCTATCTCAAGAATGGCATTTGTAGAGGCCTTATTGTAGTTATCTTGCCTACCTCCTTCGACAGGTAAAGAGAGACATCATTACTTCAACATTTTTTTTTTCAATTGTATTAAAAATAGTGCACCTTGGCTCTCCATCTAGATTTTTCAATAAAACAGAATGGAATGGAATTATCAGGAGATGTGGAGATGAGCAAGGTAAAAGAAAATTTTAAAATGGGGGCGATGGAAAGAACGAGAGGGGGATATCTCAACACTGTTCCTCATTACACTGAGGGTGCATCATTGTAAATGAAGT
This sequence comes from Squalus acanthias, assembly GCA_030390025.1. Classification (NCBI taxonomy): domain Eukaryota; kingdom Metazoa; phylum Chordata; class Chondrichthyes; order Squaliformes; family Squalidae; genus Squalus; species Squalus acanthias. Next base: position 54,975,464 of record CM059444.1, on the reverse strand, counting down.
CCTTTGTAAAAAACTCAACCCATGTAGGATGGTACTGAACCATAAGACCAAGTGTCCCATCTTCAATCCCTGGTCTGTGCCAAGTTAGGCAGCCCAGGCATAGTGATTGTGGGAGGTGCTGTAATTGGTCTTAATGTCACTGGGCTCAGGCGAGGGAGGTTTAAGAGTGGGTGGGGGGGGGGGAAAGGAACATTTTTGTTCCTGATTGTAAATGTGCAAAAGTTGCCCATCTAGGATGTGCCAGGGGGGGAGATGGGGTTTGAGGTTGGGAGTGTGAAGAGAGACGAGGCACTCTGCCACAGGAATTAACAAATAGATAGGGAGTGAATACAACATTTGTTTGCTCATCTTGGACCACACTTGCGTACCTCAATGCCCAGGTTATAGTGTAGATGTGTCAGGGGCCACAAAACAGGTCAAATATCTGCCCTCTTGGATGTGTAATGGTGCATGATGCAAGGAGAGCTAAATTAGGGGAACAGGCGAGAGATTCTAAATATCATTACATTAGTACCAAGGGATAAAAACAACCATAAAACAATGACAGTGTGCCAATGGTATCCTTGTACGTACTATTCAAAGACTTCACAGCACAATGAATTTCTTTCTTGTTCTGGTCTTTGTACAGCCCATGGTAAACACTACCAAAATGTCCTGTAAAGAGAGACATCATTAATTTAACAATTTTTTTTTCCATTGCATTTGAAATCTTTACTAAAAATAGTTCACCTTGGCTCTCCATCTAGATTTTTCAATTAAACAAAATTCTATTTAACTTTTCTGGTAGTTTTGTGGCCAGCTGAGGAGTTTACCACACACAAAAACCCTTCATCATACAAACCAAACTACCGTGAAATCCGTAAGAGTAGAGTTTCTGTTTGCCCGATATGGAGGTCGCACTCTCTCTCTCCCCCCACATAGCTACGCCCCACCAACTTAATCCCAGAGAACCTAGGTGTAAATAGATCAGACTCAAGGTTGACGGACCCCTAACTGTGCTTATGGATACTGCTGGCGTTTAGTCGACTAACACCTCTGCAGCTTAGCAGCACAGGGCAGGACTTGGTTCCACTGTGAGGCTCGTCACCTTGAAATGGCTTTATCTATCTTTTCCACTTTCCCTAAAGAGAATAGGCACTCATTGGTTAGGTTATGGCATCAACCTATAAATTACCATTCATGACAAAGTAAACAAATACTCTCTGGAGTTTAGAAGAATGAGAGGTGATCTCACTGAAACATACAAGAAAGATTCTGAGCGGGATTGACAGGGTAGATGCTGAGAGGTTGTTTCACCTGGCTGGAGTGTCTAGAACTAGGGGGCAGAGTCTCAGGATAAGGGGTCGGCCATTTAAGACTGAGATGAGGAGGAAGAATCTTTGGAATTCTCTGCCCTAAAGGGCTGTGGATGCTGAATCGTTGATTATATTCAAGGCCGAGATAGATTTTTGGACTCCAGAGGGATATGGGGACAGTGCGGGAAAGTGGAGTTGAG